>OX336389.2:958421037-959021037 GCA_946902985.2 Meconema thalassinum | reverse complement strand
GAGGCTTCGTATGGGAAACGGAATAAAGAGGTTTGATCCCTCAGCTACCTGTTAGAAACAGATATGAAGCTTAAAGCAATCCCCACGTTCCTCAAATCTGCAGAGCGTCGTCGTATTTGATCCTAAATACCATGTTCTTAATCTGGCAATTTCCCTGGTCTTCAGAATTTATCCATCAACGTATTCTCAGCTAAGTATCTGTGCCGGAGGGATTCCAATTTTATCAAACATATTGTAGTACTGCTTGAAATATCTTAGCAGCCTCGATTTATTGAAATGATTATACTAAGTCCTTCTTACTCCAGTATCGTTTGATAGATGTGCAAACATATTGAGGCGATTAAATAATATATCCTTGGGGTATGGTTCGGTAATATTTGCTGAAGTGGACTGAAATAAAATGAACATCTTTGAAAATATACTCTATTTGTGAAAAAGAAGACTCTTTGCAGATTTGAGGAACGTGGGGATTGCTTTAAGCTTCTTATCTGTATCTAACAGTTAGCTGAGGGATCAAACCTCTATATTCCGTTTCCCACGCGAAGCCCCTGTACGTCCTGCAGAGCATATACAGCATATAGGAATTATTAATTTAATTAATTTTAATAATACATAATAAATAATATAACCCCTGGCACTACAGTCCAAGACGGGCCTAGGACTACCAAGCGACCGCTGCCCAGCCATTTGGCCTGCAGATATTGGGGTGATGCGTGGTCATCGCATCGGGTCCCCTCGGTCGTTAATCTTGGTTTTCGTGACCGGGGTGCTGCCTCAATGTCAGACACCTACTCAATTGTCCTCACGAGGCTGAGTGCACTCTGCTCCAGCCCTCACCTCAGTTGCTAAAATCTCTGACGGAGCCGGGAATCGAACTCGGGGCCTCCGGTGCGAGGCAGGCGTGCAACCCCAACACTACGGGGCCGGCGAATTAATTTTAATACATTTAGTTACATTAATTGAGCGTGCTTAAATAATATGTTCGCCAATAAATAGCTCATCCATAATTCGAACATGGGAACTGAATTAATTTACGACGCATTTCCAAATCAATTTAGGTTCCGGAAGTCAAGAGGTCATGAATCCTCTTTACGCGTAGCCCAACTAGGGCCATGCAATTTTAAAGTTGCACATTGTCACTGATCAGGATACTAAGGTCATCTTCACCTCAGTTACAAATACACACACTACTACAGACATCACAAAAACCCAAGCTATCAGACAAATCCTGTTGTTGATTGTTTAGGTGCTTTGCGACATCGTGGTCATGTAGCCCCGTGTACTTCGAGAGTGAGTGGAATATGTCTGATGACCTATGTCATTGTGATGGGTGTATTTGTGTGTGGCATTGGTAATTGGGACTAGGATTTGGGTCATTGCCTTAATTTAGGTACCATCATGCCATTTGTATATGCTATTTTAGGGGCTTTGCGACATCGTGGTGATGTAGCCGCCATGCACTTCGATGTGTGTAGAATTTGTCTGATAACCTGCGTTATTGTGGTGTCTGTACAAGTGTGTGCATTTGCAATCGAGGTAGGATATGGGCAGGAAGCGGCCGTGGCCTTACGTTAGGTACCATACCGGCATTTGCCTGGATGGCTGAGGTAAGGATCGAACCCGCCTCTTCTCAATTCTGTCTCACGAGGCTGAGTGTACCCAGTACTAGCCCTCTGATCAGAAAATAAATTCTTGGCAGAACCGGGAATCGAATCCAGGCCTCCGCGGTGACAGACAAAATGCTAGCCACTGCACGACGAGGTGGACGACATTTGTTGTTGTTGTTGTTGTTGTTTTTATTGTTATTTGGGGCGGAAAATCGAGATCATCTGCCCCGACGACATCTGTATATAGTGGGAAACATCTAGGCTGTTTACAAACATATTCTACACGCATCCAAATGACCACACTACCCATGCCCTTAAATAAAACAACAATAACAAATAAAATAATTTACAAACAATACCGTATCCTAAATATTTATACTCCTTTCAAATAGAAAACAGTTGAGATTTATCGCCTTTCTCGCAGCTACTAGGCCTACAACTCCATCATATCGTTTCTAAATAGCATAGTATACTGAATGGCCATTATCACAAAACTCTCTGTCGATGGTATATGGTGACTCAGCAAAATATCTGACATACAATTCTATGAAATTCGCAACACGGATGATTCTTAATAAAGACAGCTTTGGTTCTTACGGCCTGAAAACTTTTATAGTACGAGTATATTAACAACTCATCCTCCAACATTTCTAGACAAATATGAACAGCAAAACGAATAAACATGTACACAAAATACCACATAATTCTCAAGAGTATATTTAAAGGAGGCCAATAAATATTAATTAAATGTATATGCCAATATAGCGATATCACCGCCGATTAGGCCTTCGTTGGTAGCATACTGATACCAAGAATATGATTTCTGATTACTTTCCTTTAATAATATTGCCACTCCATACAAGCTAAAGGTAGCCTGTTTATAATTTTTTTCGCAATGAAAATGCTTGGCGTATGCATACAAAATCTTCTAGCTGAGACTAGTGACTGCTCGATAAAGGTTAGGCTGAGAATTAACATGTAGGCTTGAGTAGTAGAATTAGTCGACTGGTATTTTTCCAATAAATTTAACATTAAATTCAGATTTTGGAAGACGGCTACGTGAAATATTCACCGGCGTTCAATTTCTCTGAAAATGGTAGAGCTATCAAATTTTATGTGAGAATAGAGGATATGAAGATACTAAAAAATATGGTACTTTGAAACACCTGATAAGCACGGAGTCAACATGGCCGCGATGCAAATTTCAAATATTAAAATTGACTTTTCTCGTGATTTAATGATACGTTAGCATTTACACGGTAAATCATTACAAAAAGCCTGCTATATTGCCATCTAATTTATTTCAATTATTTTGAGAAATGCTTGGCCTTGCAAAGTTTTAAAATCATTCTTTATTTCTTGTGTCCTGATCAAGCGATGGAAGTGAAAGTTTGAACAATGATTCACCAAAATATTATACATCCGCTGTATGTAATTCTATGGCCCGTATAAGACAATCCAAATAAGAAATATTTAACCGGTTCTCAATATCTCTGAAACTACTGTATTACAGCATTCCCACAGATATATTGTATGGTGATAGAGGACTATTAATTAATTTCATCTATGTGACTTTCAACAACCTGACGTTCATTTGACTTTTCATAAAATTCATTGCAGTGACCTTTTACAGATATATGCCATCTCATGGGAGAAGTCATAATTATCAATAATGTAAATTGTAAATGTGTTATTCAAAATCATAATATTTCATTGTAGTGATGATGGTAGCGATTGTTTTAAAAGGAGAACACAGAGGTCATCTGCCCCAATTTTCTACTGTATATATCGCAAATTATATATTCTACACATGCGAATTTCTGAAAAGGAACATATTGTACTGATGTCCTATTGAAGCGGTCTTTTGATACGTTGATAAACCAGTACTGTAGATAAGCCTTATCGTGTAACTTTGTACCCATATATTACAGGTGTGATTAATGTAAGTTATGTTGAGTAAAGATGAAAGCTTCTACATTTAAGGCAGGGCAAGCATTAGTGCCAGAGTAGGACACTTTTGCTATCTTACATTATTATTTTATATTGATTGTCGGAAGTGACTACAACGTTTGTGTATTGAGTTTGATTTTTTTAATACTATATCACAATGTAGGTCATGCACTAAAAGCTATTTAATCCACCACATGGAATATCCATTTATAATACGGCAGTGTTTTAAAATGAAACAGGCCAGTAGAATATATAAAAATATGCTATTTAGTTTGTGGAACTAATTATTCAACATGAAATTATTTCAGATTGTATGTTGCATGCCAATTATTAATTAAAGTTTGGTTAGAAGTTTACTGTTATTCAACTATTCCTTCATGGCAAACAATAATATAATGATATGCTAGTTTTTGTTTGATGTCAGTAGTAGATTAAATATCACCATCAAGATTCTACTGCATAGCTAGCAGTAGTTGAAAATAACACCAACAAAGGGCACTACTAACCTTTCCGCCTCCAGCCTCCAGCTTCATACCAAACTTCAGTCATTTGTGCATCTGCTAATTAAGGATTATCACGCACTTGTTTTACTGTAACTATCTTAACTGTTTACTTATTGGCTATAAACGTAATACGGCAATCTTAAATTCAAATAATTGGCGATTGATTATATTGTTTGTACCAGTTCCTTAAATTTAAAATTGCTTCCACCCTAATTAGAACTGTCAGTCAGTCGTGGCCATGCTCCTATTAACACGCTTACTTTCTAAAAGATTGCCTCCGTGGCTTAGGCGGCAGCACGCCGGCCTCTCACCACTGGGTCCGTGGTTCAAATCCCGGTCACTCCATGTGAGATCTGTGCTGGACATAACGGAGGCTGACAGGTTTTTCTCCGGGTACTCCGGTTTTCCCTGTCAAAATTTCATTCCAGCAACACTCTCCACTATCATTTCATTTCATCTGTCATTCATTTAATCATTGCCCCAGAGGAGTGCGTCAGGCCTCGGCAGCCGGCACAGTTCATATCCTCGCCTCTAGATGGGGCTTCATTCATTAAATTCCTGACCCGGTCGGAGACTGGAAGCAGGCTGTGGATTTTCACTTTCTAAAAGACAAGCTACCTCTTTCTGCTAAAAACTAAAATGGCTAGCCACTTTTATTTTCGTACGTCGGTCTCAAAAATATGTCATTAACTGCATAAAGTTAATTAAAGCAAATTGCGTGAGATTCAGATTTTTGTTGCTGAAAATCCACTTAATAGAAGTTAATAAATTTCTATAAACATAGGGTATATGAAGAACAGCTCAAAATTTCGGCCCATTTCGGGAAAAGGATAACAATAGTAACTTAATGATAGAAATTTCACAATTGGATAACATTTTGACAATTGCATAACATTTTGACAATTGCATAACAATAATAACTTAAAGATAGGATTGTTAAAAATTGGTTAACAACAGTAACTTAATGTTTAGAATTTTGAAAATTGGATAACAATAGTAACTTAATAATTAGAATTTGACAATTGGATAACAATAGTAACTTAAAGATAGGTATTTGACAACTGGATGACAATAGTAACTTAAAGATAGGAATTAGAAAAATGATGACAATGGTAAATTGAACATTGGAATTTGACAATTGAATAACCTTTTGAAAATTGTATAACAGTAGCAACTTAATGATAGGACTTTGACAATTGGATAAGAATAGTTA
Organism: Meconema thalassinum; assembly: GCA_946902985.2. Taxonomy (NCBI): domain Eukaryota; kingdom Metazoa; phylum Arthropoda; class Insecta; order Orthoptera; family Tettigoniidae; genus Meconema; species Meconema thalassinum. Next base: position 959,015,764 of record OX336389.2, on the reverse strand, counting down.
CTTAATGATTGGACTTTGACAATTGGATAACAATAGTTACTTAATAAAGGTCTTTGACAATTGGATAACAATAGTTACTTAATGATAGGCATTTTGAAAACTGGATAACAAAAGTAACGTAATGACAGGAATTTTTAAAAATCGGAAAACAATAGTAATTTAGGGATAGGAATTTTGAAAATTGGATAACAATAGTTACTTAATGATTAGGACTTGACAATTGATAACAATAGTAACTTAATGATTATAATTTGACAATTGGATAAGAATTGTAACTTAAAGATAGGAATTTTGAAAATTGGATTATAAAAGTAACTTAATGTTTAGAATATTGAAAATTGGATAACAATGGTCACTTAATGATTAGAATTTGACAATTGGATAAGAGTAGTAACTTAAAGATAGGAATTTGACAATTGGATAACATTTCAAAAATTGGATAATAATAGTAACTTAAAGATAGTAATTTTGTAAAATTGGATAACAATAGTAAACTACTGATAGGAATTTTGAAAAATGGATAACAATAATAACTAATGATAGGAATTTAAGAAATTGTACAACAGGAGTAACTTAATTATAGGAATTTTGAAAATTGGATAGCATTAGTAAATTAATGATAGGAATTTTAAAACATAGACAACAATAGTAACTTAATGATAGGAATTTTAAAAATTGGATGAAATTGATAACTAATGATAGGAATTTTAAGAATTGGACAACAATAGTAACTCATGATAGGAATTATAGAATTAAGATAACAATAGTAAATTAATGATAGTTTTTTTTAAATTGGATAACAATAGTAAATTAATGATAGGAAATTTGAAAATTGTATAACAATAGTAAATTAATGATAGGAATTTAAAAAATTGGTCAACAATAGTAACTTAATGATAGGAATTTTGAAAATTGAATAACAATAGTAACTTAAAGATAGGAATTTTAAAAATTGAATAACTATAGTGACCTAATGATAGGAATTTTGAAAATTGGATAACAATCGTAACTTAGGATTAGCATTTTGAAAATTGAATAGCAATTTTAACTTAGGATTAAAATTTTGAAAATTGGATAACAATAGTAACTTAATGCTGAGAATTTTGTAAATTAGATAACAATTGTGACTTAGTGATAAGAATTTAAAAATTGGATAACAATAGTAACTTAATGATGACAATTTTAAGAAGTAGTTCCGTGAAGAACTTAACAGCCTATTTTTATATTATCCTACTTATGTTAATTACCTCTATGAACATACAAAATAGGGCAGAGGACCTCGTAGTTCCGCCAAAGTTTCTATCAATGATTATTATTATGACATATAAATTTCAGTTTGATTGCTGTAATAGATTCGTAGATATTGAGAAACGTCTAAATATTTTGCCTGGTTGCCATGTAGGATTTTAATATGTAAGCCATAGAGTTATGTACCGGTACAATTACATGAAGATTCTTGCGTACCTAGGTGTATTATTCAAACTTTAATCGCATGATTAGGACACAGGAAAAATAACGAGATTTATAAAATTCCCACAGCCGCCATCTTGTGGTTATAAAGACAATTGAAATAAATTAGATATCAGTGGATTACAATCTGTATACACATACTGTACACCGTGCCATGTTCCACTACCCTCGGGTAGTTAACCCGCAGAAACATCAATTTAAATATTTAAACTTCGCGTCGCCGCCATGTTGGATCTATGTTCACCAGGTTATTGAAAAATCCATAGGTGAACTTATGGATTTTTATTTGTTGGCCATAGAGTTATGAACTATTAGATGACGATTATTGCGTAGGTTCATTATTCAAACGTTGACTTCGTTCGCATTATTTGGACACAGGAAATAAAAACTTGATTTTTAAATTTCGCACAGCCTCCATCTTGAGGTTATGTAAACAACTGAATTAAATTAGATATCAGTGCATTACAATGTGCATAAACGTTAGCTGTACCATGTTTCAATACGCTCGGATGGTTAAATGGGGAGAAAATTATATCTAAATATATCAAATTCGCTTGGCCTCCATATTCGTTTTCGACTTAACAGGTTTTTGAAAATGACATAGGTAAATTTCCAGTAGTGCCCTTTAGCACTGTACAAAACTTCAAGTGTGATATCAGTAATAGTTTCGGAGATATAGAATGCCGGTGAAATATTTCGCACAGCCGCCATGTTGGATTGGTGAGACGTAATGAAATTTGAAGGGCACAGTCAGGGTCGGACAAAATAGTACTATGACTTTACCGAGTTTCATTGAAATCGCTCCAGCCGTTTATATTTTATTAGGGACGCACACACACGGACAAAAGGTGATCTCATAAGCCTTTTTTTTTTTTTTTCATAAATAAAAATTGGCTATAACTGTAGAGTTTGATTGTTGAAACAGAGATGTAGGCTACTTGTTATGCAGCCACAGTCATAAAACTAATGTTGTTACTGTGTTTAGCTATTCACGCCGCATCTCCCTCTTAAAGAATTAAAAGCTGAAATCTACCAGAAATTGTCCTTTTGATCTCATTGCAAAGAGTACAACACAGACAGCTTGTATCCTAATTATTCCGGGTTTAATTTGTAACTTTATAGGCTACTTGCAGTTCGTAATCTTATTTTAAATGAATTATTTACCATGAGCATGAGTGAAGTAGAGGACATTTCCTCAAGGATATCGTTTCATCATTTTAAATGTTCTGGTCGACTTCGTCGTTACGTTACGGTACGTCACGAAATGTACCGAGAATGCACTGAGGTGTGTGACGTCATAGTACCGCTTGGTGCATGTGTACTGTGTTCACTGGTGAGCTCTGGAGTTACGAGACGGCAACAACACGGCGAGCGTGACGTCATCCAGACAGCTCCCTCATGGCTTGTAACTTTCTAGCGTTCTGATTGTTTCTTGATCATCTAACATGTCAAGAGTCTTTGGCTTTCTAGCATTTTTCAGCATTTGTAGCGTTTAAAATGATATAAAGTCCAGTCTTTCAGACTGACTGTCTCTTTTTTGTTGTTGTTATTTTTATTTTAGGGGCTGCAACATCATGGTCATATAGTCCCGTGTATTTGGGTGTGTGTGAAATTTGTGTGTTAACTTGTGTTATTGTCATGGCTGTACGAGCTCAAGGATAGCACGTGACGCCTTGGAAATACTCTTTACTCGTCATCCTCTCTCCATTATTAACATTATTTTTCGACCCTTTCTTCACTAACATTTGGTAAAATAGTTTCCAAACATCAAAACGAGCATTCCAAAGGAATTTTCTTTTGCATATATTTTAGCCAAGTTGTCAAAAACTGTATCCTAGACCACGAATTTCATATTTGTTTACGCGTGTAATTTTTCTTTTCGTGCGAGGGAAGGGAATAGCGAGTGCCATTTCAATGTCGGTTTTGGTATTCCATAAGATTTCTACCAATCATTTGTTGTTAATTCTTTTAGGGGCTTTGTTACATCATGGTCATTTAGCCCCGTGCACTTGGTTGTGTGTACATTAGAATTTGTCTGATAACCTGTGTGTTTCTGGCGTCTGTAGAAGTGTGTGTATTTCTAATGCAGGTGAGGATTGGTAAGGAAGTGGCCGTGGCCTAAGTTAGCAACCGTCCCAGCATATCCCTGGAGTAGGAGTGGGGGAAATCACGGAATACCACTTCCAGGATGGCTGAGGTAGGAACCGAACAAACCTCTTCTCAGTATGGCCTCACGAGGCTGAGTGTACCCCGTTCCAGCCCTCAGACCAGAATTAAATTTCTCGGCAGAGCCGGGATTCAAACCTGGGCCTCTGCAGTGACAGCCAAGAATGTTAACCAGTAAGCAACGAGGCGGACAAATAGAGAAGAGATGGGTAGGATTCCCACCTCAGATGTCCTATATTTGGTTTTCGTGGTTTCCCATTTATATTCCAGGCAAATGCTGGGATAGTTCGTCACCTAAGTCTACAGCCTCCTTTGTCCAAATATTAGCCTCAATTACAAATGATAACCATCACAATCACACGAGTTATCAGACAGATTACGCGCACGCACAATTGCCTCGTACTACATGAAGATAATTTCACAAATCCTTCACATAAACCAGCAACAATTTAATTTAGAAGATTGTAAAATCTTGGTTGTCAGTCTCGATTACTTTGATGTGTGTTGATTTTCTCTAATAACCTGTGTTTCTGAGGTGACTATAGTAGTGTGTTTAACTGTAATTATTTTGGTCGAGAATTGGTACACAGAAGATATGACCATGATGTCGTAAGCCCCTAAATCATACAAAAACAACAGTGCAGCATTTAAAATGTATTGAGAGTTGTGGTGGAAAATATCCTTTTATAATTTTTTAAATATTATTATTTTTAATTTATTTTTTATCTGATAGCTTGCGGTTTTATGGGCTAGCTAAATTGTATGGTACCATGCAGGTATTTGCCTGGAAGAGATCTGAAAAAAAAACAGGGAAAACCGAACACAGCATGGCTTATGCCAATGCTTGATTTCGAAACTAAGACCTCCAAATATTCCTGCAGATCCTGTAGGGTGACATAACATGCTAGAGTATGTTGCTAGGAGGTACTTAAATACCAGCTCATGTGCCAACTAAGTTAACTTCTTGGAACAACAGAGGAAGATAAAACACCAATTAATGAAACATGCAATTCTGTAATTACCGAGGTAAAAGTTTCGTTTCACTTAATGATTTAAACATAAATCTTTGATGTATGTGAAGTTGGCAAATTATTATTCCACAGCGGTCTAGAAACTCAAGCTTCGTATTTCATCAACTCGCGTAAAATGAGCGAGGTTCACACCTCCTGGCGGACCAACAGAGAAACAGAGGTTCATAGAACTACCACCAGGCAGCAGCCAGTACCAGATAATGGACCAAATGATAAAAGATTATTTTCCACCACAACTCTCAATACATTTCATATGCTGCACTGTTGTTTTTGTATGATTTAGGGGCTTACGACATCATGGTCATCAGCCCTATATACATGGGCATGAATCAAATTTGTCTGATAAACTGTGTTACTTTTGCGGTGTTGGCGTTTGTTATAATTAAAGTTAGATGGCCGTGGACCTTCGTTTCGCTGAAGTAGAAATGGGAAACCACGCAAAACCACGGCTAGGATGGCTGAGGAGGGAATCGAACCCACCCTATTGGACTTGTACTCTCGAGGCTAATTTAAGCGAGGCGCGCTCCAGTACTCCACATCCTAATTAACTTTCGCAAACAAAGAAAAGAGTCCTTGCACTTTAGGAGGGGACTGAAATAATTTACAACTCGATGTTGTTGTCAGTTTATTTATTATCTATGGATAAATTGGTCATCATCCCCTGTTCTAGTGTGTGCATGAAAAGTGTCAGAAGGCTTGCGGATTTTTATTTGTTTGGGATATTAAAGTAGTCTATTATGCTGTACCTATGATTGGGTTAAGTGACTTGGGACATGAAGTATGGCATCATCCCGACACGGGAGTGTGACATTAAAAAGAACTCGCTGCAAACAAAAAGTGTAATTCTAGAAATAATACTCAACTCGATTGAGTAGTAGGGTCTTTTGGTACAACACTAATCTGGCCTACAAAGCGAGTTCATGAGAAGTGAACCCTGTACGCTATATTTTTATATTTCCCCAGAAACGTGTTCCTGGAGATAAGCTAAGGTTGTGTTACTTATCACGGCAGTAATAAACAAGTTCTTACAGTACCTGCCCTGATTATTATGATCAATTTTCGATTTCTAGTATTTATAAGCTGATGGCGTTCTTCGGTCTTAAATTATATGAAATTTCCTTTGAAGGTAGTTTATTAAGTCTCTTCCACGTTTGTTAGCATTTAGTATTGTGCTTGGAGTGGCTCGGCTGCTTTCAATGAGCAATTCTGAAGGTGGATATGCGTTTCGGTGAGGGATTATTATTGTTTGCTTTTGAGGGTTTCTTTCTTACAGTTGTATTGTGGTTCTTCTTGGTAAAACAAAATCCTTTGATTCATTCAGTTATCGTTCACTTCTTCATTCGACATGGTCTTCATAATGATGGGGAAATTGTGAAATGATTCAGCTTGGAAATAATGATCCTTTACAACGAGCAATAAGCCGCTTAATGGGCATACTCGCTATCAAATGTGGCGGTGAGACAGGTAAAGAAAATAACAGGAAATGGGAATGCTTTATACCAGACGGTGGAGAGATACGATGCACGTAGGAAGACATCATCTAAAACGTATAGGCGATTATAAAATTCTGGCTAGTTATTGTAAGTGAAGAACTAAATAGCCTCCTATCATATAGCATGCTGGTGTTTTCTAATTTGTAGTTCTCGAACCAGCTAAAAGGATTTTTCCAAGTGATAGACTAAATAGTTTTGGTGCATGACCTACATTGTGGTATAGAATAGGGCATCAAGTTCAAATTCAAACTCAATATACAAACATTGCAGTCATTATGGACAATAAAAATAAAAATAATATTTTCTGATAGGAAAATAGTCTTAGACCGGGACTAGTGCTTGTCCTGTCTTAAAACAAAGCTTTCTTCGTAGCTCAAGATAATTAATATCAGTACCGGAAATATGTGTCCGAAGTTACACGATGAGGTGTTACCTACTCTACAACACATGAATACAACACTAAAGAATTGTGTACCAAAATATTTACTGCATGGCACTGGTTTATCAATTTTCGAAACAGCGGAATAGAACATCAGTTATTATTCTTAGAAATTGCCATGATACCTACGCTAGAAAACTGGGGGTGGTTGACCTCGATGTTCTATCCTTTGAAACAATCACCACCACCACTACAATGAACTACATGGGACTCTATTAGCTTTTGTTAGCCATCCATAGTGTGCAAGACAAGATCTCATGCCATGCAGTTAATTAACTAAGTTTCACTCAAGGTGACATGAATTGTTGCTGTAACTTGGTACTCAGAAATCCTTTATAACAGTTTTCATTACGACTGTGGATATACAAAATTCCCTGACTGGAAATTATACATAATATTTAACGGTGGATTCACTTGTTGATGGATAAGTTAAATCTTCCATTTCATAACTCATTTCACTTGAGATTTATCGTACCCATTGCCAGCATCAGTGTTGCAGAAACTCCCAAATAAAAGTCGCAATTAATATATCAGCGATTAATTTTCCCTCTGAACCATTCCAACTGATGTGAGCATTGCTGTACGTAAAAAGTTGACCATATTGAGGAAATTAATGCTCCGCACTTTGCTAATGCCAACAAGTTTAAAATTTGCAAAACAGAATATTTTTTAACGCAGAGTGTCTAATAGGACTAATATCACTCCTACCTCGGATCCGATTTATGCACAACTGGCATCTCAATGGGCTTATATGATGGATATGGAAGCCTTGAGGCCATATTCTCCAGTGACTTCGAGCCATGTGTATGGGCAGATTACTCAACACATAAACTAGAACCTAACTGTCTTGTGTTTATTTCATACTAGCTGTGGTGCTTCGCTACTGAAGAGAAATGGCTAAGCGTTAATTTTGTAATTTTCAGTTGCAACTGAACTTACGCCTACATCACACGCTCGCAAGGAATTTCATGTTTTTATCACATGTTATAGTAACTTTACTAAAAATTTAGCGTACCGGTACATCACTGTTATTTTTGAATTTATTTTTATTTTATAAATAAATAAATAAATAAATAAATAAAAATAAAAGTAACTTAACTAAAAATTTAGCGTACATCACTGTTATGTTTGAATGACCGGCCCCGAAGGAAGCCTTCAAAGATCATGACCGCGTATTTTATGCATGAATGCTGATAATGGCCAAAAATAGAGTGGATGCCACCACTTCGTTTCAAAGAGGAGGATATCGAAGGTGTTTTAGAGCATATTTAAGAACGTTTTACCACTCCGCTATGGATATGCCCTTCGTAGCGTATCTCATACTTGTGTAGTTATTCCACTAATATCCCATAGTATGGTATGAGACAGGAAAACAATTCATTACCAGTTTACAGCAGGGGTATTCCACCTTTTAGTCATATTGATCTCCTTCAACTGCGGATATCTGGTAGAAAGACCTGAAGATGTAGGTACATTAAATCTGTGGAATAATGCCTTAGGTGTACGCAGGAGAGTCTTTAACGTGCAATGGCTAAGTATACAAGTGTGATCCGTGCACACGCATCTACTGTTGTAACAACTGTCTCATCTATAAATTGCATGTGAAATTTAAAATCTCTCTCTCTCTCTCTCTCTCTCTCTATATATATATTCCCTGTGAGCTTCAAATTTGAAAGAATTCTTCGTAAGCCAGCTTTTTGACTAAATAGAGTTATGTGTGAAATTTCGCTATTACTGTATTCACTCACTAATTCTGCATGTCTTGCCCAGAGTGCTTTTATAAATCCCCATTTCCATCCTTACAAAACACAAAATGCAGAAATTCCTCAAGCACAGCTGTTTTAAATTTTATCAAAAATCAGTCATGTCAATTTTGTTTGTAATTCAAGAGGTTTCGGAAGATATTTATTTTTCATCCACTATTTTTCAGCACTTTTATAAAAGCCCTGTATTATCCCTTGTTTTCTAGTTTTAATGTGAGATCTTGAGCAACGGGATAGCTTCGATTCAGTACCATAATGAGAACATTTTGCTATCTTAAAATATTGTTTTACATTCATTGTCTCAAATAGTTACTTTGAGATTGTTGCCCTGTCATCACAATGTAGTCATTTACCAAAAGCTATATAGTCCATCATATGAAAAACCTTTTAAACTGGAGCGAGAGTTTGGAGATGGAAAGTATCTAGGACCAGTGGAATACATGAAAAATATGTATGAATTCTCCACGGATCATCTTGTTTAAGATATGCAGATTAATTCGGGAGAAATTACGAGTAGCTTTCGTGATGTGACAATTAAGTATTTTTAAGTGCGAGATAATAAGTAACTCAAGGTCAAGATTCTTAACGCCGATTAGTGTGAGAGTTTGAATATTATCTGCCACCAGGTTAATATAATAAAGTTACTTACTTCTTAAAATAAAATAATTCTCTAGTTATGGAAGGCCTACACACCCATGTTATTATTATACTAAGTTTCAAGTAGCATTTTAAGCACTTTGATAATTTAATTTCAAACTGACATAAAAATGAGGGTACTCGCCATGAAGAGATAAAGGGAAAGTTAGAAATGAACACGTTAGATGAGACTGTTTCGAACAAGCCGACATTGATGTTGGCGTCATGTGGATACGAATGGGGAGGAGAGACTACCTGGGAAGATGATGAACCCTGCTGCAGCGGGTAAGAGAAGCAAAGGTAGGCCATGGTTGGATTCAAAGTTTAATATAATATTGTTATTGGTTTTACGTCCCATTTAACTACTGTAGCTTTTAGAGACGCCAGGGGCCGGAATTTTGTCCCGAATGGGATCTTTAACGTACCAGTAAATCTACAGACACGGCTCTCTCGCATTTGTGCACCCTCAAATACCAACTGACTGCGAAAGGATTCAATCATGGTATTGAGGTGTCTAGATGCCTTAACAACATAACTGGTGCTAACATCACAAAATTACTCGAAACTAATGAAATCTAAGTACAAATTTGACAGGATATCAAAGATTTTACAACTCAATAATTTTATAACTTATATTGTCTCATTAAACTCTCACTGGCTGCGTAACGTTCTCGCCTGCTGTTTCCAAGGTTGCCGGATCGAATCCTGGCACAGTCAGTTGGCATTTGAGAGAGCCGTGTCAGTAATTACGGCATCTATTAGAGCCGGAGTAGATAAAAGGGACGTATAACCAATAACATAGCCTAATTATTATAATTTTATTATTATTATTATTATTATTATTATTATTATTATTATTATTATAGCTTAATGATTTGAAGGTTAGAGTGTAGAAGCAGTAGTGGTTGCAGTGCTAAATGTTAAAAGGGAGCATGGAGACAATAAGTTCCCTTACAGAGGGTGAATGGCAAATCAATATCTAATTAAAATGGAGGAATATACTCAGGTTCAAATTCAGCGTTATTAAATTTGACCGAAATTTACATGATTGATTCTTACTCAAGAAAACGCAATTTAGCAAATCCCAGAATTACAACGTCTCCTCCTGAATTGCTCGGTAGGTATGGGTCTAGGAAATAATACGGCACCCTGGGACTATCACGATCATCCCGTTTTATGTGTGTGAAGGAAATACCCAGAAAGTACACAGTGGATAACCACGATGTCCCTATGGCCTTATAAAGTATACAAACTGATCCACGTCTCCAATTAGCGAGTCTCTGAAGGTAGTGGTCCTGCTGGTTTTGTTCATTACTATAATTATGAGGACGAAGAGGAGCCTATAAAGCGCTCTGCAAATATGTGTCATAAGCAGGAGGTAAGTTATACCCGTAGCGAAATGCTTCAGAGTAAAATGAAATAAATTCTGAGCTAATATTTATATCCCAATGTTCACAAGGAAACATCGTGAACGTTAATCTCCCGATTTCATTTTTAAACTCTGCATACATATTGGTAAGATCACAAGGAATATATTTGCGGTCATACGTTATCCACAAAGTCATTCGAACAATCCCTAGAGAGGGGGAAAATATGCTTGTTTGAATACTGACTTACGATTTCGAGTGGTACAAGTATTTCTTGTTGGTTGGAGAGGATGAAAGTCAGCAGGCACACCCATCAGGGCCGTTTGAAGTCTCGTATCAGCGTTCGGGCCTATCTAGGGATAGTTCAAATGAATTTGGAGATGAAATACTATCACTGACCTGGCCAAATTGTACACAAAACTTCAGTGAAATCGGGTGATTCACGTACGCAATGTTCCCCCGTCAGTCCTTTTATCTGACTACCTGGAAACTACCCGCTAATAGTATCGTTGGTGCACTTCCCTAACCCCAGCCAAGACAAACTTCATCTTATCCATTTCCCTTTCCAAGTTTTGTAACCTACCAGACTTCTAACATTCCACGCTCTGATTTATAAAATGTCAGATTTCCCCTTTGTCACCTTTGTGATGTTAATTAATATAATTATTTTAGAAGCCAGTTTTCATTGTTTCCTTCATAATCTATAAAACGCATTGCCTTTTAGTCGGTCATAACGATAATGCACTTAATGAAATCGAGTGGGGACTACTTATCAAATTACATCTAATAACATGAAAAATGAAAAGAATTAATTACTGTATACACTTTTATACACTTCGCGAAAAAGGCAAACATCATCAGATTTGGTTCACGAGCCTTTTTTTAGTTTCGGCGGATATGTATATATTTACAACAATATATACAATTATTAAAGTGTAAAATCTTTCATAACCTGTCAAATATTGTTTTAGATCCCTTATTTGGGGGTGGATCTAAAAGGGAGAGTTGTTGTATTAATTTATAAGGTGGTGCCTAAAAGGGTAGCTTCCCTTGTCAGGGTAAGCTGACCAGTGTAGAGTGTTGTGGTGTGCTAGGAACTAGGGGGCGTTCCTATAAATAATGTGGTAGCGTTTGAAGGGATGGGACCCACTGCAAAGGGTCGCTGTACTGGTCGCTCAGCTGACTGCTTATTACGTAATTGAGTCTGCTTGTATCAGCTGAGTGGCACGCGCTGCTCGCTTGCAGCCGGGCCGGCTCGGGGAATACAAAAGTACTTAAGTTGGCGCTAATAGACTGCTGTCTGTCACGTCTTTACGTGACGGGAATAAGGAAGGGCGTTGGGATGTAAAGAGGCGTATAACAGTAATGCTAGTGTAGAGTGTGGACCAAGTGTTTTATTGGTCTGTGATTCTGATAGTGAGTCCCTTGTAGGGAATGAAATTAGGTTCACAATGTATTAACAAGTGTTGGGTTACGGGTTACAAAGTAGGAATTCTGAACACGATTGACTGACTCACCTCGGTTGACACCAGCGTAGCTTCGGCCGTCTCGATGGAGCACTGACTATGGAGAGAGAGTTTGACCTCATTAGGACGTCTTCTTATACCTTCTGACGCCCTGCTGTCAGCAATGTATTGGCCCAGTTAGTACTATGTCGCTGAGTGTAATGATTACGTAAGGCTTGAGCTGCTTTATGGAGTAGCAAGCTGTCCTTACGGTATTAATGGATGTTGCCCCGGCTTTCCAAGAGTTGCCATTTAGGGGATTTAGCCAGATGCCGGGGGGATGGTCTCCAAGGGGTGCATACCCCTGGGATACTGTACAAGAGTCTTCCTTCATTTGTTCGCGTCCTCGCGAACGGGAACGGAACTGGAAGTTGGGATGTTGACGTAGTGGTCCTTGGAACCCCCTCGTATCTCCTGGTGGCGTCGTATCGAAGTGTGGGTGTGAGGTCAGCCCGTGTTCAGAGGGGAGGGTTATGGGATTTACAAATATATGTATACATTGACATTGTGAAAGAACAAACAAAAAAAAATTGACATTGCGAAAGATTTGATTAACATTGGGAAAAAAATGACATTTTGAGAAAAATTTAACGTTAAAATAAATTCGACATGTAAAAAAAAAATTGCCTTCGTTATTGCTGGCATATTGCTAGTTTTAAAAAAAACATGGTTTCTGATGGTGATGTGTTACATAGTTTTGCAGGGAGGAAAAACCCAGGGCCGAACGGATGATGGCGTCGTCCGCCCTATCTTAGGGAAAAAGTGCTCCCTGCAATAAGAAAGGTGGAAGAAAATAGAAAAATGGGTGTTCCAGGGTATCATTTAAGGGAAATATTCAAAAGACGTTTATTGGTTTGGGAAAAAACGGAACACCCTGACAAATGGGGAAGTTAGAAGAGGGAAAGATGAAAGAAAACAAATCATACATATGATGTACATCGGCATCTTGATACACAAACAAAAAGATATATAGTGTATAATTGTATAAAGTGTATCCTGAAAAAATTATAAATTACAATGACCTTATGTCTATTGGAAAAATTGTATAAAGTTTATCCTTAAAAATTAGTAATTACAGTGGTCTTATGTCTACTTAATCGCGCTAATCCCTTATTATTATAGTTGTTGTGAGGTACCTCGCGTGCACGCTACCCGTCTGTACGTACTCTTGCCGTCTCACGGCTGATTCTGTACGGCCACTCCTTGGTACGGTATAGTGGTCGTACCGCTTGCATGTATGCTTAATACCTAATCTGTGAAGCATCCTCTGTGGGTGAATGCTTTCACACTTGACAATGAGAGTCACTGCCACAAATCGGTTGCGCCCTCATTGTCGTAATCTGCGTCGCATTTTGACGCTTTATGTGTGTAAATTTTAGTTGATCTGCCAGTAAGCCTGGTACCCCACAGGCACCAGTCCTGCTGTGCAGATTTATTTTGGAGTGTGTAGCTGAAAAAGAAAAATGTGGTGAGTGTTTGCGAGTGTGTCGGGATTAGTGCACGTTGAAAAATAAAAATAAAATAGTACACATCATGGCATGCTGTAAATAATATGCCACTGCAATATGGTAGTGAAATTCCTGTCACCAGTTTCCTGTATCTGGTGACGAGGCCTGTGAAAAAAAATGGCGAGGTTTAGAAAAAACATATTAGTACTGGTTGAAGCTCTTCTTTCACTGAAAAAAAAACTACAATCATCAGGGTCTAATAATCATCTAGCTAGGCCCAAGAAACTGCTATAATCAGGGGCCATTAACCATGTAGTTAGGCCCAATAAACAGCAATCATGAAGGGCCAAAAACCATGTAGTTAGGCCCAAGGCCTATTTTAACCTAGTTTATCCTAAGTATTGTCGGGCTTACCTCGGTAACGGATTTATAGTCACCGAGTGCCGACCGGCGTTACTTAATACTATCTAACTTAATTATGGTCTAATAATAAAAAAAAAACTATTACTAAGCCGAGAGGGTTGCCTTAATCTATTGCCGAAATGTGCTGCGCCATAGCTGGCAACAGCGGTGAATAAATTTGCTTAATCCTAGGTTGCGTGTCAAATGCAACCGTCTTACAACTAAATTTGGCCTAGGACGATCGCCTGGGGCAATTAAATCCCCAGATCACCACCCGCACGAGCCCCAGAAACACCGGTTGTCTCTAGGGTCGCTAGATTCCGTCCCCTTAACTCTAGGTGTCGACGTCTATTACTAGGACTAATCTATTCGCAGGCGCTTACGGTGCCACTAAGCTAACCGTTTCGCCCGCTGTAACTTCCTTGTTCATGCCCGTTTGCTGTTCCGATTTATCATAGTTGAGCCGCCCACTTGGCTCCTGTGAGGGGCGCGCAATGCCCCTTTCTTAATGCCCTCTGGTTGCCCGTTGCGTCGCCATTTATGTGGGCATTGGACAGTGTGGTCCAATGGCATAATATTGTCTTCGCCTTAATCGGCCGTCGCAATCTGCTTTCGCAGTGATATTTGCCTCTATGGGCCGCCGTAGTATGCATTTTCGCATTGATATATAAATTTGCCTCTATGGGCCGCCGTAGTATGCATTTTCGCATTGATATATAAATTTGCCTCTATGGGCCGCCGTAGTATGCTCCAACGCACAGGAGTTTTGCTTCCCGCTATGGAAGTCGTGCCTACTTAAATTTAAACTTAACTAGAAGTCTAGTCATAATGGGGTCGTCTCTAGGGATAGCTCCCGAGGCCGGCGCGGAGTGAGCTATTTCTCCCGCCATTCTCAGAAAGTCTCCCTGCAGGTCTTGGCTTCGACGACCGTGGCACAAAGTGGGTTTAGCATCCCTTCCTCCCAGGGGCGGTTTATGCGCACCTAGGATTCCAGAGCTTGCCCGACCAGGCCGCGAATGCTTTGACCTTACGTAGTTCGTCTGTTTGGTCTAGTCGTCAGTTAAGTGAGGTCGCTGCGCTGTCGCGCCAACTGGGGAAGGGTCCACATCGCCTTCCCCATCTCTCAAAGTGTGGTTCTCCTGACCTTTGGCTTACACCGTTGTCAACCATCATACCGTATCAGATTCCTTTGTAAGAGAAAAAAAAAATGTGTCGTAACCTGTGTGAATGGTTCAATTTCCGTGTAAAATGTAAAATATTTCCAGTGTAGCGGGGTTGTAGATCTTCTAAGTACATAGGCTACTTCTGGCCTACCATCGCTATGTCAGCTTTCCAGCAATAATGCTTTCTTTACCTTAATGGAGGTGTTAGTAGGGTCTGTAATGTCAGGTACCCTGTTATTAGGATTTGGGGGTAGTTATTTGTTGAGTGGGCTTAAAGCATGGTAGGAAGGGTTTGCGCACCTTTGGGTTCCACGTTAGTGGTGGCCTAGAACCGGTGGTGGCGTTGGGATGCTCCTATAGTGAGTGGATTGGGGAGGCAATTCCCGGGATTGCAAAAATACGAAAATTCATGCAGGTTTGATATTAAAATCCCTGGTGAACGGATGGGATACTCATGCATGTGTCTGGATATGAAGTTTCTGCCTTCAAGTACGGATAGGTGTAGGATGGGGCATAATACCAATATATCCCTTTCATGCGGGAGTGTTTAAGTACTAAAGAATGGTTAGTATATATCTATGGCCTCCTCTCTCATTTGGAGAGGCGCATTATGCTTCTCTAATGTTTGCTGACACACCCCTAATACTCAGGTGTTAGCATTGGGACGCAAGGCGTAGCATGCCTGCTTTTTTTAGACGCATGAAGTCCATCAACCCCTGTGTGTATTTTGTAATGTAGTGTAGCTGTTTTTGGTCGTGTAGATGTGGTTGCGTTGTTTATGTTGGGCGTGAGAAGGTTATGGGAAGGGAGTAAGGTGGTACGCTGGTAGCCTGTTCTCCTGTCGTCCTCCCTTGGTCCATGTTGGCTTTCTATCCGCGCCTTGGGATAGTAGAGCTGCATGACCTAACCTGGTCGGCCATTTGCAGTGTAGATGTGGCCAGAGGTCGTAATGCGACTGGTCATGTGCTAGTCATCTGTAATGATTTATTTGGGGAATAGAATCGTGAAAAGAAGTTATTAAGGGGAGGTCCTGTTTCCTCAAAGTCCCTATGTTCGCTCCTAATTGGTGAGTGCGAGTGCGTGTGTGTGCCTATGTACCGCTACACCACGCGGCCGGTTGGTCTGTTATAAGGCTAAGTCCTACTGTGTATGTTGTGTACGGGCGGGAAGCGCCCGTGGCCTTTCAACGTCTTTGCGAACGTGCCCTTGAGGCCCAGGATAGGTTCCGCTGTGTCACGTCTTGTCCATTGCCAAATGTTTCTGCAGTGTGGAGAAAAAAATGTATGGTATTATAATTGTTATGTGTTTGTAATTTCATGGTCACTGGCGCAACGCAATAGTGTCTCGTCACCGCATTATTGCAGTGTAACTAGTCTGCTGTCAGCAGTTAGTATGTGCAATACCAGGCCGGGAAGTTACTGTTTGTCATCCGCTGGTATGTGCCTTCCTGCACGAATGCAAGTGTGGTCATTGTTTTGGATTCCTAGCGGTCTAATGTAGCAATTCGCCCTAGTTAGGTAATGACGTCGTGTGGCCATTGTTCCCTAAGACTTGTGTCTTGCGAAATTTTCCTACCTGTGTTTGTGAAATGTATTCCCTATGTCTGGTGTAATCCGAAATTTTATGTCTGGCTTTTGGTGGGAGGAAATGTAGTATTCCCTGTACATGCATTTGTATGGGCCACCTTCAGTATGATTGGACGCCTGAATAGCTGTTTCCCTTTGTGTCTAAATTTTTACTGGAACTCAGACCCGTGACCTTCTGTCATTCTCTGTGTTTTATGTTTGCGTTGTGTGACAGGGCTTGGGGCTTTCCCAGTGTGGTCTTTGCTTGTGTTCCGTGTACCAAAAATACCATTGGATAGTTAGTTTTTGGTACGCGTGTGGTGTGTGGTCATGGGTTCGAATCCGGTTGTCTGTAAAGACTTGGTGTGATCATTTCCGTGCAGCATATAATATGGCATGTTCCCGTGGATGTGCAATGCGCAAATGAAAGCATGCATACCTGTGTAGAGTTTGTATGTTTTTGATTTCCCCTTGTAGTGTAATTTTGGAAGATATAGGGTCTGTAAATCGGGCGTGAATGATGCCGTGCGCTCTGCTCTGAGAGCATTTGTCTGTAAGCGTACAGTTTATCACTGAGGCCTGTGTTATCGCTGAGCATGGCGGTATCGGATTGCAATGTCCTGTGCGCACGCTTGTTACTTGTCTTGATAACGCTGTATGTCCGTGCTTTTGCTTCCGGCACGCGTATGTGGGAACCTGATAGCTGTCCATTGTAATTGCGGGCAGGCTCTTCGTAATGGAAAAGAACCTTCTACTAACTATTTTTGTGTCCCCGCTTGTGTGTTACTGTGCCGTGGTTCGATTACGTCCCTACAATGGTACGAAATGTCATTATGCCCGCGTGTCTCCGGGACAGTTCTGTGGGGTGTTAGGATCGTATCCCGGCGCGGTCAGTGGGCTATTTCTTGGCTTTCTTCCCACGTGTGCCAGCGGGACCGTTTCCTTTTCTCTTAGTAGTGTGCCCGCCTGTACGTGTAGGTGTGTGATCTTTACGTGTGTGATATGCCTTCATCCGGCGGGCGTGAATAGTGTCCTTTATGAGTTTCCTCCCATGGCGCACGTTCACTATATAATTTAGGTCAGATACCTTCCTGCAGACTTTGAAGGGACCTGCCCATCGTGGTAGGAGGAATTCGGACACGTTCTTCTTACGGGCATGATTGGAGACCATGACCAATTGCCCGGGTGTGTATTCCACGGTCTTTCTATTCCGGTCGTACCGCTCTTTTTGTTTTTTCTGGGCCTCGGCTATGTTTTTTCTAGCGTCCATGCGGGCTATCTGCAAATGCTCTAGCCGAGCCGCATTGTCTGTGTGGGCGTCCTGTGGGATACATATATTGTCTATGGGACTTCTGGGTGTGTATCCGTGCAGTAGGAAGTGTGGAGAGTGTTTCGTAGCCGTAGATACAGAGGTATTATAACTAAAAGTAATACTTTGCAGGTATTCATCCCAGTCTGTTCCTGCGTCCTCTGTAAATTTAGCCAGCGCTATTCCAAGTATTTTGTTCATACTCTCCGTGAGTCCGTTGGTTTGCGGGGAAAAACTCGTGGTAGTGTATGCCTTAATCCTGAGTATCTCCAGAAACTGTTGGAGCACTCTCGAGGTGAAAATAGTACCTCTGTCGGATAATAAGGTTTGGAATAGGCCATATCGTGTAATTATGTCAAATAGAAATTCGGCTATGCTGTTCGTGTCTGCTTTGGGAACAGCCTTTGTAATCATGTATCGTGTGAGATACTCGGTGGCCACCAGGATATATTTATTACCTTTTTGACTTGTGGTAATGGGGCCTTTCACATCTATTCCGACTCTGTGAAATAACTCTCCCACGGGAATTGGGTTGAGTAGTCCATGAGGCTTGCCAGGTCTTGTTTTGAATCGCTGGCAGTTGTGACATGTCTTGACAAAGGTATCTATGTCGGCCTTCATGTTTACCCAATAGTACTTGTCACGGATTCTAAGGTAAGTTTTATGCGTACCTAAGTGTGCCCCTGCTAGTGGGCTATTATGGTGTCCGATCATGATATTTTCTCTCAATGATTCCGGAACCGCTATAGGTGCGCTATCGTGCATGGCTGTGGGCTTAAATTTCAGCACCCCGTCTTTGTCTAGAAAAAATCGCCTAGACATCCGTGCTGTCTTGGAGTCCACTTTATCCAAGTCTTCTAGTGCCAATAGAATCTGTTTCAAGTGCGGATCACTTTCTTGCTCCTGTTTGATGTCAACCACCGTCAGGGCAAAGGTGGGCATATCGTCCCAGTCGTGGTCCTTACTGTCATCCGGGGGATCGGCTACTGGCAGCCTAGACAACCCATCTGCGTCTAGGTGTGTAGCGCCTTTCTTGTGTTTGACCACGAAATCATATTCATACAGGCGGAATATAAACCTGTTGAGTCGCGAATTTGGGTTTTTAAATTTGTCCCAAAAAAGCAAGCTCGCGTGGTCAGTCATTACCGTGAACTTGATACCATAGAGGTATACCCTAAAATAGTTCACTCCCCACGAAAATGCCAGCATTTCCCGCTCTGTGGCAGAGTATCTAGTCTCAACGGCCGTTAGCTTCCTGCTAGCATAGGCGACGGGCCGTTTACGCCCTTCGGTGTCTTCCTGCAATAGGGCCGCCCCCAGCCCATATAGGCTGGCATCCACGTGTAAGAATGTGGGTCTATCACTGTGGAAGTGTTGCAGTAATGGAGGTGAGGTCAATAGCTGCTTCAGTGTGTTGAAGGCATCTATGTGTTCCTGCGTGATGCTGAAGGGCGTTCTTTCACGTGTGAGTTCAGTTAGTGGATGGGCGATGTGTGCAAATCTATAGATATGCTTGCGATAGTATGAAGCCAAGCCAATAAAACTGCGCAATTGTTTCAAATTTGTGGGCATTGGGATGTTCGTTATTGCGTCAGTCTTAGCTGGGTCGGGAATAATGCCCTCCCTATTGACAATATGGCCCAATATGGTAATTTGCTGTCTGGCAAATTGACATTTCGCAGGTTTAAGCCTTAGTTTAGCTTCTCTGATCCTTGCGAAAGCCTCCTCCAAATGTACGATGTGTTCGTCAAAAGTGTTGGAGAAGACCGTTATGTCATCCACGTACACTAATACGGAACGCCATTTAAGCCCTGAAAATGTCTTATCCACTAGCTTTTGGAAGGTTTGGCTGGCGTTACGGAGACCCATTGGTAAACGGGTGTAGGTAAATAGTCCGTTCTCTGTAACGAACGCCAGCTTGTGCCTATCAGGTTCATAGACGGGGATTGAATAGAATCCACTATAGCAATCCATCGAACTGAACCAGCTAGCTCCACCAAGGGCGTCCAAATAGGTGTCTGCCCTTGGTAGTGGATAACTATCATTTTCGACCAACTTATTGAGCCTCCTGTAGTCAGTACAAAATCTGTGCGATCCGTCCCTCTTTTTGGTCAGCAGAACTGGAGAGGAGTAGTTAGAAATAACCGGAACAATGACCCCTGCCTCGAGCATCTCTGAGATTTGGGCATCGATGGCATGTCTCTCCTTCTGGCTCACTCTGAAGGGAGGCTGGTGTACTGGTCGGTCACTAGTGAGTGTGACGTGGTGTTCAATGAGGTCTGTCACAGCGAGATCCTTCATTGAGTGGGCAAAAATATCTCTGTTGGTCTCTAGGAGCTCCGTGAGCCTTTTATTTTGCTCCGGGGTCAGGTCCTGCGTGTGGTTCTGGTTGGCCGCCTTATCCGTGTGTGTGTTTGTGTATTGGCTGATAGTGTGCAGTGTAGGGGCCTGATGCTCGTGGTTTTCTCGCTCCGCTCGAATCCCATCTTTGTTCCTGGTGTATACCATGGGATGTATGGTGAGCCTCTGGTCGTGCTTTAAAAGCATCTGACCACTAGCGAAATTTATGCTAGCCTCATACCTAGCGAGAAAATCCATACCAATTATGGCTGACGCAGAAAGGTGTTCGATAACGAACATGGGGTGCGTTGTGGCAAAATGGTCTATCCTAATATGTATGTTTGCCACTCCCATGTTTTCTAACGTCTGAGCATTGGCCGCTACCAGCCGGATGTCCCCCGTGACACCTTGTATTTGCGCCTCGGCAATGTGTCGGCTATTAACACAACTTACGGCAGCCCCGGTATCGATTAGGGCCTGCACTCTGTGGCCATTTATGGTGGCGTGTATCGTGAGGGCCGATACCTGAAATCCACTGCCCTGCACCGCTGTGTTGTGTAAGATGTATGTTGTTGTTGTTGTTGTTGCCGGAGTGACATTTGTGCTGGGGAGGCATGGATCTGTCCGTTTATCGTACCTAGCACGCTTCGCCTCTCGGCTTATTTCCTGTCCTGAGTACTTTGCCCAGGTCAGCAAAGTGCGTTTGCCAAGTACCTTGCCAGCTCCTTTAACCGGTCTTGCTGTGAGACTAGGAGTCTGCTGGCGAACGTTTAGTGTATTAATCGTTCCCAGCCTTTGTGTAGTTGTGTTGTTGTTAGTTTCTTCCTCTCGGGAAGGTGTGTCTGCAAATGTAACCCTGAGCTTGCCCTTGTGACCCCGCCTTTTGTTCCAGGCGGTCGCGAGTTCGACTCCTGTTGCTGGCTTCCCCATGCCGAGCGAACTCGCGTCATGCGCCTGTGTGTGGTCAATTCCCCCCCTGTGTTGTGGTGAAGGGGGTAGGGTTTTCTGTTGGGAGGGTGTGGGCGTGTTCTCGGGCTGTTTGCTTTTGATCGTGAGGGGTGTGTAATGTCCCGCCCTAGGGTTTCCTGTGAAAAGTACGTGTAGGTCCCTATTGAATCCCGCAGTTGAGAATAGCGGAGGCGAGTGTACATCCGTGTATACATGGATGTTGGCTTTGAGCACCTTGCCGAGAGCGGTTACCTCTACGGCACTGCCATAGGTGCCGTCCTTGCCCATGTATTTTCGGTAATCCGCCCCGGTCTGGAATGGGTTCTCCCGCTCGTCCGACACAAAGTCCCGGTACTCTTTCCAGTTGGCCAAGATATGTTTGACCGTTTTCTGTCTGTAGTCCCCATGATAATCCTCGGTATTCCGGATTAGGAAGCTCATGGCCCTAAACAGACAGTTGCCGTCTCCTTGCACGGGGTGTGTTTGGAAACGGTCCGGGGGCGGATCGTCAGCCTTAGTTTTAGCTGGCTGCTTCTTCCCCTTACTCTTACGAGTTTTCTTGGGGGAAGGGCCTTTCTTGTGTTGTGTTGGGGGAGGAGCCTCAGCTGCTTCATCGGCTAGCCGAACCTCCCCGTCTAGGCGTTTTTTGAAAATGTGGGTGTACGCCTACCTGTACTGTATGTGCGCCCCCCCTCGGGGTGGCTGCGCCAACCCCCCGTTTGCGGTGTGTAAGTAGGTGTAGGGCGTATTGCCCCCCTGTCTGTCCGGCGGGGTGCTTCATCCCTGAACTCCCTCGGGTATTCGTCTGGGAGGGGGTAGTGTTCCGGGCCCTTCGTGTGTTTGTCTATGTTGTCCCTTTCTCTAGTGGGTTTTCTTCCTTGTCGGTTATTGCCCTGTTGTCCGTTATTCTGTCTCCGCCAGGGTGGGGTGTATGTCTGCTGCTGTTGGGGCGGGTGTTCCCGTCGGTTCCCCTTTTCCCTATATTGGTCAGCTGCATACCCCTGTCTGGTCGAGGGTGGGTTTTCTCGCTGTTCCCATTTTCCCTTGTACTGCGGGGCCGCATAGCCTTGGCTGCGTGGGGGCGGGTTCTCCCGATATTCCACATTTCCCCTGTACTGCGGGGCTGCATAACCTCGGCTGCGTGGGGGCGGGTTCTCCCGATATTCCACATTTCCCCTGTACTGCGGGGCTGCATAACCTTGGCTGCGTGGGGGCGGGTTCTCCCGATATTCCCCATTTCCCCTGTACTGCGGGGCTGCATAACCTTGGCTGCGTGGGGGCGGGCTGTTTCGTCGGGGGATGTCGTGGTCGTACTCCTCAGGGTAGTACTCCCGTGTGTACGGAGATGGTGAACGCCTTGAGGGGTATGTCGGCTCTGTGTCCGTGTATGCTATCGGTGAGTACCGCGGAGGGTAGTGTGGCCTATCCTGTGGGGGAGGTGTTGTTGGCCGCTGTGGAGGGTAGTAATTTTCTTCCCTCCCGTAGCGTCTCCTCTCCGTGTACCCCCTGTCCCTCTCAGTATGATAGTGTTCTCGTGTGTCTGCTTGCTCATCCCTCGGCGGCCTTTCACCCGCTTGGATGGCAGCTATAGTCAGTTTCTCCATCCTGTCCACTAATTCGTCCATTTTTGCGTTAGTGTCGTCCTTCTGAGTTTGGAAGTGCAGATCCACGGCTTTTTCCGTAGCCTTTTCCGTGATCTTTCTCCCCTCCTCTATGGTCTTTATGTTATTCAACATATGTTGGACCGTGAGGTTGTTCATAATGCATAGCTTTTCTACTATGGCTGGTCTGAGGCCCTGCATTAACAGCTTGACTTTCTGTTTGTTTGTCATTGCTGCATTGTACTTTTCGCACATTATCAATTTAACATTGATGTATGCCTGGGCGCTCTCTTTGGGTCCCTGTGACCTCTGTCTGATCTGGTCATAGAGATCGTCATCGTCTGGTATGAGCTGGAACTCCTCCTTTAAGAGTAAAGCGGTTTCCTCCCATGTGGCAGCTTCTAGTGTGTCCTCATGGAGCTCATACCACGTCATGGCCGCCTTCGTGAGGTAAGCAGGAAGGAGCCGTTTTCTAACTTCCTCGCTCCAACCATTGATCCGTGCCGTTCTATTGAAGGCCTTGAGGTATTCCTCGGGATCCTGGCCTTCCCCCGTGAACTTTGTGGGGTGGATCATGGGGTACTCAGTGTGTCTATTCATGTCGTTCTCGTGTGAGTTTCGTTGGCTGTGTGTCGAGGTGTTTGGGCTGTTTAGAGGGGAATTAGCCTCGCTTCCCGTGTACGACACCTGTGTTACGTTAGCAGGTGGCTCGTCACCTGATATGTCTGTACTTATGGCTGGTGTGTTGTCGTACTGTGTGGATTCGACTATGTGTACGGTTCTGTCTAGATCCTGTTTTACTGTCCCCAAAATAGTGTGGATGTCAAGAACCGCTTCTGTCGCGTGACTATTGTCTTTAATAGTGTCTGTTTCTAATAGCTCTGCAATGCGCTCGAGCAGGTTACTGGCTTTCTGCTCTGTGATCTGCAGTTGCTGTAACAATAGGGGATGGAGTGTTGGCAGGCAATCTACCTCACTATCGCTGGATACCGGCGACTCGTGTGTGTATTCACTGGCCTGGGACCGTGTAAAATGTATAACCTGTGCTGCAGCGGCAGGGTGTTGAGCACGGATCTGTGCTGTGTGGAATTCAAGGTCCCTGAGAAGTTGTACTGCAGTCTGGTCAGTTATTAAGTCACTGTTCTTAATCTTTAGCGTCGGCAGGAGTGGAGTTGTACTAGCCGACAAATGGTGTGCAAAGTCTCTTAATGTAGTTCTAAATGTGGACATTTAATAATAAAAAAAAATGTGTGACGCAATATGAGGTTAAATTTTTTTTTTCTATTTGCTTGGCTTTTTTGCGGTACGGAAGGGGTCGTTTTTCCTACGAGGGCTCGTTGATTGAGTCCCGTTCTACTGTGCGTAGGACGGCGCCTCCACCAGTGTTTTAGATCCCTTATTTGGGGGTGGATCTAAAAGGGAGAGTTGTTGTATTAATTTATAAGGTGGTGCCTAAAAGGGTAGCTTCCCTTGTCAGGGTAAGCTGACCAGTGTAGAGTGTTGTGGTGTGCTAGGAACTAGGGGGCGTTCCTATAAATAATGTGGTAGCGTTTGAAGGGATGGGACCCACTGCAAAGGGTCGCTGTACTGGTCGCTCAGCTGACTGCTTATTACGTAATTGAGTCTGCTTGTATCAGCTGAGTGGCACGCGCTGCTCGCTTGCAGCCGGGCCGGCTCGGGGAATACAAAAGTACTTAAGTTGGCGCTAATAGACTGCTGTCTGTCACGTCTTTACGTGACGGGAATAAGGAAGGGCGTTGGGATGTAAAGAGGCGTATAACAGTAATGCTAGTGTAGAGTGTGGACCAAGTGTTTTATTGGTCTGTGATTCTGATAGTGAGTCCCTTGTAGGGAATGAAATTAGGTTCACAATGTATTAACAAGTGTTGGGTTACGGGTTACAAAGTAGGAATTCTGAACACGATTGACTGACTCACCTCGGTTGACACCAGCGTAGCTTCGGCCGTCTCGATGGAGCACTGACAATGGAGAGAGAGTTTGACCTCATTAGGACGTCTTCTTATACCTTCTGACGCCCTGCTGTCAGCAATGTATTGGCCCAGTTAGTACTATGTCGCTGAGTGTAATGATTACGTAAGGCTTGAGCTGCTTTATGGAGTAGCAAGCTGTCCTTACGGTATTAATGGATGTTGCCCCGGCTTTCCAAGAGTTGCCATTTAGGGGATTTAGCCAGATGCCGGGGGGATGGTCTCCAAGGGGTGCATACCCCTGGGATACTGTACAATATCTACTAACTGTATATTTCGTTAGTTTCTAGTACTTTTGTGATGTTAGCACCAGTAATGTTGATAAGGCATTTAGACACCTTAATACCATGATCTACTACTGAAGTGAGCCTCTATTCTGGTTTCAGGAAAACCCCTTTTGTTATGTCCTAACCACACCAATCGTACTGTCTAACTAATTGGCTTTTATAAACGGTGTTAGTTATGATTTTAAGACTTGAAACAGATTATCGAATATATGGTATGTGAAACACTTATATGGTTGCTAGAGAAACCTGTTGCGCGCATCAGTTTTTCAGTACTGCACACCGCAGACCAACAGGAATCCGCTCCGTATGCGGCTTCATCTATTGGTGCTATTGGCGCTATCTGTTGCTGTTCCGTGGAAAGTATTTACCTGCGTGGGCTAAGAACCCTAGCTTTAAATGAGTGCATGTTAATGGTTCTTGGACTTAGAAATTGCTATTCGTTGCAAATGAATAACAATGCAAATAAGCCCCAGCGTTCGGCCGAAGTTACAAAGAGCAATCACCCATGAATCATGGTGATTCATGGTGATTCATGGTGCGGTCTGTTAGGTAGTCAGCCCGAAGGCTGGTTGGATCCTCAAAAAGAACCGCCGTTAGGTTATGTGGGTAGATACCCACAAAAATTCAAGGCAGCACTATGTTGAGGCGTACTAGGCAAGAAGAGGATTGAGGTAGTTTGCCATTGCTTTCCTCACTGAGTCAGAACAGCAGTACTAACCCTATGAATAGAACCTTTCACAGCATCCACAGGCATACTAAGCACCACCCATACCTCAGTAGCATCCATATAAGCACAGCCATTGTGAGACATTGGTGAAAAGCCACATTTTACTCTAGCATGTGCCAACAGACCAAGAGATAGATGGCTGAAAGGAGTGGAGGAATGTGTCAAGAAGAGAGGCGAGGACTGGACCAGAGTGACAGCGGAGAGGTGGTGGGAAGAAAGGACTAAGTGGCGAGGCTTATGTTCCAAACAGACCCAGCCTGGGGCTGGAAACTGTACAAGATGATGATGATGATGTGCCAACAGGCAAATGCAATGCAAGTGCATTCATCATGAGATGGCAAACAGGCCAATACAATATGGTAGTGACACACAATCCTTGCAGTATTAGGAGATTGATTAACTTTCAATTACGGCCCGACAGACTGGTCTATCTCAGCACCAATCCTTAATCCCCTAGAATAAAATATACAGTAAATGGAAGGTCTTTTCATCATTTGGAAGGTCATTCACCTATGGTATCCTTAGCCTGTGACCACATAGGCCATAAACCAAACATTTTTGTTAGGTTGTGGGGGTCAATGGGATGACGTCATTGGAGCCTAGAAGTAGGAGGTCGACATTTGAACAATTGTTGTGAAAGTGACCACCGTCTCCAAACACAATGAATCGCACATTTGTTTCCGTACGTCTAGTTTAGCCTATCGTTTCTATGGTGAAATTGAGCTGGCACTGATTTACTGTCCCATGTATTCGTCTGTTACATGTTGTACCCGTTCGTCCTGGGGATGCGATGACCCATCTGCTATTACATCGCATTCCTGGAGTTCCACGACAGAGCGGAGTTAAATGAACCTCTAGTCAAATAAGGAATGTGTCGGAAATTCAGCTGAGTTATCGAAAAAGCAGTGGGTAACACAAGACAAAGTATCTCTAGGGTCGTTACGGGCTTAAGTTTAATAAAAATAATGCAAATATAAATGGGCGCCATCAACTGAATTCCTAGCAAACCACCTCCTTTCCTGGTTAAGCCTTACTCAAGACAAGGAAAGAAAAAGGAAAATCACATCATCATCAGATCACAACTAAGATTAAAACAAATTTATTTCACTTTGATAGTCAGACAGACATTTTAAATATACCTCCTACCTGAGAGTATGGTCGAATGCCAACGTTAAATTGTCATTGTCCAAAAATCGAACCATCTCTTTTCTAATCAAAAATATTTCATCCACATAAAACAGAAAAATCTCTAAAGTTCTCTTGGGTTCTCAGGATCACTGTAGCACTATGTCTTTCGTCACTGACATTTGTGATACCTGAGACCTAATTTCTCTTTAATTTAACATCATAAATGTGGATTTGAAAAAGTTATTAATCTGTCTAAACATACACATATTATAATCACATATTTTAAATATCACGTATTTTATGGCTTGCATGGCATAATTTAAATGTTGAACATGTTAGTCAAATGCTCCTAAACATCGAATAATTAATTTACACTATTTACATTGTCATTCATAATTACTTGTTTGTGATTTACAGAAAATTCACTTCTCATTGGTCATCATTATCATCATCATCAAAATTAAATATTTCTCACATTAATTCTCATTTCAAAATTCAACATATTCCTGTCAGAATCATTAACTCATCACCATTAAATCATTTAAATGAAAATTATTATCATCACTTCATTATGCTTTCTAATTATTCACACACTCTTATTTCATCATATACTTCAGATTAAATCATCTTAAATCATCAATACAAATTGTTTAATTCCTCAACTCAAGTTGCAAT
Organism: Meconema thalassinum; assembly: GCA_946902985.2. Classification (NCBI taxonomy): domain Eukaryota; kingdom Metazoa; phylum Arthropoda; class Insecta; order Orthoptera; family Tettigoniidae; genus Meconema; species Meconema thalassinum. The sequence goes on along the minus strand of OX336389.2, from coordinate 958,988,313 downwards.
TCCTCAAATTATATCTCGATTAAATTTATTTTAATTCCATATAAATTCATTAATCATCAGCTTCTTTAATTAATTATCACCTTCTAATTCAGTTATTCATCATCTATCCAATCATCTATTCATTTATTTAAATCAGTTTATTCATCCAATCTTTAATTCATCCATTTATTTAATTCATTGATTTATTCCAAAATTTAATTTATCAACTTATTTAAATTTTATTCTTCTGGTTATTTAGATTCTTATTATTTCATCTAGTCATTCTGATTTTTATTTCATTAGGTCAGATCATTAATATGCTTAATTTTCAGATTATTATTTCATTAATTATTATTCTCAGAAAATCTTGTCTTATCAACTTTATTTATTTGTTTAATTTCCTAACAAATTGTTTAATATGGGTTATAGAACGTTGTCTTACAGTTTTATCACTTCCAAGTTATATCTCGTATTTAATTTTCATGCCAAAAAAATATTATTGCCTTCACGACATCACGTTGGATCTGACTATCCACAACGACATTATATATCCTCAATTCTTCAAATATCACATTTGAATACAACAATTATTCCACAAAACTCCATAAATATTCAGCACATACAGCATGAATCTCAACAATTACGCTAGACTGGGTTCAACAACCTCATGTCTGCTTCAAAATGCATTAGCAACATTGCAACTATCACTTGGCAACTTCCCCAAAATGCCTATCACAAACTTCACTTAACCATGTTGCATGATCTACAAAAAATATATAACTGGCTTCAAATTATCAACGCACACAATCTCCAATAACTGTAATTAATCTGATCACATCTAGACAACTTCTTAAACAATTGGAAAAATATTACCTTAGTAATTCAAAATTTGCTTTCAAATAGCATAAATTCTCTTACAATTCTCATAATTCACATCACAGAAAAACACCAATGTGCTATAATCTCTCATATCAAAATCTGCAATACTGATCTGCCTTAAAATAAATCTGACCATTAATGATTCATCTTACAAGATTCTATTACTTTAAGTCCTTCTCAAAGGTATCCAACACAATTATAAAAATCATCAAAAGCATCAGCTGTAACAGCTGTTAAACTGAAATTACTCTCAAAAGAGTATAGCAACAAAATATTGGATTGGCAAACAAGAATTACAAATGTAACCCTGATGACATTTATCTTTACTTTATTTAACAAAAGTTCGACTGATATGTGACTAGTAGTTCCTTGTTTGATTCACTTACAATCTCATGTACACTCGGATGATAAAAATGAGTCCCTCAATGGCAAGTAAGATGAGTAACCACCGTACAATCGTATAAATACGAAAGACCTCGCCCCGTCGACTAATCATGATAGTGCCCTAAGCGATGGGTAAGATGAGTAACCACCATACAATCGTATAAATACGAAAGACCCCATCTCGAAGACTATATGAGTGAATGTACCAGATAGGAATCAACAAGTCTCTAGTTGTCATATAAAAGCGATATTCATTCACTAAAGTGAATAACATCTTAATATCTCCAAACAATCCAATGGAAAAAATCCCTACTGATGAATAATACACACTCGCTAGTATGCAATGAACTGACGAAGTAATTTAGATAATCAATTGCAGATCACGAGTTCGAAATACTCGTTACACAAAAAAAACTATTCATGAAAAATATCCTTGCTGGAAAAATATCTAAAAGACCAAACATCTGCTTAATAAAGCCAACCAATGGTGAGAATTTCGTATAATGATGCCTGCCATATTATATGGTCACGCCATATTCTAGCAAAATTTCGAAGCATATAAGTCAAAGCCATGTCTTAAACAATCGCATCACTCCTATTAGAAAAATATACATGTGTGCCCAGTATTCATGAAAATAATCGTAACAGGAAGTTATAACTCTTACAGTACCTTCTCATAATCAGCTGTTATTAAATTTCAAAGATCGTCGATTTTCCCTATGTAATGAATTTCTCGAAAGATCGGCGTGAATATCATTCCATCCATGCAATGACGATTGCCTTCGAATCCCAAGTGAATCAGCTGGTAGACCTCCTCCTCGTCAGGAATCGAATCCATCGTTCCGTGGTGCCATCGCGTCTCTGTCTGCGTTTACTCCGACATGATAAACTTCTGGTTATCCATAGCGGATATTGTCCAAATCCTCACGAAAAAGTTCATAGAAACAGAGGACCCCCTATTCCTCTTTTACGTTACGCCACTGTTCTATACAATGTTCGCTTGAGTGTTGAAAGTTCAATTTCCACAGCGGTTTAGTTTCACTTGGAGAAAATAAAATTGTTTTATCAGAGTGTCTAAGTTTATGAAACACCCTGTAGCTGTGTTCATAATCGGTAATTCATAACACTTCTTAAGACTGACTTGCATTAATGCACGAGCTAATGTTCCTAAGTGCATTTGCTTACAACATTCCGTTTGCTTAGAAATTGTTAATGTTACTTGGAATGCGCTATGAAGTGCATAGTCGTAATGTCATTTAAGAAAAACTATGTTCATTCGAAGTTCACAGTTGCAGTATCACGTAACTATTTGTCTTTATAATTCAAATGCTGAATAAACGTTCCAACTCAACGTAGTAATGAAGTTCAGCTTCTGTTATAATGCTTGCGTATAATAATGGGAATTAACCCGCACGGCCCTACTGCTATGCCATAATAATCTCCGCATAAAGCTAGCCTCGCCATGTCGTTCTACGTTGAAATGCAGCTTGGAATAAAGCTCTCCAACTACTCGCAATGCTGTTTTAAAATATCCCGGCCGTCTATGCTTGCTTGCTCCGCAAGTCCGCCTGGCCCACTGACCTACTTGTCGCTCGCCGCTCGGAGAAGCCGAAACTGTCCCCTGCACTTTCCGTGACAGTTTCTGTTCGCTGCTCGGTGAAGCTGAAACTGTCGCCTGCACTTTCCGTGACAGTTTGTGTTCGCTGCACGATCTATACCATGCGCCTGGCGTGTGTTACTCAGCTTGACTTCCTTGCTTGGCTCACAGAGCTAGACTGACAGTTCCTGCACTGGCTTGACCCTTACCTGCTTGGTGCGGTCACGTGGCGTCCTCCCCACCACCGTGGTCTTGCGTCACAAATATAATCTCGAACCCCCATCATCTCGACTATTATGTTATAAAATAACTTAAGGGTTATCTGACTTCCTTTAAATTATAACCATATATAATGCATGTTATATCTTCTCTACTGAGATGTTTAAATACCATGTTCCATATAGATCTTAATAAAGCTTCACATTTCCATCCATAATTCCATCCGCTTACAGATGTCAGTGCCTTCTTGATCCTAGACCTCCTACGTCATCCTGACATTCCTCTTGACTCGATCTGAGCGCTATCTTTCCTTAACTCTTCTCAAAACCTCAACTACGGCTTAATGTCTGCTGGCGTAGCCGATAGCCTCAAATAGGTATCGGGTACAATGTCTATTGGAACAATTATTAGAGTATTAAATATATAACCCATGGCACTACAGCCCATGAAGGGCCTAGGCCTACCAAACAACCGCAGCCCAGTCATTTGGCCTGCAGATATTGGGGTGACGCGTGGTCAGGGCATCGGTCCCCTCGGTCGTTAATCTTGGTTTTAAATACATAAGGAGAGTAGAATACAAGCCGCGGAGATGAAATTCCTAAGAGGTATAGAGGGCAAGACCAGAAGAGATAGAGTTAGAAATGAAGAGATTAGAAAAAGGACAGGAATCTTGAAGCTGCAGGACAGGATAGAAACAACAAAGTTAAAGTGGTATGGACATATGATGAGAATGGGAGAGGAGAGAGTACCAAAGAAAACTTTCTGTGAAAAGATGACAGGGAAGAGACCACGAGGAAGGCCCCGAAAGAGATGGGCAGATACAGTGTGGGAGTGTGTAGAGAAGAGAGGAGGAAAACCTGAAGAAGTACTAAAAACAGGAGAGGAGTGGTGGAGAGACAGGAAACGTTGGAGGTCCTTAATTCACAACCCGACCCAGGAAGCTGGAAACGGGAAATGAAGATGATGATGAAACAAACAAATGAACAACCGGAAACAAATACACTCACTACTCCTGCACCACCAACATATGAGGTTTTGGCGTCCGTATATCTTCAGCACCGATGCGATCCGACTACACGCGGCTGATTTTCTTATTTATTTGCAACAATTTGTAATATCTAAGTGTTTATGGCATTTATTGTGAAGACAGGTAACAATCTACGGTTTATCCCTATATGCTTGGGGTCACCAGAGCCAACCTTGCTCATTAAATGGCCGGGGAATTAATGGCAGATGCCCTTCCTGACGACACGTGATTTTTCAGGAGAAAGCTCCACCTAGCTGTCACCGGGATTCTAACCCCGTGTGTCTTGGTAGACAATGGGCAGTGGGAACACTGAGCCATCAAGCTCCCCTGCATTTATTGCTTTTTTTTGTTGATTCTTTAGGGGCTTTGCGACATCGTAGTCATTTAGCCACGTGTACTTGGGAGTGTGTAGTATTTGTGTCACTGTTATATCTATACTCGTGTGTGTACTTATTAGTGACGTAGGATTGAAGTAGGAAGTGACCGTGGACTTAATGTTAGGAACCCATTTTTTATTTGCCTAGAGTAAAAGTAGGAAAATACGGAAAACCATTTCCAGGATAGCTGAGGCAGAAATTGAACCCATCTTTTCTCAGTTTTGCCTCACGAAGCTGAGAGGACTCCGTTCCAACCCTCACACCAGAATTAAATATTTTGGAAGAGCCGGGAATCAAACCCGAAACTCCGAGGCGACTGCTAAGAATGCTAGCCGCTACACCAGGAAGTGGAAGCATTTATTGTGAATCACCCTGTATGTACAAAAGTATAAGAGACTGATGACGACCATAATCGTAGTTACTAATTGAATCTTCTACTATACTAATGAATACTGGAAACAATAAACCTATGAGAAGCCACCAATGGGATTCCGTCGCACTGAAGGGCACTATATTCATAATGAGTTTATCTAGAATAAATCAAACGAGGAAAACCTACCCTATACTGCTCCCGTTTCAGCAGGGTTATATCATATGTGACAGGCGGTCTTCTACGACTGGATGCCCGACATAATTCCCATGAGAGGAAATAGGCCTAATGGAAGATGAAATGAATGAAAATGAAAGATTTGAAAGTAAAGCAAAGGAAGCTTGTAGTTTGACGTGACCGTGAATCTTGTGATTATGAGCCACGGGACCTCCTCTTTACGCGGAATCCGAACCACAGGACATGGCATTTCACTTCGAAAATATCACATGCATTGACGGGGAATCGAAACCATTCCACCTTGGTGGGAGGCCAACCGCTTGACCGCTGCGCCACCACGCCCCTACTGAATTGGTAGATTTGGAAGTAGTCGTGGTCATGCAGACTTGTGTACTTGGGTGTGTGTGGAATCAGTCTAACAACCTGTGGCATTGTGATGGCTGTAATAGTGTATGTATTCGTAATTTGGGCTTGGATTCGCGTAAAAGGCAGCCATGACCTAAGTTAGTTACTATCGTCGCATCCACTTGAAGTAGAAGTGGAAAACCATGGAAAATTGCTTCTAGGATGACTGAGCTAGAAATCGAACCCACCACTTCTCAGGTCTTCCTCACGAGGTTGAGTGAACCACGCTCCAGCCCTCAAACCAGAATTAAAGTTCTTGGTAGAACCGAGATTCAAACCCGGACCTCTGCTGTGACAGTCAAGAATGCTAGTCACTGCGCCCCGAGGTCGTGGAAGGAAGCAGCCATGGCTAGCTATCTTGTCTGCCATCCCAGAGGTCGAGGGATCGCTTCCTGGCTCTGTCATCCTCGACGTGGTTTTCCGTGGCTCCCCACTTCTACTCCAGACTAAATACTCGGAAGTACCTAACATAAAGCCACTGTCCGTCTCATTCTCAATCCTGGCCCTAAATGCAAATACTTTACAAGTAACACAGGTTATCATAAATGCTCCAAACAAACACAACTACACGGGGCTGATGGTCACGTTGTTACAACAATCTGAATTTATTGTATTCTATGGTATTATGAGTAAGCTGGAAGAAATACAAGGTCATTGAAAAAGATTGCAGCAATTTCAAAAAATCGTACTGTATCTCCCATTGTAAGTGAGATAATTTATAAAATTACGAGCCTTACAGTAGTCGCATATGATGAGTAACATCCGACTTAGAAGAAACCTCACGTGAAATTGTTGATACACCGGTATTTTATACTATTATTGGCACAAATATTAATCTATTGTAAAAGAGACTGTTTTACAGATATTGCAGTTTATAATACGGAACTCATTTTATTAGATGATATGTAGCTTCCACCAGCACTAGCCTAAGTAAAGAATACGATATGGATCAACTAGATTAATAGACGCGACACCGCTCATAACATTAAATGCATTCTAAACAGTACCTCTTGATTCACAGGCCAACACGTAATTTCATATGGATTCTGTTAAAATGAGTCATATTGATATGGTAAATATCGTTATCTGGTAGCAAAACTATCTATCCAGTCCGGGATTCGAACCCGAGATCTCTAGATTCACAGTCATAGGCGCTAACCCCACGGCTATTTCGACTACACAAATATTGTGCACAAGATGGTGACTTATTCCCACGTTCCAATAATACTGTATTACGGAATTAAGTTTCATTTATATTTTGCTTGTTTCGATAATGTTCCTGCGTGAAATTGAGTTTAAAATGCCTTACGAATAGGCCCTCTTGTGAGTAACGAGAATGTATTCAGCAATAGTTCATGAAGGCTTGCTCAATTCTCGTATAACCACAACGATTATATTATATTGATGACTGCATTACCGTTATGTGGATTAATATTTGAATAGCCATTGTGCAGAAACATAATACCGGCAATGCCGACTACTTACAATGTTTGATATTAAGGCATTTTACCATTTAAATACTGATACGAAGACTTCGAAAATGAACAATGTGCATTGTTTCATTCACTTGACACCAGAGTTCGCATGAGCGTTTACCGTTCAGTATGTCATATACAGAGAGTTTAGTTTGGACGTATCGGAGACCCTCGCTAGCCCACTCACCCGCGGCGCGAGCCTGTCTCCCGCCAGGCACTTCGCCGTTATGCGGCGCCGGCGCGGCACTGAGTCATTGAGTACAGGAATTTGTACTTACCTAGTTCACAGCTGGTCCTGAAAATGTTCGCCATTCACTGCTACACATCGCTGGCACCTTTTTTATAAAACTGGCTTGTACCCTCTGAAGTTCCTCAGCACCGATTGACTGTATTTCTGCTGTAATATAGTCTTTAAGCTCATTTATAGTGGAGGGTTTCTCGCATACACTCCATTTTTAAGCGTCCCCCACAAATAAAAGTCACATGGTGATAAGTCTGGGCTTCACGGGGGCCACACGTTCCGACTTATAATCCTAGTACCAAAAATGCGACGCAATTCTGTCATGGATGCTTCGTCAGTGTGAGCAGTGGCAGAATCTTGTTGAAAATAAGTTGACAATCGCTCTCCGTAAGTCAGTTCGTCAAAAAATTGGTCAAGGATCACATTGAAGTACAAATTTAAGTACAAATTCCTATACCCAATGACAATGCCGCACGAGCGCCGCATAACGGCAAAGTGCCTGGCGGGAGACAGGCTCGCGCCGCGGGCGAGCGGGCTAGCGAGGGTCTCCGATACATCCAAACTAAACTCTCTGTACATTCCACATGGCCGAGAGTACGTCATGGTATCAATTTCCGACACCGCACGCTCATTGTTTCTCTTACCACTGCCAGCTGGATCGATCGATCGAGTTACAGTGCGTCTTACACCTCCGTTCGATCCACCACTGCCAGCTCGATCGTTCCGATCCACTTCCGTCCCATTTTTCTAAATCACTCCCACAAAAATATCCAGAAACAGAGTGGAAAGATGTTGCACATCAATAATTCGACCTGATAACTAATCAGGAAATCATCGGGTTTTAGTTTTGGATGTGACTAATCCGCTCGTGACCTTCAGCTGATGTGCAGAATGAGTGCACGACAGGAAGCTGCCATGCCACTGATTCAGTAGAGAGTGTGATTGCAATGGTGACAATTCAGCAGAAATCACAGTGTGTGTTGTGTATAGTGGAGTTTAAATCTGTTATGACTGTTCAGCGCACTTTCCGACGTTGTTATGGTAGGAATCCCCTTCATGCTAATGTTTGAAACGCTCTGAACGCAAGATTCCCTGATCGTTGGAGGTAGGACCGGTCCTATTCAATGACATCCTAGTAGCCCCGACTTGACACCCCTAGACTATTTTTTATGGGGATACGTAAACGACATCATATTCAGTGAACTGGTCAAAGATCTGCAACATTTAAGACAACGCATACCCGCTGCTGTCGCTACAATCACGCCTGAGATGATCCAGAGCACTTGGGCCGAAATTGACTATCGACTGGATGGTTGCAGAGACACTAAAGGAGCGCTTACATAAATATTATCTCTACTTAGTATAAAACAAAGTCCCCGATTCTTGGATGTTACGGGTAAACTCGAGAACCACTGAATGGATTTTGATGCGGTTTTCACCATTCTGTAAAGGATATCTCGAGGAAGATTTCTGTAGAAAATAATTTATTTATGATGAAAGGAAGCCGAGCAGTAACGATTTAAGTGGAAAAGTCGAAAAAAAAACCTGGTGTCCGAGCGCTTTGTAAGCTTACGCTGGGCAAACCGTTAAAAATATCTAAATACACACATCAAAAAAAGTTTTGCAACACCTCGGTTCCAAGAGTTCCGGAACCGTTAAATACAAAGGGAATAGAGATCAACACAAACAACATTTCAGCTCGTTTTATTGCTCAAGAGACCCACCCACACATTGCATGTTGTACCATCATACAGCTAGACTTTCAGCATTTGTGGTCCAGATTGCAGTACACACCACTACCTCTAATACCCAGTAGCACGTCCTCTTGCATTGATGCATGCCTGTATTCGCCGTGGCATACTATCCACAAGTTCATCAAGACACTGTTGGTTCAAATTGTCCCACTCCTCAACGACAATTCGGCGTAAATCTCTCAGAGTGGTTGGTGGGTCAAGACGTCCATAAACAGCCCTTTTCAACATATCCCAGGCATGTTCGATAGGGTTCATGTCTGGCGAACATGCTGGCCACTGTAGTCGAGCGATGTCGTTATCTTGAAGGAACGCATTCACAAGATGTGCACGATGAGGTCGAGAATTGTCGTCCATGAAGACAAATGCCTCTCCAATATTCTGCCGATATGGTTGCACTATGGGTCGGAGGATGTCATTCAGGTATCGTAAAGCCGTTTCGGAGCCTTCCATGACCACCAGTGGCGTACGTCGGCCCCACATAATGCCACCCCAAAACATCAGGGAACCACCACCTTGCTGCACTCGCTGGACAGTGTGTCTAAGACGTTCAGCCTGACCAGGGTGCCTCCAAACACGTCTCCGACGATTGTCTGGTTGAAGGCATATGCGACACTCATCGGTGAAGAGAACGTGATGCCAATTCCGTGGGGTCCATTCAGCATGTTGTTGGGCCCATCTGTACCGCGCTGCATGGTGTCGGGGTTGCAAAGCTGGACCTCGCCATGGACGTCGGGAGTGAAGTTGCGCATCATGCAGCCTATTGCGCACAGTTTGAGTTGAAACACGACGTCCTGTGGCTGAACGAAACGCATTATTCAACATGGTGGCATTGCTGTCAGGGTTCCTCCGAGCGGCAATCCGTAAGTAGCGGTCATCCACTACAGTAGTAGCCCTTGGGCGGCCTGAGCGAGGCCTGTCATCGACAGTTCCTGTATCTCTGTACCTCCTCCATGTCCGAACAACATCGCTTTGGTTCACTCTGAGACGCCTGGAAACTTCCCTTGTTGAGAGCCCTTCTTGACACAAAGTAACAATGCGGACGCGATCGAACTGCGGTATTGACCTTCTAGGCATGGTAGAACTACAGACAACATGAGCAGCGTACCTTCGTCCTGGTGGAATGACTGGAACTGATCGGCTGTCGTACCCCCTCCGTCTATTAGGCCCTGCTCATGCATGGTTGTTTACATCTTTGAGCAGTTTTAGTGACATCTATGAACAGTCAAAGGGACTGTATCTTGGATACAATATACACAGTCAACGTCTATATGCCAGAGATCTGGGAACCGAGGTGATGCAAAACTTTTTTTGATGTGTGTACTATGAGTGTAAGAATTGTTCAGCATGAAATGTTCTACAAAAAAGTACGCGAGAGCACATCCCTATATACAATATATCGTCCACTATAAGTGTTTTTAGATTGGATGGAAAAATAAACTTTTTAAGCTGGTAAATTTAACAAAAAATACTCGTTTTAATATCTCAAATAGTTCCTGAGATATGATTTGTCGAAATTGCTGCAACCTTTCTCGATGACCCTGTATATTTTTCAGAAGGAGGGAAGGAAATTCGTAGTTTTACGTGACCATTAAAGGGGCTCATACAACACGAGTGGGAGTTTTCACTCACAGTTAGGAATTAAATCATAGCTTCACTAATATGTAACATACGATTATGTGAACTAACAAAGTTATAGTCAATACATAGGGCTTTCATGTCATATATAAAAGCGAACAGTACATAAAGTATTGCGTGATTTATTGATACCACAATATTTGTGATTTTTTAAACGTCATGAATCACAAAAAACACGATTTAACAAGAAATACCAGTCTGAATGTAATGATTTTTCTTTCATACAAGGAAAACATATGAATACCGAGGATGAAGCACCATTAATGTTATATTGTCAATGGTATGTTTTTTTAATATTTAATTTGTCTTTCAAAAATATTTTTTGTTGTTAAATTTTCCAAGTAGGCTATATCATAATAATTTTTTAATATGATTTCATGAATGAGGTTCATCCTCCGTATTCATGCGTTTTGTTCACAGGAAAAAAAGCATTCCATTCAGACTGGTATTTCTTGTTAAATCGTGTTTTTTGTGATTCATGACGTTTAAAAAATCACAAATATTGTCTTATCAATAAATCATGCAATACTTTATATACTGTTCGCTTTTATATATGAAATGAAAGCCCTATGTAGTGACTACAGTATAACTTTGTAAGTTTTTAGAATTGTATGTTACATATTAGCGAAGCTATGATTTAATTGTTAACTGTGAGCAAAAACTGCCACTCGCGGTGTATGAGCCCCCTTAATCTCACGATCATGAGCCACGGGATCTCCTCCTCTGTGGAACCCTCACCACCGGACGTGGCATTTCACATCGAAAATCCCACATGCATTAACCAGAAAGGAACCCAGTCTGCATTTTGGAGGCTAGCAGCTTCACCAAAGCACCATCACGCCTCCAAATACTCCAATGTGTGTCCTATATTTAGCCTATTGATAAGGTCAAACCGCAATAATTATCGTTTTGCAATAGCGTAAAAGTAATTGACATCGTTGCGATAACCGACTCACGGTCACCACTGCGATTGCTCGTCATCGATCGTCAAAACTCCCCACGCACGCAATGAAAATACAAAACTTTAAAGTAATTACTGCTTGTCTGAACTCCCGGTAGGCAAACACAGAATACCGTAGCGTGCTTCGAGACAATATTGGACCATCCTTGATCCCCGTAGAAGTCCCGGTCAGATATAATTGGGTAGTACATTTGGTTGAACGAGAAAGGTTCAACTGTTTACATAAACCCTCATTTCTAGGTTTCACACTTAAGATAAATAAAGGTTGCTCCCAATTTCAGAGCATGTTATTCATTACTCCTTACTGTGCGGGGAGTCAGCTACACAGGGATATAGGTAGTCCGCCTCGTTGCGTACAGGGTAGCAATCTTGGATGTCATCCCGGAGGCCCGGTTTCGATTCCCCTTTCTGGCAAGAAATTTAATTCTGGTTTGTGGGCTGGAAAGGAGTACATTCAGCCTCGTGAATCAAAACTGAGAAGAGACGGGTTCAATTTCCACCGCAGCCATCCTGAAAGTGGTTTTCCGTGGTTTCCCACTTCTACTCCAAGCAAATGCCTGAGAGGCACTGAAACTAACTTAAGGCCACGGCCGCTTCCTACCAAAATTCTACCTCAACTACAAATACACAGACTAGTACAGACATCACAGTGACACAGGTTATCAGAAAAATTCTACACACACCAAGTACACTGGGGCTACATGATTACGATGTCGCAAAACCCCTAAAAAATCAACAACAACACACGGACATTGAAGGGTTTGAAGCCATTTTTCAGTGTTGTCTTAGTAAACAAGAGTTTAGTGCTTTTCAGTCGGTCAACACGAATGTACCCAATAGAGCTGGGTTATGTCCTAATCCTAGGATATCCTAGGATATATCCTAGTGTATTTATTCTTCTCACGTAATTTATTTCAATCCTAGTGAATTTATTAATCTCATGTCATTTATTTCAGGATTAGGGCATAACCCAGCTCTTTTGGGTACATTCATGTTGACCGACTGAAAAGCATTTAACTCTTGTTAACAACACACAGATATGTTTACACACAACGAAAAGCTCCTGCTCTTCAGCAAATGTAACAAGTGAGTTGTTGTCTCATTTGAGGGACTTGGACATCGTGGCCATTTAGCCCCGCGTACTTGGGTGTGTGGAGAATTTGTCTGATAATCTGTGTTATTGTGGTGTCTGAAAATGTGTGTACTTGTAATTCAGGTAATGATTGGGAAGGAAGTGGCCATGGCTTTCAGTTAAGAACCATCCCAGTATTCGCCTGGAGTAGAAGTGGAAAATCACGGAAAATCACTTGCAGGATAGCTGAGGTGGGAATCGAACCCACCTCTTCTCAGTTCAACCTCACGAGCCTAAGAGACCCATGATGGCGTGGCCTTCACTTTTCGTATTATCGGCGCTAGATGGGATGGGGATATCAGCTCCATGCTCTTTACTTTGTTGTTATTGTTGTTGCTTCATTTGAGAAGCTTGGACATCGTGGTCATTTATCCCCGCGGGTGTAGCATTTTTCATATTACCAGGTATCCCGTTCCAGCCCTCAGATCAGAATTAAATATCTTGGCAGAGCCGGAAATCGAACTCGAACCTCCGGGGACACAGCCAAGAAGGCATCCTGTAAGTATTTTCCCGTGGAATTTCATTTCTACACCAGGCAAATGCCGTGATGATACCTAACTGAAGGCCATGGACGCCTCCTTCACAATCCTCACCTGAATTACAAATACACACACTAATACAGCCAGCATAATAACACAGGTTGCATGACAAAATTCTACACACGTGGGTGAAAATGACCACTGTGTCCAAGCCTCTCAAATGAAGCAACGAAAGCAAAGCAAAGTGCATGGAGCTGACAACCCATCTAGCACCGATGATATGAGAAGTAACACACAATACCTTTCACGACGTCATGGGTATCTAAGGACTGTTTTCGAACTTGGCGTTTCGCTTTAGGTAGGGGCATGATAACACAATAACATGGCCGCGTCCGCTTCACCCAAGCAGCTGGGGTTCGAATCCTGGTGTCATTAGGTTCAAGTCTTTATTGGGAAACCATGTGGTATCAGGAAGATCATCTGGTGTATAATATTCTCAGTTAACGACCCAGATTGACGCCAGTAAACGAAATGAATTGGATTAAGCCGAAAGAATAAATTAAGCCTGGTCCAGTTGTCAACACAACGTAGCTGTTGTTGATGCTGCTCAGAACGTCATGACGATTATTGCCGAGTACCTGAAGATGCGTAAGATATGTCTGACAACCGGTATTATTGCAGTGTCTATAATAGCATTAGACATTGCATGTCAAAAAGACGATTGGTCCAGATCTTTGATTGCACCCAGTATTGAGCTAGAAAGCTTCCTATTAGAAGGCGGGAATGTTTGTAAATAGTGAATCAATGTTGTGAAAGCAGTCTGCAGGGATAAAGAGGTGACGAGAACTACTGCAGCTTGATGGCTCCTCCACGAGTGGGATTCCCCTGGGGATAAATATCGTCGAATCTTCTTGGCTTCACGTAAATGGAATTTCGACACTTCACAAAGTTACGGATATTCTACCGCCTGCGCTCTGATGTACAGGTAATATTTTTGCAACAAAAGCTACACTCTGTAATCTTAAACTTGTAGTGGTTATATTTTGCTACAGAAGGGAAGAAATAGAATCACAATGTCGAAGTTACAGACGAGAGATCGTGTTAGAGAAAATGTGAAACTTGGGATGGCTGGGCTAAAAGACCAGTATTCTTTCAACTCGACTATATTTTCATGTTTATGTAGACTTTTAAATAGAAGCCAGTTTGAGTGTTGCCTTATTAACCAAAATTTAATGATTTTCAGTCTGTCAATACGATTATACCAAATTGTAATGGGTGTTTCCACAATTGGTGTTAACAGCTGAGTCTTTTCTTTGAATAGTAGTTGTTGATTCATTTAGGGTCTTTGCGACATTGTGGTCATTTATCTCTGTGCACTTGGGTGTGTGTGTGTGTGGTATTTGCCTGATAACCTGTGCTATTTTGATGGCTGTATTAGTGTGTGTATTCGTAATTCAGATGAGGATTTGGAAGTTGGTGGCTGTGACCGTAATTTAGAAGCCATCCTGGCATTCGCCTGGAGTAGACGTGGTAAACCACAGAAAACCACTTCCAGGATGGCTGAGGTGGGAAAAGAACCCGCCTCTTCTCAGTTTGCCTCACGAGGCTGAGTGTACCCCGTTCCAGATTCAGATCAGAATTAAATTTCTTGGCAGAGCCCGGAATCGAACCCGGGCCTCCGCGGTAACGATCATTATGTATGTATTCTTTATTGTCATACAGATTGAATCCACTAGTGACAATATAATAATTAACAACAAAATTTACAAGTATAAACAAAACAAAAACAGCAAGCACGAACAAAAAAATAGAAATACACTAATCTATTATAAATCAACAACCACAACCATACAGACATGCACTCAAACATCGTATCTCAAGCATTCATTCATGCAATCCCTTAGTACAAGAAACATTGAAATAATTATTACAGAAAAAACAAAACTATCTACAGTAAACGGAAAAAGGCAAAAACATAAAATAAAAGATAAGAAGAAAAAGTTTAGAAACTGGGAAAAAAAAGTAGTACTAGAGTGACATTCGAGGATGTAGATAACAGCAAACAAAAATTCATTACTTCAGTCGCTCGTAAATTCAATCAAAAAATCAATCAACCATTCATTCAACCACATGTTCAATCAATCAATCAATCAATCAATCAATCAATAAACGCAAATAGAAAATAACACAAAATGCATACACTATTTTACAGCCCACTTGAGATGTTTCTCATAACAGTTGATAGAGAGTCGAAGTGAATATCAGTAGCACTTTTACTCTCCATCAAGCTGTATGTTGACTGCAACCGGATCAGACATGAATTTTTGTGCACATTACTTCTCGACCTGCCCCCCCATCGAACGTGTGCTTCCGTCTGGTGGTTCTCTGAGGGACGTGAACACCCAAGTCAGCTAGCAACTGATTAGAGTCAATTCCCCCATTTACCAGCTTCCACAGGAATCTCACGTCACCCACTGTGCGCCGACTGCTCAGTTGAGGAAGACCGTACACGTTGCAATAACTCTCATACTCAGCTCTATGGTACGGTCGTCCACCCCTGTAACAGAGCCATTTGACAAATCTCTTTTGCACACGTTCGATGGCGTCAATTTTATTACTGTGAAAAGGATTCCAGATCACACTACAGTACTCCAATTTAGGCCGAATGAGTGACTTAAATAATTAGGATAGAGTTATGTCCGAAAAATAATTTAAACAATTTCTTTTTAAAAATCCAGGATCCGGAAACTTTCACGACATATTTTTGAAATATGTTCATCGAACGAGGAATTATTTGTGATTGTCACCCCTAGATCCTTAATGGTTGACACTCTACCTAGCGTTTCATTATTAATACAATAATTAAACCTGGGTAGGAGGTTACGTTTCAATGAAACTGACAAAACTTTACACTTTTCAGTATTCAGTTTCAGTTTCCATGTTTCACACCATTCACTGAGTTGGTGTAGGTCTTCTTGCAACAACTCACAGTCATTTATAGTACTGATGCGCCGACTGCTCAGTGGAGGAAGACCGTACACGTTGCAATAACTCTCATACTCAGCTCAGTTTAAGATCGTCAGCGTACATCAGGCACCTAGAATTTTGAATTATACGAGGGATATCATTCACAAAAAGTATAAAGAGAAAAGGGCCCATATAGAACCCTAAGGGACACCGGAAGTAACGTTTACAGATTTAGACTTATTATTATTAATTATAACTGATTGGGTTCTATTTGAGAGGTAGCTTTTGAAGAAACGCAAATGATTACCAGTTATACCAAAATTTGAAAGTTTATGAAGCAGTAGGTTGTGATGTACGCTGTCGAAAGCCCTAGAGAAATCAGTGTAGATAACATCAGCACTACCACGGTTATTCATAAAGGTGGATACATCATGAGTGAAGACTGCTAGGTTGGTAGCAGTGGATCGCCTAGGAAGGAAGCCGTGCTGAAATTCAGTGATGAATGGTGACACGTGGGCGTACACTTCGTCCCGAACAATTGATTCAAAGACTCGTGCGAAAATAGACATCAGTGATACTGGTCTGTAATTTACTACTTTCTGCCTGGAGCCTTTCTTTAACACTGGGGTGATATGGACTAATTTCCAGTAATCCGGAAACACTCCTTCACTGATGGCTTGGTTGAAAAGAATATAAAGTGGCATAAAGATTTAATTATTTCTATAGGAATGGCATCAGGACCGGGAGACTTGCCAGAGGTTAGATTATGTAATTTATTCTTGATGCAGGCTTCGGAAATATGCAAGTAAGAAATGCTGTCGTTACTGGAGGGTGGCAGATCAGGTAGGGGTGGCGGTATAGAATTTACAGGAAGGAATAAGGTTTCGAAATCATCAGAAAACAGCTCACAGGCAGAGTTTGCATCAGTACTGGTACGTCCGTCGTACTCGAGCGAGACCGGTAATCTGGTGTTCCTAGATCTCTGCTTAATGAAGGACCATAGTCTGTTCGGATTAGATTTCACACTGGAGTCTATGCCTTCCTGGTAGGCGTCATACTTTCGGCGCTAAATTTCTTTGAATTCGGTCCTCCTGACCACAAATTCAATTCTATGGCATTCCAAAGAAGAGCGTTTCCATTGACGATGAGCCCTATTTTTCGAGTGTAGTGCGCTGTTTACATCTGCATCAAACCAAGGTGGATAACGGTAGGGATTAACCTTCACACGAGGAACTGCTTCTCGAACTGCGGGCATCAAGAGATCATAAAATATCTCACAATTCTCATTAATGTCGTTCCTGATATCAAGGAGGGACCAGGGGCAATAATCCAGCAGAAGTTTCAGGTGGTTCATGTCTGTCTTCTTCCAGTTAAAAATTTCCCTGCGAGGTGGTTTTTGAAATAAACTAGTGTCATGAAAATCTATGTTCCATATTAGAGCACTAAGCCTCCGTGGCTTAGGCGGCAGCACGCCGGCCTCTCACCGCTGGGTCCGTGGTTCAAATCCCGGTCACTCCATGTGAGATCTGTGCTGGACAAAACGGAGGCAGACAGGTTTTTCTCCGGGTACTCCGGTTTTCCCTGTCAACATTTCATTCCAGCAACACTCTCCACTATCATTTCATTTCATCTGTCATTCATTTAATCATTGCCCCAGAGGAGTGCGTCAGGCCTCGGCAGCCGGCACAGTTCTTATCCTCGCCGCTAGATAGGGGCTTCATTCATTCCATTCCTGACCCGGTCGGAGACTGGAAGCAGGCTGTGGATTTTCATTTTCATTAGAGCACTATGGTCGGATGGAATCCACATTAGTGCTAGCCACTACGTAAAAAGGCAGATTTTCTATGAATATGCATACACGTATTTTTAAAGTGCAAAGTAAAGGCTTATACTTAATGACAACTATTATAAACTGAACTTTGTTCAAAAACACATATTCGAAGCTGTAGGCTACTTTCTGTATATCATGACTACGCGAGTTTTTTAATGTTCTCCAAGAGAACACTTATCGTGACGAACACCCGCTATTTTGTATGATACAATAATTATCAGCACCGATACGATTACCACTCGCTGGTTTATCTTCCTTCTCGCTTACTCACTCTTATTCGCCCGTGTGACCTGTGCAGACGCCACGAAAGTGAGAACGAGCGCTTTCATTTACTCACAATCGGGATGGGCAGCAGGCAGCCCGCATTCCCCTACACGTCCCCACCAATCCCCACCACATTTTGTGATCTCGGGGTACGTCCCAAAGGTCCTGAGTTCGATTACCAGTCCCCGCTGCTCGTAATGGTTAGCGCTCCCCGTCTCTTTCATCTCTTCCTACTCAAACTTTCCATTTTCTACATAGAGCCATTAATATTTGCTATTTTCTTTCCTGCCCTATCATATGTTTGAGATGGAATTGGATGGTTTATTTAGTTAGAAAGCATTGCCTTTATTTGTAAATAGTATTTCCTACTTTGTTCACCCGTGAAACGTAGTGAATTTGCCTATTTAGAAATGTAATCTCTACCTTTTCCTGTATAAATGGTAAAATGACCAAATTTTTTATAACTTAACACCACTATTGAAGTTGTCGCTCTGCGCAGTTAATGTGAATGGCCAAGGAACAAGCGAAATCAGAACGTAAACAATTATTGCGACTGTGAAAAAAATTGTGGAATCAACTGTCCTGGGATTGTCATCTCGACATGGCACACACAGCCTCCCTCAAGGCAAATTAGAGTAAATTAACTCCTATATGAGCGAATGGGTTAAAGAGAGACTGGATGGATGGATATGAAGTGTGACTGGTAAATATTATTTATGCATCCTTTTTTACAAGGCCTACCATTCTTTTATGATTTATGGCAAATAATACTAATACTACTACTGTAGTATGTCTACCCCTTATTATTCCCGTTTTCAAGTCGATGAAAGTCTATGGGGCGGATTATTTTTACGGCTAGATGCCCTTCCTGACGCCAAGCTCATGAGAGGAGTTAATGAGAGATGAAATGAATTAAGATGAATGAAACTGGGCAAAGATGTGGAAGGAAGCAGCCATGGTCTGTCAGTAGGTACCGTCCCAACATTTGCCTCGAGTTGGAAATGGGGAAAACCCTGGAAAACCATTTCAAGGACGGCCGACGGTGGGGCTCGAGCCCATGCCTACCGTGTCCACAGAGAGCTTGGCCACATGGCCTCGCGCTGCGTATTAGCGAGCGTAGCTACCACTGTCAGTAATATTAATACTAACTTACTACTAATCATTATAACTCCTGGCAAATGACGAGATGGTAGGTTGCGTAACAAAATGCCAGTGCTACATACTTCATCTTATTGATCTCGGTTAGAAGTATTAACTCATTACTGCCGGGAAACTGACAATGAGTGAGAAAAATAATGTCTTTTCTCCCTCAGCAAGCAAGCAAACAAATTCCTCATACTAGTACTGTGAGCACTAGCGACCTTCGTGAGCTGCTCACTTGCTCAACTCTGATGTAAATTATCGTGTACCTTAGGAAGACGAATTGCCCCTTAATGTTATTTCGATGGTTGTGTTTTATGTTTTACGGAACGACACATCAATATTAGGTGTGATACATCATGGTCATCAGTCTCAAGCACTTGGTTGTTTCAGAAATCAGTCTAATAACCTTTATTATTGTAACGTCGTGGTTGGTTGGTTCCTCAGTTGAGGGACTGCGACAACGCGGTCATGTAGCCCCGTGTAATTTGGGTGTGTGTAGAATCTGTCTGATAGCCGGTGTTAATTGTGATGGCTGTATTAGTGTGTGTTATCTGTTTTTAATTCAATTAAGGACTGCAGACATTCGATTTCAAGTAGTTCAAACCTTTTTGCTACCAAACGCCACCGTCAGCGACCAACTAGTTCTAAACTTTGCTACTAAATGCCACCACAGTCGGCTCCCTGCGACGAACGTTGGAACCTAAGAGCGTTAGTCAAATATAACCTATAATTTAGCTTCACACAGGTGTAATTAGTGGAAGGTTCTTTATCATTCCATAAATCTATGACATGGGACCGCCGGCTTTACTTCCCCTCCGAAGGAAGGCATACTGAGGGATATTTTAACGCTCTTAAATAATCCGATGACTTCGGCCGGGTTTGAACCCATGCCCTTGGGCATAGAAGCTCAGCATGCTACCGACTACGCCACCGAAGCCACTATTTTAACGTCTGACCCAACGCTTATGCTTCTAACCGAGATCAATAAAATGAAGTATGTAGCAATGGCCTTTTGTTACGCAACCTACCATCTCGACATTTGCCAGGAGTTATATTGGAAAGTTATGGAAACCAGTAGAAACGACTTATACATTTTCTGATATACCAACTCACCTCTCGACAGTGTCCTGGCGATATTTAGTGCATCCAGTTCCAGTTCCCCATGTATGGATTGAAATAATCTACTGTATGACACATCCTAGAATCGAGCCCAGTCTAGCAAGAATCTCTAAAATTGGACCATTTCGTGAAAAGTTGAAAGGGTACTATTTACTGTCTTTGAATGTATAATAATTTACTCTTGTGATGCCAAATTCTTCCAAATATTTTTACGTTTATCATTAATAATTGTATTTTATCTTCAAACCATCTTAAAGAATGCTCGTTTGCTTATACAGTACTCCCTCTGTAATCCGGCATCTCAGCTCTCCGGCACTCCCAGTAATCCGGCGTTTTGTATTCGAGTACGAGCTCAACACTTGATTTGATAATGCGTTCCCAATACTGTACAATGTTTCTCACGCAGCGAAAAGACTAGTGTCTGAGTAAACAATGCATTGGCGCCAAGACTCACGCACGCCCCCCTCAGGTGCTTAGTGTAGGGCAGTTCTACTGTAGTAGTGTTGTGTTGAAGATGGCATCCGTGCAGAAAAGACGTAAACATAAAACTCTATCTTTGTTAGATAAACATGAAATCCTAAAGCGGCTTGAAAAGGGCGAAACGTTAACTTGTGTTGCTAACGAATGCGGTGTTGGTCGAGCTACAGTTCATGACATAAGAAAAAACAGTGATAAAATAAAGTCGTTTTTTAAGACGAATTAAAATTTAAAACGTAACGACAGATATTGAAAATCCTAAAGTTGACGATAGCCTCTATGCTTGTTTATTACAAGAACGTGGTAGGCTCACACCAATTTCTGGTGAAATCCTTAAAGGAAAGGCTAGGGAATTTTACCGGAAAATTACCAAAAAGGATGATTTCCAAGAAGGTTACAGGAACAAGTTGTCAAAGTTTCTCTCAACCGTAAAAAGCAAAAGACAATTGACGCATATTTCCAGTCGTCTACTTCCAAGGAATATCGTGAGTTATATGATGTATTCTCGTACTTTTTTACTTTGTATAGTACAATGTAATTAAAACTGATTTTCAAATGATATCTGCGTTTTTCTCGATATTTTTTACTAATCCGGCGGATTCGATAATCCGGCAGTGCTCTGGTCCGGTATCTGCCGGATTACCGAGAGAGCACTGCACTATTATTTTCTCTAATTTTATTGTAACAGTTTTTCTTTATTTATGTATTGCATTATAAGTGAAACTAAGTTCAGAAAGCAACTTAATTGCCTTGTAATATCACATTGTTCCCAAATATACATATACGCAATGCAAAACAAGAAACAAGCCCTACTGATCACCTTGGCGAGCTTAGGTTGGATCGGGAGGGATATAAACATTGGAGGTTATATTACCACAATGTTGCGAATATCAGCAATAGTTCACATATTATTATTAAATAAATTGGGACATTACAAAGAACGATTCTCCTGTACTCCCACCCCCTCCATAACTTAGAAATGGGCAAATAAAACCGCAACTGATCCGTCTGAATTAACAATCTTACCAGCATTGAGGAACATAACTAGTGAACATATCTTAATTTCCCCATGCACATTGCCTCCTAACATTACACATTCTGTAATTTTTAGTTGTTAAATACACAAATCCGTTTATAATCTATGTTCGTGTTAACTCACGTCTATGAGTTCACTTTCATTGCATAAGTTGGCACTTGTAGTTGGCAAAATCCTCCTAGATCCTTCGGTCACTTATATTCACTGCTTCCATGTATAGTCAGTTCTTGCACCCAGTGTCAATATTGTTTTAGATCCCTTAGTTGGGGGGTTATTTAGGGCTAAAACACTTATGTCACTGTACTAATTTGGAAGGTGGTTCCTAGGAGAGGGTAGCTTCCCGTAGCTGGGTGAGCTTACCAGTGTAGTGTGTTGTTTGGCGTTTAAACGCTAAGGGGGTGTTCCTGCAAAGACGCAAGTGTCGATTAGGGGATGGACCTCTAAATGCAGGCTAATACACCGGCCTGCCAGCTGGATGGAATGAGTAATACAATAGGCGTGCTTACGTCAGCGGCTCGACGTTATGTAGTCGAGTCGCATGCGGGAAGCACAATGAAACCTGACCAAGCAATTACTGGCTACTATGGTCACGGTCAATCGTGACGAGAGTCAGGAAGGGTATGAGGATGTAAAGAGGCGTGTAATTATCAAGACAAGTGTAATTTACTGACCATGTGTTTATTGGTCAGTGAGTGTGAATTTGTAAGTCCCTTGTAGGGGAATGTAAGCAATGATACAAGTAGAGTGTACAAGATTATGAGTGGGTGTTTACAAAGTAAAGGATTCTGAGCACTTTGCTGATTCTCACCTGATGATGCAACTGGAGCAGATGTCGGCTAGGGCCTTCGGCGGCGCACACTGTACAACAGATAATGCTCCAAAAAGGCCTCCCTTCTTATAGTTCTTGGCGGTGCTTGGTCAGCATTCCTCCGACGTAGCTGCCCCAGTTAGTTGTTGTGTAGATGTTTATGTTATGTGTCGCAAGTAGTTGGCCAACCTCCCAAGCTGGGTGGTCGCCTCTTGCCGTGTAAAGATAATGTTCTGGTCTTATGATGTTGCCAGTTAGGGTGTTTTTAGTGAAAGATGGGGGGTGGCTTTCAGGGGGTACAGTCCCCCGGGCCTGTACAATATACACTTCAATTGCATATTTGAGTACTTACTCTAAGTGTATTATAATTGAGTCGTCCAGTTGCAAAACTCGTTTAATCCACTTGTGAATAAGGATCATGTCATAAAATTATGTATTTAAATATTTTATTTTATTTTACTTTAATTTATTTTGTTTTAATTTGATTTGTTTAATTTTATTCTTTATTACTTTGTTTTGTTTTATTTTGATTTTGTTTTGTTTTATTTTATTTTGTTTTAAATTGTTATGTTTAATTTTTTGTTTTGTTGTTTGTTTTGTTTCATTTAATATTTTTTAAATGTTATTTTGTTTTGTTTTATTTTCATTTTGTTTTGTTAATTTTGATTTATTTGATTTTGTTTTGTTTTATTTTGATTTTGTTTTGTTAATTTTGTTTTGTTTTATTTTGATTTTCCAGAAAACAAACACAAAACCAAAAAACAATTAGCGAAAAGCAAAATTCAAAAACAAAAGCAAAAGCAGAAAACAAAAAACAAGAAACACAAAGCAAAAAGCAACATTAAAAAAAGCAAAAGCAGAAAACAAACACAAAACCAAGAAAGAAAAGCAAAATGCAAAATTCTAAAGCAAAAACACAAAGCAAACACAAAACCAAAAACCATAAACACAAAGCAAAAAGTAGAAAACAACAAACACAGAAGATACGTGAGGCAAAGCCCAGAGAAACGTTTATCATGAAAATGATTCTTATTCACAAGTGGATTAAACTAGTTTTGCAACTGGACGACTCAATTAAGCTTTTGCATAGTTAGTCCATCATCTGTGTAATGAACTACAGTATGTACTGTTCCCCACAACAGAGTTCTGCTCTCGGGATATTTTTTTTCTAGACAAATAAATAGAAAAAGAAATGTTCCTGCATACATTTTGCTAAAGACGTTAACTTTGCAAATATAGCCTAATTAACTTGCTGAATGGTATTATTTCTACTTCACTTCATAGCGAGTTGGAACATTTCTTCACCAATCAACGTCTAAAAGTTAAACATAAGCCACCCAGGATTGGTTGCTTAGTAAAGCACTGCTGGCGGATATTCACAGTATATGGAGTCAATATGAAGTTTGGCATGAAACTTGAACTAAATGTGTTCGAAACCCAGCAGTGTTAATTATGAGAGCCAAGCTAATCCAGGCGACTTATGTCCAAAGCTCGCAAATTAAACGTCCATTCGCAGCTCACTATGAAACTATTGTCGAGCTGCCGGCAAATTCCCTCGTAGCTTCTCGTGCTGAGACTCTTCATGAAGTCATTACTAAAACTAAGAAGAAGTCATGCTTTGTAAGTTTAAAATAGAGGAATGTATATTTCAGGGAAATAAATCAAAACTGTCGGAAGAGAAGGATTAGGCCTATGCTATTATAAAGTTTGGAAACTCTCGTACAACGTTCTTCGTGGAACGAGACGTTTAAAACAAAGGATCTCACCCCCACCCCTACTCACTGCTACAGACGCGTCTGTTTATTTAACCGCCTGGCTGCGTGGCTCAGGGGTAACGTTCTCGCTTGCTGAGCCCAAGGTTGCAGGTTCGTATCCTGGCGCAGTCAGGTGGCATTTGAGGGTGCGCAAATGCGAGGGAGCCGTGTCAGTAGATTTACTGGCACGTTAATGATCCCCTTCGGGGCAAAATTCCGGCACCCCGGCGTCTCTAAAAGCCAGAGTAGTTAAAAGGGACGTAACACCAATAACATTATTATTATTATTGTTTATTTAACCCTCCTTCCCATCTCCGAAAAACAGGAGCCTATCTTAGCTTTCATATATAGAAATCCATAATAAACAATCATGTATAAAATACATACATTTTCATTTGAGACTGTTTTGCCTTTCAGGGTCCAGTCCAGTCTGCAAGCCTCTGTTTGCGAACAAGTCGCCTCCATGATCCCCTATTAGCAGTTAGCACTGCGGCCTCTTCTGTTTCTACACTTCTCACTTTGAAATCATTCAACACTGAATCTAATTATCACCTCATATGTGTACCTCTGTTTCTCTTACCCTCTACAGCACTGGTTATTAACCGGTGGTCCGCGAGTGCCACGGAAGTGGTCCTCGGGAGAAAAGCGTCCACCAGTAGCCTACGTATAAAAAAGTGGCCAATAAATGGGGTTTTCATAAACGATGTGCGTTGAACGAGAATTGTCCGAATGTATTCGCGGCGATGACTATCAGGTTTTGAATTTTTAATAATACCTTTAAAATAAATGTTATTTAGGAAGGTTACTACTGATAAGGTGTATTGTGTGTGGGGGGGGGGGGGGGGAGGGGTCCGTACTTGATTCAATTTCAGATTGAGTGGTCCGCAGACTTCTACGGGTTCAGAACCACTGCTCTATAGCCTAACTCATTAACCTCTTAGGTAATCTCACCTCCCCCATTCTCTTCACATGACCCTACCATCTAATTCGTCTCAAACTGAGGATCCAAAGATAATGGGTTCAATTCAATTCCCGATTCTGCAAAGAAATGTAATTCTGATTTGATGTTTGGAACAGAATATACTCTTACTCTTGAGCCGAAACTGAGAAGGGGCGGGTTCAATTCCCATCTCGACCAACCTAGATGTGATTACCCTTGGCTTCCCACTTCTACTGCATGAGCACTTTGGGATGGTTCATAACATAAAGCTACGGCAACCTCCATCCAAACCTCACCTTAATAAATGCACACTCTACTACAGCAATCACAATGGCACAGGTTATCAGGCAGAACACGCAGCTACATGACCACGACGTTGACAAGCCAGTAAACGAAACAACATCATTTTTAGATACAAAGTATTTGTGTGGACTCCTGCGCGGGAATTGCTCAAAATTAGTAACAATGAATTGGAAACTAGAATATTATAGAATGTGCAATTAGGAAAGTGATTGGTCCCTGTAGAGAAGCAAGCACATCACAGCTTGGCATCTGTTCACCAGCGTAGTGGCTAGCACTCATGGCTGTCACTGCAGAGGCCCGGGCTACATTCCCTGCTCTGACAAGAAATTTAATTCTGGTCTGAATGCTAGCCACTACTTAACGAGGCGGACCAGGCATTAATAGAGGTTATTATTATAATTCGTAGTAGTATTACTAGTATCATCTAGGCTTACAGGATGCTGCCGCGTCGTGTATCGGTGATACATGATATATCGGTGATACACGATCCTGTAAGCCTGGATAATAAACTAGACACCGGCCGCGAAAGCCAACGATCCAAATAAGTAGTCTATTAGTATTATTTGCCATAAATCATAAAAAAAGGTTGGCCATCACCCCCGTTTAAACTTCACTATAGAGCTGCACACCTCCAATGGTGACGACATAACGTGGGGAGCCATCAACCAGCCATATCACGTGTAGCCGCTGTTATGGTGTACAACCCAACATTACAATAAAATGGTCAATATTAATAAAAGTCCAATTATGGTAGTCCACCCAGTGGTTACAGCCAAAACCACTGCGAGAGGCTATATGAAAATTTTACAGTTGCTCCATAATTTCTTGCTACCTTAGACAAACTAGGTTTTTATAGTTGTCATATTACTAACATTAAAAGCATACCCGAACGTCTCAGTGTATAATGGTAATTCATGTAGAGCGACCTATCACCAACCTCTGTATCTTAACTTCGAAGGAAGTGACTGAAAATAGGTTTACTCAATACGCTTCAGAGTTGTTCGATCGTGATTAGATAGTTTCGTGTACCTACTACATCGATTGCTAAGTTACCTCTTTTCCCAATGTGCTCAACAGGCAACCTCATTGCACTCAGTGGAACGGGGCACCTTAAATTTCTGAAAAATGTATTTGATGGAATGAGGAAATTTATGGGCGCTCTCAGTTTACGATCCCTTGGAACACCCACTACACTCTCCGTTGGCATCATAACATTGTAACATGCGCAGGAGCTTGATTCCCGGTTAATGCCTATACGATTGTCCAGGTGTACTCTCGCGTCAAGCGGTTCAGATTCCCCGTGAAAAAGGAGGACCCGTGGCTTTTGACCACGATTTTAAGAGTCACGAAAACTTACAAGCATCATTCCTTCCTTTAGGTCTCCTGAACGATAACACAGCCATTATAAGCCGGTAACTTCGTTGTCTTTAACTTTCTTACTGCGAATTTTCCCGTTTCTTCAAAAATACCCAAGAAGTATAACTACACTTATTGGCTGAAGACGCACCTCACCACACGAATTGACATTCATGGGACATTTGCGCGTCGGATGAAGTGTTGACGAAGACGTCGCAAATACGCAGATTAACCATTGGTTCTGGAATTGAACCCGACACCCTTCGGGCCAATGCTCGAAGTGCTAACCACTTAGCCACGAAGCAGTGAGCACAAATCCAAATGCAAGCATAGTAACGAAATCTTTGTTTCCTTAACCACGCTGATCATGCTTGTTCAGGCAACTAACGAGAATGCTAGCCAGCTATTCTTGTGAATTCTCTTCAGCGACAGATTCTGTTTGTTCAGTGCGCTGGGGACACCTGGTGACCGCCGGAGACGACTGTAAACTGTCAGCGAGTAGCACGCTCAAACATTTTGTTTGCTTATGTCTATCCCCAATTTGGATTTGGCTCAAGAGTTGTAGGAGATGTGTGCTTAAATTTAAGGAAACCACGCATGCATGAAGCATTAATGCACGTGTCGGCGAACGTACTTTGTGCCATGCTTTGTCTGATAATAATTCATGCCAACAAAATTGCACAATAATATATCAAAACTTACTTATGACGGTAAATTCTTCCAGTTCTCTACAAGCTACACGTGCTTCATTATCAGGAGCCGCCGTCCAAACGTTAAGGCACACCTTATTTGATAAAATTGATTTTTTAAATTGTCAATGCGGACCACCATTACCAGATCTTGGAGTTAGATACCTGTTGCATTAGCATCTACTGAGCGGTTAACTCCGCCTTGGTCCGGTACAGTGACAGTGTGTCACTAGCGGAGCCTTTTGATTTGCAACCTCCCGCTCAATTTATTGACAGCATGCACAGTGCTTAGTATACTGTAGGCCTACTAATCATGCTATAGGTAATATTGAAAGAGAGGTCCATTTGCATACTTTGATGAATTAACCAATCAAACACAAGCTGGATGAAATCCAACTAAATCTTCCCCCTTTTTTTTTCAGAAGTGTACGAAAGTCTATAATTAATTCATGTGATGTCTTAGGTTAGTAGGTGCGAGTAGATAAGTGTTATTCTTTGCCCAATTTAATTGGGCAAATCAACGTGTTTGCTGACTGAAAAGTAATTTTATATGCAAACTTACTCTGAGTCGTCAATCTCTCCTTCAGTTTCCAGAACCAGT
Source organism: Meconema thalassinum (assembly GCA_946902985.2). Lineage (NCBI taxonomy): Eukaryota > Metazoa > Arthropoda > Insecta > Orthoptera > Tettigoniidae > Meconema > Meconema thalassinum. The sequence continues at coordinate 958,959,934 of OX336389.2, read as the reverse complement.
TGATCATCCGGCTCCTTTAACAACCAATTACTCACTACACAATCTCGTTCATGGTTTGTAACATGAATACAATATGGAAGTTGAAAAAAGAAGAACCATTTACGATTTGATTTAGGGAGAAAATAGACTTGATACACCTAAACACACGTGCTGCTTTCCTGATTGGGTTAAGGTTCTCTTGCCTGCCCGTAATAAACACTCAAGATCAGAATACGATAATCATATGCAACCCAGTCACCTATGGAATGGTTTCCTACCGATGCAGCAGCCAACAGGATATCAGCTTAAGTACGCAGTGTACTGTAGAATCCGGTCTATAAGCCATCGAACCCGCGAATATTTCTAGTCCCCACCTAACATACTGTATAAGTCGTATTTCACTGACTGAGTTGACAGAAATCTAACCGTTGGAGTTGACTACACATTCTCACTGGGTATGAATATGAAACCACAATGTCACTTGAATTACACGTTTAATCGGAAGCACAAACTACCAGGATAAACGAAATCCAAAGTGGGCAGGCAGAGACCGGAGCAGTGAGATAGACAGACCTGTGGACATACGGTATCTATGCAGCGAGCGTAATAAATTACTGTAGCGCTTCATCTGCATATAATGCTGGTAGAAGTGGTGCTGCTAGCCTTTAGAAAGGTTTCCGAGATTACAAAGGGATGTGTGCATTTGTGACGAGACGCCCATAGAGCGCTCAAAATTGCCAAAGTAATGTTTGTTCAAGAACTACTCTATCACACCAAGAGCAGTAAATTGTACGAAGCACAAACATTTGTTGTTGGTTCTTTTAGAGGCTGTGTGATCCTGTAGCCATGTGTACCTTTTTTCATTCATTTGCAACTGGGGGTGTGTTCCCCGGTACACATAACAAGTAAACATTTTTACATACCAATTAAGCTGAAATATTTACACAAAGTGTCAGTCTTTTCTTACACACACCTGTGTGTTTGGGAAAAGGCAGGTAGAAAGTTCCAGTTATCAATGGCACGGTTTCGAAAGAATATTTACCATAATTTCTACGCTGTGGTTGGCCCTCAACTTTGAAAGAATGATCACCCCTACTCAAGTAATTGGGCTTTCCCATACGTTTGCTAAGCTCACCCCATGCTGGTTGATTTGAATACGTGTTGCACATAGCGTAGAGTCTGGATTTCATTCCCCTAGCCTTATTGATTCCCCACCAAGTTTCCTTAATATAGTGGTCATACAGCTCCTGGGATTATAGTCACTGACCATAAACCTAGCGGCCTTTCTTAGTACCATTACCTACTCATTGATGAGCCCTACTTGATATGGGTCCCAACCCGCTGAGGTGTATTCTAGAACAGGTCCTACTTCTACAAGTGACAAATATTCCAATTCTTTAACGGAGGTACTACTCCTTTTTAATAAGTTCAAAGATTTGTAATCTTTAGAAACTACACATCGTACATGACTGCTCCATTTTAGATCATTCCCTACATGAATACCCAAATATTTGCACGAATCTTCCTTGGGTGTGAGTAGAATTTGTCTGATAACCTGTACCAGTGTGTATATTTGCAATTGAGGTAATATTAGAGTAGGAAGCGGTCGTGGCCTTAAGTTAAGTACCATCCCGGCCGGCATTTGCCTGGACTAGAAGTGGGAAACCTCTGAAAACCACTTCCAGGATGACTGAGATAGGAATCGAACCCACTTCTTCTGAGGAAGCACAAGCAACACTTTGTTAATCTTACCAATGTGAACATACAGCAAGCAGTCCTAATTTAATTATTTGCATTACAGTATGTCTAAAATGCCCGTTAATGCCTAATAGTACAATTAGCGTCTTCAATTTACTTCTTGCGAAGTTAAGGGTGGTGAAATATACATTCGGAATGGTTCGCTTGTGAGGTAATAATGCAAGACAGTTTAATTTCATATATTTCATTCTTTTTCAAGTAGGGTATAAGGAATAACACATGTTACAATTTGGATAGAATCGTGTTGATCAGCTTAAAATCATTTACATTTCATTTACTATGGCAACACTGGAAACGTCTTCCAAAACGATAACAATAAATATCACTGACAGTCTGACGCCAGAAAGGGATTTGCAGATTATGGCTCCATATTCTCTTAATATTCGCCACTAAAGGAGATGGATACTAGGCCACTCAGTTTCTTCTCCTGCGGTCGAATATTTGATGGACTTGCTTTATAAATAACAAGACAATAAAATAATAATAATTATAATAATTATAATAATAAAAATAATAAAATAGACTATTTAGGAGAAGGTTTATAATAGGCCAACACTAACTGTAAGTCAAATACCTGAGGTTCAGGGTAGTGGTAACATCCGTTATTGGATAAAATTAGTTTTGGATATTCTTTAGGGGCTTGGGACATCTTGGTCATCTGCCCCGTGTGCTTGGGTGTATGTGTAATTTGTTTGATAACCAGTGTTTCTGTGGTGACTATAACATTGGGTGAAACTCTAATTATTATGATCGGGAATGGGATAAGTACTCCAGGTCTTGAAATAAGGTAGGCCTACTACGATGATATTTGTTTGGAAGTAGTGTAAAAAATCCGTGGAAAACCACACACAGGATAGCTTCTGTCAGCGCCTGGATGCGAACCCCTGATCTCCGGACATACTACAGCTCTCCTTTGCAGTCATGGTGAGCGTTTTAACGTGCACTACTACACCTTGGAGTATTCAAAATACAGTGAAACCCCCCTAAGTTGTACACCTATGGTTCGTTAAAAATGTGTCCAATGTAGTGGAGTGTTCAATCTATAGGTTGGGTGAACACTTCCCACTTCTACTCCAGACAAATGCCGAGTTGGTACCTAACGTATGGCCCGGCCGTTTACTGCCCAACTCCTACCCCGATTACAATTACACACACAAGTGAAGGCATCACACTTAAAGAGGTTATCAGACAAATTGTACGCACACCCAAGTACACGGGGCTACATGCCCACCATGTCGCAAAGCCTCTAAGAGAATCAACAACAACAATTGGCTAATGGGATATGCTCTATAATCAATTCCTGTGACTGGTATAGTGAGAACCAATAACACAAAAGTACTATAAATATTTCTGAAAGAAGCGGCCTTAATGTTATGGTATTCACAACAGTGTCACCATCTTCTTTGGAAATAATAACTTTACTTATAAAATTTTCCATATCTTAATAGCCTATACAATTTTTGATAGCCATTATTTGAGTGTTGCCATTGTAGTCTAATGAATGAATCGTTTTTCTGTCGGTCAACACATTGATGTGCCCAATGAAATTGGGTGGGAAATATCAAGTATTTTAAACACGAACTACTATTTCACTTATTTTCTGTTTAGACATCCAAATAATTTCTTTCATCCTCTTAAAAATACAATGCATACTTAATCTTGCAAATAATTTAGCCATGACCACTATCATCATCATCATCATCATTAGCTTTTATTTTACTAGTTTTTCCACTACATTCTCTTACCTAAATTTGATCACCTTACTTACTCACATTAGCAACAAATGATTAACATAACAATTTTGCCAGCACCATACTTACCTACTTTTATATGTATTTCATATTAATTATATTGTATACCTACTAGTTTTAATTAGCATAATTCTGTTTATACTTGTATTGCTTATTAATGGTATAATTTGGTTAGGTGGAAGAGAGGGCACAATGGAGCTAAACTTGCCAGACAAAATAAATCTATTCTTTGTAACCTGGATAAATGAACATGGATTGATTATACACATTTAAACTATGATTCACTTTTCTAACTAGGGGTTTAATTGATTAACTGTAAATCTTAATTTATCCAGGTTAGTATGTGTTATAAATATTTGTTTTTCGCCGCTCAATTATTTTTTGTTATTAATGTACACCATTTACAATATATACTTTATATTGAAGTTAGCGGTACATGGCTATGAACCGGCGTTTGCATTTTATGACATTTATAATATGTATAATTTGTCTAATTTTTATTACTTTGTTAGATATGCTACATTATGAACAGTTTTACCATTTTCATTAATATATAATTTTATATAATATATTATATTACTTCTGCGCAATACGTCATTAATACATATGTCGCAAATGAAATGAACTATTCATTAACACACTCTCTCTCTTGGTCCCACACACACGAAACCAAACTTATACGACTTACAAATTCGAAAACACTCATAATCGTACTTTTAATTTGAACTGTACATTCAACTTACATGAACCAAATGCTCTTGAATGCCTACACTGTGTGGCAATGTTTTCGTTCATAGGGGGAGATAACTTATATCATGGGGATGATTACTCCAAAGTCAAACCTGGTGACTGAAAATATCGGATTCAATGTTAGTAATTCAAGAAAACTGGGATGGAAACAGTGGCGTAACTATGGGGGGCGATGAAGGGTGGCAATTCCCCCCCTCCCCAGAGTTAAATAATTGAGATACGTAACACGATGAATTCTTATAAAACCAATCATCGAATTGACGACAAATGTCTGGATTATGCACGTTTATACTTACTAATTCAAGAAAATTTCTCTTTACTCGTGTACAACTTTCAGTGTTACCTAAACTTAACATTTGCTTAAGCACAAACGCCCTCCCCCAAGAAATACAAAGCAGAAAGTACATTCAAAAAGCAAAAGTCGAAAACAATTAACACAAAACCAAAAGGAAAACAAACAAACACAAAGCCAAAGCAAACAATCAAAAAAACATCAAAATGAAAAGCAAAAATAAACACAAATCCAAAACCCAAAACAATACCAAACAAAACAGACACAAAACTAAAACGAAACCATAAAACTTTCTTCATACCTTATTAGTTCAGACTTGGCACCACTCAAATCCTAGTCACGTCACTGGTTGGAAAGATTGGGTGACAACATAGCAAGAGGCGGTTGAATATTGAAATATTGAATGTCTTCCAGACATTACGTTTCTTACCATAAGTATTTCTGTCTAATGAGATCTTAACGTAATATGTTCTTCCATTGAGCACCTCGTTATGATTAGGGAGGTGTTAATTTGTGACTGAGGGGCAAACTCCTATCAGATTGTTACCGGACGCAGCCAAATGGCCGTGGGGAATATCAGTGGTTTACAGGAATGAAATAATGAAATTAGCAGTATTTGGATATGAACTGGTGTTTGCATTGCCCGATATCATGTATGTTTTCCACGTGTATTCTATAACTTATGTGAAACAATATTCGCTGATATTTGCTTTGTTGCCTGAAATAAACACAGATAAGTTACATTGGGGTCTTGAAAGAGCGGAGGATGAATTTGTGTCTTGTGCTCTTCTACACAGAAGCTAAATGCTAAAATAGCATATTAAGTGCTTCATATGCACTGTAAAGCATGCCCAGGGGTAGAGTATATTGGCTCTTATAAACGTTGACGGAAGTGTAAATCCACTTATGAATAGAGGTTGTTGTACTAGACATACAGTAAGGTAGAAAATGGAAAGGAGCAGTATGATGGCCTGCGAGGTCTTGCATTCCCACCGTCGATTTGTAAAATCATACCACATAGTTGTAACTTTCAACTGTAAATATCGAATGTTTATTGACCTGTATGAATGTATGAAATAGCCGGGGAAAAATGAGATACTCCCACTGTTCAGATGGATAAAGCAATATGCGTACATGGAGATTCTGTGAGTCCACGTCAAGAAGGTGAGAGAGATATCCAAAGCCCAGCTGTTCTTCTGAGGGGCTGCATGGGGAGGACATCACCCTCTTACAAAGCTGAGAGTGTTTTTGCTTCACTACTGCCTCACTCTTACCCGTGGGTTGAGTGGCTCTGTCCCTCTTCCTCCCCCCAATGGCATCGCTCCCTGAACAAGTGTGGCCACTGAGGAAGGACAGTGGTAACAGGCTCAATTAGTCGCTTGTAGGGTGCTGATCCATATTTTATAAGACTGTTAAAAGCCTCTAGCGTGCTGTTACTAGTTGTCGAATGTGGGGAAACGATGGTCAGTAGTGTGTTTTGATCGGTTCCGCAGCCACCGCCACCGCTCCACCGCTGGAATACTAAAATGGCGATATCTCTCGAACGCATGGTTGGATTTTAAAAAATGAGGTGTTGTTGAACTCGGGCTAACACTCCCTTTCCAATGGACAACATATTTCAACCCCAAAATAAAACCTACCCTACTAAGGGGTGAAAATTGTAATTTTTTAGAGAATCTCTGTTTCCAATTTCAACATGTGAGAGTTTGAATGCTGATATGGATTTAAACGTTGTTCCACATAAAGTGCATGTGTACGGTCAATAGTCACTATGAATTAACATGCTTTTTTTTTTTGTTTTTACGCATGCCCACTCATGGCTTTTGAAGAGGGTGGGGGAGCGGTTCCCTGTGGACGGGTCCTTGTTGACAGGTCATTGTTGGCGGGGTCATTGTTGTCGAGTCCTTGTGGACGAGTCCTTGTGGACAAGTCATTGTGGACAAGTCATTGTGGACAGGTCATTGTTGACAGGTCCTTGTGGACGAGTCCTTGTGGATGAGTCCTTGTTGATGAGTCCCTTTGGACTGATCCCTTTTGGACCGGTTCCTACGGACTGGCTCATGAATTTATTTAAATTATGTCAAAGGGCCTAACTACATTTCGCGTGTGTTGAACTGACGTTGTTCACTAATCCCCGACTACTATAATGGGATAACGATATGAAAGGAAAGTGATGAAATACATGTGAACACGTGCGAGATGTCATTATTAGCATTCTCCTTGTGAAACAAGTCACATCCTGTTTTGGTTCATACGTGAGAAAATGCAAGTTCATGTGTAATATGACCTAAAACACAGGTGTTCACCTGTGCACATGCACGATAAGAGCTAACAAGTCACAACCTGTTTTGACAGTGGTGAGAGGTGAAGGGGGGAGAGTCAGTGTAAGAGAGAACACAGGTGAAGAGAGAAAGAAATATTTATTGCTCATCTCATGAATCAATACGGTTAGGGACCTGTATGAGAGGTCGTTGGACTTGGGGTGACATTCTGTTTTTGAATATAATATTTATTTATGTCAAAAGGACCTAACTGCACTTTTGTTAATATCTCGCTAACTAATAATCAGAGAGGGTCAAGTGAGGTGTTATGGGACTCAGGATGGTCAACCCTTTTCCATGACCAACGAATTTACCCAAAAGATCTAAGGTCATTAGCTTTTTAATATCTCATGAATCAATAAGGCTAGAGACCTGTATGAGAGGTCGTTGGACTTGAGGTGACATTCTGTTTTTGAATATATTATTTATTTATGTCAAAAGGGCCTAACTGCACTTTTATTAATATCTCGCTAACTAATAATCAGAGAGGGTCAAGTGAGGTGTCATAGGACTCAGGATGGTCAACCCTTTTCCATGATCAACGAATTTACCCAAAAGATTCAAAACAGCAAGGTCATTGACCTATGATTTTATAAACTAATAATCAGAGAGGCTCAAGTGAGGTGTCATGGGACTCAGGATGGTCAACCCTTTTCCATGACCAACGAATTTACCCAAAAGATTCAAAAAACAGCAAGGTCATTGACCTAATATTTTATAAACTAATAATCGAATATCAACATGTGAGGTGTTATAGGACTTAGAATGGTCAACCCTTTCCCATGGCCAATGAATTTACTCAAAATACCCAATACATCAAGGTCATCGACCTGAGATTTTATAAACTAATAATCGGATACGAACATGTGAGATGTTTACCATGTGTGTGATGAAACATAGCTAGGTAGAGAAAGAATTAGTGTAGGCTACATGTATAGTGATTGACAAGTCTTTTACCATTGAAACTTGTTTTTCAGATCAAACTGCAATATAGAGAGAGTGTAGGTTGTAGGTATGGGTTAATAAATGACGAACGGTGTTCACACAAACTCTGATTTATCGATTCAAGAATTAAGTGTAGACTATCTTTAATTGATTGGTTAAAGAGGATAGCTAAAACACAAAAATGCTCAGTGGTTACCGGGACAAAATGGTCGCTACACACACAACAAGCTTTAAATACTTGAGGCTAATAATCTATACACACACACTCGCTTGTTCTAAACTAAACTGTGTTGCTGTCAGTGCTCAGACAGTAGGCTGATGACAAAAAATGCATTGCTATCAGAAATATAATCATTTCCGGTTGTATAATGTTACCAGCTATCCATTTTGTGTTGCAGTGTTAAGCACTTTTAGCTCTTGTACTGGTGGTCTTAACTCGATTTCCAGGTCTGATGCCTAGAACGAGTCAAACTAAGAAACACGGGCATGGTGGTGTAGTGGTTAAGCTGTTAGCCTTTTCACTAGGGTTCTATTTCAGGTTAATATGCATGTCATAAACATATTAAACAAAACAAAACAGAGATAACGTTCAAAACTGATTACATTTGTGTCTTTCCAAATTATTACTTGGATTACAAATACAAAGGTGAACTGGGTTTGATATACAGTTAATGCTGTCTATCACACACTAGACTGTAAGAAAGCCAAAAGAGCAAAAGGCGTAGGTAGAGCAGTGGTAAAATTGCTATATGTAGAGAACTACCTAGCGGTTTTATGAACTGGCAAAGCTATATCGCATAAACAGTGCAGGATACAATCCAGCAATCAAATTTGTATCTTGTGGAACAGAGAAAATGCACTTTTACCTTGATGGATAGCAAATGAGTGCAGATGAATGACCTATGCATTACCCTACCATAGGGTTATAACCACGAGGTGGAGTTGTGATTCTATATTTTATTGTTTAGAGACATGGCTTTTTTGTAACCAGTAGATTTAGTATTTTGTAAATATTCATTTTTTGTAACTGTAAAATAGTGGAAACATTTTTTGTAATAGTAAATGTTAAATGTATAACTAAAAGTTATTTGGGATAAGTGTGCATGTCAAGGATAAATAGCGTGGTTGTATTTTGTTTTTCAAAGACAGGTACGGTTGTGTGAATGTATGACTATAGATAGAATGATAGAGAGAGAGAGAGAGAGAGAGAGAAAGTGTGTGTGTGTGTTTGTGTTTGTGTGTGTGTGTAGCATTGATTGTTCAACCAAAGCAAACACGGCAAGGTAGGATGGTGGGGTAATTAATGTATATAGCAAATGGTAAATAGTATACTGTAGTTTTTTTTAACACTTGTGTTTTTTTTAATGCAGCGGTATATAGGTGTTATTTTGTAAAACAGTCTTACCTACAGTAGTAGTAGTAGTAGTAGTAGTAGTAGTAGGCCTATACGTTTTTGGAAACAAACAGAAAGAGAATGCACTATTGCCATGGCCAAGCACTTCTATTAAAATAATTTCAAGAACATTTTAATCAGCAAATGTGTGTTTTACAAAACTAAACTTTCAGCATGGACTAAATCATAAATGTGTCGTCTGTGATATGAACAAAAATAGGAAATCCATGTTTCCATATCAACACAATTTAAAAACTTAAAACTGACATTTAAAAAATGTAAATGGGAAATTGACAAATGTGTAAACAACAAAATGGAAAATTCTTGTTTCCGTATCATGAAATCCAAAAACTTTAAACTGACATTTTCAAATCGTGTACATGGAAAATTGACAAATGGCAATGTGTGAAATGTGAAAATGAAAAAAAAATCAACAAATGGCTATCATTATTTAAAAAAATAAAAAACCATCGTGTTCTATCGTTAAAGTGTGAATCAACCCACATCTACTTATTTGAATCACCCGAGACTTAGTAGACCTGTTATAGTTCTAATATACTTTTAAAATTTTATGTTAAAGCTCGAATTGAACTCAAGAGCTTTAGAGTGCCAGCTAACTATTATAACCGTTACGTCACAAAGACAACTTTACACTACTCTTAATGAACAATAATAAGAAAAAGAATAATAAATATTGATTTTTTTTTTGAGAATGAACATGGCGACACTGTTTCTGTTGCACTGTCTGCTAGCTACTAGCCAGCAGCTGGGGTCTTAGAAAACGATACAGTTGACATTTTGCAATGAAATGTGACATGTTTCAAAGTATAGTATTATGGGTTGCTGTTGAGTAAAAACTAATCCTGTACAAGGAAGCAAGGGTTCGAACCCCTTACCTAACATTACTATTGCCTGAACATGGCTTGACGACACTGTATTATTATGATACTCGGTACACAAACCATAGATAGAGTGTATTGTTTAAGATCACTTTCTTTCTGAACATAGGTGGAGATTGTTGATGGTTAACAATGGCATTAATATAGTAGGACGTGGGTATAGCAATTAAGAAGAAACAGACAATACCCATACAATATTTTTATTTATTTAATATAAGTACTTGTACAATAGTTACATTCAAAATACATTTCTTTTTTCTCTATTACTATTTAGTCCTTTTTGATTCTCTTGCATATGAAGGGTAGATAACCTTGTAGTTCAGCCCCTTAAAACAACAACAACACAACCTTTTGCATAGTTTGTGATGTTGATGACTCTTGAGATGTGGAAGATGTATTAAACATAACTTTTACAGCAGGGGTTAAATGTTGCTCAATAAACACTGCACTATTTTGAGTAGCAACATTTTTTTCTTGTACTAGCTTTTTAGCATTGTCATGATTAATTGTTGACACCAACAGTGTTTCATTTGGTGCACCACATTGATGATCACTCACACTTAAAACCTTACCATTTCTACTTTTTAGATAGCCTCGACATTTTTTTGACCTGTCTTTTGAGCATTGCCAAAATATTATCCCTTTTACATTTTGACGATTATAGTTATAAGAGTAGCCTTTATAGAGTACACGTTGTTTACCTTTGTTAGTTGTAGTAAGTTCCATAGTAGCAACTAACCTGTTAGTATGATTTGCTCACTACAAAGGTTATAACTGTTCTGATAATAAAATCATTTAGCTTTGGCTTTTATATTTAATATGTACAGTTTGAAGTGATAGCAAAAGTGAGAGCAAAGTGGTAGCATAGTGGTAGAAAATATAACATGTATTGTTAAGAAATAGTTTAAGCGGTTATGTGGATCCATTACATAATAATTTTAGCACGACGAAGCTCATTTTCTATATCCAATAGTTCTTCCTCATATTCAGTATAACCAGCCTGTTTATAGACATGCAGTTGCTGAAGCCGCCGGATTAGCTTACTTGGATTGTTCCAGTAGACAAATTTAAAAATGATTTTTTAGGTGTAAACAAAGCATTACCATTATCATTATTATCTTCATCATCAACATCATCATCATCATAACCATTATCATTATCATTATCATCATCATTATAATCCTCATCACTATTACTATATAGTCCTTTTTGATCCTTTTGCAATACCACATTTTGCACAGTCTGTGTTGCCTTTGATAATGTTGGGAGTTTTTCAGACATTGACAACTGTCCTAACACGACTTTCTGAGGAGATGATACATGCTTCTTAACAAACAATGCACTATCTTGATCTGCAATATCTTTTTCTGGGACAAGTGTTTTAGCATTTTGAAGAGTTTCTTTAAACAGCAACGATGTTTTATCTGGTACACTACATTGATGATCACTCACACTTAAGACATCACTATTTTTACTTTTCAGCTCACCTCGACACTGTTTTGAACGATGTTTTGAACATCGCCAAATAACAGTTCCATTTTTATTAGTTCGTTTTACAATATATGTATATCCTTTATTGAATGCGTATGGCATACCATTGCTATTTGTTGATACTTCCATGTCAATTGTCAAGCATGAACTAATCTCTAGCAAAGTTCACTCGATAATATAAATAATAGTTTAAAGTGAGAGGAAAAGTGGGTGCAAGAGTGGGTACAAGAGTGGGTGCAAGAGTGGGTGCAAGAGTGGGTGTAAGAGTGGGTGCAAGAGTGGGTGCAAGAGTGGGTGCAAGAGTGGGTGTAAAAGGGAGTGCAAGAGTGGGTGCAAAAGTGGGTGTTGCTTATAGTAGGCATGAATTTTACTAGAATGTGATTTGAGTAAATGTAATTTCTAAACCCAAGTAGTGAATAGTCAGTTGGTTTTGATCTATGCAAGCGTAAACATGTCACATACATTGGTCATGGATACTCAAGGCTTTAAGGTCAACAAAAACAAGTACAGTATATATTTAAAGAGGTGGCTATCATTGATTGCACAACACGCGGGTTACCATATCTTTTTTTCGGACTAGTGTTTTAACATTTGAAGTATTTTTTTAAACAGCAACGATGTCTTATCTGTCACACTACATTGATGATCACTCACACTTAAGACCTCACTATTTTTACTTTTTAGTTCACTTTGACACTGTTTGAAACGATGTTTTGAACAACGTCAAATAACAGTTCCATTTTATTGGTTCGTTTTGCAATATACGTATAACCTTTATAGTATGCATATGGCTTACCATAACTATTCGTTGATACTTCCATATCAATTTTCAAGCATGAAATAATCTCCAATAAATTTCGCTCGATAATAGAAATAATAGTTTAAAGTGAGTGCAAATATGGATGCAAAAGTGGGTGCAAAAGTGAGTGTAAAAGTGAGTGCAAAAGTGGGTGCAAAAGTGGGTGCAAAAGTGAATGTAAAAGTGAGTGCAAAAGTGGGTGTAGTTTATAGTAGGCATGATTTTTACTAGAATGTGATTTGAGTAAATGTAATTTCTAAACCCAAGTAGTGAGTAGTCTGTTGGTTTTGATTTATGCAAGCGTAAACATGTCTCATACACTGATGATGGATACTCAAGGCTTCATGGTAAACAAAAACAAGTATATAGTTAAAGAGGTAACTATTATTGATTGCGCAACACTGAATCTATTTTTGAAATTTTGACAAAGGGCCTAAGTGCACTTTTGTTAATATCTCGGGAACCAATAAGACTAGGGCATTGTATGAGGTATTGTTGGACTTTTTGCCGAAGACTGCTGGTAAACACCTATGTTCCCACGACCTTTTTAAAGATGGCGGCTAACCCACGAGGGGTGATTAAAAAGTAATCCAAGCGGCGCTTGTCGATAAGCAAACCAATAATCAAAGGGGGGTATGACAGAGCTTGAGGCGATAACCCCTTTTGATTGATCCCTGTTTATTTGCCCCTTTGGACTGGTCCCCGTTGACTACTCCCTCTGGACGGGTCCTTTTTGAAGGGAGTCATTTTTGACGGGCTCCTGCTGACGGGTCACTGTGGACGGGTCCCTGTTGACAGGTCCTTTTGACTAATCCCTTTGGACCGGTCCCTTTGGACTGATCCCTATGGGTTGACCCATGCATTTAGCCAAATTTTGTCAAAGGGACGGGTCCAAAGGGATTAGTCAAAAGGACCTGTCAACAGGGACCCGTCCACAGTGACCCGTCAGCAGGGGCCCGTCAAAAATGACTCCCTTCAAAAAGGACCCGTCCAGAGGGAGTAGTCAACGGGGACCAGTCCAAAGGGGCAAATCAACAGGGATCAATCAAAAGGGGTTATCGCCTCAAGCTCTGTCATACCCCCCTTTGATTATTGGTTTGCTTATCGACAAGCGCCGCTTGGATTACTTTTTAATCACCCCTCGTGGGTTAGCCGCCATCTTTAAAAAGGTCGTGGGAACATAGGTGTTTACCAGCAGTCTTCGGCAAAAAGTCCAACAATACCTCATACAATGCCCTAGTCTTATTGGTTCGCGAGATATTAATAAAAGTGCACTTAGGCCCTTTGTCAAAATTTCAAAAATAGATTCAGTGTTGTACAATCAATAATAGTTACCTCTTTAACTATATACTTGTTTTTGTTGACCATGAAGCCTTGAGTATCCATCATCAGTGTATGAGACATGTTTACGCTTGCATAAATCAAAACCAACTGACTACTCACTACTTGGGTTTAGAAATTACATTTACTCAAATCACATTCTAGTAAAAATCATGCCTACTATAAACTACACCCACTTTTGCACTCACTTTTACATTCACTTTTGCACCCACTTTTGCACCCACTTTTGCACTCACTTTTACACTCAATTTTGCACCCACTTTTGCACCCACATTTGCACTCACTTTAAACTATTATTTCTATTATCGAGCGAAATTTATTGGAGATTATTTCATGCTTGAAAATTGATATGGAAGTATCAACGAATAGTTATGGTAAGCCATATGCATACTATAAAGGTTATACGTATATTGCAAAACGAACCAATAAAATGGAACTGTTATTTGACGTTGTTCAAAACATCGTTTCAAACAGTGTCAAAGTGAACTAAAAAGTAAAAATAGTGAGGTCTTAAGTGTGAGTGATCATCAATGTAGTGTGACAGATAAGACCTCGTTGCTGTTTAAAAAAATACTTCAAATGTTAAAACACTAGTCCGAAAAAAAGATATGGTAACCCGCGTGTTGTGCAATCAATGATAGCCACCTCTTTAAATATATACTGTACTTGTTTTCGTTGACCTTAAAGCCTTGAGTATCCATCACCAATGTATGTGACATGTTTACGCTTGCATAGATCAAAACCAACTGACTATTCACTACTTGGGTTTAGAAATTACATTTACTCAAATCACATTCTAGTAAAATTCATGCCTACTATAAGCAACACCCACTTTTGCACCCACTCTTGCACTCCCTTTTACACCCACTCTTGCACCCACTCTTGCACCCACTCTTGCACCCACTCTTGCACCCACTCTTACACCCACTCTTGCACCCACTCTTGCACCCACTCTTACACCCACTCTTGCACCCACTCTTGCACCCACTCTTGTACCCACTCTTGCACCCACTTTTCCTCTCACTTTAAACTATTATTTATATTATCGAGTGAACTTTGCTAGAGATTAGTTCATGCTTGACAATTGACATGGAAGTATCAACAAATAGCAATGGTATGCCATACGCATTCTATAAAGGATATACATATATTGTAAAACGAACTAATAAAAATGGAACTGTTATTTGGCGTTGTTCAAAACATCGTTCAAAACAGTGTCGAGGTGAGCTGAAAAGTAAAAATAGTGATGTCTTAAGTGTGAGTGATCATCAATGTAGTGTAACAGATAAAACATCGTTGCTGTTTAAAAAAACTCTTCAAAATGATAAAACACTTGTCCCAGAAAAAGATATTGCAGATCAAGATAGTGCATTGTTTGTTAAGAAGCATGTATCATCTCCTCAGAAAGTCGTGTTAGGACAGTTGTCAATGTCTGAAAAACTCCCAACATTATCAAAGGCAACACAGACTGTGCAAAATGTGGTATTGCAAAAGGATCAAAAAGGACTATATAGTAATAGTGATGAGGATTATAATGATGATGATGATGATAATGATAATGGTTATGATGATGATGATGTTGATGATGAAGATAATAATGATAATGGTAATGCTTTGTTTACACCTAAAAAATCATTTGTTAAATTTGTCTACTGGAACAATCCAAGTAAGCTAATCCGGCGGCTTCATCAACTGCATGTCTATAAACAGGCTGGTTATACTGAATATGAGGAAGAACTATTGGATATAGAAAATGAGCTTCGTCGTGCTAAAATTATTATGTAATGGATCCACATAACCGCTTAAACTATTTCTTAACAATACATGTTATATTTTCTACCACTATGCTACCACTTTGCTTTCACTTTTGCTATCACTTCAAACTGTACATATTAAATATAAAAGCCAAAGCTAAATGATTTTATTATCAGAACAGTTATAACCTTTGTAGTGAGCAAATCATACTAACAGGTTAGTTGCTACTATGGAACTTACTACAACTAACAAAGGTAAACAACGTGTACTCTATAAAGGCTACTCTTATAACTATAATCGTCAAAATGTAAAAGGGATAATATTTTGGCAATGCTCAAAAGACAGGTCAAAAAAATGTCGAGGCAATCTAAAAAGTAGAAATGGTAAGGTTTTAAGTGTGAGTGATCATCAATGTGGTGCACCAAATGAAACACTGTTGGTGTCAACAATTAATCATGACAATGCTAAAAAGCTAGTACAAGAAAAAATGTTGCTACTCAAAATAGTGCAGTGTTTATTGAGCAACATTTAACCCCTGCTGTAAAAGTTATGTTTAATACATCTTCCACATCTCAAGAGTCATCAACATCACAAACTATGCAAAAGGTTGTGTTGTTGTTGTTTTAAGGGGCTGAACTACAAGGTTATCTACCCTTCATATGCAAGAGAATCAAAAAGGACTAAATAGTAATAGAGAAAAAAGAAATGTATTTTGAATGTAACTATTGTACAAGTACTTATATTAAATAAATAAAAATATTGTATGGGTATTGTCTGTTTCTTCTTAATTGCTATACCCACGTCCTACTATATTAATGCCATTGTTAACCATCAACAATCTCCACCTATGTTCAGAAAGAAAGTGATCTTAAACAATACACTCTATCTATGGTTTGTGTACCGAGTATCATAATAATACAGTGTCGTCAAGCCATGTTCAGGCAATAGTAATGTTAGGTAAGGGGTTCGAACCCTTGCTTCCTTGTACAGGATTAGTTTTTACTCAACAGCAACCCATAATACTATACTTTGAAACATGTCACATTTCATTGCAAAATGTCAACTGTATCGTTTTCTAAGACCCCAGCTGCTGGCTAGTAGCTAGCAGACAGTGCAACAGAAACAGTGTCGCCATGTTCATTCTCAAAAAAAAAAATCAATATTTATTATTCTTTTTCTTATTATTGTTCATTAAGAGTAGTGTAAAGTTGTCTTTGTGACGTAACGGTTATAATAGTTAGCTGGCACTCTAAAGCTCTTGAGTTCAATTCGAGCTTTAACATAAAATTTTAAAAGTATATTAGAACTATAACAGGTCTACTAAGTCTCGGGTGATTCAAATAAGTAGATGTGGGTTGATTCACACTTTAACGATAGAACACGATGGTTTTTTATTTTTTTAAATAATGATAGCCATTTGTTCATTTTTTTTTTCATTTTCACATTTCACACATTGCCATTTGTCAATTTTCCATGTACACGATTTGAAAATGTCAGTTTAAAGTTTTTGGATTTCATGATACGGAAACAAGAATTTTCCATTTTGTTGTTTACACATTTGTCAATTTCCCATTTACATTTTTTAAATGTCAGTTTTAAGTTTTTAAATTGTGTTGATATGGAAACATGGATTTCCTATTTTTGTTCATATCACAGACGACACATTTATGATTTAGTCCATGCTGAAAGTTTAGTTTTGTAAAACACACATTTGCTGATTAAAATGTTCTTGAAATTATTTTAATAGAAGTGCTTGGCCATGGCAATAGTGCATTCTCTTTCTGTTTGTTTCCAAAAACGTATAGGCCTACTACTACTACTACTACTACTACTACTAATACTTCTACTGTAGGTAAGATTGTTTTACAAAATAACACCTATATACCGCTGCATTAAAAAAACACAAGTGTTAAAAAAACTACAGTATACTATTTACCATTTGCTATATACATTAATTACCCCACCATCCTACCTTGCCGTGTTTGCTTTGGTTGAACAATCAATGCTACACACACAAACACACACACACACTTTCTCTCTCTCTCTCTCTCTCTCTCTCTATCATTCTATCTATAGTCATACATTCACACAACCATACCTGTCTTTGAAAAACAAAATACAACCACGCTATTTATCCTTGACATGCACACTTATCCCAAATAACTTTTAGTTATACATTTAACATTTACTATAAAAAAAAATGTTTCCACTATTTTACAATTACAAAAAATGAATATTTACAAAATACTAAATCTACTGGTTACAAAAAAGCCATGTCTCTAAACAATAAAATATAGAATCACAACTCCACCTCGTGGTTATAACCCTATGGTAGGCTAATGCATAGGTCATTCATCTGCACTCATTTGCTATCCATCAAGGTAAAAGTGCATTTTCTCTGTTCCACAAGATACAAATTTGATTGGTGGATTGTATCCTGCACTGTTTATGCGATATAGCTTTGCCAGTTCATAAAACCGCTAGGTAGTTCTCTACATATAGCAATTTTACCACTGCTCTACCTATGCCTTTTGCTCTTTTGGCTTTCTTACAGTCTAGTGTGTGATAGACAGCATTAACTGTATATCAAACCCAGTTCACCTTTGTATTTGTAATCCAAGTAATAATTTGGAAAGACACAAATGTAATCAGTTTTGAACGTTATCTCTGTTTTGTTTTGTTTAATATGTTTATGACATGCATATTAACCTGAAATAGAACCCTAGTGAAAAGGCTAACAGCTTAACCACTACACCACCATGCCCTTGTTTCTTAGTTTGACTCGTTCTAGGCATCAGACCTGGAAATCGAGTTAAGACCACCAGTACAAGAGCTAAAAGTGCTTAACACTGCAACACAAAATGGATAGCTGGTAACATTATACAACCGGAAATGATTATATTTCTGATAGCAATGCATTTTTTGTCATCAGCCTACTGTCTGAGCACTGACAGCAACACAGTTTAGTTTAGAACAAGCGAGTGTGTGTGTATAGATTATTAGCCTCAAGTATTTAAAGCTTGTTGTGTGTGTAGCGACCATTTTGTCCCGGTAACCACTGAGCATTTTTGTGTTTTAGCTATCCTCTTTAACCAATCAATTAAAGATAGTCTACACTTAATTCTTGAATCGATAAATCAGAGTTTGTGTGAACACCGTTCGTCATTTATTAACCCATACCTACAACCTACACTCTCTCTATATTGCAGTTTGATCTGAAAAACAAGTTTCAATGGTAAAAGACTTGTCAATCACTATACATGTAGCCTACACTAATTCTTTCTCTACCTAGCTATGTTTCATCACACACATGGTAAACATCTCACATGTTCGTATCCGATTATTAGTTTATAAAATCTCAGGTCGATGACCTTGATGTATTGGGTATTTTGAGTAAATTCATTGGCCATGGGAAAGGGTTGACCATTCTAAGTCCTATAACACCTCACATGTTGATATTCGATTATTAGTTTATAAAATATTAGGTCAATGACCTTGCTGTTTTTTGAATCTTTTGGGTAAATTCGTTGGTCATGGAAAAGGGTTGACCATCCTGAGTCCCATGACACCTCACTTGAGCCTCTCTGATTATTAGTTTATAAAATCATAGGTCAATGACCTTGCTGTTTTGAATCTTTTGGGTAAATTCGTTGATCATGGAAAAGGGTTGACCATCCTGAGTCCTATGACACCTCACTTGACCCTCTCTGATTATTAGTTAGCGAGATATTAATAAAAGTGCAGTTAGGCCCTTTTGACATAAATAAATAATATATTCAAAAACAGAATGTCACCTCAAGTCCAACGACCTCTCATACAGGTCCCTAGCCTTATTGATTCATGAGATGAGCAATAAATATTTCTTTCTCTCTTCACCTGTGTTCTCTCTTACACTGACTCTCCCCCCTTCACCTCTCACCACTGTCAAAACAGGTTGTGACTTGTTAGCTCTTATCGTGCATGTGCACAGGTGAACACCTGTGTTTTAGGTCATATTACACATGAACTTGCATTTTCTCACGTATGAACCAAAACAGGATGTGACTTGTTTCACAAGGAGAATGCTAATAATGACATCTCGCACGTGTTCACATGTATTTCATCACTTTCCTTTCATATCGTTATCCCATTATAGTAGTCGGGGATTAGTGAACAACGTCAGTTCAACACACGCGAAATGTAGTTAGGCCCTTTGACATAATTTAAATAAATTCATGAGCCAGTCCGTAGGAACCGGTCCAAAAGGGATCAGTCCAAAGGGACTCATCAACAAGGACTCGTCCACAAGGACCTGTCAACAATGACCTGTCCACAAGGACTTGTCCACAAGGACTCGTCCACAAGGACTCGACAACAATGACCCCGCCAACAATGACCTGTCAACAAGGACCCGTCCACAGGGAACCGCTCCCCCACCCTCTTCAAAAGCCATGAGTGGGCATGCGTAAAAACAAAACAAAAAGCATGTTAATTCATAGTGACTATTGACCGTACACATGCACTTTATGTGGAACAACGTTTAAATCCATATCAGCATTCA
Organism: Meconema thalassinum; assembly: GCA_946902985.2. Lineage (NCBI taxonomy): Eukaryota > Metazoa > Arthropoda > Insecta > Orthoptera > Tettigoniidae > Meconema > Meconema thalassinum. The sequence goes on along the minus strand of OX336389.2, from coordinate 958,939,920 downwards.
AACTCTCACATGTTGCAATTGGAAACAGAGATTCTCTAAAAAATTACAATTTTCACCCTCTAGTAGGGTAGGTTTTATTTTGGGGTTGAAATATGTTGTCTATTGGAAAGGGAGTGTTAGCCCGAGTTCAACAACACCTCATTTTTTAAAATCCAACCATGCGTTCGAGAGATATCGCCATTTTAGTATTCCAGCGGTGGAGCGGTGGCGGTGGCTGCGGAACCGATCAAAACACACTACCATGGTCGATCTAAAGGTTATATCCCCACTCAACGTAAAGTAACTGATGTGGCGTTAAGTTTCTCCTACAATATTTGTACTTATATTTCAACGAACGTCGGCAGTAAATGACGGACATCTAGGCCTACTGTTTTATATATTGGATTCGTTCCTTTTTGAATCATATGTGCCTCGAGTCTTTTAATGCAATTTGACCATGAACATGTATACTACAACCTGCTACTCCGTATCTCTTCTTCCCGCACATTTTTCTCACAGATTATTCATTTCCAAAGTATTTACGGCTATTTGGTACAGTAAAATTAAATCAAAATCGGTCTTTGCTAAGCATGAATATGTTCAAATTACTTAAATCATCTGTGTCATTGGTGGTGCCCCATGTGATGCACAAGCATATATAACTTAATTTGTTTCAAAACGCATTTGATATGTGCATGAATTTAACGGACTTATTCACTCCAGTTTCTCATGATAGTTGTCCCACTACTCTGTTGACGAGCATCGTTCAACACTGAGACACTTGCAGGTTAAGATCCTCTATTTTGACCAGAGGATGCTCTCCAAGAAAATGTAGAAACATTCCGGGGAGTAAAGTGTGAATACCTTGCCATTCAGAGACCCATCGTCAACGTTAGGCTAGGCCCGTAATTTAGATCGCGAGCTACAAAGCTCTCGTAAACTTACATGGCACACATACAAGAGTAAAAATATTATCTTTCAAGTGACCATCGTTGAACCTGTCGCCGTATCTGCTATTGGTGATGCAACAAACAGTATGCGATTCGCAATTTTTACCCTCATAAATGTTTCATTTGTAGGGTGTTTCTGTAGTACACTGATTCTCAATTCTCTTGCTAAATCTGGCATGTGATTAAAGTTTTTGTAATTTATTTTACACAATTCATTGAGTGTGAATTTCTCTGATTTCTGTTCAGTTGTAGTAACAGTACAATTATCATGTAATTATTCTTCTTTCTTAGTTATTGATGTCAAATTCCCAAAGTATGACAAGAAACAGGAATGAAAAAGTAGACTTTATCTGGTGTATTGGCTTTCACGGCCAGTGAATTAATTATACGTAGGTGAAAGCTGCTTGAGCATCTAGCTCAAGGGAAGTAGCGCACAGTTCGCTACTCCTGAAAGGGTCCGGGCACGGACACCAAGAGCCCGCTGATGAGCCAGCTTGGTGTTCCTAGGCGAAACCCCGCACAAGACACGGCATAAACCTAGAAAAATTGCTGAGTATTAGATTTTACATATTTACATAAAGTATTCAAGAAATACAAAACATGTATGGCTTCTTACAGTCTGAAGGTCTGGATATTTGTATTATTGTGCTGTTATATTTGTTGGTTTTGACTGATATACCATTGGACACGTGTAAATGTGGTGTGCATCCTCCGAACCAAGGCACCAGCTCACTACACGATTGTCGAGCATTGTGCAACACTGAAGCACGGTCTCACCAAGATCCTCTATTTGTAAGTTACTAAATACAGCTTCATTTGTAACGTTGGCATAGGAAAAATGAAAATCCACAGCCTGCTTCCAGTCGACCAACCGGGTCAGGGAATGGAATGAATGAAGCCCCCATCTAGCGGCTAGGATATGAACTCTGCCGGCTTCCAAAGCCTGTCGCACTCCCCTGGGGCAATGAGTAAATGAATGACAGATGAAATGAAATGATAGCGGAGAGCGTTGCTGGAATGATTGGGACAGGGAAAACCGGAATTCCCGGAGAAAAACCTTTCTGCCTCCGCTTTGTCCAGCGCAAATCTCACATGGAGTGACCGGGATTTGAGCCACTGACCCAGCGATGAGAGACCAGCGTGCTGCCACCTAGGCCACGAAGGCATATTAGAAAAGAGCGAAATACAACGAATGTCATGCACTGAGCCTATTGTACTGCTGAACGATTCCCAGCTGAGAGGATACTCCGGGAGGGGTATTCCAGCATAGCTTCTCCACAGTCTTGTCTACTCGATAATTGGCCACATCAAGCACTATTCTGAAGCCACACGCAAATTCCTCCTTGCTCATTTGCTCCCTGAGTCATAATTTCCATGGGTTGCCTACTACTTCTTTACACATTCTCTGAACCACCATGCAGCGTGGATGTTATGGCGTACAGCCACTGAAAAATCTTCCATGAGTGACTCCAAAACATTCGTGTCAAGCATAACGTTACGTTTCCGGATTTTCGAAAGGAAGCCGAATGCTGAGAGAGCAGTGTATCCCTCAACGGTATATGTCTGATCACCCAAAATGCACTTTATTGATCTACGTCATGTTTGGAGGTCCAAGATTGTAAACCCGACTCTGACAGCGCCAATCCTCATTATGGTTTTCACAGTCGCAATCCTTTATCACAGAATGTCTGGTACTAAATCCCACTAGGATATTATGATACTAGGCTATATCTTCTGAAATAATTTATGTGCAGAAGAATGGAATCCGTAAAATAATGATATTAGTTTAACGAACCACCTATCGGGATAACTATGCATGTTCGCCATTTGGACCAAAGAGAAGCGTCCCATCCACTTAGCCATACTAACCTACCCTAACCCATGTTCCCTACAAGAGATCACATACGATGGAACAGCTTCCACTTTGCATGGCCTGGGTTACACACATCGCAATATAGGCTATTATAACACGCAGCATGCAAGGATGTGCTCAGGGATATGGCTACTGTACTCAACGCAAACAATTGCTGGTGGTACAATTGCAAGACCGCTGGCTCAAGTGGAACAATATCGGGAAGAAATTCTGTGAACGGAACCAATTTGAGCGTATGGCAGAGCCCTCACGTCTCTCCTCCCACAGTCCATGTCGCTCCTGATACCACGAATGCTAGCGTGGCCTGTAGGTAATGAAGTAGATGTGGGGACTATACAGGTTTCAGACAGCCCGTAGTTTGTGCCGTTATCCATAGTGTAGGCGCTTACGTATTTTCCTTCTACATTCAATTAGATCCAAGATGGTTTATTTAACAAGCATAGTTTCACCGACTGTTAATGATTAAGGGAATAACAAAATTATTGTTAATATTACTGTTTCATAAATTAGGATATAGAGACATCGTGATAATCGGTGCACGAAAATAATGGCTGATTAAATACTTTATAATGACTTATGGTATTATAATTGCTGTGACTTTTGTGCAAATTTACTTACTGCGATTAGTAGTGTGAAAGATGCCTTTGTGTTTGATATAAGCTACTATACCAGATTATACGCGAGTGTATTTGTTCCCTGTTGAAGTAGGGGTTTGTATGTAATTTTCTATTGATCAAATGCTCCAGAAGACTGTTTTGTTTATTATTTTTGTTTCGTTATACAAAATCACTCCTGCTGATTGTTATCGTTTGGTAATGATGATTTAAGTGATGTATGGGACAGCGCATTGACCATATTTCACTCCTCATTTGAATCAATGTTAGGCCATAATTCTACCACAGACAGCTATTCACTGTCAATGGGACAAGCGAACAGCTGTGATGTAAAATGATCACAGAACTATTCTGAAACGACTGTTTTTCTTTAATTACAATCCTCTCTTCCTGTCTCAATTTCTCTTTCACTCACTTAACCCTCTCCAGTTGTTATCAATTAATTGCAATACGATCTTTAATTAAATCAAACGAGTGTTAGTGACAAAGGATATTCTATTTGAAAGTGAAATAGAAGCTTAGGCAATGCACTTTACAATCACGGATAGCCAAAGTCAGGTACCAGTTTTGCTGAGTGCTCATGAACTTAAAGTACGAACTTAACCCCTCAAATATCCCTAATTGATGCCAGAGCAGATCCATCGTTTTCTACTTTACCTATAATAGTTTTGTTAAATACCGAGTCATCATTTTCCAGTTGCATCCCATGACCTTTCATCCATTATGCTTCATTCGAACATCTTCATTGAATGTTGGTGCTGCTGGTCCGCGGAAATTACACATGCTCGTCCTCCAACTTCCGGACAGCAGCAGCATACAGATTTACGCCTGGACCGCCACATCAAACGAGCCGTTGATTACACACGATTGTAGCACAAATAAGGACCGATGTTGCACCCGCAAAGTCTACCTGCTGTAGGCTGGGCAACGATTAAGGATGGCAATGGCCAGTCTTCCCCTCACAACTCATGACCGTATAGCCCATCTTCGAGGTAGTCGCAAAAGACGCAACTGGATGATAAAAGTGGCGTAGAGTTGTGTTCAGTAATGAAAGCAGATTCTGCCTTGCCGTCAGTGATGGTCGTTCACGAGTGCGGCATCGACCAAGAGAGCGTAAAATACCAGAGTGTATGCTACAGTGACATACAGGACCCACTCCTGATATCATGATTTGGGAGTAATAGGCTACAATGTCCATACACCTCTGTTGTTTGTTGAGTGAGCATTGCGCAGTCCAGCATGCATCCAAAGTATCATCCAGCCTAGTCTGTTGCGTTTCCTACAACGTCAGGGAAATGTGCTCTCCTAGAAGAACAATGCCCATGCACACACTTCTCAGGTTACCCAACGCGCTCTCCAAAATATTCGTTAACTCCCCTGGCCAGCACGATCACTGGCGTCAGGTTCGATCTGCATTACCGGCACAACCCCTTAACCAGTTTTGACAACAGGTGGAATTAGGGTAAAAAACTATCTCTGAAGATGGCATCCGACACGTATGTGATCGTCTTCGTACGCGGTTCCCAGACTCATTGTAGCTACAAGAGGCCATAAAAGATACTGAAATCGTTATCCATGACAATTTGTCCATAGGTGTACAAACTGTAAAATATTTCATTATTTGAATGAAACTGTATTATTGTAGGACCATTGTCTCAGAGTGTTCACTTTTCAGTGTCCAATGATTGTTGGGAGAGATCGGAGCAATGGTAGGGAGGTACTCGTAATGAAGAGATAAAGCCTAAGCTAGAAATTAACACGCGATGAAGCTGTTCATATGAGGCGACACTGATAGTGGGGTCAGGTGGTGAGAATGGGGAAGGAGAGATTACCTACGAGGTTAATGAGTTAGGCACTGCAGGGTAAGAGAAGTGGAGGCAGACCTAGGAGGCGATGGTCAGATTCAGTGTTAACGATTTCAAAGTGAGAGGTGTAGAAGCAGAGGAGACAACAGTGCTAACTGCTAATATGGGATCATGGAGGTGACTTGTTCGCAAATTGAGGCTTGCAGACTAGACTGGACACTGAAAGGAAAGAAGTCTCAAATGAAAATGTTTTAATGAATGTTATTTGTTTGCAAACTGTAATCGTAGCACGTGCACATTGAGTTCGTCGGCATTCATTATTGAACAAATGTATCTACAATCTGATCCTCGAGAGGGCTTATAAATGAAATGATATATTTATGTTGCTCTGGAACTTAGATATAATGTACAGTGCATATTGGATAGGTAGAAAGCGCAATAACATCGGGAAATATAACAATGCCTTCCACGGACGTTAATTAAACAGTTTTGCAGATGTACAGACTACTTGAAAGCTTACGTAATGGAATAAAAATTGAATGTGAAATTATAAACATATTAAACAGATAACAAATGTCATCATTTGAAGCAAAACATGTGGGAGATAATTTAATTGCAAGTTCAAATCCACTCTCTGAATGAATGAAAAATTGTGTTTATTGAATTCATGACTGTTTGTATTGGATGGACATATTATATTAGCCTATTTGGAACCTGTTTACCCATATCAGTTAATGAAGTGTTTCAGTGCAATTCAATGTTCAGAAAAGTCATAATGATAACTATTTGAAATGCTACTGTAAACGTTATAGGGACATGGAAATTTAGATTAGAAAAAATACTCGTGACAGGTCATTCGCGAAATCAAAAACCTTGGGCTTCCTTAATTGGTGATGAATCTCAAGCTCAGCGCTCATATCTTATTAAAATACGATACCATTAAAGAATGGAATTACATATCGAGACTGGGTACATTGAAGAATATTTGGGCATAGTGGACGTACAGTAGCAAATGAAAAGTGATATAATTCAATAATGCATTGATATAATACAAGAGTTCCGTGGTCAACATATATAGCCTATTTTCATATATTCTACTAGTCCTTTCCAACTCAAAACTCTCCCGTCAGTCGAAAGATTTTCCATGTGATGGGCTAAATACCATTTGGTACATGGCCTACATTATGATAAACTATAGAGAAACAATATCAAACTCAAATCTCAATATCGAAACGTTATAATCAACTTAGACAGTAAAAATATAAAAAATATATTTTAAGATAGCAAAATGGTCTAAACATGGTACATGTGCTTCTTCTGTCTTCAACCAAGGCTTTCATCGTGGCTCATAATAACTCACATCAACACACTTCCAACACTGGAAAATATGTGCCCAATGCCACATGATGATACGCTATCTACAATACATGAACACACAAACTAATATTCATGTACCTGAATATTTAGTTCATGGTACTGGTTTGCCACTTTTCCCTAACACCAGTGCAATAGTATATCAGTAAGAGATGTTCCTGTTTATAAATTAATATGTGTATAACCTATAATTTAAGATACGTAAAATAGAGATTTGGAGCAGATGACCTCGATGTTCCACCCCTTAAAAGAAACACCACCTCCACCACAATAATAAGTTACGTTCTACAATATAAAACTATTAGTTTCGGTTAATTATGACTTCTCCCGTAGAAACGGCATCTACAATTTTTGAAACGTATGATGGAGCACTTACTGACCTGCCATTAGATAAAGATTATTATGGAGGTTCATTATATGAAACTCCCATTCAATCGACTGAATAGGATACCAGAAATAATAAAAAAGTATATATGCATTTGAAAATTCACACTGCCGTTACCTTGAATTTTGAAGACAATTGAATTACATTGTTGATATATTAAACTCTAAATGAAGATTCACTGTGCCGAGTTTCACTGCGAACGGATGATTTGATCACTAGATAATACATTTCAATTATTTGAAATTCGCAAGGTTGCCATTTTATTTTTGTTATTTTATTTTTGTATTTTGTTTTCAACGTCATGTAGTGTTTTTACTTAATAGTATAATAACAAATAACCACTGGCACTACAGCCCATGAAGGGTCTAGGCCTACCAAGCAACCGCTGTCCAGCCATTAGGCCTGTACATATTGGGGTGACGCGTGGTCAGTGCATCAGGTCCCCTAGTTCGTTAATCTTGTTTTCCGTGACCGGGTTTTACTTACAGTAATAGTGCTTTATCACAATAGTTGCGGAGATATGGCGTACCGGTAATATGTTTCGCCTGGCCACCATGTTAGATTAATTTAAGTTTAATCCTTATAATTAAGTACAGGTGGCTAAAAAGGCCTTTTGATGGACCTTTACACACACTTTCAATTCGATCGCTTGAATTGAATACGAGATATAAAAATATGTTTTTAAAATTTAAAACTGTCGCCATCTTGAACAATTCAAAATAATTGAACAATATTAGATGCTGCTATGGTGTGCCTTTAGTAAAGAATTGCTGTGCCAAGTTTCACTGCATTCCGATGATTAGATCACCAGGAAAGCCATTGTAAATATTTGAAATTTGCTTGGCCGCCACGTTGCTTTTGTGATTATCAGGTTTTCGAAAGTTACATATACGTATTTACATTATTACCATACACATTTTCAGTTTGATTGCTGTAGTAGTTAAAAGGGACGTAACACAAATAACATTATTAACATACGTAACGCACACACACGAGCTAAAGTCTATATTTCATACGATGAAAATTGGCTACAATAAAGGCTGTCATAAATTCACTAATAGGTACCAATATCCAAGGTTTGTAAATCAAGACGTTATATTTCTATGTAGTAAGTGTGCTGCATGGACTACGAGGACATACCTGTATATGAACTGTGTGATCTCTATTTGAAACCCGAGTGTGAAATTTCATCAACAGCCTAGGCGTTTATAACTATGTACAAGTTGTCCGGACTTGTAGGCCGTAGCCCAGGCAGGATGTTAGCTCCCGACGCTTCACCGAAAACTGCGTCCGGTATTATCAAGGGCCCACTCCTTTCGTTAGTTCCACTGCTGTCTACCAGAAGGAGCGGTCCGTTGATAATACCGAACGCAGTTTTCAGTGAAACGACGGGAGATAACATCCTGCCTCTATCACGGCCTACAAGCCTGGACAACATGAACATAGTTATATATAACAACGTTTGCGTGGTACAGTACATCAAAGTGCATCCCTCATTATACTCCTCCAAGCTAAAAGCAACATCGAAATATGGTTAGTGCATGACACAATGGTCACTTTGCAGCGTATTTGCACTGCATGCTCGAATTAGCCTACGTTGCGATAATGTGTCGGTGGTGGGGAGTGAAGTGGATATAGCCTACCATCTAATAACCTGCTATCTTTGATTATAAATCTCTTGTTGCGTGATTCCATATTTCTGTTGTGTTACATATTGGTCAGACCCTCTTATTTCATGCACAACAGCCCTACACTAAGCAGTCCAGGACATAGCACTGGGTAGCTGGGTATTCCAGTTCCCCCGGATTCGTCCACAACTACTGTATTCCAGGCATAGACATGGACACCTCAATAATGCCAGCTACACACACTGATAGTCACCATAATGTAGGTATCGAAGTAAAACTTGGACAGTTGGTGCAATAGACAAGAGGAGCATGTGAATTGTGGTGGTACAGGAGAATGATGAAAATTTGATAGTTATGTAGAGAGTAATGAACGAAGATGTATTAAGGCGAGTGGGAGAGGAGGAATGCTAGACTAATAGTACATTAACTAAGGCACCCAGACATAGCAAACTTAGGCATAGAAGGAAGGGTCGATGATGATGATGATGATGAGGATAATTGTTGTTTTAAGGGGCCTAACATCTAGGTTATCGGCCCCTAATGGTCTGGGTGATAGTGAAAATGACAATGAAATGGAAACCAGAACGAAAATTAAGTGAGACGGATAATACTCACAAAAAGGAACTTAGAATGAAACTACTCACAAAATGGAGAGCGGTAATACTTACAAAAGGGAATTTAGAACGAAAATACTCACGAAAGGAATAGATTGAACAATACGCAAAAAATGTAGGTTAGGTTCAAAATACGTAAAAAATGCAATGTAGAGTCGAAATAGTTACAAAGTGCAATTGAAAGTCAAAATACTTACAAAATGCAAATGAGATTGAAAATACGTACTAAATGCAATTGAGGTTCAAAATACTCACAAAATGCAATTGAAATTGAAAATACACAATGTAATTCAGATTGAAAACTCCCCTTTCAGATCCAAAATACTCAAAAAGTGCAATTGAAATTCAAAATGCTTACAAAATGCAATTGAAATTGAAAATGCATACAAAATGTACGGTAGATTCAAACTACTCGTTTGAATGGGCAATACTTACAAAATGCAATTAAGATTGAAAATACTTACAACATGTAACTTAGATTCAAAATACCCACAAAATTCAATTAAGAATCAAAATACTGCAAAAATGCCAACCATACAAAATGAAATTGAAATTGAAAATACTCACAAAAGTCCTGTCCCCTATATTGAAAGACTTACTAAAAAGCAATTTAGATTGTCAATCTTTACAAAATGCAATTGAGGTTGAAAACACTCGTAAAATGCAATTTAGATCGAAAAAACGTACAAAATGCAACGTAGATAGAAAAAAACGACAAAATGGAGTGTAGATGCAAAACAAAAACATTAAAGGGAATTTAGATATACAGAGAGCCAATTAACAAAAACAGTGCGGGAATCTTAAAGAGAAAAGGAAATATAATGAAAAGAAAACAAGAGGTCTGACTCTTCGAAGAAGGAGGGATCAGGAAAGATGAGACAAAGGCCAATTAAGGCGGGAAAGTGAAAGACACCCTAGACCTCGGATACCCTAATACCGTCGGTGTCGGAAAATAACAAGATGTGACCAAGGGAGGTCGTCAGGAAAGAAGACGGAGAGGAGCCCGGCACAAGTAAGTGGAAGCAATGCCGGACTCAGCTGGGGTCCCGTGGTCGCCAACCCACATCCCACTAGATGTGAGCCCCTTGGGAGAAGGGTCGAAGACCTTGGATGGAGAGTGTGGTGTCTATGTAGACAAGATACGATTAGATCAAGACAGGAAGACATGGAGGGCTGCATCAAACACATCTAAACATTCAAGAGTCAGGCGTACAAACAAATTGCATACATGCCCGTCCGTTTTATATAGCCTACTCTTATTACACTGTTCAACAATTAAATTTTTACACAAAAGAAAAATACCCGATCTTTATAGATTTTGGTAGGCTGAATTTGAAAATGGCAATACCTTTCGCTTTTATCTCCCGATTTTGTGCTATATGAAGTTTGTTACGTCCTTATTTCTGTTTTAGCTCTCGATTTTTCTTATTTCAGGAATGCCAATGAATGCTGTGTTTTGTTTCTAGCTAACACAGTCTACGTTTTCTCGTCTTCTGTAATGCTCTGTTGTGTGTTGTGACACGAGTTTCTGCGTTACTATATGAAATAAAAGCAGCTCCCATTTGTATTGAGACTTTTACGTGAGTTTTTGAGTTACTGTGTGCAATCAAAACTTTTGATATAATGCCCCCAACAATTTTGTCCCATTATAATAAGTAAAGAACATAAATGTATCAATAACTTCAAAATCTGAGCCAATCTAGATTTTTAACTGGCATTTTCAACTTCAGCACACTCAAATCCATATAAATCAACTAGCCTATTTTGGCCTTTGTAAAAATCAAAAAGTTAACGTTTGTTGTCGAGTGTTATCACAGTACATACACCTCTTTAAAAAACGTTACCAGATAAATAGCACAAATAATACTGAAATGCACGAGGTGGATTTCCAGGGTACTCCTAATAAGGCAACAACAACTGTAGAAGCAAGATATAGCAGTAACTAGCCGGAGTATTATAATCGCGTATACGTTTGAGATGATGTCTCCCTACGTTCATCGTATTTCTCCACCATCTGGTATAAACCATTCCCATTTCCTGTTACGAGTATTTTCTTTATCTAACTCACCGCCATATTTGATAGCGAGTATGCCCATTAGGCGACTTATTGCTCTTTGTAAAGGATCACTATTTCCAAGTTGAATCGTTTCACAATTTTCCCATCATAATGGAGATTATGTGGAAGAAGAAGTAAACGATAACAGAATGAAGCAAAGGATTTTGTTTTATCTAGAAGAACCACAAACACACTATTATCTACAATACAGGGCTTAAGAAAGAAACCGACAAAAGCAAAACATAATAATCCTTCACAGAAACGCATAGAATTGCTCATTGAAACTAACCGAGCCACTCCAAGTACAATACTAAAATGCTACCACACGTGGAAGAGCGTTAATAAACTTCCTTCAACGTAAATTTCATATAAAGAGTGAAGAAAGCCAAGAGCTTATAAATACAAGAAATTGATCATAATACTCTAACCAGGTACTGTAAAAGCTGGCCATAAAGTTAATAACGAGTAGTTCTGTGAAGAACTAAAGAGCCTATTTTCATATATCCTACTTATGTAAATTGCCTCTAACAACATACAAAATTTCAGTTTGATTGCTGTAATAAATTCGTAGATATTGAGAACCGTCTAAATATTCCAAATGGACGCCATGTTGGATTTTATCATTTTAAATTATCTAGTCGACTTCGTCGTTAATATACGGCGACGTCACGAAATGTACCGAGAATGCACTGAGGTATGTGACGTCATAGTACCGTTTGGTGCATGTGTGCTGAGTTCACTGGTGAGCTCTGGAGTTACGAGACGGCAACGACACGGCGAGCGTGACGTCATCCAGCCAGCTCCCTCCTTTCACCACGCGCTCCAGCTCCCTCATGACTTGTAACTTTCTAGCGTTCTGATTGTTTCTTGATCGTCTAACATGTCAAGAGTCCGTGGCTTCGAGCGAAGCGAGAAGCCTCCAAACTTTCTAGCATTTTTCAGCATTTGTAGCATTTAAAATGATATATAGTCCAGTCTTTCAGACTGACTGTCTCTTTTTATATATATAGGTCATAGAGTTATGTTCTATTACATGAAGATTATTGCGTAGGTGTATTATTTGTCGTGAATGCCACCTCTGGGGACTTGAACCCAGGACCCCATGTATTAATTTATCATGTGTATATTCAACCTACAGGGAACTTTCAGGGTAACGTTAATAACCCTGTTGATGATTATTAATTAAGAAAATAATATGAATCTGTAGAGCAATGATATTCTGAATATAATTAACGCTAGTATAAAGAAACATACTGGAGACAAAAATATTGTACAGGGCGAGGTCAGATTACTTAGGACAATGTATATTGGTTTGCTTGATTGCAGGCGGGCTCATACCGGCCTAGGAACATACGTTTCTAACTTTCCATGAAGAATAGCCACAACAATTCTTATCTAGATAGCAACAGTACAGTAACTGTATGGAAAGTTATTGAGGTCCAGCCAGCTTAAGAGGGTGACACTACTCCCACTACCGACATGAGAGATGGAACTGGAGGATTTATAGAATCTTGAGAGGACAAAAGGGGATATCGCCTTAATTCACAGAGCTGAACGCTACAAGCACACGCCTATAGAGGTAGGAGACAGAATCTAGGGACTTAGCCTAGGAATCACGATAAGTCCAAGTCTTACGGACTTAACGGAGTTGAGAATAGCATAGCAGATTATATCAGGGAAGATAGAAGACGGTCCAGTAACTGACCATCCCTACTAAACATATCAATTGTAATCAACATTATATGTACAGTATATACTGTATCTGTACATTAGTGTCGGCTACAAACTAAGCTACAATAAACTATATAATAATGTTATTGGTTTTACGTCCCTTTTAACTACACTGGCTTTTAGAGACGCCGGGGTGCCGGAATTTTGCCCCGAAGGGGATGTTTAACGTGCCAGTAAATGTACTGACACGGCTCCCTCGCATTTGCGCACCCTCAAATGCCAGCTGACTGCGCCTGGTTTCGAACCTGCAACCTTGGGCTCAGCAAGCGAGAACGTTACCCCTGAGCCACGCAGCCAGACAATAAACTATATGGGCAACAATTCTACGTTGGTAATTTAACCAGGAGAGTTCCCAGGGCTTTAACCCAAATTCCTCTACCGACAATCACAGCTCGGCCGGTAAAGATCTGAACCTTGCACAAGCCTTCACTTGGGTCACGACATATTCAAACTTCAAACGTTTGATTAGGACACAAGAAATAAAATCAAGGTTTTAAAATTTCGCACAGCCGCCATTTTGTGGTTATGAAATCAATTGAATTAAATTAGATGTCCGTAGATTAAAATTTGTATAAGCATTTACCGTACTAAGTTTCACTGCGCTCGGATGGTTAAATCGCGAGAAACGTTCATTTAAATTATTACATTTTTCGTCGCCGCCATGTTGTATTTGCGCTCACCAGGTTATTGAAAGTGCCATAGGTGAACTTAAGTTAATAGCCTTTATCAACATACAACATTTTAGTTTGAATGCTGTCATAGATTAGTAGATATTAAGAACCGTCTAAATATTTCGGATGGTTGCCATGATGGATTTTTACATATGTAGTGTACCCGATTTGGAGTATGACCACTAAGCTACGGTGCTGCGTGAACGGCCGGACGCCGCAAATATTACGTCACGGTGGTTTGATCTTGCCCGAATGACCGGTGGAGGTCAGTGCACTTGTGTGATGATGTCACGGCCGGGAGTAAGGAGAGGTATATGCAAGCTATCCCCAGCCCCTTACGGCGGGGAGGATAGCGGGGCGGCTTGGCAGGTGATCGCGAGACGAGCTTGCTCATTCTGATTTTTGATTCTGGTCGTGTCCAGAACATGCTTGGTGCGGACCGGTATCGCTGTGTGTGTTGTATTCTTACGGTCGTAAGGGCGAGCTATTAGATGCAAGTTTGTCACTTGCAAATCACAAGCAAACGGCAGTGTGAAAGTGATGGTTCATATTCGTAAGTATTGGGACCTGCACTGACATACAAAAGAAGGTGGAGCCACGTAAGTTGAAAAATCATATAAACATTACCAGCATAAAGCAGCAGTGATACACAGTCCGAGGGCTGGATATTTCTCATCCTGTGTTACAAGCTTACACACTATTCAATGGAAATCAGTTGGGACATCTTTGCGACAGAACATTGCACATTTAATCAAAGCCGTGATGGCAAGTGAACATGGCTTTAGGCATCATTGGAACTCTGTAATGGTTCACATAGTTCATTGAACATTGCTTCACGCCGGACTTCTGGAACAGTCTTTGCCAATTACACTGAACACAATCTCACTTCTGAACATTCTAGATCGAATTGGAACAGTGGCGGCGTGTTACTCTAAAATAATGGGGCAACATATTAATGAAGTAAATGTCTTCGTGAGGAAGGAGAGACATCCAGTGTCGAATATTTCTAATTACACCATGGCACATTAAAACACGCAGAAGGCGTGATGGAGGGATGGAACTTTGATCCAGGAGGCGTCGCGACGATCTTCGCAAGCAGACGCCTGCCGCCAACACGACACCAGGGAACACTTATCAGGGATCTTTACACTCTATTAAATTTGCAGAAGAGGTTTGTCTCTGCCTAACGAAAATGCCAGGAGGTAAAAATGTGTCGCCAGCCCACATGAATTGAATCTTCCCATAATCAGTTGTACTCCAGAGCACACGATCATATTTAGACTTTGTATAATTTCACGGTATGGCAAGAGCATTATCTGATTGTACACATCGGAGTCTAATGAATTTTGTTGGGATTAATGATGATAATGATTGTTTTTAACGATTGTTATTATTATTATTATTATTTTCTCTTGCATAATTGCGATGGCAATTATTTCAATATTTTTTCTTCTTCTGCGTTTCTTTCATGATGCATTCTTTTTCGATTTATGGTTTTATCCAAGGATTTTAAGAGAGTGTGCATCAGATGCACAAGTTTTTTTTTGTCCAAATTTTCTTTGGGGATTTGATCTTGAAGCCTTAGGATGACTTGCAAAGTCATGTGAGATGTTTTTTTTTGAACTCCAGATCTTTTCTAGGACGATATTTAGGGGTCTCATTTGAGGACTTTGTGAGTTTTGCCTTGAGCCGTTCACATTTCGATTGAATTATTAGTATTTTGGATGCATATCTGTTCAGATCCGACTGTTCGATTTATGCATTCTGGTTGCCACATTTTGAGTGTGAAGATAGCCAATATTAAATATTAGATTTGCCACTTGGATATTATATTTGTGATAGGAATTATTGAAGTTATGTACAGAAATGCTCAGATGATGATCTGATTTTTGGTTTTGAAAAATAGTATGACATGTTGCTCGAGTTATTTAGAGGGCTATTGCCTTAGTGCAACGATTTGTTGGCAAATGATATGACATGTTTTATCATGAATTATTATAATCCTATCATGATGTTTAAATATTTTGATCCAATTATTTGGTCTCTCTTAGAGAATTTATGGCTCATTTCTACAAAGGCTCATTGCTTTTGTGAGGCAAAAGTTAATCTTTCTCTCTCTGTCCTCTTTACTAATTATTTTGATCAGCAATTGCCTGAGCAATTTAACGAAATCATCGAGTATGGTTGCACTGATACTTCAATGATCATTTGATGGAGTTTGATTCTGGATTATTCTTGAATCTAGTTGTGGATTCGAGACCACGAGACCATGTAAGGATTATTATAATAATTGCGGGCATTAGGGATGATTATTGAATTGACAAAAGATTATCGAATTTTGAACAAGATTATTAGTTTAGGATTCACTAAAAGATTTTGAATTGAGCATGAGATATTTGATTAAAAGATTTATTTTTGAACTGATCCTGATAATCAGTGGACTGATGTGGACAATTTTTGATTTTAGGAACTGAATTAGAGGAGTTCATATTATATTATTGTCAGTTATAATTGTAAATAAGTTTGGACAATTGGATAGACTGTTTTGTGTGCAATTACGGTGGTACAATGCCGATATCTATTCATTAGCAAGCAGTTTCACATCACAGGGCGCATTAACTTGATTATTTGATGGTGTATTTTTTTTCTTTCATATAATTGAAGTTAGGTCGCTCAGGGATGAGTGTTAATAAATTTTCGTGTCGTGTGCGCCGAAAAATCCCTGCAGTGACAGAAGAGACTTTTAGTTGGCTTTCGTTTCAGTCCTGTGATGTAATTTTTTTTATTGTTCCAATTTGGCAAGATTCAGAAAGACATTACACCATATCTTAGGGATTCTCTAGCCGTCGAGATCATAGGTAGGGTGTGGAATTTTAATGCAAGCTGAATCCATGAATAAATAAGGATCATTTTCCTTTACCTTCTTAAATTTATTTTATCTGTGTCATTTCTATTTTCCTTCTTTTAACTCTGGCCTCTCCAGGAATGTGTCCTTGTGAACTCTAGTTTGATGGCGCCCTCTTTCCCATCCAGTAACGACCCGGAGATACTCTGTCTCGTGCCACCCGAGCCGTTTTTCTTATATTATCAAACTAGAATTCAGGAACATTCGTTTTTTTTCCTGCTACTTTTTTATTGCACTCCCCTGTTCTTTCTCGGAAATTGTGTGGTGTAATTTTTGGCCGGGTCATCGCACATATTTCCGGGACGGGCACAGGAGGTCATACAGGTATATACTTTTAGATGATGATTATTGCATAGGTTCATTATTCAAATGTTGACTTCAATCGCACGATTAGGACACAAAAAAATAAAAACTTAATTTTAAAATTTTGCACAGCCGCCATCTTGAGATTATGTAAACAATTGAACTTAATTAGATAACAGTGCATTATAATGTAAATACAAATTTGCTGTACTATGTTTCACTGCGTTCAGATGATTTTAGTTGCGAAAAAAGTCTATTTAAATGTTTCAAATTCGCTTGGCCGGCATGTTCGTTTTGTACTTAACAGGTTTTTGAAAATGATACAGGTGAACTTCTAGCAGTGCCCTTTATCACCTCATAAAATTTCAGGGTGATATCAGCAATAGTTTCGGAGACATAGAATGCCCGTGAAATATTTCGCACAGCCGCCATATTGGATTGGTGAGAGGTAATAAAATTTGAAGGGCACGGCCGGGGTCGGAAAAATAGTAATATGTCCTTACCGAGTTTTAATCAAATCGCTTCAGCCGTATAGATTTTATTAGGGACACACACACACACACATACACGGACAAAAGGTGATCTCATAAGCCTATATGTCTCATAAATGAAAATAGGGAAAAAATGAAGAATAGTAGAATTGCCCCGGTAATTCTGTGGGCTTATCGGCCAACATTCTGATGGCTGAAAACTTAATTTGTTGTTCTTGCTGTTGATGTTTACCCGTGGCTTATGATCTCGAGATTAACGGTCACGTAAAACTACAATCTTCCTTCTTTTTGTTGATGTTTAGCTCAATTTACTTGGGAGTAAATTCAGTATATACCAGGTGAATCAGCTGCCCCTAATAACATTGTTTTATGCAGCCCAAATAGCGTTGTTATCATAAAGGTGACTACAGACTAATACGAGCCAGAACTAATAGGGCTCTGTATCGTTTGCGGGATATGCTTGCAGAGCATTAGTACCATACGGGATGCAAGCAGAGAAATATCGAACAAACTTCCTGATAACAACGCTAGTTGGGCTGCATAAAACATTATTATTAGGGGCAGCTAATTCACCCGGTATATAGAGAGAAAATTCTTTAAATAACCTGTGTTATTGTGTGCCTGTAGTGGTGTGTGTATTTCTAATTTAGATGAGGATTGGGAAGGAGGCACCGGTGGCCATAATTTAGGAACCATCCCGGCATTTGTCTGGAGTAGAAGTGGGAAACAATGGAAATCCACTTTCAAGATGGCTGAGGTGGGAATCGAACCTATCTCTTCTCAGCTTTGCCTCATGAGGCTGAGTGTGCCCCGTTTGAGTCCTTAGTAAAGAAATGAATTTCTTGACAGAGCCTGGAATTGAACCTGGACATTTGGGTCATCAACCAAAATTGGTTAGCGCTAGAAAACTTTACTTCCCCGTGGGGATTTCAAGTGGTGATTTTTTGTCGAAGGCACTACGTCACAAAGCAATTGAAGTCTCAGCAATAGTGGTAGTTTATTTACCAATGTGAAAAGAAAATACTTTTACGGTATATCAAAGTTTTCGATAAATAACTTCCGCTTTTGATTAATTACTCATAACTCTCAGTTTGATCGATTACTTTATATACATGCTCCACCCAAGATTGGATGTTTGTACTAGTTAGTTAGTTAATTATTGTTGTTTTAAGGGGTGGAACTACGAGGTAATCTGCCCCTAAATGATGTTCGTACTAGTCTCTTGCCCAATTGGCTCTCGAATTCAAGAGGGTTTCACGAATCAATGAACGTACATACTGTGCATTGGAATGATGGCTGTGCGTGGTAACGAGTGGTGGCATACCTGGCATAAATCCACCGTCAGTCGTCCTTGAAATTCTATGGTTTCTCATTTCAACTCCATGGAAATGACGACTAAGGACCTTTTAATAGGCAGTAGTCGCTTCCCTGTAAAACCTGGTGCAATATCATCCATGTTCATTCATTTAAACTCCCATTTACTCCTTTTGTTGAAGTGGATGTCGGAAAGGGTATCCAGCCGTAAAATCTAATTTCCCCATAGTGTAGGTACTCATCTCACCATATCTCCGATCAAGTAGAAGTATTATTATTATTGTTATCAGTTTTTGGTCACCTCCGTAGCGTAGCGGTCAGCACGGTTACCTGCCACCCCGGAGGTCCTGGGTTCGATTCCGGGCTCTGCCACGAAATTTGAAAAGTGGTATGAGGACTGGAACGGGGTCTACTCAGCCTCGGGTGGCCCAAATGAGTAAAGGGGGTTCGATTCCCACCTCAGCCATCCTCGAAGTGGTTTTCCGTGCTTTCCCACTTCGTCTTCGGGCAAATGCCAGGATGGTGCTGCCCCCGTAAATTGAATTATTTAGGGACAAAATGAGAGTATTTTTCGTCCCCATGATAAAATTTAACCAGCAAATATAATTTCTGGAAGTGTGACACAGGAGTGTAGTGTTACAAGCTCGAGGCTGTGGGAGAGCCCGATCACGTGATATATTGCACAATGGACGCTTCTAGAAGGCTATAATTGGCATAAAAACAGCGAGTCTGGAAATTAATATTATAGATATTGTTATAAATTATGCTATTGGATCCCAACCCAGAGCCAATGAGAAGAGGTCTTTTTGAAGACGGGATCAACTTCAATTACACAATATGATGAAATTATGCATTTAGGCCCTTATAAGAAGATTTTCTTATTTAGCAATGAAGAGAATATTGAAAGAAATTATGTCTGATGCTTTAAAAACCACAGATCGGTTAATCTACGCAGTAATAAGCATTAGTAATCTACGCTCTAAAATTATGGTGGGAGTTTGATATGGCCGCCAAAATTTCGACTTGGAGGGGGAGATCCAAGGATCGAGGCTCTTATTCCAGCAGTCTTTGAAGAGTGAGGAATTGTTTATACTGGGTTAACGGAGATCCCAAGGCTTAGTCCGAGTGCGACGACTGTCGACTTGCGGAGACGCGAGGATAGCTAGGTGGAACGTAGGAGATCACCGCACTTCCATTCTATGTGAAGTTGTGAGGAACAGTGAATCGATTATATCTCTTATCTAATTGAGATCTGAATTTAAATAAGCGCATATATATAATGAACAGGTCGCATACTTCATTCTGCGAAAAGTCGAGTATTTTAAAATTCACCGTTTCGACAATATAAGCCTGTAAGTCAGATTTTCAAATGTGTTGGAAATAAAGCTGAATATCATTTTAAAATGCAACGTGAAGTTGGCGAACGCAGTTCAAGTGAACAGTAGTGGATAACTTTTAATATTGGCGCAACACATAAACATTAACAGAATGACTATTATTATTCTTCAAGTGTTTTCATTCAACATAAGTAACATTGTTGATATGATGAACTAAATAGTCATGCGCCAGAGATATATTCGATAACAGGAGTTAAGATACAACGATGGAGCTTCGTTAGACAACGTATTCTTGAATACAGACGTAGTGTACGGTCCATCTTGTACAATTTCGTCAGTCTACGAACACTAATATAACATCAATTAGCAATGGAAATATTTCATTCACCATTTATATGAATATATCTATAAATTATTCCAATGATGAGGCTGATACATATTTACGACGGAGAATGAAGATTCTACAGAAGAGATTTGTCAAGATGCTAGGGAGGGTAGCCCAGCAACACAGAAGAATTTGCCAGAAGGACGTCGTTCGAGCCCAGGCGAATGTTGGTGAATTCCAGAGAGGGACGTTTCCTATCTCTGAGGTCGCAGATCCGAGGTTCGAATGCAGATCCATATCAGTGTCTTGTACTGAGGAAACATCTAAAGTATTGTGGGAATACTTACATAGATCTTCAAGTTTTCGTCCAAATAAGGTAGCAGTGTATCTCATTTGTAGTATAGAGCTTAATTAGTGACATCCTGAGCCAGCGATCTTACTCCATATTTTCATGTTTCCATATGCCATATTTCCATATTTTCACATTTCATGAATTTCAGTATTTTCATGTATTTTACACTTCAGATGTGTGTTGAGATTTTTATGCTTCAAGATTGTTTAGGAGATGATTGCCATTCATCTATTTTTCAATTTTATTCTACGGATCAGTTGTGGAACTGACATTAAAAATTTTGTTTGAGGAATTATATTGCCTCATAGGAGACTAGTCGTTTCGACTCTCGAATTTTAATAATTTTATTTTAACCAAGTATTCTGACATTGTGTCATAGCTTCAAATTAAATTCTTATTAAATTTAATTTGAGCACTTTAATGTAACAACATATATAACTTCAAGAATAGAAGAAACATCGAATGATATTGTTATCAAGAGTTTAGTGCATTTCAGTCGGTCAACACGAATGTACCCAAAAGAGATGGGTTATGCCCTAATCCTGAAATAAATTACATGAGATTAATAAAACACTAGGATGACCAGTTCCGATCGTCAAGCGATCATCATCAGATCCATTACACTTATGCTACAAAATCTATGTTTGAAATACAGGTGAAAATATTTACAATATGTACAATTATTTAGTTGCAGTATTGGTACTGCAACTGTCAGTGTATGCTAAATGCAGTATATATGTTAGGTGAAATGCTAAATGGTGATAGCTATCCGTAGATTGTACTTTAGAGAGATTATATGGTTGTAAACTATGGTTAAACTATAACATTTTAGGCTAACTACTTATCTGATTGTCGTCCGTACAACTGCTACTCGCAGTTTTCGTGCTCACTGGAACTCACTGTGCGGTCGACTGCGGTGGTTATCTTAACGACTGGTTTTTCCCTGCTTTCTCACCCCTGCCCCTACGTGCTGTGGGGAGTGATAGCGATGTGTTTATGTGAGGTGTTGCCAACCTAGATAAGATGTATGTTATTGAATGAGGTGGGTCTACAACTATTAAAGACCGTGGATTAGTCCTCGCCACGCGTGGAGCATAACCCATTCGAACTAAGCGTTGACGGTCTTATGAGGACGTCCCGGCACCTCTAATACTGCCGCGAATATGGGCCTTGGTTTATTGCAGAAGAAAAGTACATCGTACACCTGATCCAGATAACATTTACCTATTAAAAACCCCTATTTTCCCCCCTTTTTACCTAGCTTGGCTGTGTCGCTAAATTGTGTTTTGTTTCCGACAGGGTGTGTTTTTAGTTGCGTGAAGAGGGGTGAGCTCTCCATGAACGTGTGTTCATTTAGATTGTTGGGATTGTTTCGTTTGGCTAGGTGTATCTCGAGTGCTTCCTTTATGTCAAAAGCTCTGCCTTTCGATTCGTGATGGATTATTTTAAGGTCCGACTCTATGTTGGTAAAGCTGTGCCCTGCGTCACACATATGTTCGCACACGGCTGAATGTGTTCCGTATCTTATCGCATTCCTATGTTCATTATAACGTGTGTCTACTCGCCTTCCACTCTGCCCGATGTAATTAGCTTGACAATCGGTGTCTTGGCACGTTATAGAATATACCCCTGACCTTGAATACGGGTCACGTTTATTTAGATTACTATTTAGGAGGTGCCTAGCGGTTGTGTTTTTCGTCGTGAAAGCTATCTTTATGCCTTGCTTTTCGAATAGGTTAGTGATTTTATATGTATTCGCATTCACATAGTTGAAACGCGCAATTTTTTTCTCATTACTGTCCGGTTTGGGAATCGTTTTATCTTTATTTTTATGTTTGGCTATAATCTGATTTATTTTGCTTGGCGAGAAGTTGTTTTCCTTTGCTATTTGTATAATAGTTCTTATTTCCTTATTATAGTTGTCTTTTGATATGGGTATGTTTAAAGCCCTGTGCACCATTGAATTGAAACCCGCTAGTTTGTGCGTACTGGGGTGATTAGACTGATTGTCGATTGCATGCGAGGTTTGTGTTGCTTTCCGGAATATGGAATATGAAAGGTCGTTGTCTTTACGTTCTATATTTATATCGAGATAATTTATTTTCCGGTCTATTTCGGATTCCTTAGTGAATTTGATAGAGTGGTGAAGGCTATTAATGGATTTGAGAATTGTTTCTTCGCTTGTTAGTTCAGTATCGTAGATGCAAATTACATCATCTACGTATCTTTTCCATATTACTATTCCCTTTGAAGTCTTTTCTAAGAACGCATTTTCTAGTGCGTTGATGAAGATGTCAGCGATTAACCCACTTAGTGGCGATCCCATTGCTAGGCCTTCTCTCTGTGTGTATATTTTATTGTCGAATTGAAACACGTTTTGGGTGAGAACGACCCTCAGTAATCTCACAATCTCTTCAGCTAGGCACACAGAGAGAAGGCCTAGCAATGGGATCGCCACTAAGTGGGTTAATCGCTTACATCTTCATCAACGCACTAGAAAATGCGTTCTTAGAAAAGACTTCAACAAAGGGAATAGTAATATGGAAAAGATACGTAGATGATGTAATTTGCATCTACGATACTGAACTAACAAGCGAAGAAACAATTCTCCAATCCATTAATAGCCTTCACCACTCTATCAAATTCACTAAGGAATCCGAAATAGACCGGAAAATAAATTATCTCGATATAACTATAGAACGTAAAGACAACGACCTTTCATATTCCATATTCCGGAAAGCAACACAAACCTCGCATGCAATCGACAATCAGTCTAATCACCCCAGTACGCACAAACTAGCGGGTTTCAATTCAATGGTGCACAGGGCTTTAAACATACCCATGTCAAAAGACAACTATAATAAGGAAATAAGAACTATTATGCAAATAGCAAAGGAAAACAACTTCTCGCCAAGCAAAATAAATCAAATTATAGCCAAACATAAAAATAAAGGTAAAACGATTCCCAAACCGGACAGTAATGAGAAAAAATTTGCGCGTTTCAACTATGTGAATGCGAATACATATGAAATCACTAACCTATTCAAAAAGCAAGGCATAAAGATAGCTTTCACGACGAAAAACACAACAGCTAGGCACCTCCTAAATAGTAATCTAAATAAACGTGACCCGTATTCAAGGTCAGGGGTATATTCTATAACGTGCCAAGACACCGATTGTCAAGCTAATTACATCGGGCAGAGTGGAAGGCGAGTAGACAAACGTTATAATGAACATAGGAATGCGATAAGATACGGAACACATTCAGCCGTGTGCGAACATATGTGTGACGCAGGGCACAGCTTTACCAACATAGAGTCGGACCTTAAAATAATCCATCACGAATCGAAAGGCAGAGCTCTTGACATAAAGGAAGCAATCGAGATACACCTAGCCAAACGAAACAATCCCAACAATCTAAATGAACACACGTTCATGGAGAGTTCACCCCTCTTCACGCTACTAAAAAACACACCCTGTCGGAAACAAAACACAATTTAGCGACACAGCCAAGCTAGATAAAAAAGGGGGAAAATAGGGGTTTTTTAATAGGTAAATGTTATCTGGATCAGGTGTACGATGTACTTTTCTTCTGCAATAAACCAAGGCCCATATTCGCGGCAGTATTAAAGGTGCCGGGACGTCCTTATAAGACCGTCAACGCTTAGTTCGAATGGGTTATGCTCCACGCGTGGCGAGGACTAATCCACGGTCTTTAATAGTTGTAGACCCACCTCATTCAATAACATACATCTTATCTAGGTTGGCAACACCTCACATAAACACATCGCTATCACTCCCCACAGCACGTAGGGGCAGGGGTGAGAAAGCAGGGAAAAACCAGTCGTTAAGATAACCACCGCAGTCGACCGCACAGTGAGTTCCAGTGAGCACGAAAACTGCGAGTAGCTGTTGTACGGAAGACAATCAGATAAGTAGTTAGCCTAAAATTTTATAGTTTAACCATAGTTTACAACCATATAATCTCTCTAAAGTACAATCTACGGATAGCTATCACCATTTAGCATTTCACCTAACATATATACTGCATTTAGCATACACTGACAGTTGCAGTACCAATACTGCAACTAAATAATTGTACATATTGTAAATATTTTCACCTGTATTTCAAACATAGATTTTGTAGCCTAAGTGTAATGGATCTGATGATGATCGCTTGACGATCGAAACTGGTCATCCTAGTGTTTTATTAATCTTATGTAATTTATTTCAGGATTAGGGCATAACCCATCTCTTTTGGGTACATTCGTGTTGACCGACTGAAAAGCACTAAACTCTTGTTTACTAAGGCAACACTGAAAATATGGCTTCAAACACCACAATGATATTGTTATATCATTATTGTACATAAACTATCGACGATCTAGGAAATACTAGTCGTTTGATAAGACCGAAGTCTTATTCCCTATGAACATTCTTTGTGTAGAGTGGAAAAACATTACGACATTGACAAACCATTTTATTATTTGTAAAGCTAAGAGCTTTGTTCATTTAATATGCTAGAGGAAATACCTTTTGATAGAAGATTGTTCAAATCTTTGGCTAGGAATTCAAAGCTAGTTTATCCCGGTCAAGATTGAATTCTATCTGACACTATAAATAACATGTGTGTTATTTCATTCTGTTTGTGTAACGTCACGTCATTTTGTCGACCTGATATTACAATGATAAACAATTTAAAGCTTGACAAGTGAGGTGAGACAGGAGTAGTATTTTTATCACATGTATTTGCGACAGACGAGTTAACAGTTACCGTAATTATCTTGTTGTGTAGTAAACTTTAGGAGGTTAATCGCGACTGTCTAATATCGTTCATTACAATTGGAAGTTTCGTTTGAAGAACTTAAGCATGTATAATTGTAGTCCAGTAGTCATGTGTAATGATACTGAGGGTCATGCCATTATTTGAGAGAAGTGGCTACAGAAGATATGTTAATAACAATTAATCCTCTTTGGTTATTGTTTAACATAGTGGATGATAATTGTTTATGCCATATATACTGTTATATGAGGATTTGTAGAGCTATGAAGAATGCTCGTGCGAGGGAGTTCCGCATTTTTAAAAGAAGTCAAAGTATTATTGTTCTTTGATAAGAAGGCATGGATCATGATAAGAGCCGTTGTATACAAGTAGTCCAGTTCTTGTGAAGTAACGATTTAGCTGTGAACAGGAGGGTTTCAGCGGAAATGCAACTCGGGAACGATTGTCTACTCATGTCAATAATACTATTATTATATTTTATTAAACCCGAAGTTATGTAATTACGTACAGTTAACTTTAATTAGTCGATTGTATTAAACCGACAATGTTATGAAACCTATATAAGACGATGTGTAAGCAGTATAGCAAAACTACGGAACGTTAGAGAAGGGTTATGTGAAAAACCAGTGTATATATTTAGTTGAGAATTGTATTGTAACCGAGAAGCCAGAATCTCGAAAGTATCGTGTTAGCAACACTAAATAATGTATATTATTATCAACATATTATATGTAAATAATTTTTTGAAAATGATTTAATTAGTTAAATAATTTAGTAGGATTTATTAATCAATTGTTTTGAAATAGCGTGTGTTTTATGAGCGGATGTTTTTGGTATGAATGATTGTTCGCTGTTAAGAGTAAATGTGGAACCGAATTGGTCATGAACAATTGCAGGGTGCGAATGAAAGAGTGTATAAAAATTTTCTGGATGATTGTTTAAGAAACAGAGTAGTTATGTGAACTTTTGTAAGATCTAAATGATATTTTTACGTGTTTTTATAAACGCACACAAGAGCAGTCTCTATGTGGGCTAGCGGGAATGATTCACCGTTATAGTTGGAGAGCGATGACATAATATAAGCATGTGGACACTCACCGCCTTGTATAAATTGTATAAGCCAGTTCCGAGTGCGGCGTGGTGCTGGTACTTCATTGATGAAACAAGGCCATTTCACGTGCGTTCTACAAACGCAAGCTAGTGAATGAAATCAAGTGTCAGGAATGCCACGAATGTAAGAGCCTTCATTAAACGGTTTTATTTTTACGCTGTGTAGGCCTAAAACAAGCCAAGATTTTATGCTAATAATTTTTATACGCAGCATTGTAGTAAGATGTAGAGTTGAAAGGAAGTGTGAATGATTGCGTGTTTTTATTTTAATTTCTATTGTTAAATTAGTTTATTGTTATTTTGTTTATACTAGATTAGTTTACACTATTGTTAATAAATTTTATTCAGTTTGTTATCCGTTGTAGTTGGAGTGTGATTCATTTTAAATATAAGGAGAAGAGTATTGTGGATGTATTGTAGGCGAAGCTGAATTTCCAGTCCCCGAGGAAGTAAGTAAAGGTAAGTGCCCCGTGTAGTTGGTTGTTGATCCACAATATTCTTGTAACTGCTGTATGTAAATCCCTAAAGGCCATGTTGGAAGCGATTTCTAATGTAGTATTTGCTGGAGCTGTTAGAAATAGGCAATCCAGCGGGGGCAATGGATATTCCAACAGAATCCTTTCCAGATTATCGGGTACAGTACCTCCTGTAAGGCCACGGCCGCCTCCTTCCCGCTTCCTTGCCTATCCATCCTAATCTTCCCTTCCCAGCCGTCATGAGGCCGCTGTTCGCTTTGCAGGTGAGGCCACCTGGGCGAAGTGCTGATCACACCTCCCCAGTTGTATCCAATCAGACCAAATGTTCCCAGCTCTAGGACACTGCCTGGAAAGGCGGTAGTGGTGAGTTCCCTCGCTGAGTCCGTGGGAACCACTAACCTGGATGGTAAAATTGACTAAAAGAAAAAAAATCAGTTTTTGTAACGGTACATAAGACTGTACATGGATTAGTTAATGCGGTGTTGCCTATCTCTCCTTCCTGCAACCACCACTTGTTGCTGCCCATCACTTCCTAGCGAGGCGCGCCATGATGCGTGTGGGCTCCATTTCGGCAACGCTGTACAGCTTTACCCGGAGTGGCTAGCTGGTGAACCATGTCTTTTTCCCCCTACAAATACAAACTGATATAAAATAAGTGAATTAATTTACGTATTTCACAGTCATACAGCATACATTTTCGATGTATAAGGATTACAACGCGACCAAGAACTACATTTTCCAACCACCCCAAGCCGAGAAAAAGTCATCTTACACAAATGATAACAACTTTGTTTCTTGGACACACAAAATTTTGAACTTAATAAAACAGTTATACAACATTCCAATGTATATTGTGTTAAAATTTGGATTCGATCTGATGACGGGTATTTGAGATAATAATTCTTAAATGTGACGCATGATTGAAACACGCTTAAAACGTGCACTTTTTGTGTTCCAACTGCGATTAAAAAAATATTAAAATATAAATTAAAAATTCCAAACCTACATGAACAAACGTAAAATAGAACGACGAAAATGCTCATGTTATTGGATTTTATGTAGGTCTATTGGTTTCTTCACAAACAACCTTCAAACTCAAGTGCACATAATACTTTGGTCGACAGTAGGTGAACAGGGTCTGATGATGATCAGTGATCACATAACCCCCCCCCCCCCCTGTTTTGTACTAGAAGGGCGATAAATAATTCGTGTAGCCTAATATTTCTTTCCGGTTAGGGTGTTTAAATATATGTAACCCCACATTGGGCAAGATCGTATTGACAGACTGAAACGCAATCTATAATAGATTACTAGGCAACACTGAAAAATAACTTCTAATATTTCGATACCAACAGTGCTACGAAGTAGAAGTTTGGCAACATAATGGTGAGGTTATAATGCTATTTTTGGTGTAGACTACTACTTTCAGTTTGATAACGAAGAATGGGCCGTAATGTGGCTTTATAAGGGACCAGAGGGAATCCTGAGTGAAATTTATTCCATAATTTTGAGCGCCATCTTAACACCCAGGTCGTGGTGGTGCAGTGGTCAAGCTAGTTGCCTCTCATCAAGGCGGACCGGGTTCGAGATGTATGTAAGATTTTCGAAGTGAAATATCACGTCCAGTGTTTCGGATTCCAAGTAAAAAGGTCCCGTGGCTCATGATCACGAGATAAACGGTTACGTTAGACTACTAGCTTCCTTTAACATTAAAACATATTTTCAGTTTGAGATTGAGGTTTGATCCTGGAATTAACCAGGAATAATCTTCAGTTACGATGTGTTCATATTAAGTTATAATATTCAGTGCTCTTTGAAACACCAGCTCTCCCCGCCTCTCCCGCACTTCGGCGTCCGTGATGACAAGCTCTTCATATCTAACCCTTCCTATGCCACGTGTACCATTCTCATTCCATTTTCATTTACCTAGTAATGTAACTCCCATGCTCTTGTCCGAGGTGAACGACCTCTCTGAGCTCGGGACATTTCGTATGGCCGGCTATTAATAGAAATGTTAGTACGGAGAATAGGCCGGTCCTGGCACAGGGGCTAATGCGCAAGATCGCCGTCGCGCGAGTCCAACCCCATGCTGGTCGAGGAGTAGTAAGGACAGGCCCTACTGGCCAGGAAGTGAAGCCACAAGAATTGTGCTCATCTTATGTTCAAAATATTGAGTTAGGCTCTTAATAATTTCATGGGATGGTGTGTCATACCTTCCAAAAAGTGGTGATATTTCGCGTGTGGGTCGAAATGTCAGCGTGTGGAGCATATTATTGCATAAACAGAACTCCCACCTGCGAAAGCAATGTCATTTCACAAGTAAATGCACATTATATGCCATTTATTGTGTTAAGTTTTCAGCCTTAGAGTAACCACCTTACGGTACTGTTCTAGTATCATTATGTTCAAATAGTGGCATATGTGTCCACCAATATAAGTATTTTGATTGCTAGGAATTAACTACGGATATCTTCATTTGTTTCTTACTGGAAATAGTTTCTGCTTGTCAATTAATGAACGGTATTACTGTAATCTAATTACCCCAATCTGATTTTTACGTGGCTTGAGCTCTAAATTTATTGCTCGTGGGTGTTAGAAGTTTGATATCCCATTATTTGCATATTTTAGCGTGTTAATCTCAAACATCAGCCACCTTGTTTATTTTGTTACCAGAACTGAACTGCCCCATTTTTTTAAAAACATCGTGCAATAAAAACAATAATGCCACCACCCAATTAGTTCACATGCCTTAATATTTTAGTAGGATATAAATGCCGATTCTGGCACAGGGGCTAATGGGCAAAATGTCCGCCGCGTGCAACCAGCCCTATGTTATTCTTATGGAGGGGACAGCCAGAGCTGGCACAGGGGCTAAGTGGCAAGATGGCCGCCACGCCCTGAGACCGTCAATGACGTCACAGGGAGAGGTCGGCCGTGTAGTTGCCAAATTAAATATTTATTATTATTATTATTATTATTATTATTATTATTATTATTATTAGTATTATTATTAGGTAATTATTCATTGATCATGTACAATCAAGACCAGCCTTATATTGTCCACCTCGTGGTGTAGCGGCTAGTAATATTGAATGTCACCGTGGAGGCCCGGGTTCGATTCCTGGCTCTGCCAAGAAATTTAATTTCTGGTCTCACGAGTGGAACGGGGTACACTCAGTCTTGTGAGGCAAAAGTGAGACAAGGCGGGTTTAATTCATACCTCTAACATTCAGCTTAACCCAACTTCATTTAACCTCACCTAACCGAACCTAACCTAACCTAACCTAACTTCAAAGTGGGAGCAAATGTGGGAGCAAAAAGTGGGAGCAAAAAGTAGGAGCAAAAAGTGGGAGCAAAAAGTGGGAGCAAGAAAGTAGAGAGCAAATATGAAAGCAAAAAGTGCGAGCAAATGTGACAGCACAAATAATAAACTTAGTTATAACCTGACCTAACCTAACCTAACTTCACCTAACCTAACCTAACCTAACCTAACTTCACCTAACCTTACCTAACTTCAAAGTGAGAGCAAATGTGAGAGCAAATGTGACAGCACAAATAATAAACTTAGTTATAACCTAACCTAACTTTACCTAACCTAACCTAACCTAACCTAACTTTATCTAACCTAACCCAACCTAACCTAACCTAACTTCAAAGTAAGAGGAAATATGAGAGCAAAAAGTGCTAGCATAAAGTGAGAGCAAAAAAAGTGAGAGCAAAAAAAGTGTAAGCAAAAAAAGTGAGAGTTAATGTGGAAAGCAAAATGTAAGATCAAATGTAAGAGCACAAATAATAAACTTAGTTAAAACATAACCTAACCTAACTTCACCTAACCTAACTTAACCTAACCTAACCCAACCTAACCTAACTTCACATAACCTAACCTAACCTAACTTTACCTAACCTAACCTAACATAACCCCCAAAAACCTCATTTTAAGATTTAAATTAATACCTGTAAGATTTTCTATTTTTTACATTTTTGATTTTACATTATTAGATTTTTTTCATTTTAAATTTTAGATTTTTAGATTTTGAATTGACATTTTTTAGATTTGACATATTACATTTTAGATTTTTACATTTTAGTGTTTTGATTTTACATTTTAAATTTTACATTTTAGATTTTCCGAAAAGAGTTAACTTCACGGTCACATACCTATCCTAACCTAACCTCAGTTTACCTAACCAAACATGTCCTCACCTAACTCTACCTAACCTAACGTTACCTAACCTCACCTTTAAAGCCAAGCCAAAGGCTAATCATCGCACCCAAAGTATATAAGGGCACACACAACTATCTTTATGCTAGTCTTATACAGAGTAAGGTAAAGCTAACACTTGCACTGTGACTATTGTGCGAGATGTTCGCTACGCACAACCAGCTTAGGATTACAAAGTCAGTTAAGTTTTAAAAAAGTAAAAGCTTTTATTCATTTTTTTCTTTTCATTTTGTGGTTTATACATTTGTCAATTTACCATTTTCCCATTTCCAGTTTTAAAAAAGTTAGTTTTTAAGTTTTCGATTTTCACGATATGGAAATATGTTGTTTAGAAGCGATAATGTTCATTGGTATTCTTTTTACATTGTTTTTCATGACACAATCCTTATAATCTTGAAAGCTTATACAATTTTTGACAACACCTCTGCTAAAACTTTCAATCTTTTTGATTTCTTTGCCATTTATGTCTTTATTGCTAAGGACCTCCTATATTCCCTACACAAGGCTATACATGTTAGTTCTAAACACTTAGTTGTTAATTGTATATTCAGTTTATATACACAGCTTATACAAGCACGTTTTCACGCGCTAAAACTTTATCAGATAGTCGAATGCGACACGCAAAGTATGTTGCCGCTATCTAGCGGTGGCTATGAGAACTACCTAAACGACCATCATGGTACCTAGCGCTCCATATCAACACTAACTAAACGACCGCCATTCAACCTAGTGGTCGATATCAATACTCACTCAACTACCAGCATGCTACCTATCGGTCAGTATGACAACTCACTCAACTACCAGCATGCTACATGGCTTTTTTGTCGGATTTTTGTTGGCTTTTATTGTTGGCTTTTGTTGGCTTTTGTTGGCTTTCTTGTTGTACTACTGAGAGAGTGGATGTTATCGCTAACTCCAAAGAAAAGTGCATTTCCTTTACCAAATATGTAGGAAATGTTAAGCTTCCATTTGTGGACACGTTTCGGTTAATGCCAAGTAGTTTGGAAAACTTAGTTTCCAACTTAACATCATACCCTGAAACAGACAAGTACTTTGGAAAAGAAAATGCAATGCTCATGACTCGTAAAGGGGTATTTTGTTATGACTACATTTTCGTGGGAAAAGTTAAGTGAAACGTGTTTACCTCCAAGAGAGGCATTCATTAACAAATTAAGTCAAGGAAATGTTAGTCAAGAAGACTATGAACATGCCAAAAATCTCTAGAAACAGTTCAACATTAAAACTATAGGGGAATGTAGTGACCTCTACCTAACTTCAGGTGTACTCCTTCTTGCAGACAGCTTTGAAACGTTTAGAAACAAAACACTAGAAACACACCGAGTGGATGCTGCACACTTTTTTACTTCGCCTGGTTTAAGTTTCGAGGCAATGCTCCTTTACACAGGAATTGAACTGGAATTGCTGCAGATCAGATTCTTCTAATCGAGTCTGGAATACGTGGAGGTATATGCCAGGTGTCTCATCGGAATGCTGAAGCTAACAATAAATACATGGAAACCTATGCTTCTGAGAAACCATCGCAGTTTATTACCTATGATGATGCCAACAACCAATACGGGTGGGCTATGTGTCACTCCCTTCCTTATGGTGGATTTCAGTGGGTTTCTCCAGATACTGTTGATCTAGAAAAACTAAAGGAAGACGATCCTGTGGGATACATTCTAGACGTTGATGTTGATTACCCATCTGACCTTCATGATCTACACAACGATTTACCTTTCCTACCAGAGTGTACACAACCTCAGGATTCGTCTCTGAAAAAACTAATTCCTCATCTTGGAAATCGAAGGCGATATGTTGTTCACTACATGGCATTAAAACAGGCTTTAGATCATGGAATAAAATTGATAAAAATTCATCGTGTGTTAAAGTTTAAACTCTCATATATTCCCACCACTATGATGTCCTGCTACCCTATTATGGAATGAACAATCTTAAACTCATGTATATGGATACCGACTCGTTCATGTATATGAAGACAAGTTGGATTTCCTAGAACACCTGGACACATCAGATTATCCTACTAATCACGTCATATGTTACTCTACATCAAACAAGAAAACGTTGGGAAAATTTAAAGACGAGGCTTGTGGACAAATTATAAAAGCATTTGTTGGACTTAGAGCTAAAATGTACGCTTTAGACATAAATGCTAAAGAAATCAAAAAAATAAAGGTATTAGCAGAGGTGTTGTCAAAAATTGTATAAGCTTTCAAGATTATAAGGATTGTGTCATGAAAAACAATGTAAAAAGAATACAAATGAACATTATCGCTTCTAAACAACATGACATATCATCTATAAGACTA
This sequence comes from Meconema thalassinum, assembly GCA_946902985.2. Classification (NCBI taxonomy): domain Eukaryota; kingdom Metazoa; phylum Arthropoda; class Insecta; order Orthoptera; family Tettigoniidae; genus Meconema; species Meconema thalassinum. The sequence continues at coordinate 958,906,292 of OX336389.2, read as the reverse complement.
AACAAAATTGCTTTGTGTCCTGGTGATGATAAAAGAGTAATTGATGCTAATGGTATAGGTACACATTCCCATGGTCATTACTCAATCATTGACCATGCTTAAAGAGTTAAGTTTTTAATATCAAAATCCTCTGCATGCTTCTAGCAAATACATAAAACAAAACAATTTTAAAAATTAAAACAATAGCACTACAAAAATAGAAAAACACAAAAAGAAAAAATTATATTCATACTCAAAAATAATTAAAAATAAAAAACAAAATAAAACCAACTGTACAATTTATAACAAAAATATTTAAGAAAGGTATTATGTGTAAATAGTGTACATGTATTTAAAATAAAAAATATTGTATGGACTCTGCTGGTACATTTTTTTATTACTACCCACCTCTCCCTACTCCTAATGCAAAATGAACTTTGTACATGGACTAAATGAAAAACATATAAACAACAAATTTGGAAAATCCATGTTTTCATATTGACAAAATTGAAAAAACTTTAAACTATCATTTAAAAAAATTGTAAATGGGAAATTGGTAAATTAACAAATGTGTAAACAGCAAATATGGAAAATCCATATTTCCATATCGTGAAAATCGAAAACTTAAAAACTAACTTTTTAAAACTGGAAATGGGAAAATGGTAAATTGACAAATGTATAAACCACAAAATGAAAAGAAAAAATTAATAAAAGCTTTTACTTTTTTTAAACCTAACTGACTTTGTAATCCTAAGCTGGTTGTGCGTAGCAAACATCTTGCACAGTAGTCACAATGCAAGTGTTAGCTTTACCTTACTCTGTACAAGACTACCATAAATATAGTTGTGTGTGCCCTTATATACTTGGGTGTGATGATTAGCCTTTGGCCTAGCTTTAAAGGTGAGGTTAGGTAACGTTAGGTTAGGTAGAGTTAGGTGAGGACATGCTTGGTTAGGTAAACTGAGGTTAGCTTAGGTTAGGTATGTGACCTTGTAGTTAACTCTTTTCGGAAAATCTAAAATGTAAAATTTAAAATGTAAAATCAAAACACTAAAATGTAAAAATCTAAAATGTAAAATGTCAAATCTAAAAAATATCAAATCAAAATCTAAAAATCTAAAATTTAAAATGAAAAAGTCCAAAAATGTAAAATCAAAAATGTAAAAATTAGAAAATCTTCCTGGTATTAATTAAAATCTTAAAATGAGGTTTTTGGGGGTTATGTTAGGTTAGGTTAGGTAAAGTTAGGTTAGGTTAGGTTATGTGAAGTTAGGTTAGGTTGGGTTATGTTAGGTTAGGTTAAGTTAGGTTAGGCGAAGTTTGGTTAGGTTAGGTTTTAACTAAGTTTATTATTTGCGCCATTACATTTGATCTTACTTTTTGCTTTCCACATTTACTCTCACTTTTTTTGCTCACACTTTCTTTTTGCTCTCACTTTATGCTAGCACGTTTTGCTCTCATATTTCCTCTTACTTTGAAGTTAGGTTAGGTTAGATTGGGTTAGGTTAGATAAAGTTAGGTTAGGTTAGGTTAGGTAAAGTTTGGATAGGTTAGGTTATAACTAAGTTTTTTATTTGTGCTGTCACATTTGCTCTCACATTTGCTCTCACTTTGAAGTTAGGTTAGGTTAGGTTAGGTTAGGTTAGGTGAAGTTAGGTTAGGTTAGGTCAGGTTATAACTAAGTTTATTAGTTGTGCTGTCACATTTGCTCGCAGTTTTTGCTTTCATATTTTCTCTCTACATTCTTGCTCCCACTTTTTGCTCTCACATTTGCTCCCACTTTTTGCTCCCACTTTTTGCTCCCACATTTGCTCCCACTTTGAAATTAGGTTAGGTTAGGTTAGGGGAGGTTAAATGAAGTCGGGTTAGGCTGAATGGCAGAGGTATGAATTAAACCCGCCTTTTCTCACTTTTGCCTCACAAGACTGAGTGTACCCCGTTCCACTCGTGAGACCAGAAATTAAATTCCTTGGCAGAGCCAGGAATCGAACCCGGGCCTCCGCGGTGACATTCAAGATTACTAGCCGCTACACCACGAGGTGGACAATATAAGGCTGGTCTTGATTGTACATGATCAATGAATAATTACCTAATAATAATAATAATAATAATAAATATTCCATTTGGGAACTACACGGCCGACCTCTCCCTGTGACGTCATTGACGGTCTCAGGGCGTGGCGGCCATCTTGCCATTAGCCCCTGTGCCAGCTCTGGCTGTCCCCTCCATAAGAATAACATAGGGCTGGTTGCGCGCGGCGGCCATCTTGGCCATTAGCCCATGTGCCAGAATCGGCATTTATATCCTACTTATTTTAAAGGTATTCAATTTATTTAATACACATTCGTGAATATAATGGCAGGCCTACTGGTATCCCAGTAATTATTTGTCTATTATTTGGTATAAGTTAAGAATAGTGGTGGGTGTCTGGTTGCCTGAAATCCCAGAATAATTACAGTTTATAAAAACTGCATACCTAGTACTCTACTATATTTTAGATCGGTGTATTGCTCTAGTTTATGTTGTAAAATTAAACGTTTTACGGCAGTTAACATGATTTTGGAGTGCGACGAAAAGTATTGTGACTGCTGTACACTTCACGCCAGCTAGCAAAGATCAACAAATATTCCTTGATTTCTATCGACAAATACCTTACAACTTCGTATTATACCTGCTCACGAATCTTTTACAGGTAATCAGACTTAAATCCCATTAATGAATAAGTCTACGGTACCGTAGGCTCCATATACCGCTGGAGCCGGGCTAGTATGGGGGCATGGTAAATGCTTCAACTCTCCGCATGCTATAGCGCTGACAGGGCGTCTCCTTATTACTCCTTGATACTGGTCGTATGGAGGGAGAGTCATAGCTGGGCCAGGGACTAAAGCGCAAGATGGCCGCTGCGCGCAACCACTTACTTCGATGGCGCGATTTTCAAATAAAGATGGTGACCATAGCTTAACGTAACCTAACCTAACCTAACTTAACCTAACTTAATTTCACCTAACTTAACCTAACCTAACTTCAGCTCACCTAACCTAACTTAAGCTAACTTCCAAAGCTGAGCCAGGGGCTAATGCGTACACCCAAAGTACACGGGCACACGCAACTATCCCATGCTAGTCTTATAGAGAGTTAGGTAAAGCTAGCGCAGTGGCTACTGCGCAAGATGGCCGCCACGTACAACGAGCTAAGGATTAAGTAAACTATAACTATATACGTAAACTCGTGGGTGCATCAGCAACCTTTGCAAACTTGGATAAAAAATAAACCTCCAAGGTCTACTCTTCCTTCGTAAGGGCACCGTGCATTGTAGTTAAGTTTAAAGAAGTAAAGGCTTTTGTGCCACTCTTCCTTTACCCGGGCTTGAGACCGGCACTAGAGCACAACTCTAGAGGCGGAGTCAATTCACACACAGGTTTACGGAGAAATTAATCTCGTGCCAGACGCATTTTCATACCCACAGACTTAATGAAAATTAATCTCACTCCAGAGGTCTGGCTAAGTTATGTATATCAAGTCAACAATTTAGTACAATGAAACTACTTATCATCGAGAGCACCTTATGGTGTAGTGATTTGCGTTGCTAGATTTTACCCCTGAAGTTCATGGTTTGATTCCGGCTCTGTCAAGCATTAAAAGCAATGGTATGGTCTGGTATGGTGTCTCACAACTTTGTTGTGTTCAATGGGACCTGCCAGATGTTGTGGTGGGATGAGGCGCGGCAAGGAAGTGGCCACCCTACCGCACGTAAACTCAGGCCTTTTACTTATAATTGAAAGGCCTCTGGAGCGAAATTCATGTTTCCGGAAGCCTGTGTGTGTGTGTGTGTGTTAATTCCGCCTCTAGGATTATACCCCAGTGCCGGTCTCCAGCCCGGGTAAAGGAAGAGAGGCACAAAAGCTTTTACTTCTTTTAACTTACAGTAACTATAATACACGGTGCCCTTACGAAGGAAGAGTAGACTTTGGATGTTTATTTGCTATCCAAGTTTGCAAAGCTTGTTGATACACCTGCGATAAGAGTTTACGTATAGCATTTATAGTTTACTTAATAGAGTTAGTATTCCTGAGCTCGTTGTGCGTGGCGGCCATCTAGCGCAGTAGCCACTGTGCTACTGATATCGCGTCAGGAGATGGCAGTCGGGTTTAAACTGCACATGTCTTCCCGCTCACTGCGTATTGCGCATTCCAAAAACATTAGGTTGGTCACTACTTGCTTCACTCACTCAGCACATCCCTTCTTCCTTTCTTTCTTTCTTTTTTTCTTTGTGACTGTGTGTCGTCTGCTGGGAGGAGTCGTGCCAATCAATATATTGTCACGTTCAAGATCAGGTGCAATTAGTTGGCACTACATATTGACTGACAGGTTTATGACTAATGGAAGTAAGCAGCAAAGCATTAGTATTACGCTGCTTTTAGAGACGCACGGGATGAACTACTGTAGCCTACATAATTATTGTGTCGTTAGAAACACACGCTCTGCCAAGAAATTTAATCCCGGTTAGACTGATGTGTAATATCAATAAAAAGGAAGTGCTGAGACCAGTGTATGCATAATGTTTCTTGATGACTTGAGAAATATAAATACAATAAACTAAATACTGTAATCATTTACAATTAATAATGCTAATTCCCCCCAGGGGCTCACATCTAGTGGGATGTGGGTTGACGACCACGGGACCCAAGCTGAGTCTGGCATTGCTTCCACTTGTGCCGGGTTCGTCTCCGTCTTCTTTACTGTCGACCTCTCTTGGTCAAATCTTGTTCTTTTCCTACCCTGACAGTATTAGGGTAACCGAGACCTAGGGAGTCTCTTCCTTTCCCGCCTTAATTGGCCCTTCACATATCTTTCCTGATCCCTCAAGGGTCCACGGCTGGTAAGTTCGGGAGTGGCGACCCCGAGGGATTCCTGATCTGGGTCTGGTTCCCCCCCTTTTTCCCGCCTTTTGGGTGGACCCTCTCCTCTTTCCTGCTATTCTTTAAGGCAATGGTTTGTGCATTGTCTCCCCTGTGTATCTAAATTACATTTTATTAGTATTTTGAAATTAAACTACCGGTACATTTTTAAGCATTTTCAATCTAAATTAAATTTTGTAAGTATTTTCAATCTAAATCGCAGATTGTGCTTGTTCTCAATCTAAATTATTATTGTGAGTGTTTTCCGTCTTAATTGCATTTTGTAGGTGCTTCCACTCTAAATTGCATTTTGTGAGTGCTTTCAGTCTGAGTTCCATTTTGTAAATATTTTCCATTTAAATTGGTTTTTCGTTGTGGTTCCTATTTCATTGTCTTTCTCAATATCACCCAGAGCAATAGGGACCGATAATGTAGATGCTAGGCCCCTTAAAACAACAATTAGGCTATCATCATCATCATAATAATGCTAATTTTGATTTATTATTAGTTGTAGTCTTATTTCGTCAAATTATGTAATATATATATACATTGGATTTTAATTGCTGAAACTAATTTATTCTGACATTAACACAAGTTTAATTTTAATTAAGGTTATAGTAAATATAATAACAATGATACTAATAATAATAATAACAATAATATAATGTGGAAGCCATGAACCAATACCGTGTTTCTTGTATAATGAGTGCTTAAATAGGCAAGTTGTACTTTTAAAACATGTAGCCTATGTTAACAATATGAAACGAAAAATAAACATTGTTTCTCTTCATTTCAACACTTGTAAATTACACACAATTCTTCAACTCTGAGGTGGCAAAAGATATGAGTAGCACTTCAGAGCTTTGGGGTACTGAACAACACAAGTGACATTACACTTCTTGAGGTCCTTAATTGCTGAGTATTACGTTTCTGTTCACTCCAATGGAACTGCCAACACTTCTTGTTCATCGTCTTCGTTTTCGGAATTGGTTTCCTCTTCGTCACTAGTACTGAGATCGCTGTCATCTTCTCCCAGGCTAATAATAAGTTTGTCAACAGCATCTTCCATTATCGCATCCTTAACCCAGTACTCATTCTCTATAGTCAACACATGTCGACAGTAACCTGCCCAGTCAGCTGGAGTCACACGATTAATGGCAATGTGCACTAGTTCCTGTAATCTTTTCAGAGACATATCTCCAGTGGTATTATTCTCACGTGTATAATGTTTTACTTTACTCCATGCCAGTTCAATAGGGTTTAAATCACACATGTAAGGGGGAAGTCGAACGACCGTTAGTCCATGTGCGGCCAGCAAATGATCGATTCTGAAAACCTTTTCCCTTGGTTTAGTTTCTTCTATAAGTTCAAATAATGTAATTTTCCTCATAGTTTCATCTCATGTCACTCCATTCCTTCTCAGATAGGCAATCATATCCTGTTTCAGAGAAGATTTCGATGGGGGCTTATCCACTTGTTTCCCGTAGTATGGTGCGTTATCCATCACAATAACGGTTGGCGTAGTAAAATTTGGAATAGCTTTCTCGACTACCTATTTTTCAAAGTTTTCAGCATTCATCTGCCCATGGTAATCACCCGTAGCAATGCCGGCCTTATACACAAGTTCACTGCCCTGTAAAAATCCATCCGATGACCCTATGTGCACAACAATAAGTCTGTTAGAAGCATTCACAACTTCCATTATTCCCGCAATATCTTCACTCTGCCAACACTTCTTGAAAGTTAAATTCGTATCAACCCAGGTCTCGTCGAGGTAAAAAAAAATGGTTTTGCCTTCTTGTCTTAATTTTCTCAATTTCTGCAAATAATTACATCTCCAGTTAATAATATCCTGCCTTTCAACTAAAATCTTCCTTTTCGATCCACACTTTCTCCACTTAAATCCCATATCCTTTAATATTTTGCGCAATGTTGTACTTTTCCTAGTTAAATTAATGTTATCTTTTAATACAGGTAGCAGTTTCTTACACGACGGCACTACTTTTTGTCTGATATAAAAATCTTCAATTGTGTCCTTAATCACGCGGCGATCAAATTCGTCAATAACTGCGTTGCGATGCTCTGCCCGCTTGCGTTTCTTCCCTGGAGTCGACAGTTCGCCGGTTGGACTGTCCTTAATTTCTTTTCTAATACGGTGAATTGTTCTCTCAGACACTTTGCAATACATAGCTGCTCTAGCAATTGGTTTTGTCAAAGGAAGAGAAAGCACTTTCTGCTCGGCTTCTTCAACACAGCAATTGGCCACATCAGCGATAACTTTTCTGCACATACTCCGTACGGTGCGTCCACGTTTCCTAACTGTTTCCATTACTGTACCTAATACCGCCACACTGTTAATAGTAAACACAAAGTCTTGTAAGAATATCGACAGTACGAAGGAAGGAAGGAAGGAAGGAAGGAAGGAAGGAAGGAAGGTAACAATACAGACACGTGAAGCAGGAAGTATCAGCAACTGACTGTCAGTCGATATATTTAGATCTGGAATATGTGGGCCGCGCATGCGTACTGCAAGACCCCCCCCCCCCCCCTTATCCCGTCGCAGCGTGTTGAACTGCCAACTCCTGCCGCGATGACTAATAGCTTTACCTCACTTTCCATAAGACTAGCATGGGATAGTTGCATGTGCCCGTGTACTTTGTGTGTACGCATTAGCCACTGGCTCAGCTTTGGAGGTTAGCTTAAGTTTGCTTAGCGTAGGTTAGGTTAGGTTAGCTTAGGTTAGGTTAGGTGAGCTGAGGTTAGGTTAGGTTAAGAGGTGAAATTAGGTATGATTAGGTTAAGTTAGGTTACGGTCAACATCTTTATTCAAAAGTGCGCCATCGAAGTAGGTGGTTGCACGCGGCGGCTATCTTGCGCATTAGCCCCTCGCCCAGCTATCACTCTCCCTCCATACGACTAGCATGGGCTGAACTCGCACGGCAACCACCTTGCGCATTAGCCCCTGGCCCAGTTATGACTCTCCCTCCTTACGACTAGCATGGGTTGAACTCGCACGGTGACCATCTTGCGCATTAACCCCTGGCCCAGCTATAACTCTTCCTCCATACGACCAGCATGGGGTTGGACTCGTGCGGCGGCCTCTTGCGCATTAGCCCCTGTGCCAGGACCGGCTTATTCTCCCTAATAATGTTAAATCCTTACGAGGTTCATAGTCTTAATTATCACAACAAGGGAGTAATTACATTACAAAGTTTGGTATTTTTGAAATAGGATTGATGAAGAAGGAAGGGATCTTAAGTGGATGAAATATTAATTAGTAGGAATTAAACAAGCTTCTTGGAATTGTCTTGAAATATACTTCAAGTAACTTCCTTAAAACCCAACAAATTACGTAGATCAGATTAGAAGTTTAAAGATATTTAATTTGTTGTGGTTATTTGTTGCATTACTTGGGTTCTTGATAGATCGTGGTTTGTAGCCTCATTTTGGGACAGATACGTTGATGTTTCTTGCCTCAAAACAACAATCGCCACCACCAGTCCCACTTACATTGAATGCAGCTGATGACCACACTGTCGTGTAGCAGCTAGCATTCTTGGCTGTTGCCCCGGAAGTCCGGGTTCGATTCCTGACTCTGCCAAAACATTATAATTCTGGAATGAGGACTGGAAGAGGGTACACTCAGCCTTGCGAGGAATAGATGAGAACAGGAGGGTTCGATTCACGCCTCAGCCATCCTGGATATGGTTTTCCGTGGTTTCCCACTTCTACTCCATGCAAATGCCGGAATGGTTCCTGACGTAAGCCCACGGACGCCTCCCACCCAATACTCACCTGAATTACAAATGCACACTTTAATATAGCCATTACAATAACACAGGGTATTAGACAAAATTACACACACACCAAACCACTTCAAGGATGGCTGAGTGTACCCCGTTCCAGCCCTCAGACCGGAATTAAATTTCTTGGCTGAGCCGGGGATCGAACCCGGAAGTCCGGGCCGACAGCCAAGCATGCTAGCCGCTGTACCACGAGGTGGACTGTACACTGCTGCTTCCATCAGAATGCACAAGTCTACAGACAGATTCCACACACAATGAACTACACGGGGCTACATGGCCATGATGTCGCAAAGCTTCTTAAGCAAATAAACAACAACAATTGCACTAACCACACATACGCTAAATAGTAGATTAAGGCCACGCCTGGTTATACATATATTGTAAATAACTAACACCAGAGAATTAAGAGGCACTTACTAATTATTTCAACCGCGTAACTGTGGAAACTAGACGATTTACCTGACTTGTTTTATATAGTTCCTGTTGGAACATACGGCATCCACGAAGCTCCGCCACCTCACTCTCTTAACTGCAATCCTATTCACGTATCCCCATGGCTTACCCTGTTGTCGACCTTCATTCTCTAATGTGCGCCTCCATGATGGTTTAGGTCTTCCCCTTCTCCTAGTACCCTGTGGTTTCCAATTAGGGGCTTGTTTTCATATGTCTTTTTCTGATTTCCTAAGAGTATATCCAATCCACTTCCATTCTTTCCTCTTTATTATGATTCGGGTCTGGTCCTCCGAGGCTCGTACCAACACATCTTCATTCGCGATTACTACAGGCAAATGCACGAGGTCCATCCAGAAAGTACGTTTGCCTATTTTAAAAAATGAAAGAGAAGAAAGTTATATGCAACACTTTAATTGGCAACAGGTTCACCAATGTGTCCGCTATTTTTCGATATAGGCACCAAACGAAATGAGACATTTGTCATAGCCTGGTATCAACTTTTGTGTCCGGCTCCGTGGCTAAATGGTTAGTGTGCTAAGCTTTGGCCAGAAGTGCCCCGTGTTTGACTCCCGGCCGATCCGTCAGGGATTTTAATCTCCTGGGCTCGGGGACTGTGTGTATGCGACGTCTTCATCATCACTACATCCTCATCACGAGGCGCAGGTCGCCCACGGATTTCAACTAGAAAGACCTACACTCGGCCTCTCCGGAGGCCACACGATCATCAACTTTTGTAGTCCTGAGTCAGTCTGCCGCCTGTGAATGGAACCAGCGTGTGATATTCGTCTTCAGCTCTTCGTCCGTGTGAAACGGCTGACCGGAGAACAGAAAATTATTGAGGAGCAAGGAAGGGTGGAAATCGCGGGGAGCAAGATCAGGACTACGGTGGATGATCAAACAGCTACCAGTCAAACTTCTGCATGGCAGTTGCAACAGTTGCAATGGAGACCACAAGCTCATTATGTCGATGTGCTCAGTGTGGTGGTCTGGATTGCCGGTATCTGTTTGGCACGCTCTCGCTGAAACACCCTGTATATACATTTTCCTTGCATTAAAGCCTTTCTCCCCATTGTACGAACTTGAAGTCCACTCCTCAATTACAACAAGGGTTGGAACAAACGGTAGTTGGTAGTAACAAGACTCTGCTCCCCATTAGTGGAAGTGGTGAATGGCTTCACTTGATGGGGCGGGAACTGAACACGGCTGCCAAAGCTCTGTAAGATCGGTGAGATTGAGTTTCAAGGCGTGGGCGTTCACGACAAGCCATCCAGCTCCAATTGAGGAACTGAATGCTCCTTTAAGAGAGGGTCGCAATATCTGCTGTAACTGTTGGCACCTTGATACAGACAGAGCCAATAAACCTTCAGACATTTGCTTTAAACAGGGACAACATTTCATCACGCATGAATATGGGGTAATGACGAATGCGCCAATTTCACATGATTGTGCCATAGCAATTCGTTTATAGATCGCATTTAAGCTTGTTGTAGCGGTTGTTGTTGGTAATTAGTGTGATGGTGACTGACCCAAGTACTACGATGTCACAAAACCCTTAAATGAATTAACAACTGTTGGTCACTGATTAGCCTTGGACCGTCTTAAGTACTTCCATGTCACCAAATATATTTATTAATAGCTAGAATATTGGGAATATTGTTTTATACTCGTATTTTACAAATAACCGGCCACGGTGGCCGAGAAGTGTCTCGCTGGCATCGGGAGAGCGTGGGTTCGAATCCCACTTAGGTCATCCTGATAATGGTCTTCATGGTTTCCCATTTTCACCACTAGGTGAATATTGGGATGGTTCCTTTCAGCAGGTCCCTGTTCGACTTCCTCCCAAAATCCTTACCATGACCCCTCTTCATATAGATCCTAGTTAGCGATCACCTGTCACCATATCCAGATGTATCTGCTGACAAAGTGTGTTCAGCTCCAAGACAACGTCCTTTCGACGGTAGAGGAATGTTCTCTTCCAGAAACCGTGGGTGAAGCCGAGCTGGGAGAAAATGAGATTTTAAAAAATTAGGAATTAAATTAACTGTTGGCCTGTGTGAAGAACTAATAGAGCTTGGTCAATTAATACCACACCCCTTTCTACTTTGTCTAGTTATTTATTTATGTTATGGTCATCAGCCGCGATAACTTGAGTGTGATTTGTATGTGTCTAAAAATCTATATTTCTTCGGTGACAGTTTTAGTGTGTGTGACTGTAATTATTATGCCCAGATTCCTGGTTAAGTGAATAGGCTGATTGCCTTTGGTCCGAAGGGTGCCAGGTTGGATACTCGGTCGGGGAGTTTGATTTTAACTTCGTTCTGTTAATTCCTCTGGGTCTACAACAGGGGTTTCTGAAGTTTTCATCATTCATTTCGAATTTATTACGACGCGCCGATCACCCGCATGCGTCATTTCGGAAGACTTGCACCAGGCCTACGTGGAGACCACAAATCATTATTATTAAAGTACCATATCGGCATTTGTCTGAAGAACTCGTGGAGTAAGACACTCTCACGATGACCGCTCTCAGCATCGGGATTCCAGCAACCGATCCCTGCAGGGCTGGTAAGCTACTTAACGTGCGGGGTATATGCTATTCTGGTCAGGTATTATAAAACAGTGTTTCAAGAGAAGGATGACGCATGTGAGGGATTAATCCTTATGCAAATCAGGAGTAAAAAAAAGCATTTGGAACGTTCAATAAAAAACGCCGTGGAAAGAATACATGCGGATTTACGAACAGCATTCTCCTGAATTTTTATGATATAATAAGCCTAATAACTTATGTGAACTTCTGCATAAAAGACGTTAACACTGTAGCCGTCAGACGGGAAGATCGGGGGACCACTGACCACAACAGCCTTCCCGACACTCCCATCCGTTGAACCTATAACTCTGAGAGGATAGGGTGTGCTCTCAGACCAGCCCTCACGGGACTAGTATCTCGGGTAGTAGTGGTGTTAGTTGAGAGCTGGGATATTAGGAACTAGCCCAGGAAACACACCCCCAAAATCAACAAAGCTAAAGTAAGAAAGTGCAGTCTTAAAATATATTTCGTAAATTTATTAAAAATCACAAATCCCTAGCCTGCTTCCGGGGGTAAAAATATCTGCTAATCCGAAAAGATAAATAAAGGAAAATGATGATCCATCCCTAACCTGAATTATAATTACACCCTCGCGAATTCCTATTACAAAATATTCGAAAAACAAGCTAAGAATGTGACACGATTTAATCCCTGAGCAATTACAAAATACATTGAAAAATACGAATAATCACACCCTGAATCTACTGAAAAGCAAGTCAAGTTAAGCGTGGACAATATAAAAATATATCATTAACATTTGATTCACCAATAAGCATTGCTACGTTATGATGGTGTCACTTCTAACATTTATTTTTACGTTAGGTTCTAGCTAAATCCTATCTGACGTTAAATGACAAGTGAGAAGCACCTATCTCAAAAATTAAACCAATCTAGTACACCAAGTGCCCTATCTAAATAAGAAATAATTAACTAGTACTCACATAACACATCAAAACCATAAATAAATTAAATTAACACTCTTGCTGTTACTCAATTAACGTCCTTCCTACGCTAATCAATTGCTGTTTGCAACTAATCGTCACCTGATTGCGTGTTCAAATTTATGTTGGTAACGCCGTTATAAAAATTACGACTTACGGCACGTAATTGCTAATCATCTGCATCTCCATAGTTACAGAGATCGCAATCCGTCGTCTCACTACAAGTGTCAGCTCGCCCTAGGCTGGTATTTAAATTGTAACAAGTATCAAAGTTCAAAGAGTAAGTCATTTATTAAATGTCCAAGTTAAGTTTCAAAAATCTTATTTAAGTTTCATATTAATTAAATTCGAATTTAGTTGAGAAAAAGCTACACTGGTTTAGTTATTGGTGTAATCCCTCAAAGTGATTTTGTAAATCCTCCATGACCATAAACATATTCAATATTCAGCAGGAAAAATCACTAACTCAATACAATCACCATCAGCTGTTAGAAAAACCTCACTCAAGTAGTACACTGTAGTACAGTAACATCTCGCTCTAACAGCAATATAATCATTTCGTGGCTTCCTAACGCTCACGATAATAATACCTGGGTTAACAGCGATAAAAACATCTTACTGTCCCAATACACATCAAAATTATGATACGGGCAATCCAATCTGCTCCATTATCACATGTTCCCTGGAGACACAACAGTAACATTACTTTAAGCTGATACATTTTGGTTTGGTCTGTACAACAATCATGGCGAGGGAAGAAACGGCTGTTCACAGCTCCAACCATAATAATATAAATGAATCTAGCATTCTATAAGAATTCACCATTACAAACTGGCATCAACATCTTCCCTTCATTTTAAATAAACAGATCTGACTGTTACGAATGGTGCATTCCTAATACTCGAACTAAGGTACTTCTACATTCCAAGTCCTTCCAAATCCTTGTCATATTCTATCGTTTCAAAGTAGTCGAAAGAAAATATAAAATACGCTCAACTCGTGTCAACACTCACAGGTGTTTCATAGAGCTGGCTTACTACAAACAGGTTTTCCTGCAGTCTTCACTGCCTTCTATATTCAGTGATTACAATAATCCTGGCACACTATCTCTACTTACAGTAGTGCAGTATAAAACAAAATCTCTGATTCTTGGATGTGACGGGTAATCTCGAGAACCACTGGATGGATTTTGATGCGCTTTTCACCATTCTGTAAAGGATATCTCGAGGAAGGTTTCTGTAAAAAATAATTTATTTATGATCAAAGGAAGCCAAGCAGTAATGATTTCAGTGAAAAAGTCGAAAAGAAAACCTGGTGTCCGTGCGCGTTTGAAGCTTACGCTGGGCAAACCGTTAAAAATATAAATATATTATGAGTGTAAGAATTGTTCAGCATGAAAAATTCTACAAAAAGTCCGTGACAGCGTATCCCTATCTTCAAGACATCGCCCATTATAAGTGGTTTTTACGTTTTCATTTCTACCAACAATCTCCATTGAATTACTGAGGTGACAGTTTACGAGCTAGCTAGGGGCGAGACTCTCACCCCAATTACAACCTAGCTAGCGGGCGAGCCCATTACCCCAGTTACAGCCAGCAGCAAACTGTCGAGTCGTGTTGAGTTAAGACTTCAGAGAAGAGTGGTTGTGTTTGGAGTTTGCCTGGAAGTGCAACTCGGCTTTTCTTCATTTCGCCTGTGAACTTTTCGTTCCGCAAAATACACAGTCAAGTTAGGATTGGATGGAAGGGGGATTTGTGTTTCATGCACCACACCATTCTTAAATTACGTCTGACAATAATTCGTTGCACATGCTTCTCCATGATTATATAATTAATAGTCCAGTCAGTGATTTTAACCCATCATGCCGAGACGTAAAACGGATATAGGTCTTAGTTCATTGAAATCGAGAAAAAGCTCTTATCATGTAATGCCTTCATAACTGTTCCCGGGCGAAGCAGGGGCGCGTTGCTAGTTCTCAATAAAACAGCTCCATTCTGCCTTGCTACAATAACATTGCTCACATAATAAATCTTAACTGCACATCTGCTGTGTGTGTTTCCAAAGCTTGTTGTAAAATCAGAGACAATTTCCAGGTAGCGGTAGACGACAGACATGTTACTTATCTATCCGATAATGTTATACGAAATGATACGGTGTACATGAATATTTACATTTCCCACTATTGTAGGTTGCTCCTTGCTTTCTTACATCTAGTTCACTGTCGCAATAGCATTTGTACTTCCAAATACAGTGGGTACTTGTTTAATTAAATGTAGCATAGTCCTGCCATCAAAATAATTCTTCCAGTCTTGCACTGAAGCTTTGCATAGTCATTAGGCTTCAACTTCTGGACAATAACCATTTTATACGGATGAAAATGCAAATCAAAACGCAATATTCGTCTCATTGCTCGATCAGAAATTTGCAAAGCAGCAGTTTGTTTACGAGCCGGCCGCCGTGGACTGGTTTCCACAGCTTGTCTCACTCGCTCAACATTTTTTGGTGTCCTGGCTGACCTTGGACGGCCTGTCGACGTACGTTTTAAGGCTGAACCTGTAGCTCTAAAATTATTCACTCATAACAAAATTGTGTTACAAGATGGAACGCGTCCTCTTCGACTCGCTCAGCCGTACATCGACATAAACCATCAGATCTTCTTGCCGCATGGAAAAAGATGGGCATCATTTGAAAGACGTTATCTTCAAATCTTAAAAGTTAAAATCTATTGTTCTTTCATGTTTTCCATTAATTGACATGTACACCTAGCTGTTATAAATAATAAAAGAGTTTGTATCATTTAAAATGTTTGTGTTGTTGTGATTTACAAACCGTCAGATTTATTTTGCCGCTCCCTGTATTTCATTAAGCCCTTATATTTTTGACTTAAACATTTGTTTAAGTACAGCTTACCCGTTGCGAAGCTAGAACATTTTGGAGTTAATCATGTAGCAGATATCATAGTTAACTATTGTTTGGCATTGGGTAGACTGTAAGGATTATTATGTTGTTAGCAACTTCACTTCAGGACTCGGTTCTAGGGAGGGAACATTGGCTTCTCTAACCAGCAGTACATTAGAATGAGTTTATTGAGAACAATTATTTTGTCAGTTTGATTGACTTAAGGCAGGGTCAGACAGTTGTGTGCTCATGATCACTCGACCACACTGCTCTCTTGCTCTGTTCCCTGGCAGGTAGGAAATGTTTGTGTTGGAGGGGAAATACAGTACATACATACATACATACATTTTCATTTGAGACTGTTTTGCCTTTCCGCGTCCAGTCTAGTCTGCATGCCTCTGTTTTCAAACAAGTCGCCTCCTCCATAATTCCCAATTAGCGTCCTTTGCTTCTACACCTCTCACCCCAGAGGCAATATTATGATACCCTAGATCTTGTAAAACAATGCTAATGTGGCCAAGTTCAAGGAAACTCTACATCTTTCAAATATTCCGGCGGCCAGGACATTTTAACTCTGGTTGACATTTGGATGGCTTGTATCTCATGCACACAATACCTAATGGCTGGAAAACCGCTTTCGGTAACATGTAGCATTGTCAAGACCCAATAAGATCAATGTTTCTCCACACTGCGTTATATCTTGAATTAATTTCGATTTGTACCTAAATAAGAGCACATTTGAATTTATTTTACTGGGAGATAAAAACATTCCTACAATGGATAAAACTTTTTATTTTATATACCTGCCAGAAAAAAGAATAGTACACCCATTCAGATATGTCCAATTCACTCAAGATTTATTGTTGAAACAGTACATATGGAGTACATGAAATGATTACATTTACAGATCAATAGCTCAAGCAGGTGAGAGGTACCAGGTATTGGCCCATGGTGAAACACCTCCATTAGTACGGGGAGTAGCCTCCACGGGCGGCAATGCAGGCTCTGACTCTGACATCCAGTCGATCATACAGATGGCGAATACTGCCTTGGGATACATTATTCCACGCTTGTCCGACCTATTCACGTAGTTCTGTAAGGGCTGTGGGTTGACAAGTCACACGCATTAGTTGTCGTCACATCATATTCCACACGCGCTCGATTGGTGACAAGTCCGGAGATCGCGCTGGCCAGGGAAGTTGCTGCACGTTTTGCAGAGCACAATGCGCTTCAAGGGCAGTGTGTGGGTGAGCATTATCCTGTTGGAACAACATATCCCCTTCCTGTTGCAAGAACGGGTCAAACAACATTCTGCACGTTCCAAGCGCTGCTTAACGTTCCCTCCACAAACACAAAAGGTGAATGAGAGTTGTAGCTTATCGCTCCCCAGACCATAAGACCTGGGGTGGGGCCAATGTGTATTGAATGAATGCACTCTACTGGACAGCGCTCACCAGGTCTACGTCGTACGCGCAAACGACCATCACTTGTGTGCAGGCAGAATCTGCTATCATCGCTGAAGACCACGGCGCGCCATTCCATCTTCCAAGTGATCCTCTCGTGGCACCAGTTGAGCCGTACACGTTGGTGCTGTGGGGTGAGAGGAAGAAGGGCTAGAGGTGTGCGAGCCCTTAGGCCCACTGCTAGTAACCGGTGCGCAACAGTTCGTGTTTACACGTCTGGAATCACAAAGCCTCTTATCTGTGCTATGGTAGCTGCACGATCTGCCACTGCTGCCCTTATAATACGACGATCCTGGCGGACGTCTCTGCTGCGTGGACGTCCAGAACCTCGTCTGCAAGTGTGAGAATTTTCACGTGACCACTGATCGTTGCACAACTGACACAGTGCGTCCAATTTGTGTGGCAATTCTCCGAAAGGACCATCCCGACACTCGGGATGTCACAACTTGACCCCTTTCATAATCGCTCAGTAGGCTGTAGGAAGCACAAGTGCCGCTTCATGGCATGGTGCCTGCTTGCTTGACACGTCACTCTGATCTTTATGGCTGTGAGCATTCTTCATTAAGCTGGGTTTTCCTAGGCGCGGAAGCGGAGAGCGGAACGCGGAGAGCGGAGTCGGCTCTCCTCTTGTCATATGTAATTTTAATGGTACTGTTTTCCTAGAAGCGGAGCGGGCCGCCGCTTGACGAGCGGAACTCGCTCCTCCGCGTTCCTCTGCTCCGAGAGAAGACGAGTCCGCTGTCGGCTGGCGGAGTGGTTGGACGTCTGTACAAGTTGTGTGTAGTTTTATTAAATTGTGTCCCTTATGTGTTTAGTATAAAGTATGTGCACCATGAGTGTGTGTCGGTTTACTGCTTTCTGTTATAAACCTGTGATTTCAGTTCTTCTACATCTTGTATTTCTTGGTATAGATCATAGAACTCGTTTTTGGTCAATCGAAAGTACTGTTTGAATCTAATTTCGTCATCAATTATATGGTTATTGATGAGAATTTTAAACACTCCCTCATTAGCACGCGTTTTAAATACCGGTATGTCTCTTGCACATTTTCGATCCTTCACTAATTGCAGTAGTAACTCTTCCTCTTCCTCCTCTTCCAAGAGTAATAAAATAGAAAGTCTAGATTTCACGTCCTTATTGACCTCACCTTATCACTCCTAGTATACAAATGAGCAACCGTTCCGCTCTCCGCCAGAGGACAACTCCGCGTCTAGGAAAACACAATTCAGCTAGCTGATTACTCACGAGTGGAGAGTCGACTCCGCTCTCCGCTTCCGCGCCTAGGAAAGCCCAGCTTTAGAGGGTAGACACAGAGGGCGCTATGGTTTCTATGCCACTACGCTATCTGTTGGTAGACGACGTTGAAACCATTATCAGTACATCTACCATTCCCCAGATGATATATGCCGTCATCAGACCAAAATGAACGTCATCTTTCCAGGTGTATTTTTTTTTTCCGGCAGTGTATATACGAGGGTTGGGGCAAAAGTCATGGCAACTATTCTTTTTTTTTTCATGAAGATACCAGTCCGGTTGGAAAATGTGACATATACAGACGAAAGGACAAGGTGTTAACTACATGTGTGGACAATGAATAGCACTGAAATGTCTTTACTAATTTAATTTATTACGGTAGTAGGCCTATACAGGGCAATATGGCCTTTACGGTGCAAAAGAATGACAACACAGTATACAGTACATACAGTTGACATGACAAATCTGGGCCTAAAGACCGTCAAAGTAGTCCCCTGCTACTGTCACCACACGCTGCCAACGATGTGGGAGGCGCTGAATACCATCTGCCTTAGAATTTGCCGCACCATGTGTGAATCGGGTCACCTGTTGGAGCACAGCATTAGCAATGTCCTCTCGTGCTGCAAACCGCCTACCACGTAGTGGTTCCTTAATCTTTCGAATGAGATCAAAGTCACAGGACGAAATGTCGGGAGAGTACGGTGGATGCTCCAATTCTTCCCATCCCCAACGTCGCAGTAGCTGCCCTACAAACCCTGCTTTATGTGGTCTTGCATTCTCGTGCAGGATTATTGCACTATCCACAAGATCCGGATCCCGAACGCCACGTCTTACCTGTCGCAACAGGAAATTCCTGTAGTACTGTGCGGTCACTGTTCTGCCATGTGGAACAAAGTGGCAAACAATGACACCCCTGACGTCATACCCGACGATCACCATCAATTTGACTGGGGAAGGATTCTGACGGAACTTCTGCCTCCTTGGTGATCCAGCATGTCGCCACTCGCGGACTGAAGTTACAGTTCTGGTTCGTATGCCCTGGCCCAAAATTCATCGATGGCGATTATTCGTGACAAGAATTGATGGCCGTCCTGTTGCCAGCGTGCAAGGTGGTCGGAGCATATTGCATAGCACACCCACCTTTGAACTTCCGTCAGTGCATGCGGTACCCATCGCGATGCGATTTTGCGGAGTTGCAGCTCATTACGCAATATCCAGTGGACGGTGCGTTTCTCGATGCCACTTGCCCTCTCTAACTCCAGTAGCGTCCATCGTCTGTCTTCATCCAGGAGCTGCTCGATGACGGCACGTGCCACGTCGGTCCGCACCCTGACAGGTCGTCCCGAACGTTGCTCTTCACTGTTTGACACACGTCCTTGGTAAAACTTTCCTACCCACCGTGCTACTGTACGGTAGGGTAATGCATTATTCCCAAGGGCTTCCACTAATTCACTGCGACATTACATCGCATTTCTCCCACGGAGAACGGCTATTTTGATGAAAGCGCGGTGCTCAACACAGGTTACTTCCATCTCGCACGATACTCACCAACTCAAAGAATATAGGGGCACCAACTGACTGATTCCACAGCCCTCGCTGCACTACTACCAGCTATCACAGAGCCATCTGTTGTTCAGCATACACACTATGCCTGCAGAACGTCCACACGACACATATACGTTTGTGATCCGTTCACATATCTACAAGAACAAAAATAGTTGCCATGACCTTTGCCCCAACCCTCGTATTTATTTTACAGAAAGCACCATTACCTGATTTCTATTTTCAAGTTGTGTTCAAAGTTATGTAGCCAATTTGCGACTTTTATATAACTGAACTGAAAGCAGATTTTATTGTAGGTAACAAGAAGAGCTATCCATCGCATGGCATGAGGCGTAGGTATGCATATTAATGGGAACGTATCGCCGATGCATATTGGGGAATGTGGTTGATAAATTTCCCTCTAGGAGCTATTGGAAGGAATGTATGCGCTTGTGGGAATAGCTTGGTTTTGTTCACTGATGTGCAGTCATGATTAACTACAGTAATTGCTTCCCATTGAGAATCTCACTATGCAAGTCAATATTTACAATACCTTTGAGTTTAATGCATAACTAGCGCAATGGATTCCTGGAGGCGGCTTCTCTAGTCTTTGCACTCCTGGATAATGTAATTAATGTTAGCTATTATGAGTTGTTATTCTTGATTATGTTCATTCATTTTTGGGCTGGCGGCAGCGTGTTTTTTTTTGCCCCGTGCACTTGGTTTTGCGTAAGATTCGTCTGATAACAATATTTGTATTTGTAATAGAGACTAAGTAGGATTGAGAAAGAGGTGGTTGTGGTCTAAGCTGGGAAGCATTTGGCATTTGCCTGGAGTTGAAGCGGAAACCAATGGAAAATCATTTATAGGATGGCTGAGGTAGAAACTGAACGCATTTCTTCACAGTCCTGCCTCACGAGGCTGAGTTTACCCTGTTTTAACCCTCACACCAGAGTTAAAGTTCATGGCAGAGCCGGGTATCGAATCCAGACCTCAGAGGCAGCAGCCATCACACCATGAGGTTGTCGTGAGCGGTATTATGATACTCCACATCTTGTTCAACAATGTCAATGTCACCAACTTCAAAGAAATTCTACAGATTTCAAATAGTTGTGCATAATTATATGAAAAAGTAAATTTTGAAATAAAGGAAATGACCCATCCAGAAGTGACCAAACTCACAAGGGAACTTTGCAAATATGAGCTGAACAATCTTGATGAAAATTGCCAAATATAGAGGGTCAGACCACAAGAAATTAAGATTCATTATTACGACTCAGCGGTTTGGGACCCATATCAAGTAGGGCTCATCAAAGATCTGGAAGGCTGCTAGGTTTGTGCTCAACGATTCTAATCCTAGAAGTGGCGTAACTCGGATTATAAAAAATCTAGGGTGGGAATCTCTGGAAGAAACAAAGACGAAATCCAGACTATACCGTACACTGTGTTTAACACTTACACTATTCGGCCAGCATGGAGAGAACTAAGCAAATGTCTGGATAATCCCGCCTACGTTAGCAGGGCAGATCATCCGCATAAAGTTAAAGGCCGACCGCAGCGTACAAACTATGGAAAATATTCTTTCATTAACCGTGGTATTGATAATTGGAACTCATTACCTGCCTCAGTCTTAGAGCCTTTCCCCAAACATATTGATGTGTAAGACTGAGATTTTGTGTAAATACTACGCTGAAATTAATATAGTTCCCAAATCACGAATTGTGCACTTTAAGTGTGTTTGATAGGCTATTGTTGTTAGTAATGTTCTGTAATTGTACAATTTGCCCCCGGTGATTCATCCCAATCTGCAAACAAAGGAAATGAGTGAATTACTTCAGTTTTTCGGGAAATATATATTTTTTGTCAAGGCGTATCAAGTGTTTTGTGCCACTTAGGAAAGTAACTATCTGCTGGTAACTGACGTCACAAATACGAACAAAAAATTGATGTTGGCGTAGATGATTTTTGAGTTTTGTCTCTGAGTGTTTATGTTAGAAACCATTAGCCTGTATCCATGCAACATATTAAATTACTTTTCTGTTTATTTTCAGCAGCATAACGCACGAAGTCAGCACAGGAGCCAGCTTCTGAAAATCTTCAGGTAAGGCTTCGGCACGTTATGTTATTATACCAATTCTTGTCCAGTATATACTTATTAGAGTGAAGGAGAATAAAGTTGACCAACCAGTGGAACCAAGCGACTTGCTCCTCGACTGAAGTAAGTCGCTAGTTGTCCGATGGTAGGAGACAAATATCAGCGATTTCAGCTGTAATCGTGAGTATTTCCGTGGACTTGCTGTATAAGAGAATGTCGGAGTGGTATCATATCTCAAACTCCAGACCACCACTCCCAAACCCAAAACTTATTGAATCCACTTACATAAACTACTACAGTCACTACAAAGCACAGGTTGTCAGACGAAGTCCATAAACACTCCCGGGAACGGAGAAGATGACTAAGCTATTTCTAGCACTTAAATAAATATCGATGTTGTTTGTTGACTTTAATTAGTGTTAATATTGTAATGGTTTCCTTCGCCCTCACGTTGAGCGACAAGTGTAACGTTTTGCTAGCCCCTAACGTTGAGCGTACAATGTGGCAGTTTGGCTAGCCCACACTGTTGGGAGATAAATGTAACTGTTTACCTTTGCCTAAGCTATGTTGTTTTAATGGGCGCCAAGACCTCAATGCAATGTTGAAATCTAAATTTGTATTTAACAACGTCTAGCTCTGGCAGAACACCTTCAAGACACTATTCACTCAGATCGTGGTATGATTTGATCATTAACCCAACAAACAATTGTATCAGGAGAAGGAATTGGTCTATATCTAATGCTACCTACTGAAAGCAAAGATTGCATTGTAAAAGAAATGAATTTATTATATAAAACAAGTATAGCAAAATTAATAATAATAATAAGTACAAAATTTAAATTGGAGCGTTGTGATTTGAATATTACCGATAGAAAATTACGTGAAAACGGAGTCTGATAAATTGATTTTACTCTTATTTCCAAGCTATGAAGTTACTGAAATATGAAATGTAAAACAAAGAAAAATGAGAGATTGCGTATTTCTGCGTCATTTGCGCTTACCATTGGAAATTGCCAAGGCATTTCCCTCGTACTTGCTGATGCTGTGAGCTTCCCACAGTCTCCTGGACGTCGTCATCTCCGTCGGAATTTGATGATATTCTGGTAGATTAGATAATTCTATGGTCCGTACCTCGGACCCAAACACTCGTACAACCGCACTGGTTAAGTTTTGCAAAAGTTAGTCTTCAACTCCACTGAACATCGGAGCGACACGCACTTGCAACCGTACTCCGCAAGTTCTACACAGATAGTCCGTTTCACGGAACATCAGAGCGTCCCCCGCGTATAACCATACTCCGCAAGTATTTCACAGATAGTCGCTAACTCCACCGAACATCGGAGCCACTCGCACGCGCATCCATACTCGTCAAGTATTTCACAGATAGTGCTTGTTTCACGGCGCGTCGAACGATATATGCACACGTTGGCTCCCCCACTCTTCAGCCGGCTTCAGCTTGCGTGGTCCTCACTGATTGGTTGACCCACCGCTAGTTCCCCTCCTCTGGTTTCTTTACACTCGGCGCGCGAGAGGGAGAAGTCGTTTTCCGTTCCAACAATTCGCCTTTTCTAGACCTTGCGACCCAAGATTGCGTCATGCTTCTCGACAAGATTAAGCGTGTACTTGAAATCCCAGTGAGTCACGTCTCTCGATATACCCTAACTGACGAAAACTCCGTAAAATTCCGTAATCAGATAATTTTCTATGATATCGTCGTTCGTAATAATTTGCTGGATAGCGTTTTCTAAGACATAGAAAACCTATCTGAATCCTAATAATTTTTATAAAATGCTCCGAAAATACCTAAATAATAATTATAATAAATTAATAATAATAATAATAAATTAACATGAAAAATTCTCTTGGCTGAACAATTTGCCGCGTAAATAAATCTAGAATGGCTTCCTACTGACTTATGCCAGTTGCATAAAACCCCTCGAAAAACACGTTACATATTCGCCTCGGATCATCGGATGATTTACCGTGACGACGGTCCATTATCCGATTATCCCAGACACGTTAATAATCCCCATCCAAAATACATATTACATAAATGAAATCACCCTAAATTACAGATATATACACTCATAATTTTCTTCACGCACTTTGCGTCAAAGTTTGTTGTCACTATGGATTGCACTTTGCAACCAGTCCAATGTTTTACATTTGGAATAGTGTTCCACGGATATTTCCGCCTCTCAAATTTCTCTATGTTGGAGAAATAGACATAATTAATGTGTGAGCACTATGTATTTATGATGTCATATCACACGCATTGAAGGTGTTCTGATATATTTATATCACCATAGAACTTCCTAATTTCACTGGAGGTCCCCTCCTTATGGTGACATTTAATTCCACTTATCACTGAGCACTCGATCACACTATTGTGGCAGCGCCTCGTGACCATAATACTTAATCTCTCTTTAAAGTAGATTAAATTAATATTGACTTCTGAAAAAAAAACAGTAAATGCGCATTACATATAACACCAAATATTTCTGTGCCGTAATCGCCCTGTCTTGTTAAGTTCCCGTTAACCATATTCTACTTAATACTAGTTCTCAACCCAGACCATTTCTCCTCACACAAATAATACCATTGTACAAATTATCTTAAATTACACACTTACAAATCTTACATGGCGAGGCCGTAAACAGAAATCACGTGTGCTGATATGTATGAGTTTCATGAAGGACTGTCTCGCATTCTGATGGCCCATCTTTTATCTCGTGGACGCCTTAAGCTAACAAGCCCTATTCAAGCGCTCCCCCATCTCTTGGAGATAAATGGGAACCCATCAGCGCTGCCAAAAATGGCCTTGGTGCATCGAGACAATTTAGTGCTCAACAGCATCCGACAATCCCGTCATATTTCCCTGTACCTTAAAAACTCTCATTTACTTACATACTACCCCCCTGTGTGACTTCTGATACGCCTGCCTGGAAGACCATCTCCTCCCACGCACCAGACACCACACTTACTCATTTGATAGGCTGGCTCGCCAGCTAAACACACTCACTTTATGACACATATTTTCGTAGACTATGTATATTATACGTTCCGTATAATCTGTTTCCCTCACTATTCTCCAGCACATATGCTGTTTTCCCAATACGTTTGGAAACTATAAATGTTTCTGCGTCACCTGCTTCCAACCTTGCAAGTGGCTCCCTTAAATGAACGTCCTCATGTTGCTCTACCTAGCATATTTCTCAGTGTCTGTAACGATGCCCTGTTGCTACTGTCCACACATGCTCATATTAAAATACCGTCCTCTGCTTTAACCACAGGATAATCCCTACATAAATTAGTGTCCCTCGATAGCATGTCTGCAAGAATGTTATCTTTACCTTTAATATATTTTACTGTGAATTCGTATTCCTGCAGAGCAAGAATCCACCTACTAACTCTGTTAGAACTGAGTTTACAAGTCCTCATATACAGTAATGCATGGTGATCTGTGTGGATCTCAAATTTCCCCCCTACTAAATACATTCTAAATTTCCCTAAACTGAAAACAATACCTAAAAGCTCTAACTCAGTAATCGTGTATCTTTTCTCCGCTGCTGTCAGTCCTCGCGAGGCTAAAGATACAATGCACAGATTACCCTCATCATCTTTCTGACATAATACTCCAGCAATGCCTATATGTGAAGCATCTGTCATAACCACATATTCCTTATCTTTTAACGGATATTTCAGCACTACAGCTTTCTCAAAACCTTCCTTCAGCGCTCTAAAAGCCTGATCATGCTTGGACTCCCATCTCCACCGAGTCCCACTTTTAAGCAATTCCCTGAATGGTTCTACCAACCCAGAGTATTTAAGAACGAACCTCCTGAAAAAGTTGCAAATTCCCAGGTAAGTTTTTAACTGTTTAACATTCTGTGGCACCTCTGCGTTAAGTATCTTATTAACCCTACTTTCCTCTGGTGTTACACCTCTACTCGACACTCTATGACCTAAAAATGTCACTTCTGACTGACAGAATGACGACTTAGACAGCTTCAAAGTGAACCCTGCCTGATCTAACTTCTGAAAAACTACGAGGTACGTTCAGAAAGTAAGCTCCGTTTGGTAATAAAATTGAATTGTGTACAGATACAGAAAAAATATTTATTGCACAACATTCTACACCTCTTAAACTACTTTTCCACATAACTGCCGAACTTTTGCAGGCATTTGTCATAGCGTGGCACAAGTTTTTGGATACCTTCTTCATAGAAGTTTGCCGCCGACCCGTAAACGAGAGTGAAGACTCCCCTTAAGATATCCTACTGTTTGGCCATCACTGTTAGGCAAATTGCGTATGTGGTCAGGAGAACTCCTAAACATACGCAGTTCTCCTGGTAAGCACGCAATTTGCCTAACAGTAGTGACCAAACAGTAGGATATCTTAAGGGGAGTCTTCACTCTCGTTTACGGGTCGGCGGCAAACTTCTATGAAGAGGTATCCAAAAACTTGTGCCACGCTATGACAAATGCCTGCAAAAGTTCGGCAGTTATGTGGAAAAGTAGTTTAAGAGGTGTAGAATGTTGTGCAATAAATATCTTTTCTGTATCTGTACACAATTTAATTTAATTACCAAACGGAGCTTACTTTCTGGACGTGCCTCGTATATTTAAATGACATAGATGCTCCTCAAAACTGCGTGAACTAATTACCATATCATCAATGTAAATGGTTACAAACTCTCCTGTGTCATCCCCTAATGCGATGTTTAAAGCCCTAATTAAAGCTGCTGAACTACTCTTTAACCCATAAGGTGTTCTACAAAATTGATAAAGGTTATATTTATGACTAAAAGCTGTAAATGGTCTATCTTCGTACATAAGTGGCACTTGCCAAAAACTGGAACTCAAATCTACACAAGTGAAATACTTCTTCCCCTCAAATGTTTGCATTAATTCCTCTATTGACATAGATTTCAGCTGATCTGAACTAATTCTACTGTTAACCAAACGAGCGTCTAAACAAATACGAACAGTGCCGTCGGTCTTGGGTACCGTTATCAAAGAATTAACATATGGACTGTTCGAGTGCTCAATAATCCCATCTTCAAGCATCTGGTTAATTTGTGCCTCAACTGCACTCTGATAAGCGAAAGGTACAGGATATCTATGTCCTGTGAATACTGACCTATCAATAACGTTCAATGAATGTGTATAGCAATTGGCCATACCAATGCGATCCTCAAAAACTCTCCTATTACACAATAACACATCATAGAGCCGAACACATTGTTCCACCTCTATATTACCCTGAAATGCAGCCTCACGTAACGAGTCCTCTAGACTTCCGTTCGTAATCACACTGCCCACAAAACATGGAGAACCCCGCTCTACGGCTGGCGATATCTCATTTAAAGTACAAATCACACCTACAACACTACTCCTCTGAATATGGTCATTGAACGCTACTTCTACTTCAGAATCTCCCCATTTAAATTTCAAACTCCCTACATCATAACATAAGTTACCAGACACTCTACTTAGCCACTCTGAACCCAAGATAACACTGAATACTAAATTTGGAATTAAAAGGCAAATCTGCTTCTCTACATGATTATTAATTTTAATGTCTACTAAAACTTGCTTAGAAATTACTTTAGACCTCTTCCCAACAGCTGTGATAACAAAAGTGCTTTTAATTGGCATCTCCTCAAAATTTACTCCAGTTCCTTTCATTTTATCATAAAATGCACTACTTATGCAACTCTTCATACAACCACTATCAATTAAAACATCTGTGTACGCCTCGGACACGTTAAATTTAACTATGGGGCTCTTACTAACCACTTCCTGAATAATACCTTCATCATTTAGTTCATGTAATAATTCATTTCTTACATTTAGGTCATAGGGTTCCTGTATAATTGTATGGACAGGGCATGCTACAGACTGAGATTCTGACCTTACTTCGCAGCCTGGTTCGCGTTTAAAGAACCGCTACAGCTGGCCGTAGTACTACTAACTACTGAACTGGTCTGGATGTTCTGGGCTGTGTTGTCATTGTTTTGCTGTATATTACTACCACTAGGCTGTCCTCTTCCTTGACCCCTATTCTGGTTGTAATTATTGTCATTATAATTTCTCCCTTGATTTCCCCTGAAATCATTGTTTCTCCCTTGATACTGATTCCCATAGCCATTTCCTCTGTTCTGATTTAGCTGATTATTATTATTCCTATTTTGAGCGTTGGCCCCTTCGCCACCGTTCCCTTGAACTTCCTGATGCCTGGCTTCATTAGGTCTATTATTATTATTACCCTGGTTCCGATTGAAATTGTCCTCATAACCCCCTCTCCCTAGTGCATCAAATGTGCTTAACAAATTTTCTACTTGTGATATAGTCTTTACATTCTGGATACAAGCAGCCTCCTTGATCCTATAGGGAAAGTGCCTAAGTAGCAACCTTACCACATCACTTTCCTCCTTCAAGCCATCAAGATATTTACACACTAATACCTGCCCTAAAAAGTATTCGGTCATGGTGGAGCTTCCTTTAGGGTTATATTTACCACACACTACTCCCTCACGATGCTGCGACTGAATAACCTCATTCCAGAACTTTTCACAGAATTTCATTTTAAAATCATTGATATCAGTAAACTTGTCTCTGTAGACAGCAAACCAATTCCTCGTTTCCCCCACAAACACTTGTTCTAAAATTTCAACTACCTGGCACCACTCAATACTACCATTTTCCAACCTTTCCCCGAATTTATTTTCTATAGTGTTCATGAACTCCATTGGGCACCCCTGTCGATTGCTGAACTTACCCAGTTCTACCTCCCTGTGTGTGCTATTCACAAAAACTGGCCTATTCTGACTATTTTCTTGCCTGATCCTAGCTTTTAATTTTAATTCTAATTCTGCGATTTTCTCCTCAGCCTTCCTCTCAATACTGTTTACTGTTAATTTAATGTTTCCTTCTGATTCTTCTACTTTATCATATAGCTTTGCTTGTTTCTCCTCAATCTTGCTAATGCTCTCTCTATTACTCTCTCTTAAATCATTTACTTCTGCAACTATTTGTGAGTGGACTTTCTCAATTCTACCCCCCAGCTGTTCCTTAACCTCTTTAGTTGCTACCTGAATTTTGTCAATTTCTCCCCCCAATTGCTTTTTGACCTGCTGTGTTTCCAGTTGCACTAGTTCTTTTAAATTTTCAGCCTGTGTACTGATTCTAATTTCTAACTCCTCCTGTACTTTTCCTAATTTCTTGTCTACATCTGCAATGATCTCTTTAACCTTCTCTTCCATTACTCCTCTGATTTCTCCTCTAATCTGCTCCATTTTCACACTAATTTCCTTGTTGTTCTTATCTAATTTTGCATTATTCTGTTCTAATTTTTTATTTAAAGCTTCTGTACTTTCTTTATTTTCCCTACTGTTTTCTTCTAATTTAGCGTTGTTTTGTTCCAGTTTAGCATTTAAAGCGTCTGTACTTTCTTTATTTTCCCTACTGTTTTGTTCTAATTTTGCATTATTCTGTTCTAATTTTGCATTTAAGGCATCACTACTAACTTTGTTCTGATACATGAACTCGAGAAGTAAAGTTTTTAATTCTGGTTGGCCGCCTACACTCCCTGTTTCAGTATCGGGATTTACCTCCGCTATCCCGGTACTACCATCACTCGACATACTGCTCGTATCATCACTCTCCAGTTGATGACCCCTACGTAACCTTATCTGTCTTTCTTTCTCATCCCCCATAATGATATACACTGATACAGACAAATAACCCCCAAAATACAGGCACAGAAATATATACCCTTCTCCTTCCACAAATGTTATTAGGTTTTCAGCCCCACGTTGGGCGCCAATGTAATGGTTTCTTTCGCCCTCACGTCGAGCGACAAGTGTAACGTTTTGCTAGCCCCTAACGTTGAGCGTACAATGTGGCAGTTTGGCTAGCCCACACTGTTGGGAGATAAATGTAACTGTTTACCTTTGCCTAAGCTATGTTGTTTTAATGGGCGCCAAGACCTCAATGCAATGTTGAAATCTAAATTTGTATTTAACAACGTCTAGCTCTGGCAGAACACCTTCAAGACACTATTCACTCAGATCGTGGTATGATTTGATCATTAACCCAACAAACAATTGTATCAGGAGAAGGAATTGGTCTATATCTAATGCTACCTACTGAAAGCAAAGATTGCATTGTAAAAGAAATGAATTTATTATATAAAACAAGTATAGCAAAATTAATAATAATAATAAGTACAAAATTTAAATTGGAGCGTTGTGATTTGAATATTACCGATAGAAAATTACGTGAAAACGGAGTCTGATAAATTGATTTTACTCTTATTTCCAAGCTATGAAGTTACTGAAATATGAAATGTAAAACAAAGAAAAATGAGAGATTGCGTATTTCTGCGTCATTTGCGCTTACCATTGGAAATTGCCAAGGCATTTCCCTCGTACTTGCTGATGCTGTGAGCTTCCCACAGTCTCCTGGACGTCGTCATCTCCGTCGGAATTTGATGATATTCTGGTAGATTAGATAATTCTATGGTCCGTACCTCGGACCCAAACACTCGTACAACCGCACTGGTTAAGTTTTGCAAAAGTTAGTCTTCAACTCCACTGAACATCGGAGCGACACGCACTTGCAACCGTACTCCGCAAGTTCTACACAGATAGTCCGTTCCACGGAACATCAGAGCGTCCCCCGCGTATAACCATACTCCGCAAGTATTTCACAGATAGTCGCTAACTCCACCGAACATCGGAGCCACTCGCACGCGCATCCATACTCGTCAAGTATTTCACAGATAGTGCTTGTTTCACGGCGCGTCGAACGATATATGCACACGTTGGCTCCCCCACTCTTCAGCCGGCTTCAGCTTGCGTGGTCCTCACTGATTGGTTGACCCACCGCTAGTTCCCCTCCTCTGGTTTCTTTACACTCGGCGCGCGAGAGGGAGAAGTCGTTTTCCGTTCCAACAATTCGCCTTTTCTAGACCTTGCGACCCAAGATTGCGTCATGCTTCTCGACAAGATTAAGCGTGTACTTGAAATCCCAGTGAGTCACGTCTCTCGATATACCCTAACTGACGAAAACTCCGTAAAATTCCGTAATCAGATAATTTTCTATGATATCGTCGTTCGTAATAATTTGCTGGATAGCGTTTTCTAAGACATAGAAAACCTATCTGAATCCTAATAATTTTTATAAAATGCTCCGAAAATACCTAAATAATAATTATAATAAATTAATAATAATAATAATAAATTAACATGAAAAATTCTCTTGGCTGAACAATTTGCCGCGTAAATAAATCTAGAATGGCTTCCTACTGACTTATGCCAGTTGCATAAAACCCCTCGAAAAACACGTTACAATATTTTCCGATACACTTGGTTAGTGTTGTGTCTCCGATGTACTCTGTGTGTCTGGGAATGTAAGGATTCCTTGTCACTTAAGTAGGTACTATCTAAACATTTTACTGATGTGAGTGTCTTGAGATGGGCTAAATCTGGAAAAGATAGCCAATGAATAATATTGACAACCGGGTTCGAACACCTTGACTTTCATTTCTAGGCCCGTTAATGTGCGTGTTGCAATGAAGATAAGTGCAGTGCTTTCTATCAAGGTATAATGCACACTTACGAATATATGGAAGATTACCATTAGATCTCCTAATATGTGACGTGGGACACACAAAAGCTCATGACAATATAGGTTACGTTTCATATAGGCCTACCGTCCTTCAGTGAATTATGTCATTTTGTGGCTGAGTTTCTATGATATTATTTCTATACATACTCCTTGTCAATGCTGGGATAGTGCTTTATATCAAATACCCATATAAAAGTTCCCCACCCTACTACATTTCATGTAATTAGTAAACTCACTTCCAGGATGACAAAGTCGGGAATCGAACCCGGAACTCTGGGGTGACTGTTCATTATTCTGCAAAACATTGATCGCATGTATCAAGATGCTACTTTTCTGATGACTGTTTACGAACAGTGCTTGGTTCTCTCCATGGAATTATGATTGAGCATCTCTAACTTTAGGGGCCTCACATAACCAGTTTGGTCACGGACATTTCCGAGCATATTCTTGTCATTTGTAGCTCTTCAGTCGGTCAACACGATTGTGTCCAATAAATGGGTGGGGTAAAAGATATAAATATTGAAACACACTTGGGTAGATTATTACCTTGGGAATAACCTAACCCCCAAGGGAAGATGATAAAGAAAAAGAAGTGGGTTTCGGACTGGAGAAAAAGGATGGAGAAATAGGACGAGAGTCCTACAGAAGTTATAAGATTAACTTTAAATATACTCATAGGCAGCTGCCACTGCAAATCCGCTCTCCGATACCTAAAGTGGGTAGGG
Source organism: Meconema thalassinum (assembly GCA_946902985.2). Taxonomy (NCBI): domain Eukaryota; kingdom Metazoa; phylum Arthropoda; class Insecta; order Orthoptera; family Tettigoniidae; genus Meconema; species Meconema thalassinum. The sequence goes on along the minus strand of OX336389.2, from coordinate 958,874,015 downwards.
ACCTGGGCAAAGCTAACGGGAAACGCAGCTGGAACTTGGGTTGTTTGTAAGAAAGTTACTTTAGCGTATTCCCTCTCAAGCATACATATGGCAAGACAAAGAGTAACGGATTTATTGTGTATCTGTTCAAAGGAGTTTGTTTCTAAACAGGTAATTTGAAGAATGCCAATAATTTGAATCAGATTTGATATTTTAGTTTTTGAAATTGTAGAATTTCTAAAGAGCGACCAAATGCTTCCAAGAAGGATAGGGATAAAGCAATTATACCTTTGGGAATAATTTTGGTAAGTGCACCAATAGTTGCATTTAGAAATGGCTAAGCTTTTACTCAGCAAGGCGCCGACTAAAAGTTTAGACAATGAGAAACACTTATATTTTGAAAAACCAACCATAAGTGTTAGAGAGAATCTCCACAAGCAGGAAGCTGGCGTAGCGAGCTATGCTTGCCTTACTGGCCAGTTAGAATTAGCTATTAAAGCTAAGAGAGACTTTACTAAGTTACCAACTAAGAGTTCTTGCTCAAATGCAACAAGTGGTGAAAATCCTATCAATAGATTTATTTTTATTGAATAGGAAGAGTCAAGGAAGACAGGATCTTGCCCAACCGCTATATTAGAGAAATGATAAAGCCAAAAAGAAATATTTAATTTATTTAACAATGTAAAAGGAAGTAGTTTTGTAACAAATATATAATTTTGATTTCTATAAACAATTGGGGTCGCAGACCTCCGAAAACATCTAAAGCTTGCGCCAGGCAATTAATAATTATTTTGGTTTCAAACCTTTTATATGATTTAAAATCTTCGTAAGATTTTGAAATGACGAAGATAAATAAATGAAAAATTTAAAGATAACTGATGTAATTAAAGTTAAACAATAAATCAAGTACAAGGTGTGTACTTTAAGGATTTCTAGGTAAGTATCTTAGAAAGAATAACAACTTCGAAAGTAACAACAACAAATAGCAGGATGAATAAAATAGAAGTTTCTATAACTTCTTGTATTGATACAGAAATACTTGGTTGGATTATACAAATAGGGCAGGTCACTTATTGTGAAACCTGAAGAGAAAAATCGAAAGGAAGTTTCTAGAACTCCTATGTTTAAGTAGGGATCACGAGAAAAATGGGGCAAGTTTCCCTTTCGTGAAACCTAGAGAAACTTATGAGTTGAAAGAATTGTATTCCCTCATTAAAAAGGGAGAAACAATATAATTCAAGGCGTGTACTAGACACGAAGTTTTACAGACATTAATTCGTTATACGTGGAACAAGTAAGGGAGGGCACTTATTGAGAGTGACATCTCATTGAAAAAAGACCTAAAGTAACAATTTTATTATTTTGGTTTGTTAGTAAAGGGTTAGGGAAGGATCAAATGGGATTGTGGAAAAATGTTCATGGCCTTATTTATTGTACTCGGACGAGCGCGACGCGGATGAAAGGTTGAACAAGCACTGTTTTCACTATAGTCTGTTGATATAGTTGAAAAGTTCACTGTAGTAGCACAAAAAGTTGATGGCAAAGAAAGTTATTGCAATGGTGGAAAATAACTAGATTTGCGAGAATCTATTGCTTGAGAAACTTGTATGTTATAGTTGAATGCACCAGAAAAATCACTCCTGGAAAATAATACATGTGTTAATTAATTATCGCAATTAAATGGGGCAATTAGGATTACGCGTTACGACGCTGTAAATTTTAACCGCTATGCAATGATCAGGATCTGATGATGGCCACTTGAGGGTCGAAAGGTGTAATCTTAAATTGCCCCATTTAATCGTGATAATTAATTAATACATGTATTTTTTCCAGGAGTGTAGTTACATATTTATGTCTTGTACCCCGACCAATCATTGGGCACAATCGTGTCGACTGGCTGAAAAGCTACAAATGACAATTTTGTATAGGCAACGCTGAAAAGAATTGCTTCAAATCTCTACGAGCATATTCTTCCCGTGTGTCCTGTGACCTATCCCACCTGCACATCACTGAGCTCATGCTAAGATGAAAATCCACAGCCTGCTTCCAGTCGACCGACCGGGTCAGGTAATGGAATGAATGAAGCCACAATCTAGCGGCGAGGATATGAGCTGTGCCGCCTGCCAAGGCCTGTCGCACTCACCAGGGGTAATGATTAAATGAATGACAGATGACATGAAATGATAGTGGAGAGTGTTGCTGGAATGAAAGTTGTGACAGGGAAAACCGGAGTACCCGGAGAAGAACCTGTCTGTCTCCGCTTTGTCCAGCACAAATCTCACATGGAGTGTCCGGGATTTGAAACACGGACCCAGCGGTGAGAGGCCGGCGTGCTGCCGCCTAAGCCACGGAGGCTTGAGCTTATGCTAAGATAATAGTGCGATACTAACAGAAGCACTATTACCATCTCATGAGCTCAGTAATACAGGCGGGATATATCATAAGATGCAAGCGAAGTATATGCTTCGATAAGACATAACACCGTACTCTACGGGCAGGGATGGTTTGCATCTGCATGAAGTAATTTCTCAGCTTCTTTATTTCCATCCTTACCAGGGGAAATGTTTCTGGCGACTGCTAATGAAGAGAAGAGGTAGGTTGGTAGGACACATACTGAGACACCCAGGAATAGCAAACATAGTAATGGAAGGAAGGTTTGAGGACAAGAACTGTAGGGGTAGACCAAGGTTAGAATATGTACCAACAACAGATTGCCTTGGATGTAAGGTGTGGTAGCTTTGCAGAGTTGAAACTATTAGCTCAGGACAGGGAGGCATGGAGAGCTGCATCAAACCAGTCAAAAGACTGAAGACTCAAACAACAACCAGAAAATAGAACACTGAACAACAGGTGTTTACAAAGGTCATTTTCACAGGATCCTTCAAACACTGTGTGGCTGTGATGAGTCTCATTGGCGGGTTCGAGCCTGGAAAGGAGTCCTAATTAAGTTACTAAGCTCCCAGCTCACATCTGGTGCATGCAGCTCACGTGACTGCTGATTGGCTAGATCCTTCTCGTAGTACGTATTCCCCTAACCGCCAATTGCAGCATTCAACCATTCTAGATCAATGTGAGTCTTCATCGTCTCATTGTAATATCATACTGATAACCGGGTGAGTTAGCCGAGGTCGTTACGGCGTGGCTGCAGTCAGTCACTTACATCCGGGAGGCGAGGAGGTTCGAATCCACCGCCGGCAACCTTGAAGATGGTTTTCTGTGATTTCCCATCTTCCTTCCAGGCAAATGCCGGGGTTGGTCCCTAACTATAGGCCACAGCCGCTACCTTCCAATTCCTCGTCCTTCCATTAACACTTTCCTCCCCAGACAACACTCCACACGCGACGGTACTTGTAGCTCACCCAATGGGTGTTCGTATAGAAGCAGCTACAAAACTTTGGCGAGCCGAACATGTCCTCGGGCACTCCCGGCACCAAAAGCCATATGCTAATTCATACTGATACAAATTCTGTAAGGCGATTTGTACATCCGGCCTCCTTTTTCCCAGTGATCACATTCGTTCATAGAATACGTGGATCCGGAGCCCACACATTCTCATAGTTCAAGATACACTAGTGTGTGTTTGACTATTATGTCTGAAGGATAGTTTGATACAGGCCTTCCTAAGCTAATCGTTTCATTTGTACGCATTATACTTACTGCACACTACATTCGCAGAAATCTGCTAACCACATCCCCTACAATTCTTGTCCTCCCCTTCTCCCTTCAGGACTGAATTAGCTATTCCTCAATGCCTTAGTATAATACTGTTATTGGTTTTATGTCCCTTTAAACTACTGTGGATTTTAGAGACGCCAGGGTGCCGGAATTTAGCCCAGAAGGGGATCTTACCCGTGACATTAAATCTACTGACACTGCTCCTTCGCATTTGCGCACCCTCAAATGCCAACTGACTGCGCCAGGATTCGATCCTGCAATCTTGGGAACAGCAGGTGAAAACGTTACCGCTGCGCCACGCAGCCGGTCGAATTCCGTATCAATCTATATCTTATTTTCGTTAGAATTCACCAGAAATTCTTGGTGGCCCATTCACCTTAATGTCCCTTCATTTATTACTCGATCTGTCCAATTCACCTTCGTCAATCTCCTGCAACACTGCATTTCAAATCCGTTTCTTAACGTATTTTCTCCTTCATCTACTGTACAGTCTGTTTCCCCTCTGTCGAGTACCAAGCTCCAGACTTATGCTTTCTAAAATTATGTCAACTGATTTATTTTCTACAGGAAAACCTTTCATATACCGTTTACTTCGTCTATCACTGTTAACTTTGCTTCCCAAGTATCAGTGATGCCGGCCCTGTGGTGTTGCGGTAGCGCGTCTGCCTCTCACCTGGAGGCCCAGGGTTCGATTCCCGACACCATCAGGGATTTTAGAAACTGACGTGAGGGCTGGAACGGGGTGCACTCAGCTTCGTGAGGACAATTGAGTAGCTGTCTGACAGTGAGGCAGCGCCCCGGTCACGAGAATCACGATTAACGGCCGAGTGGACTTGATGCACTGACCACGCGTCACCCCAATATCTGCAGGCCAAATGGCTGGACAGCGGTCGCTTGGTAGGCCTAGGCCCTTCATGGGCTGTAGTGCTAGGGCTTATTAAATATCAGTGATAACCAACGCAATTTGACGCTTTGCCCCTGACAGTTGTGCTGCTCTCTGTGTGTGCTAAATCTGCCGCTCCTGCGGCCACGAACTTGAATCATTTGCGTAGTTACTCCACCAGTATTTGCATGTGAGTTTACATTGCGATTTGAGTTGAGTGTCATGAGGATTCGATTTGTACTGTCAAAGGGTGTATTTACTTATTACGCTTGGCGTCAATGGTAATATATCTGTATGTTGTGTAGCAGTAATCCTTGCAATTAGGACAGACAGTTGCACATTTTAAAGCGTCATACTTTGAATTAAAAATCAATTTACCCCAATGTCCTACATTGACGTGCACATAACTTGACGTGTTTCTGTCAGGTTACGAGTCTGGAGATTAGCTAAACTTCAAAAAGCACCAACGGGAGTAATGTGAGAGAAGAAATCTAAATGATGAGGCACATGTATGGTTCATTAATAGTCTATTAAAAATACATGCTATCAGATGTGGACGATGCTCAATACATATCCACAGTGAAAGGGATTACACATTTTTGTTCATTGTAAAATGATCAGCTTACAAATTACGATATTGTTGTTGTTGTTGTTGTTGTTGATTCTTTGAAGACCTTTGTGACAGCGTGGCCATGTAGCACCGTGTACGTGGGTGTGTGTGTGTGTGTGTGGAATTTTTCTGATAACCTGTGTTACTTTGTTGGCTGTATCAGTGTGTGTAATTGTAATTCAAATAAGAGTTCGGAAGAAAGCGGGGTTGGCCTTAATTTAGGAACCATCCCGGCATTCACCTGGAGTAGAAGTGGGAAACCACTGAAAACCACTTCCAGGATAGCTAAACTAATTACAACTAATTGACTGTATATTGGACAAAGTGTTTTATTATATTACAGTGCCATGATAAAGTACAACAATATTATGTGACACATTTGTGGCCAACTTCAAGAGAGTTGTTGTTAATTCATTTGAGGGGCTTGGGACATCTTGGTCATCTACCCGGTTTTGTTATGTGTGTTGAAATTGTCTGATCACCGGTATTTGTGTGATGACTGTATTAGTGTGTGTAGCTGTATTGGGGATAGGGATGGGTTAGCTGCCCCGGGACTTAAAAAGAAGGTAGGCCTACTATCCCGGCATTTACCTGGAGGGAGTGTGGAGAACTCCTGGGTAAAGCCACACTCAGGATAGCCACTGTCAGTGCCGTGATTCTAACCTGTGATCTCAGGACTCGCTTCAGCTTCCCTCGAGGCCGTGGTGCACAATTTAACGAGAACGGCTACGCTGCGGGTTACTTCAAGAAAGTCGACAATTACTTTGAAGCTTTATGGATACGAGCTGGTTTTAGCATTACCACATTACATTGTGTCAAATTTGTTAAATTGAAGTATTTTAACCCCGTGTGCTTGGATGTATAAGAGTGTGTGTGTGTGTAATTTTGCTGATAACATGTGTTATTGTGATGGCTGTTTTGATGTGTTATTAAAATGTGAGCTCTAGGTTACGATCCCCAAAATGACACAGTGTATCAGACACATGCACTACCCTGTCATTGGTCCCTATATGGCATGGGTGACCACAACGAGGCTCGCGAAACAAATGCGGCTCTTGAGTCAAACTCGTGCGTCTCCTTTAAAAATGGCTCAGATTTTGAAAAGTTTAAAAAGCATATCAAGTATATAAATGGACTGGCGTTTGTGAAGAAAGTTCCACAAAAGAAATATTTACTAACAAAAGAGTGTGCTTATCTCAATATTTGGGACTACTTATTGTATGTGTGATTCACTTTACTCAACGCTCAAGTTCACTAATTCTAAATATCGAACTGAACTAACTGATGAACCTTGAAGTGAACTCGTGCGAACTGTGCTTACCAATTATTATCGGTCAGATTTCAAACAACTAAAAGCAAAAATAAACCCTCAAACAAGCACTTCTCAATGAAACAAAAAACAAAACATGTATCTTGTGTAATTGAACAATTCTGTTACCGTGTGTGTTAAGTAAGCTATATAAATGTTTCTTCATTTTTATGAAATAAAAAACATGTCTTTATTTCATAAATCATTAATTTTCTAACAATCAGGCTCGCATCGAAACAGTTTCATAAATGTGTGGCTCCCAAAGTTAATGTTATTGGCTACCCCTGCTATATGGCATCGCTCTTTGCGTACTTGAATTGCTGAATAAGCATTATGCTGCTTGCTCATGAACAAGTCACAGTACCTCACTGCGAGTCCATACCTGTCAGTGGAAATTATGCATCGAGTTATACAAATTACGCCAATCCGGCAATTACCTGGAGTAGAAGTGGGAAACCACCGAAAACCACTTCCAGGATGGCTTAGGTAGGAATTGGACCCATCTCTTCTGCAGAATGTCAACTCGCATGCAGCGAAACCTGCTCCCAGTATTGAGGAGATAACTGATTTTTACGACTTAGTGTCCAGCAACGATTACTAAACCATGCATATTTTAAGTTATGCATGCTTAGGAAAAATTAACTCTGACCTTTATAAGCTGTTGAAATTATACACCATTGAGTCGCATAACTGTTGCACCTACCAACATTGGATATGGGCAGTGTTCGTTGTTGTTGTTGTTGTTGTTGTTGTTGTTGTTGTTTTTGTTGTTGTTGTTGTTGTTGTTGATTGATTGATTTAGGTTTTTTTGACACCGTGGACACTTAGCCACGTGTACTTAGGTGTGTGTATTTGTGGAATTTGTCTGACAACCAGTGTTATTGTGATGGCTGTATTAGTGTGTGTATTTGTAATTCAGATGAGGATTGGGAAGAAAGCGGCCAGGCCTTACGTTAGGAACCAACCCGGCATTTGCCTGGGGTAGAAATGGGAAACCACGGAAAACTACTTCCAGGATGGCTGAGGTAGAAATCGGACCCATCTCTTCCCAGACTTGCCTCACGAGGCTGAGTGTACCATGTTGGAATTAAATTTCTTGGCAGAGCCGGGAATCGAACCCAGGCCTCCACGGTTTCAGCCACAACTCATTAAACTTTTAGGTAATATTTCCTCCCTCATTCTCTTCACGTTGAAACGTTTAATTAGTGCCCCATGTTGGTAGCGCCAAATGAAACGTTTTGCTAGCTCCTACTGTTGGGTGAGAAATGTAACTGTTTACCTTTGCCTAAGCTATGTTGTTTTAATGGGCGCCAAGACCTCAACGCAATGTTGAAATCTAAATTTGTATTTAACAACGTCTAGCTCTGGCAGAACACCTTCAAGACTCTATTCACTCAGATCGTGGTATGATTTGATCATTAAACCAACAAACAATTGTATCAGGAGAAGGAATTGGTCTATATCTAATGCTACCTACTGAAAGCAAAGATTGCATTGTAAAAGAAATGAATTTATTATATAAAACAAGAATAGCAAAATTAATAATAATAAGTATAAAATTTAAATTGGAGCGTTGTGATTTGAATATTACCGATAGAAAATTACATGAAAACGGAGTCTGATAAATTGATTTTACTCTTATTTCCAAGCTATGAAGTTACTGAAATATGAAATGTAAAACAAAGAAAATGAGAGATTGCGTATTTCTGCGTCATTGGCGCTTACCACTGGAAATTGCCAAAGCATTTCCCTCGTTCTTGATGATGTGAGCTTCCCACAGTCTCCTGGACGTCGTCATCTCCGTCGGAATTTGATGATATTCTGGTAGATTAGATAATTCTATGGTCCGTACCTCGGACCCAAACACTCGTACAACCAAGTTTTACAAAAGTTCGTCGCTAACTCCACTGAACATCGGAGCGACACGCACTTGCGACCGTACACCTCAAGTATTTCACAGATAGTCCTCGTTCCACGGCGCGTCGAACGATATATCCACACGTTGGCTCCCCACTCTTCAGTCCCAACTAGCTTACGTCGTCTCCCCTGATTGGCTGACCCACCACGCGATCTTCTCCTCCTCCGGGTCATTACACTCGGCGGGAGGGTTCCGTTCCAACAATTCGTCTTTTCTAGACCTTGCGACCCAAGATTGCGTCATGCTTCTCGACAAGATTAAGCGTGTACTTGAAATCCCAGTGAGTCACGTCTCTCGATATACCCTAACTGACGAAAACTCCGTAAAATTCCGTAATCAGATAATTTTCTATGATATCGTCGTTCGTAATAATTTGCATGATAGCGGAATTTGAAGACATAGAAAACCTATCTGAATGCTAATAATTTTTATAAAATGCTCCGAAAGTACCTTAATAATAATTATAATAAATTAATAATAATAATAAATTACCATGAAAAATTCTCTTGGCTGAACAATTTGCCGCGTAAATAAATATAGAATGGCTTCCTACTGACTTATACCAGTTGCATAAAACCCCTCGAAAAACACGTTACATATTCGCCTCGGATCATCGGATGATTTACCGTGACGACGGTCCATTATCCGATTATCCCAGACACGTTAATAAACCCCATCCAAAATACTTATTACATAAATGAAATCACCCTAAATTACAGATATATACACTCATATTTTTTCTTCACGCACTTTGCGTCAAAGTTTGTTGTCACAATGGATTGCACTTTGCAACCAGTCCAATGTTTTACATATGGAATAGTGTTCCACGGATATTTCCGCCTCTCAAATTTCTCTATGTTGGAGAAATAGACATAATTAATGTGTGAGCACTATGTATTTATGATGTCATACCACACGCATTGAAGGTGTTCTGATATATTTATATCACCATAGAACTCCCTAATTTCACTGGAGGTCCCCTCCTTATGGTGACACTTAATTCCACTTATCACTGAGCACACGATCACACTACTGTGGCAGCGCCTCGTGACCATAATACTTAATCTCTCTTTAAAGTAGATTAAATTAATATTGACTTCTGAAAAAAAAAACAGTAAATGTGCATTACATATAACACCAAATATTTCTGTGCCGTAATCGCCCTGTCTTGTTAAGTTCCCGTACACCATATTCTACTTAATACTAGTTCTCAACACAGACCATTTCTCCTCACACAAATAATACCTTTGTACAAATTATCTTAAATTACACACTTACAAATCTTACATGGCGAGGCCGTAAACAGAAATCACGTGTGCTGATATGTATGAGTTTCATGAAGGACTGTCTCGCATTCTGATGGCCCATCTTTTATCTCGTGGACGCCTTAAGCTAACAAGCCCTATTCAAGCGCTCCCCCATCTCTTGGAGATAAATGGGAACCCATCAGCGCTGCCAAAATGGCCTTGGTGCATCGAGACAATTTAGTGCTCAACAGCATCCGACAATCCCGTCATATTTCCCTGTACCTTAAAAACTCTCATTTACTTACATACTACCCCCCTGTGTGACTTCTGATACGCCTGCCTTAAGACCAGATCTTCCACGCACCAGATACCACACTTACTCATTTGATAGGCTGGCTCGCCAGCTAAACACACTCACTTTATGACACATATTTTCGTAGACTATGTATATTATACGTTCCGTATAATCTGTTTCCCTCACTATTCTCCAGCACATATGCTGTTTTCCCAATACGTTTGGAAACTATAAATGTTACTGCGTCACCTGCAAAGTGGCAGGAACACATATTGCCCACCGATTATTCCTACATTTCCTTGCAAGAAGCCCATCCTGCATCTTGTACGTGAACCGTCCTACTTTCACATACTCTTCTTCACCTATTTCCAACCTAGCCAGTGGCTCCTTTAACTTAACGTCATCACGTTGCTCCACTAGCATATTTCTCAGTGTCTGTAACGATGCCCTGTTGCTACTGTCCACACATGCTAACCCTACTTTCCTCTGGTGTTACACCTCTACTCGACACTCTATGACCTAAAAATGTCACTTCTGACTGACAGAATGACGACTTAGACAGCTTCAAAGTGAACCCTGCCTGATCTAACTTCTGAAAAACTATATTTAAATGACATAGATGCTCCTCAAAACTGCGTGAACTAATTACCATATCATCAATGTAAATGGTTACAAACTCTCCTGTGTCATCCCCTAATGCGATGTTTAAAGCCCTAATTAAAGCTGCTGAACTACTCTTTAACCCATAAGGTGTTCTACAAAATTGATAAAGGTTATATTTATGACTAAAAGCTGTAAATGGTCTATCTTCGTACATAAGTGGCACTTGCCAAAAACTGGAACTCAAATCTACACAAGTGAAATACTTCTTCCCCTCAAATGTTTGCATTAATTCCTCTATTGACATAGATTTCAGCTGATCTGAACTAATTCTACTGTTAACCAAACGAGCGTCTAAACAAATACGAACAGTGCCGTCGGTCTTGGGTACCGTGATCAAAGAATTAACATATGGACTGTTCGAGTGCTCAATAATCCCATCTTCAAGCATCTGGTTAATTTGTGCCTCAACTGCACTCTGATAAGCGAAAGGTACAGGATATCTATGTCCTGTGAATACTGACCTATCAATAACGTTCAATGAATGTGTATAGCAATTGGCCATACCAATACGATCCTCAAAACTCTCCTATTACACCATAACACATCATAGAGCCGAACACCCTGTTCATCCTCTATATTTCCCTGAAATGCAGCCTCACGTAACGAGTCCTCTAGACTTCCGTTCGTAATCACACTGCCCACAAAACATGGAGAACCCCGCTCTACGGCTGGCGATATCTCATTTAAAGTACAAATCACACCTACAATACTACTTCTCTGAATATGGTCATTGAACGCTACTTCTACTTCAGAATCTCCCCATTTAAATTTCAAACTCCCTACATCATAACATAAGTTACCAGACACTCTACTTAGCCACTCTGAACCCAAGATAACACTGAATACTAAATTTGGAATTACAAGACAAATCTGCTTCTCTAAATGATTATTAATTTTAATGTCTACTAAAACTTGCTTAGAAATTACTTTAGACCTCTTCCCAACAGCTGTGATAACAAAAGTGCTTTTAATTGGCATCTCCTCAAAATTTACTCCAGTTCCTTTCATTTTATCATAAAATGCACTACTTATGCAACTCTTCATACAACCACTATCAATTAAAACATCTGTGTACGCCTCGGACACGTTAAATTTAACTATGGGGCTCTTACTAACCACTTCCTGAATAATACCTTCATCATTTAGTTCATGTAATAATTCATTTCTTACATTTAGGTCATAGGGTTCCAGTATAATTGTATGGACAGGGCATGCTACAGACTGAGATTCTGACCTTACTTCGCAGCCTGGTTCGCGTTTAAAGAACCGCTACAGCTGGCCGTAGTACTAGTTACTACTGCACTGGTCTGGTTGTTCTGAGGTGTGTTGTCATTGTTTGGCTGTATATTACTACCACTAGGCTGTCCTCTTCCTTGACCCCTATTCTGGTTGTAATTATTGTCATTATAATTTCTCCCTTGATTTCCCCTGAAATCATTGTTTCTCCCTTGATTTCCCCTGTAATCATTGTTCCTCCCTTGATACTGATTACCATAGCCATTTCCTCTGTTCTGATTTAGCTGATTATTATTATTTCTATTTTGAGCATGGGCCCCTTCGCCACCGTTCCCTTGAACTTCCTGATGCCTGGCTTCATTAGGTCTATTATTATTATTACCCTGGTTCCTATTGAAATTGTCCTCATAACCCCCTCTCCCTAGTGCATCAAATGTGCTTAATAAATTTTCTACTTGTGATATAGTCTTTACATTCTGGATACAAGCAGCCTCCTTGATCCTATAGGGAAAGTGCCTAAGTAGCAACCTTACCACATCACTTTCCTCCTTCAAGCCATCCAGATATTTACACACTAATACCTGCCCTAAAAAGTATTCGGTCATGGTGGAGCTTCCTTTAGGGTTATATTTACCACACACTACTCCCTCACGATGCTGCGACTGAATAACCTCATTCCAGAACTTTTCACAGAATTTCATTTTAAAATCATTCATATCAGTAAACTTGTCTCTGTAGACAGCAAACCAATTCCTCGTTTCCCCCACAAACACTTGTTCTAAAATTTCAACTACCTGGCACCACTCAATACTACCATTTTCCAACCTCTCCCCGAATTTATTTTCTATAGTGTTCATGAACTCCATTGGGCACCCCTGTCGATTGCTGAACTTACCCAGTTCTACCTCCCTGTGTGTGCTATTCACAAAAACTGGTCTATTCTGACTATTTTCTTGCCTGATCCTAGCTTTTAATTTTAATTCTAATTCTGCGATTTTCTCCTCAGCCTTCCTCTCAATACTGTTTACTGTTAATTTAATGTTTCCTTCTGATTCTTCTACTTTATCATATAGCTTTGCTTGTTTCTCCTCAATCTTGCTAATGCTCTCTTTATTACTCTCTCTTAAATCATTTACTTCTGCAACTATTTGTGAGTGGACTTTCTCAATTCTACCCCCCAGCTGTTCCTTAACCTCTTTAGTAGCTACCTGAATTTTGTCAATTTCTCCCCCCAATTGCTTTTTGACCTGCTGTGTTTCCAGTTGCACTAGTTCTTTTAAATTTTCAGCCTGTGTACTGATTCTAATTTCCAACTCCTCCTGTACTTTTCCTAATTTTCTGTCTACATCTGCAATAATCTCTTTAGCCTTTTCTTCCATCACCCCCCTGATCTCACCTCTAATCAGTTCGAATTTGTCACTCATTTCCCTACTGTTTTGTTCTAATTTAGCATTTAAAGTTTCAGTACTCTCTCTATTTTCCTTACTGTTTTGTTCTAATCTGGCGTTTAAACTATCGCTCAATTCCCTATTACTCTCTTTATTTTCCCTACTGTTTTGTTCTAGTTTAGCGTTATTCTGTTCTAACTTTGCATTTAAAGCTTCTGTACTTTCTTTATTTTCCCTACTGTTTTGTTCTAGTTTAGCGTTATTCTGTTCTAACTTTGCATTTAAAGCTTCTGTACTTTCTTTATTTTCCCTACTGCTTTGTTCTAATTTAGCGTTATTCTGTTCTAACTTTGCATTTAAGGCATCACTACTAACTTTGTTCTGATACATAAACTCAAGAAGTAAAGTTTTTAATTCTGGTTGGCCGCCTACACTCCCTGTTTCAGTATCGGGATTTACCTCCGCTACCCCGGTACTACCATCACTCGACATACTGCTCGTATCATCACTCTCCCGTTGATGACCACTACGTAACCTCATCTGTCTTTCTTTCTCATCCCCCATAATGATATACACTGATACAGACAAATAACCCCCAAAATACAGGCACAGAAATATATACCCTTCTCCTTCCACAAATGTTATTAGGTTTTCAGCCCCAAGTTGTCGGCGACAAGTGAAACGTTTAATTAGTGCCCCATGTTGGTAGCGCCAAATGAAACGTTTTGCTAGCTCCTACTGTTGGGTGAGAAATGTAACTGTTTACCTTTGCCTAAGCTATGTTGTTTTAATGGGCGCCAAGACCTCAACGCAATGTTGAAATCTAAATTTGTATTTAACAACGTCTAGCTCTGGCAGAACACCTTCAAGACTCTATTCACTCAGATCGTGGTATGATTTGATCATTAACCCAACAAACAATTGTATCAGGAGAAGGAATTGGTCTATATCTAATGCTACCTACTGAAAGCAAAGATTGCATTGTAAAAGAAATGAATTTATTATATAAAACAAGAATAGCAAAATTAATAATAATAAGTATAAAATTTAAATTGGAGCGTTGTGATTTGAATATTACCGATAGAAAATTACGTGAAAACGGAGTCTGATAAATTGATTTTACTCTTATTTCCAAGCTATGAAGTTACTGAAATATGAAATGTAAAACAAAGAAAATGAGAGATTGCGTATTTCTGCGTCATTGGCGCTTACCACTGGAAATTGCCAAAGCATTTCCCTCGTTCTTGATGATGTGAGCTTCCCACAGTCTCCTGGACGTCGTCATCTCCGTCGGAATTTGATGATATTCTGGTAGATTAGATAATTCTATGGTCCGTACCTCGGACCCAAACACTCGTACAACCAAGTTTTACAAAAGTTCGTCGCTAACTCCACTGAACATCGGAGCGACACGCACTTGCGACCGTACACCTCAAGTATTTCACAGATAGTCCTCGTTCCACGGCGCGTCGAACGATATATCCACACGTTGGCTCCCCACTCTTCAGTCCCAACTAGCTTACGTCGTCTCCCCTGATTGGCTGACCCACCACGCGATCTTCTCCTCCTCCGGGTCATTACACTCGGTGGGAGGGTTCCGTTCCAACAATTCGTCTTTTCTAGACCTTGCGACCCAAGATTGCGTCATGCTTCTCGACAAGATTAAGCGTGTACTTGAAATCCCAGTGAGTCACGTCTCTCGATATACCCTAACTGACGAAAACTCCGTAAAATTCCGTAATCAGATAATTTTCTATGATATCGTCGTTCGTAATAATTTGCATGATAGCGGAATTTGAAGACATAGAAAACCTATCTGAATGCTAATAATTTTTATAAAATGCTCCGAAAGTACCTTAATAATAATTATAATAAATTAATAATAATAATAAATTACCATGAAAAATTCTCTTGGCTGAACAATTTGCCGCGTAAATAAATATAGAATGGCTTCCTACTGACTTATACCAGTTGCATAAAACCCCTCGAAAAACACGTTACAACGTGACCCCACCATCTGAGTCGGTTCATACCAGCAGCTTCATCTAGCGTGTTCATTTCTAACTTAGCCTTGATCTCTTTATTACGAGTAGCTTCCTGACATTGCTATAATATATTTGTCCCAGAAATCATTCCTGCTATCATCATATCAGTTACCTCTAGCTTATGCATCAGATATCCTCAATTTACCCAGCTCTCACCTCCATACAGCAAGGTCGGTCTAAATACTGAGCCATGTTGGGTGAGGTTCGTCGCTACACTAACTTCCTTTTGCAGAATACTGTACAGTAGATCGCAACTGCATTGGCTTTTCTACCAATCGACTCTCTCTCCTTCCCCGCACTACCATCCTGAGAGAATATCAGCCCAGGTACCGTATTTAAAATGTTCCACCGGCTCCGATTTCGTTCCTCCTATTTTCTAGTTTCTATTTCTATTTTGTTGCGTTTCTTCCCTACCAACATGACCATCGTTTTTGATATGCTGATCTTCATAACATACTCCCTATAAGTCTGTTGAAGTTCTCACATGTTAGTTTGTAAGCTTTCGACGGAGTCTGTTATTATATCCAGGGCATCAGTATAGGTCAGAATGCTTACCTGGTTTTCACCAAGTTGAATCCCATCGAGCCAGTTTATGCCCTTCAGCAAAGGGCCCATATCTCCACTTAGTATAAAACAAAGTCCCTGATTCTTGGATGTTACGGGTAAACTCGAGAACCACTGGATAGATTTTGATGCGGTTTTCACCATTCTGTAAAGGATACCTCAAGCATTATTTCTGTAGAATATAATTTATTTATGATCAAAGGAAGCCGAGCAGTAACGATTTCAGTGGAAAAGTAGAAAAAACTGGCGTCTGAGCGCTTTGTAAGCTTACGCTGGGCAAACTGTTAATAATATCTAGATACTATGAGTGTAAGAATTGTTCAGCATGAAAAGTTCTACAAAAAAGTCCAGGAGAGCATATGTCTATCTTCAATACATCGCCCACTATAAGTGTTTTAACGCTTTAATTTCTTCCAACCATGTCCATTCAACTACTGAGGCGACAGTTTACGAGCTAGCTAAGGGCGAGTCTATCATCCCTGTTACAGCCTAGCTAGCGGGCGAACCTATTGCCCCAGATACAGCCAGCAGCAAACCGTTGAGTCGTGTCGAGTTAAGACTTCTCAGAAGGGTGGTTGTGTTTGGAGTTTCCCTGGAAGTGCAACTCGGGTTTTCTTCATTTCGCCTGTGAAACACAGTCAAGTTAAGATTGGACGGAAGGGGGATTTGAGTTTCATTCTCCTCGCCATTCCCTGGAAGTGCAACTCTCATTTCGCCTGTGAACTTTTCGTTCCGTAAAATTCACAGTCAATTTAAGATTGGACGGAAGGGGGATTATATTATACTAGCAACCTGACCCAGCTTCGCCCGGGAACAGTTATGAATGCATTACGTGATAAGCGCTATTTTTTTTTCAATGTCAATGAACAACGACTAGCTCGAAAAACTGTCACCTCAGTAGTTGAATGGACATGGTTGGAAGAAATTAAAACGTAAAAACACTTATAGAGGGCGATGTATTGAAGACTTTCTTGTAGAACTTTTCATTCTGGCCAATATTTAGATATTTTTAACGGTTTGCCCAGCGTCAGCTTACAAAGCGCTCGGACGCCAGGTTTTTTTTCGACTTTTCCACTGAAATCGTTACTGCTCGGCTTCCTTTGATCATAAACAAATTATATTCCACAGAAATCATCCTCGAGATATCCTTTACAGAATGGTGAAAACCGCATCAAAATCCATCCAGTGTTTCTCGAGATTACTCGTAATCTCGCCATTCTTAAATTGCGTCTGACAAGAATTTGTTGCTCATGCATCTCCATGATAATATAATTTAATAGTCCAGTCAGTGATTTTAACCCATCATGCTGAGACGTAAAACGGATATTGGTTGTTGTTCATTGACATTGGAAAAAAGCACTTATCACGTAATGCATTTATAACTGTTCCCGGGCGAAGCTGGGTCGGGTTGCTGGTATAATATAAACAGTAGTGGTGAGAGGTTACAGCCTTACCTCACTCCTGTAACAACCTTGAACCAAGAACTCATCCTACAATCAACTCTCACTTCAGCCGGTTTGTTAACATAAATACTTTTGATTGTCTGCAGCAACCTTCCCTGGATACCTTAATCACTCAGGATCACACAAACACAAATATCTATTCCTCTCGTAGCATTTCTCAATAAATTGGCGCATACTAAAATTTTGATCCTGACATCCTCGTTGTGGTCTAAAGCCTCACTGGTTTTCATCCATCCCTTAGAAATTACACAGGAAATTAGACCTAGCCCGAATTGTTCTGTTGGACGGCGCATCCACATATGGTGGGAGGCGTCACCAAATATAAGGAAACACTTGGTAAAGAAGAGCAGTGTCAGATACGCGGTATTGGAAGTTCTGTGACGATGTGTGTCCTCTCAAACGCGCTGTTTATTACATTTGAATTTACTTTTGTTTTTCAATTACTTGGAAGAAACAAATTTTGTTTCTTCCATTAGGTGTTTGAGACATCTCGCCCACCATACCCTAACTCCAGGTGTGAATGAAATTTGCCTGATCTGTGTTTCTGTGTGGAGTAGTAATGTGTAGTAATGTGTGGAGCACTAATTACAAGAACAGTGACTGGGGTAAGTGTCCTTGAACTTGAAATAAGGTGTCAGCTTGCCAAGAGAGAAGGGAGAATCGATAGAAACACGGTAAATCCATGCTCGGGATTGCCACTGCAGCCCCAATTTGGAATATCTAATCTTTGAATTTGCAGCTCCCCATTCCAGTTTTGTAGCGTGCTTAACGCGCCCAATTATTCTGATGGATAGTCTATTACAAACAAATAAATGCCATGCAACCAAAATACGAACCATCAGTTTAAAAAAGATTTCGACTGTCAATGATACCCACGTTATACATTCAATGTTTGCATCCAGGTTGAGACAATATTCCTACGAATTTTTTTTATTCCTGGAAAGCGTCTAATTT
Organism: Meconema thalassinum; assembly: GCA_946902985.2. Lineage (NCBI taxonomy): Eukaryota > Metazoa > Arthropoda > Insecta > Orthoptera > Tettigoniidae > Meconema > Meconema thalassinum. Next base: position 958,855,786 of record OX336389.2, on the reverse strand, counting down.
TTCTCAGTATTTCACGAAATAGAGTTATATAATTAAGGGTTCATCAGCAGTTAATTAAAATTATAACTGGAATTGATTAGGCTGATGGTGCCCCTAGGGGTGGAATCGATTTACTTCTGGAGTCCTCGTCTGTCTCTTGGTGCCACAGGCAAGCCATTACCACGCATAAATTATTCTCGCTCTATATAAACCAACCACTGTACCAATCTAAGTTTAATTTGCGAAGAAGCTCAACATAACTTGCCTTGATTAAACAAAATTGTGGGCTGCTAACAGGACTTGTTTCCAATTCCTACTATGCTTAAATTTGTTGCCCATTCCTTGCAGGGACAAACTGAAATTGCTAAATATTATGATTCATATTTTCGGATTCTCTTATCTGTGGTTGAATATTATAGGAGGATTGTGGCTAAGAGATTAGATACGAGCATCCCTCCTTCTGGTTGCACGCAGCTTAACGTAAGGAGGCTTGTGCTATGAAGCGAGACAGCCTTCATGTTTCTCAGTGCAAGCCAAGACAGTTCCTAATGTAAGGACAGAGACAGATTACATCGTTACGCATGATAAGTAGTTTCTACGAACTTTACCGGGAGAAAAGGAAACAAAAGTTCTCATCCTATGCGAGGAAGTGATTTGCTGAGTCAAAAAGAAGTGATCAACTCGATTAGAAGTGTCTTGAACTGCAAGTACGAATCATCAGCACACAAAATTCCTGGGTAATAGATTAACTCACAATAAGTTATAAATTATTGATAGTGATTGTTTGAAGCAATACCATTCTCAAGAACAAAGACATACTTGTATGTCGTTATTTCGGTGGAGACTGGGTAGAGAGTCCACTCACGTTCCCAACATAGCGGCTTCCAATTCTTCTGTCATAATCTCATTTTCTAAGAACTATAAAACAGCCTAATTTCTTATATTGGCAAATACATTGTGAAGCTGTATCAATATTATTATTGATATAGAAATAATTAGGGCATAGCTCCCCTTTATCACCTCCGGGATGGTGCAACAGCCTTACTGTGCCTGCATAGTCACTAGAAGATTCGGGTTTGAATCCCGACTTTGGTCACAATTTCATGTCAATTCAACACATTTTACATCAGTATGTCCGTCTAAGGAGCTCGATTGAGCCTAACTAGCTGATCTTGCTTTCTTGCCCTCCCGAAGTATCTTATCTTCTCGCTATAGCCCTTTCTGCGCTCCTCCGTCCAGGTTCTTTTGGATACAATGTTTGGGTGGTCTGAAAATTGATGATTGTCATTTAGCTCTCTGAATTTAGATCTGTCTTCGCCTTTGATGAGGGTAGTCATATAAGTTGGTGCAGAAGGTCAAGCCGTGTGAAGCAAATGGACGAGGGTCATGTGCGTAGTGACTACTGGTCTCAGTTGAAGCTCAGAGATGGATCTAAGACGTGATGATTAAATAAATTACGTGTAGGCCTATGTTATGTGAACGAAACTTGTCAGGTATAGAAGCAGATAATGAATGCTTTATGAGTAATTCACAGTTGCATGAAAAATAGGCTGAACTCAAACATAATAGACAATATTGAAAATGTGTGTGCAATATGAACGTATTCTGTACACAAATGAATGAATGAATGTATGTACGTTCGTGGATACACAATAGGGTATACAATGTGTACAGACTATGTACGTGGACATATGTGTATTGTGTCTTTGAACTTTTTAACTGATATTAATGAATTTATCGTCATGCAAAAATTAAGAAATTGGGATAAATTGTATTAATATTTAAGCTGGTCGCTTATCAGTAAAGCCCTTTACAGTTTGTAACCCAATGTGAGACAATCCTACATTTTAGCTTCTATGCATATTATGTAAAGTAAACATACAGAAACTCTGTTTGGAGACCCTCACGGTCCAAGTTGAACTCCATCTAAACATTTCTGAATAAACATCGACCAGCTGAATTATCCTTTCCATTTATTCTGAGAGATTGCAATTTCTTTACGACTGAAAACCCAGGGATATTTGGATACCGATCACTCCTGCATACATAAGCGAGTGGACGAAATTCAAACGAAAGATAAAGAAACCTTTTCTTTCTTAGCCTCTCGGTGGAATAGGAACGAGACACTTTATTGGAATATCGTTAACTCAGATCGCCCTCCACATTTAAATTGTCTACACGTTTTAATGGAGCATCACTCAAAAGCGAGAAGAATGTATAGGCTACATCCATTTAAAGTTTATTTTATCTGTTAAACGAAGGAAATATTCTCTCTCCATTACTAAATGTGTATGTTATTTTGGGATGCAATAAGAGGAACAGATTTATTCGTGGAACTTGGACCATGTGTCTTATAGCAGTCAGCAAGCACAGTTCCTGGCGATCTGTTAATGAAAATGAATCCGGTGTAATTTGACATGCAAACAACGGTGTTAATGATACACCCACAAGACTAGAACGGCCACGGGTTGAAAGATACCTCTACGGTACTTAATTATCCACACCCCTAAATATAAACATGTTTTGTAATGTGGCTTCTCCATTGATATGCCTAATCGGTTATTTACTGCATCTCAAGCAACCATTCATTTACAAGTTTGGGGAGGTTACATTTTTCCACGCAGGATGGCTGAATAATGTTATCCCTAGTATCACAGCAGACTTCGAGACGTAGGCATGTGCGTTAAACCACTCACCACGACCGTAAGCTTGATCAATGAATGGTTTCTATCACCACATTATGAAATATTAGCAATCAACAATAGTAATTGAATATATGTAAAATGTATCAAACTCCTTCACAACTAAACTCTGTGGTACGGGCTCTAGAAAGTATGTTGCAACAATTGTAACTCTAGGGATTGCTAATAGAATATAGGCAATCCAGGGCACATTGTCAGATGGCGAGAGCAAATGAGCTGAGCCATCTGGACGTTAGGTTTGGAGTGGGTTGGATCCAATGACCGAAATTCTCAATTACGGCTTTTCCAGGATTAGCACCACACTTTGATCAAACCAGTATCGGAATACAGTAGAACGTGGCTAATTGGAACTTCCATAATTCGAAATCTTCTTTAATTCGAATTTTTCTCTTGGTCCCTAGCATTTTATATACAATCAATGCTAAAAAATCGTGGTTAATTCGAATTATATTTTGGATAATTCGAAGTTTTTAGTGTAAAAAGCCAATCGCAAGCCAAACAGTTAGGTCAGGAATTCCCGAAAAACGACGTTTATCATTGGCATGTGACCCCTACTCGATTGATAGGCTTTTTTTTAGTAGAAATGACGTAAGTGATTCTGTTTTCCGTTCCTGAAATTTGTTAGATTCTTTTGTGATGGCCGAGAGACTTAATTTGAGGAAACAGGTAAAAATCTCAAACTTTTTTGAAAAACAGTAGATTTCTCTAAGACCTAACTACAGTACATTGCTGGATTACTACTGTCATTAAATAGGTCAATAGAACATTTTGGTTTTATTTTATCATTTGAAACTTTTGAGGTTATTCACGATACAGTCATTTTACAGTAATCTGCTTTGTTGAACGTAAATCATTATCTAAACGTACAGTAATACATAGTATATAAACACTTCACTTCTAAAAACCTATGTAATGTTATGTTTAATAAAGGTTAATGGATGAAAACTTAAAATTTGAATATTTTTCTACCCTTTTCAATGAACTTTCTTAATTCGAATTTTTGGATAATTCGATTTTTTTTATCTCGTCCCTTGAGGTTCGAATTATCCAAGCTTCACTGTATAACGGTAATACCAGGTGAGATACAGGCTGACAAAACAAGTCCAAGTGACAGTCACATACCTCCTATAAATCAGTATATTATTTTGCTATGAGAAGTGATCTACTACCATAGAAGGATTACAGAATTTGGACTCACTGTCATTACAGCGGTGGGCATTCCAACCACTATCATTACATTGCTATACATGAAATCTAGATTATATCAAGTCGTATTTCACTTGAGATCCCAGTTTTAAATATTCACACTAATTCTTCACTTCATTAACTTATTTTAAAATTCAATTTTCCAGCTGTCTTGTGATGTTTAAAAAGTGTATAGCAATTTCCTCATCTAAGAAGTAAATCAAGGCTGAGACAGGGATCAAATAGCTCAAGAGCAGGTATATGATTTCCTCATCCATGAAGTAGATCAAGATTGGACAGAGAGCAGATAGTTCTAGAGCATTAAAGAAAGCTTTCCAGTCGGTCAACACAATTTTGCGTTGACCGACTGGAAAGCTTTCTCTTATAGAATTAGGCAACACTGAAAAATGGCATCTATCACTTCAAGATCAAGAGCATGTACATTATATCCATATCAGTAAAGCAGATCAAAGTTGTCTAGGCAGCAGGTAGCTCAAGGCATAAGACAGGAGACCCATTACACTACTCCCACTCACTTGAAGTTGCTCAAGGTTGGATAGGCAGCAGGTTGCTCAAGGAATGTGATTGGATAACTTGTACACTACTCCCACTCACTTCACTTGAAGTTGCTCAAGGTTGGAGAGACATCAGCTTGCTCAAGGAATGTGATTGGATAACTTGTACACTACTCCCACTCACTTCACATGAAGTTGCTCAAGGTTGGAGAGGCATCAGGTTGCTCAAGGTTGGAGAGGCATCAGGTTGCTCAAGGAATGTGATTGGATAACTTGTACACTACTCCTACTCACTTCACTTGAAGTTGCTCAAGGTTGGAGAGACATCAGCTTGCTCAAGGAATGTGATTGGATAACTTGTACACTACTCCCACTCACTTCACTTGAAGTTGCTCAAGGTTGGAGAGGCATCAGGTTGCTCCAGGTTGGAGAGGCATCAGGTTGCTCAAGGAATGTGATTGGATAACTTGTACACTACTCCCACTCACTTCACTTGAAGTTGCTCAAGGTTGGAGAGGCAGCAGGTTGCTCAAGGAATATGATTGGATAACTTGTACACTACTCCCACTCACTTGAAGTTGCTCAAGGTTGGAGAGGCATCAGCTTGCTCAAGGAATGTGATTGGATAACTTGTACACTACTTCCACTCACTTGACTTGAAGTTGCTCAAGGTTGGAGAGGCATCAGGCTGCTCAAGGAATGTGATTGGATAACTTGTACACTACTCCCTCTCACTTGACTTGAAGTTGCTCAAAGTTGGAGAGGCATCAGGTTGCTCAAGGAATGTGATTGGATAACTTGTAAACTACTCCCACTCCCATGAAGTTGTTGAAGGTTTGTCAGGGAGCACGTAGCTCAAGGAATGGGGCAGGAGGGCTCGAGCACTATATTATCCTTGCCAGATTAATTATTCATCACATTCGGTGCACGAGGTTTCGGCTCTTAAGCGAAGCAGCACATAAAGCTTTGAAAGGTCATGTGTTTGGAGCACCCATCAGTTCACTTGTGCCATCAACATTTTACTCGAGTGGTTTCCAACCAAGGTCTTCAAGTAGCAAGACAGTAGAGCTCCTTTGAGAATATATGAATCTCTCAAGTGGAGAGACTCTCCGCATGTTGTTTACTGTATTCACAGTTCCCTGGGATGTAAGGATCATCACATGACGATGCTAGTCATTGCTCCTTATCGCCAGCGCAATGTGAAAAGACGTCGCTTACTCTTCCTGAGGGCATGAGATGGAATTTCGCCACTGTCAGTGCCAAAGTCGAGGGAATTCGTGACAGTTGATTTACAGCATGTTTAAGATCGCCTCCAGGGCAAACATTCTGGCAGTTTAGCTTCCCCAGAAAGAGTTAAACCGTATAGTTATTGTTATTATTATTGTTATTATTGTTACTATTATTAATCCATAACCGAGTGAAGTAACTGGAATATTTTTCAATATGTACATTAGAGATAAGAGTTGATTCTATTTGAAGAGATGAATTCCAGAGTGTGCTAAGTTTGTTTATTTATTTATTTATATAAATTCAGTGTTTTAAGTCCGTACACACGAGTATACCCAATTGTGATGGGTGTTTCCCTAATCCTGAAAAAAAATACAGGAGATTAGTAAATACACTTAGATGACCAGTTTCGATCGTCAAGCGATCATCATCAGATCCATTACACTTAGGCTAATAAATCTATGTCTACAAGTATGGGTGCTAGTATTTAAATATGTACACTTATTTACTTGCTGTAGATGTTAAATTAACACAATTAGTCAATATTTGTTAGTTCTATGTGATGTTTTGTTATTATACTGAAAGTGGTGATTGACTTTTATATATATGCTTGCTCAGTGTTGTATTTCAATCCAATAAAATGTAAATTTATATTGCTGTTGATTTATTTAGGGGCATTGCTAGGTCGTGGTCATCTAGCCCTGTGTAGTCAAGTGCGTGTGGAGTCTGTCTGGTAACCTGTATCATTGTGATAGCTGTGGTAGTGCAAGTATTTGTAATTGGAGCTAGGATTTGGTTGGAAGCGGCCATAACCTTAATTTGGGTAACATCCCGGCATTTGCCTGCAGTATAAGTGGGGGAAACTACGGGAAATCACTTCTAGGATGGCTGAGATAGGAATTAAATGCACGTCTACTCAGTTATGCCTACCCCGTTCCATCCCTTAGACCAGAATTTAATTTCTTGCCAGAGCCGGGAATCGAGCTCGTACCTCCATGGCGACAGCCAATAATGCTATTCGCCACCCAGCGAGGTGGATACATTTTTTGAAATCATGAGGGGTCTTGACATTAAATTATTGATTTGAGATAGTCCCAGGTCGTGTACTTCGAAGAGATCGAGTCATGACACATCTTTGCCACTATTTTGTACCAATCATAACAGTTTATCAACCCTCCTCAATTATTGATCATTTCTATTCGAGACCGTCAATTTCTTATTGAAATTACCTGAAAACCTAAATTATATAGGTTGTTCATTAAGGCTACATGAATATAACATTTTAAAGTACTTTTTTTTAGCGTATGGCTTTTAGTGCCGGGAGTGTCCGAGGACATGTTCGGCTCGCCAGTTTTGTAGCTGCTTCGAGGAGGACACCCAATGGGTGAGCTACACGTACCGTCGCGTGTGGAGTGTTGTCTGGGGAGGAAAGTTTGAATGTAAGGACGAGGAGTTGGAAGGTAGTGGCTGTGGCCTATAGTTAGGGACCAACCCCGGAATTTGCCTGGAAGGAAGATGGGAAACCACAGAAGACCATCTTCAAGGTTGCTGGCGGGGAGATTCGAACCTCCTCGCCTCCCGGATGTGAGCGACTGCCAGCAGTCATGCCGTAACGACCACGGCTAACTCACCCGGTTTTAAAGTACTGAAAGTTCCCCATTTTGAATCGGTACTTAAAGTGCCTTTTGAAAAGTATGTCACCTATTAAGGAATTTTAGCGCAATTTGGAGAGTCCATTTAAAACCAAGCTTCAACATATCCCAGAATCATGTAGTATCAAGTTCAACACGAGGCTAATGACCAAACTATCCAAAGCCCCTTAAATAATTTAACAATAACAGTCATATTAGAATTACAGATACCACTTTTATTCAGAGAAGTGATCGAGTTGATCTGAAATGATCTATAGTTTCTGTGAATCAAACCGAAATTGTACAAATTATGCGGAAGGTAGACAAACAATCCCCTTGTCTGCGTATTGGTTACGAATTATCTCTAGATATTTAATAATAGTTTTACTGCACAAAATGTACAAGGAACAAAAACATAACATTCACTACACACAATTTTACAAGAAACAACCCTGATCGCTACTCAAAACCTTTGGCGATAACCTTCGTTCACAACTCAGTGCATGATACCTTGCACAATACTTCCCACACATCCTTCAAATACACTCCTCATCTGGAGTGTGGATAGATGGTCTGACACACACTCTGAAGTGGAATCCGTGCACTGCGTAGCGTGTCCAGGTGTGACGCAGTTCATAATCAGGTCCTTTCCACTCTCAGTTCAACATCTCTTCAGTTCCATAAAATTCCATCCAAATTGCCTTGCGCTTTTCTTTAACTTCGGCCATTAATTCTCTCGGTATTTATCCATGTATATCGCGATTTACAGCTGTTTACACAACACTTTCTTTTAATGCTTGTTCAATAGAAATGAAGTTGCATGTTTCTTGTTCCTCTGCATTGTTTCATCATGGTTCTATTTCCCAACCCTCAGTGCGATGCATACACTTGATACCCCGTGAGGCCACGAACATGACTCTTGCATTATGGTGGAACGCATACGGTTGTTATTCGAACAGGCTTAAATTCGGATATTAAAGGGGAATCTGTTGAGAAAATGTACACAGGGAACTTTCAAACGGAACACTGAATTCCACTTCATGCTTAATCAAAGAGATTTCCTGTTAACATTTGTTCAATATGAATATAGAAATTGTACTAATGAGGCTAACATGAAATTGAAACAAAATCGGTTCAAAAATATGCTGCTGTAAGTACCGAAGCTCTAGTTCTAGTAAACACATTTGCTACGTTAGGACCGTTTTGACCACATTTTTACTAACGATTAGTTAGTTAATTCCTATTTAACTGAGATACGAGAGATAATGCATGATTATCGTCGATGCATTTCACGTGACCATTCAGATTCGCAATTACATAAATATGCTTATCAGTCCTCACGCTTGTGCAATCTCGGTTTTGCCCTGGAGAAACATGGCGGGCATTTTAAGAAGCGTGTAGCACTGATCGTTGCTCGCGATGCTTCCTTGAGATTTTCTGAAATATAATTACAATGTAAGGGAAATACACAAGACCTTATTCATGGCAAAAGCTTAAAATGATATAACAAAGTGTTTGGGAGAACTGGTAGTTGTGTGTGTATATTGTTTACTTAGCTAAATAGGACAGGCTCTCCCAGTTGTCTTCGTACCGTAGGACGTAGGTGGTTGCGTTAGTGTTTCTTTCACGCAAAAACTACTTAACCAATTGAGTTAAACAGTAAACAGTGTCGAAATGGAGCCCACCATATGTACGTAAAACAAAATCATTGCATTCCCTTTGAGACCTTATTGGTTTTTCACGAAATTATATTTTTCATGTTACAACCCTGTCAAGAACTTGAAATATTGGATGGCAATTCTTTTCAAGCAAAAAATACTGCTCAACATATTGGGAATCGAACTCACATCTTCTTAGTTTAGCCTCACGAGGCTGAGTGTACCCCATTCCAGCCTTCAAACCAGAATTAAATTCCTTGGCAGTGCCGTGAATTGAACCCGGGCCTCCACGGTGACAAATAAGAGTCCTGGCTACTACTCAATGAGGTGGATGTTTTATTAAGCAAACTAATGGGTAAACGCTCACCACGTAAACGCTTAGTCTTAGAACGAAATGGGCCCACCAAATAAACACTTAGTCTTAGCACGAAATGAGGCCCACCACGTAAACGCTTAGACTTAGCACAAAATGAGGCCTACCATGTAAACATAAATTTACATATTCTACAAGAAAGGTCATGCGCATTGCCTTGGTAACTTTTAAGGACTATAATGCCCATGCTCATTTCCAACTTTTTATTTTCCTTTATCTCCGAAACTATCAGCAGGAAATAATCGATATATTTCAGGGATGTTTTTCAAGACTGCCTTGTTACTTTGACACAGACATTTGGGAAAATCAAGGTACCGGTATTATTCAATTTTCATGAATATTTTTAAAATTGCATACTTTTAACAGCACTTTCATGAACTTTTCCATCTGGCCAAATTAAACTGAAGTAAATTTGGAAAACACACAACGAGGAATTACATCTAGAAATTTCAGCTTTGCATGTTGAAAATTTCCGAAAGACGGGAAATTTTATATCTAGAAAAACATTTTAGCGAGAAACTGGAATCGTAGGATTTTCCAGTCTTTAGAACATACAATTGCACATGCAATGTTCCATGTCCCTTTGCCCTTGCTTCTAACGCAGACACTTTTTTAAAAGTCTTCTTTGTATCTATCGTCTAATAGAAATACAAGAAAAAATGTACTTTGCTAGATTTACTAATACGTCGCATTTCTAACATTAATCTTTCTCAAACACTTTGTAACTAAATATTTTCCATCCGGGCAAAGAACGCGTTTTATAACTATTGTGTGGAACACTTACACAAAGATGGGATTCGCTACGAATGGTATACGCACAGCGGAGCCGAGTGACATTCCTGAATATGCTGTAAACCACCTTCAGGATTCTCCTCCTTGAAATAGAGTGATGATTTCCGCTGTATTGTTTGGGCAGTGTGAGATGTTCCGTGATCCTGAAATGGCATTCGTGCATATAATATTCAGTCGTTATCCTTGAAAGCTACAGTAGTTATGGGTTCAGTCATTCTAAAAATAAAAGTGATATATGCTAAAATACGACTATAAAACAGGTTTTCAGAAAAATTCTACACACACCCAAGTACACAGGGATGAAATGATCACATTATCCAAGGACCTGAGTGAATACAACAAACAAATTACACTTTGCTTTTGCGCATCCTTGGCTACGATTTATGTTTTACACTGAACATGCTCGACTTGTCCTAATGCTGTCTTAATTCAGGATGGATATGATCGCCGTGGGCCTATTTCCGCTAAGGTAAAGATAACAGAAACATTTAAGCACAGGTTTTATTGTGATAAATATTTAACAAATCAAATTAAATTACCTTAAGCTCGCAAGTAAACCATTCAGTATGTCGCTAATATTGATCAATCTCAGTCAAATGATCCATAACACGTATTACGAGATCGTTTCTTGTTATCTAAATTGCGTCACTGAGAAAGAACACCTGATTCAATACTGCGCACTCTTGAAGTTTGTTAGTAACTCACAGTGAATAATGGAATTCCCCATCTCACCCCAATAATGTGTTGTGAGAGTTAAAGCGTACTCGTATATACAGTGTTTGTTTGTTACTCTCCCTGAACAAGCCTCCAGGCTCACAAACCACTTACAGTTTGCTTCTCTGTATTTTATATATGCATGGTCCTGCCCACATTTAATATGCGAAATACACACACTATAAATGTGGAGCAAAAGTTCCAGAATTTAATTAATTACAGTCGATTCTCTCCTTTTGGGAAGTACATACATATTACATGTGTTGTACCACAAGACCAATATACCAACAGGTATCCCATTGGTCCCAATTGTTTAAAGCATGTAAATAGCAGTTAAATTATATGTGGGTTTCTTTGAGTTATATTTTAGCCTATTTTCAGTTATGATATATAGGCTTATGAGATACCCTTTGTCCGTGTGCGTGTGTGTTCCCACCTAATGAAATATAAACAGCTGGACTGATTTCAATGAAACTTGGTATGGTTTTGCTACTACCTCGTCCAACCTCGTCCAACCAATCCAACATGGTGGACGCGCGAAATGTTTCCCAGGCATCTTTTATCTCCGAAACTATTTCCACTATCAACCTCAAATTTAGTATGGTCATAGAGAGCACTATACTATGTTCAGCTATATTATTTTAAATCTCATAAGTACAAAAGTATCATGGTGGTCATGCGAAGTTCAAATGTATTAAAAGGACTTTTCACGCAAAATATTCACTCGAGCGCAATGAAACCTGGCATCATAATTCTGTACGCAAGGTTTGATACACTGGAATCTAGTTTAATTCAATTGTTCTGAGAAATTCAACATGGAGGCTGTGGGCAATTTAAAAAAAATATGTTTTAATTTCTTGTGTAATAATTGAGCGATTGAAGTGAAAGTTTGTGTAATGAACGACACTAATCATCGTCAAGTACTGGTATATAAATCTATGGCCCACTTACAGAAACAATCCAACATAGCGGCTATGTGAAATCTTTAACCTCTCCTCAATATCTACGAATCTATTATATCATTCAAACTGTAATTCTGTATGATGATACAGGCTATTAAAATTAAATCAGCTGTGCAATTTTCAAAACCAATATGGCGGCCACGCGAATTATCAACATTTAAATGCTACTTAATCATAAAGCGCAATGAAACTTAGCAAAGTAAACCTTTATACAAATCTTAATATACTAGTGTATAGTTTTATTCCATTTTTTTGGTAAATTCAAGATGGTAGCTGTGCGAAATTTTAAAGTAATGATTTTCGTTTCTTAGTCCTATTCAAGCGAACGAATTGGAAAATTGCATAATGAACTACGGTACCATAATAATCTGCATCTGCTGGTATATAATTCAATGGCCTACATATAAAACAATCAAACATGCCAGCGATGAGAAATACTTCACCAGGTCTCGATATCTCCTAAACTAATACAGCAATCAAACTGAAATTTTGCTTGGAGATAGAGGTCTATTAACAAAGTTTCATTGAACATTATCTAGTTTTGTCAGATAAAGTGCGTATAGGTAACTTTAAAAAACCTGATAAACACATAAACAACATGGTGGCCATGCGATATTCAAATACTTAAAATTACCTTTTTCTTTTTCGTGATTGAAGAGGAGCTTCGTATAATGACTCATCACAATAATAATAATAATAATAATAATAATGTCATTGAATTATGTAACTTGCCTTTCGTAAATTGTATAAGCCATACATTTGACCTTCCTTAAAGTTGACAGCTGTGTCTCTTTACAGAAATATGCCATCTTGTGGAAGGAATCACAATTAACCTATACTTAAAGTTATATTTTCTTAATAGCATGGTGGTAGTTGCAATTGTTGTTAGAGACGAAAGACCGAGTCTTAAGTCCCAATTTTCTAATGTGGTTATCGTAAACTATACACATATTCATTTCTGTAAAAGAACACATTCTATCAATTTTCTATTGAAACGGTCTCGCAGTAAGTTGATAAACCAGCACCATGTACTGGTACACAATTCTTTAGTGTTGTATTCATGTAATGTAGATAATCTAAGCCTCATCACGCGTCTTTGAAAACTTATTTTCCAGTGATGACGGTGTGACTTATCTTGAGTAACGATGAAATGTTTAACGTAAGACAGGGCAAGTACTTCCACCGTTGGAAGACCATTTTGCTGTTTTAAACTATGTTTATGTTTCATTTCTTGAAATGACTGCAACGTTTGAACATTGAGTTTTGAGTTTGGAATTGTTGCTCTGTACTTTATAACAATGTACATTGGACGTGTATCCATGATATGGAAATGTATTTAATAGGTGGGAGAGTTTTCATATGGAAAAGACCGGTGTAATATGTGAAAATAGGTTATTTATTTCTTCGCAGAGCTGCTTTTTAGATTCATATTTTGTTTCCAGTTACTTTCTTATTTTTTACCTTTAAAACTATGTATGCATTTGCATTTTCTAGGCTATTAGGGAATTACAGTAATTATTAATCATGCGTATTAAGTGACGGTTGCAATAAATAATACACTCTCCCCTATTTCAGGCAATCATAGGATATCCTAGTTCCAACTGTTGTAGTTATTGATGTTTGTTGTTATAGCGGGTTGTTCCCACTGCACTCCGTCACAATCAAAGAGTATCGTTTAGGTAATTTTTTCATTATTTTGGAAATATTTGGCTATGTTTATTAATGTTAACTGTGGGGAGCGTGATGGTGCAGTGGCTTAGCTGCTCGTCATTCGCTCGGATAAACGGGGTTCGAATCCCGGTGACAGCTGGGTGGAATTTTCTCGTGAAAAACACGGCCTTAAATTCCCGGCCAAAACCAGAATGAGCCTGGTTGTTTCCAGCGACCCCAATTAATTGGAAAAAGCCGAAGAAAGTTGTAATGTTAATTGTCCAAAATTATTGGACTCCCATTTACGTGTTGACTGAAGAGTAATCCTTACATAGATACTAACAAGGCAACACAAAATAAAGCTTCTAAATTTCCTACATAGTAGCGCCTCAACCACGGTCTGGCAGAATGAAGTAGGCTATATTACTGTAGTTCATTGTGAATGCTGTTGTTAAACGTTCTTGCTCGGGTGATTCGTATTTATGCATTCTACGTGCTGCTTGATTAAAATTTCAAGAGGACGGAAATGAGAGTACCTGGTTTAGGGAAATCCATTCGAACCGATGATACAACACCCACCTGCACACACTCTTACGCTAAATGTTTTATTCATAATTTATTCTCCTCGCCACAGCGCTGCGCTGTGAGTGAGAACACAGGTGATATAGTACTAGTGATGCTTCAGAATGACTCAATATTCTTAGATATTCTCAAGTGAGAAATAGCGTCTGGATTGATATGACATGGAGCAATATTATTACAAAATGTATGTACCCACCCCTGATTGGTTAGTTCAATTGAGAGCGATACTCTAACATATCAAGGAATACTATACGCATTCATTCATCACCAGATCAACCATATTGTATTCTGCCATTTAAAGTGCGCTTGTTGGGACAGTATGGCGTGCGCAACAGATTTGCTGGCGGTAGGGAGAGAGAGCTCGCCGCCTTTGAGATAATAATGGTGAACATCTTGGTGAAAATTAAAGCCTTGCATGTTTTATTTGCAAAAGTAGGCAATGAAGGTTTCGATTCCCACGAGAATCATTAAAATCCGTTGGTTAGCATGATAGAAATAGTGTTTTTGACTTCGTTTTTTTTTAAATAAATTAGAGTACCAAATAAACCGTCACCTTAGGAATGATTTGCCAGAGCACGCAATAACGGTTGCTAGTCTCACAGTCGGATAGAAGAACAGAATTACTTGTTACAAATGGTTGAAAGGCTGAAGTGAGCCACTAATGAGGTTAGCGGCCGTGATACACCACCGCTCGTTGATAGAAAAAAGGAAGGAAGATTGTAGTTTTACGTGACCAATCATGAGCCAAGGGACCTTCATTTTACGTGGAATCCCAACCTTTTTGAAAATCTCACCTGCATTGACCGGGGATCGAACCCGGTCCGCCATGATGAGAGGCAAGCAGCTTGACTACTGCATACCACGCCCCCAGCACTCGTTCAACTTTTGTAGGTATAAATAATGTTAGTTATGAGGTTATGAGTGATAAGTGACAAGCGTCAGATGCTGACGAAAAGCTTTCCCAGCAACCAGATAAGTGTTCCTTATCAACATTTAGGTATCAAGGTCTTTGCATGTATTTAAAAAATAACTACCATTAACAACGTAATCGCAATATTTACAAGAGAGTTGTAACACCAACGGGACACAAGCCCAAAATTTGATACGGCATGAAAAATGTTTTATTACTAAATAATTGTACATAAAGTGTTATACTCGTATATGTCCATCAATCCTATAAACACTTTTAGTGAACAGAATCTCATGATTATTGCTTGACGAACGAAATGTATTTCATATATTCAAATTGGGCACACTCGTGTTGACTGGCTGAAAGCTTCTTCTTTCTTTATTCGTGCCAGAAGTATCTATATGAATATTGAATATTGAATACAGAATATCTACATTTCTACCATACATATATACAGGTCTATTACTCAAAACAAATCAAATATTGAAGCAACAAATTTGAGCTAGATGATTTTTGCCCAGTATTGGGTGACGTCAATAGCGCTGGAGGAGGCTGCAATCAAATCTTTCATAGTGCACTTTGAAGGACATAAGTCACACTGACATAAATGTCGGTTTGTCTGCAGCTCTCCACAGTCACAGAGTGATGAGTCGCTTCAGAAACCCCACTTCCGCAGATTTACTCTTGTTCTGCCGTCTCCTGTACGGAGTCTGTTAAGGGCTTTCCAAGTTGTCCACTCCTCCTGGTGTCCACATGGAAGACTTTCCTTCGGCTCCATCCAGTTGCACAGGTGGTTAGTTCTTTCTTTCCACATCTTGGTCCTAGCATTCTCTGCTTTCCCTTGAAGCTTAACTGATGTACGGAGAAATCATTTTCTAGATTTCAGCCTCCGTGTGGTAGGATGATATACTAATAGATTACTTGGGCAACACTGAAAATGGCTTCCAATAATACACACCAGAAAGTAAGTTACCCTATTTAAAAACAAGATGTTCAGTAAAAAACATATAGCCTACTTTCTCCTAAATGCATGGGTATAGTTATCATTCTTGTCCTTTTCAAGGAGTATAATAAATGTTGGTTGTAGTAGCTTGTTGAAATACAACGTGCTATACGGATATTAAACGTTGATTGAATGAATCCTCACCCAAATTATATACCGTTTACACACACTAATACAGCCATCACAATAACACAGGTTATCAGACAAAATTCAAAACTCACCCAAGAACACGGGGCTAAATCACCATGATGTCCATGCATCTGAAATGAAACAACAACAGCATCCTACCCAAATCCTTCCTCATATAAAAGTACACTCACTAGTAAGCCTACTGACATCACAGTGACACAGGTTATCAGACAACTTTTACACATACCCAAGTAAACGGGACTACAAGACCATGATGCCGCAAAACCCCTGAAGAATCAACAACAAAAGCAACAACAATAGTCTCTACCGCGGATCAAGGTCAACGAATATTAATCGCTGTATTCGAGTGGTAAAATATGTGGTGTTATAAGTATATAGGCTATATAATATATTCGATAGCAAATATACACTATATATGCTTTAACATAATAACGTGTGAGTAGTTATAAATGAACTAGCAACCCGACCCGGCTTCGCCCGGGAACAGTTATGAATGCATTACCTGATAAGCGCTTTTTTTTTCAATGTCAATGAACAACGACCTATATCCGTTTTACGTCTCGGCTTGATGGGTTAAAATCACTGACTGGACTATTAATTATATTATCATGGAGATGCATTTGCAACAAATTCTTGTCAGACGTAATTTATGAATGGCGAGCTGCATAAAACACAAATCCCCTTCCATCCAATCTTAACATGACTGTGAATTTTGCGGAACGAAAAGTTCACTGGCGAAGTGAAGAAAAGCCGAGTTGCACTTCCAGGGAAACACCAAACACAACCACTCTTCTCTAAAGTTTTTAACTCAACACGACTCGACAGTTTGCTGCTGGCTGTATGGGCAATAAGCTCGTCCACTAGCAAAGCTGTACTGGGGTGGTAGACTCGCCCCTAGCTAGCTCGTAAACTGTGGCTTCAGTAACTGAATAGAGATTTTTGGAAGATATGAAAACGTAAAAACACTTATAGTAGGCGATGTATTGAAGATAGAGATATGCTCTCCCGGGCTTCGTTTGTAGAACTTTTCATGTTGAACGATTCTTACACTCATAGTATATAGATATTTTTAACGGTTTGCCAAGCGTAAGCTTTAAAAGCGCATGGACGCCAGGTTTATTCGACCATTTCACTGAAATCGTTATTGCTTGACTTCCTTTGGTCATAAATAAATTATTTTCTACAGAAACCTTCCTCGAGATATCCTTTACAGAATGGAGAAACCCGCATCAAAATCCATGCAATGGTTCTCGAGATTACCCCGTGACATCCAAGAATCGGGGACTTTGTTTTATACTAGGAGATTATACGCCAATCAGTATAATTTAATATAATATAATCCCCCTTCCGTCCATTCTTAAATTGACTGTGAATTTTGCGGAACGAAAAGTTCACAGGCGAAATGAGAGTTGCACTTCCAGGGAATGGCGAGGTGAATGAAACTCAAATCCCCCTTCCGTCCAATCTTAACTTGACTGTGTTTCACAGGCGAAATGAAGAAAACCCGAGTTGCACTTCCAGGGAGACTCCAAACACAACCACCCTTCTCAGAAGTCTTAACTCAACACGACTCAACGGTTTGCTGCTGGCTGTATCTGGGGCAATAGGTTCGCCCACTAGCTAGGCTGTAGGCTGTAATATACTCGCCCTTAGCCGTTCGTAAACTGTCGCCTCAGTAGTTGAATGGACATGGTTGGAAGATATTAAAAAGTAAAAACACTTATAGTGGGCGATGTATTGATGATAGACATATGCTCTCGTGGACTTTTTTGTATAACTTTTCATGCTGAACAATTCTTACACTCATAGTATTAAGATATTTTTAACGGTTTGCCCAGCGTAAGCTTACAAAGCGCTCGGACGCCAGGTTTTTTTTTTCGACTTTTCCGCTGAAATCGTTACTGTTCTGCTTCCTTTTCTACAGAAATCATCCGCGAGATATCCTTTACAGAATGGTGAAAAAAGCATCAAAATCCATCCAGTGGTTCTCGAGTTTACCCGTATCATCCAAGATTCGGGGACTTAGTTTTATACTAAGTAGAGAAGTAGAGATAAATACAACAAAAAAAACGAAGTAAAAAAATCGAACCTGCAGGGATTTGATCCACGAACCACCAGTCTATGAGCCCAGGTCGCTACCATTACGCCACGGATGCGTTACGTTGATACTTGTTACACAACTGGTTTAGTAGACTATAACTGTATCATATTTTGCGTTGAAATCAACGATTACATTAGCGTTTTCTGGCGTTTCTCTAAACTATTTGATGCTAATTATGTACTATTTTTTCAGTACATTCCTAAAAGTATATAAACGTAAGAAGTTACGGAAATATATATTTTTACGAGCAAAAATAGCGGCCATTTTGTCAACAGGACGGCACGGGCTTACAACTATATGGCACGGTAAGTCTGACCTGTTGGTCACTTCTACGGTTACATATTCTATTATAATATTATGCTAATATCCTACCGATCACCTCTTTGAGGACAGACTAAACCTCCCTATGTACGATAAGCTGAATTGTTGAGGCCAGGCCTTGTTAAATCGTAAGTTACTGTTAGGCTATTATATTTGCATGATTCATACATCCACCATCTTGAAACTATTTTGCTGATGACCTTGTAGTTTGGGCACAAGACGCTGCCCACATTAGGGTATATTGTTGCACAATTTGGTAGAGATCGGCTGATTAGGTTAGACGTAATTTAATGTAAGCTTTGAACAATTGGGTGGCCGCCATTATGTTTCCGTCAATATGGCAGCGATATATAACATGATACTGAAGTGCCCTTTGCTAGTGCTACCTCTGTACGAAATTTCGTTCAATTCGATTTCACCGTGTTTGAATTGATAGGGGAATCGATTTGCACACATACATGGCCGCCATATGTAAACTATTTGGCTGATGATCTTGTAGTTTGGTTAAAAGACGTTTCCAACATAAATCTCTGTTGTTGAAAAATTTGGTAGGGGTGAGATGATTAGGGTTGTCGTAATTTATTTAAGCTTTGAACATTTGGGTGGCCGCTATTACGTTTCAGTCAAGATGGCGGCGATATAAAACATGACACTGAGGTGCCCTTTGCTAGTGATAACTCTGTACCAAATTTCGTTCAATTCGGTTTCACCGTGATTGAATTGATAGGGGGGGGGGACAGACATGCAGAGTACACACACGCACATACACACACATACACACTCACAGACACACAGACAGACACAATTTTTGGCCCTGTGTTGATCTCATAAGTTTACTTTCATTTTTTGCAAAAATCGAAAGTAGGCTGAAAAAGAGAACATACAGGGTCTTTCATATAAAATAAGAACGCCAAGCGGCAGTTTTGTTATCCGATGCTGCGGTGGCCTTGGCCGAGCTTGTGGCGCGCCACGGCCCCCTGCTTTAAGCGTGTGTACAATCCTATACGAAATATTACCTTATAAAAGATGCTGGATGTGTCGTCCTTCCTGGGTCATACAGGCATTGTACCTGGTAACCACATTCTGGCTGACGCGAGTGAGTTCTGCCACTGTAATGTTTCTGAACTTTTATTGCGCACTGAGCCAGTAGTGTCAAACTTATTTTCATTTACGTGAATCTGTGCTAGTAAAGGTGGCACTTCATCAGGAAATTGCTGAACAAATGTATCACGTACCCGCCGAGCAGACTCGTACTTAAAATAAGTTTTATATGCAAAAATACGTTGTTGTAATGATAACTGTCTCACCATGTTAGCAGCTGAGGTTCAGACTGGCGACTGAACACCTGCACGCTTATTGCAAGGTCAAATGCCAACATTTAAAAAAATTATAGCACCGAAACCCTTTATGTTAAACGTGTAATGCTTTCACTGAACGCTAGCTGGTTAAAGTAAGTTTTGTTGTGGAGCGGGCGTGACCTTGCTATGCGCACACTAGATGCGCAGTAGCCAAGGTCGGCCAGAGGCGCGCCATAACTGCACCGCCCGACCGCCACGCCGTTCAGTACCATGTTTTCTGGGGGTACATTAAAAACATTGTGTATGTAGAAAAAGTTCTGGATTTGGAGCACTTGCGGGAGCGAATGTCTGCCGCCATCTTGACAGTTACTCCTGAAATGATTGCACGTACGTGGCAAGAAATCGACTACAGACTAGACATTTGCAGAGCTACGAACGGTGCACATATCGAAACATACTAAGGTATGAAAAAAATCTATCGTTTTCCGCAATTTTAAGATTAAAACAATTGAATTACCTTGAATAGTTTTTATAACAGTTTTTTTTAATGTTGGCATTATTTTTCGATGACCCTGTACTATGCGCGCAACCAATACTACAGCGGGGGCCGTGGCGCCCCACAATCTCGGCCAAGGCCACTGGAGCAACGGATAGCAAATCCGCCGCTCGCCGTTCTTACTTTATATGAAAGAGCCTGTAGTTATATGCAAAATTTTATTGGCACCAGGTAGGCTACAGCAATGTGTCAGCTATTTTTTGACATAGGTACCAAACGAATTGAGGCACATGTCATAGCGCGGTATCAACATTTGCGGTCCTGTGTCATAGAAGTCTGCACCTGCGAATGGAACCAGCGTGTGACAGTCGTCTTCAGCTGTCTGTCAGTGTGAAAATGCTGACCGGAGAACCAAAATTTCTTGAGGTGCAAGAAAAGGTGAAAATCGCTGGGAGCAAGATGAGGACTTCTGCAGAACAGTTGTTCTCCTGATCTTGCTCCCAGTGATTACCACCTTTTCTTGCACCTCAAAAAATTCCTGGCATCCGGTCAGCATTTTCACACTGACAAACAGCTGAAGACAGCTGTCACACGCTGGTTCCATTCGCCGGCGCAGACTTCTCTGACACTGGACTACACAAGTTGATACCACACTCTGACATGTGCCTCAATTCCTTTGGTGCCAATAAAGTTTTGCATACAACTATGTTCTCTTTATTTTAGAGAGTCTTACCTTCTGGATGCACCGCGTTCTTCCTTTCAGTTTCACCTCACGAGGCTGTGTAAGCTCCGTTGCAGCCCTTATGAGAAATTAAATGTCTTCACAGAGCAATATTATCGGAACTAAGTTAGGACTATCCCGATGATGTAGCTCATGCCAGTCACTATTGAATGTTATCAATGTACAGTACTTAAGAAACTCAGATGAGTTGACATTTGAGGGTCCTTGGTTGTGAAGGTCACGTGTCATTGAAGTTACTGGGACGTAAGAAACAACTTTTAAGGCAATATGGGCGTCTTTAATTTACCTAAGTTCAGTTGTTGTTGATTATTTTAGGGGCCTTGCAATATGTTAAACATGTAGCCCTGTGTACTTTGATGTGTGAAATCTGTCTGATAAATGTGTGTATTTGCAATGGGAGATTATCATTTGGAAGGAGGCGGCCGTGGCCTTAAGTTAGAGACCACCCTGGCATTTGCCTGGAGTGGAAGTGGGAAACCATGGAATACATTTCTAAGCCAACTGCGGTTTTGTATTAAGAGGCTGGGTGTACCCCGAAATCACACCAGGTGGCTACATTTGTTCAAAGGTACGTTTAGTCAATTTACTTATTATTACTATTACTCATTTATACACACACATTACTTCAGAATGTGTCAAGGAATCACCAACGTGAACGTGCAAATACTCGTACATGCTTCTGACACTGTGTTGAAACGTTTCGTACTGCATATTTTGTGATGGAAGCTGTGTACCGCCCGTCTATTGGCAGGTCCTAGCTTCTGTCGATCATGGCGAAGAAGTCGTCGTCTACATAGGCCTAAATCCTCTTTTCTAGCAGGTCGTTCAGCAACTCTTCATACCCAACTGTGGTAGTTAGCAGAAGCTGGTAGCTTACCACAGGTCTTGAATCAGGAACGTCTCCTTTGCCAAAATATAGACTAATCTTGACGATGTACCTAACTTTGAGACTTAGAAACTATCTGTGTCAATGAAATATGTCGTTTCTAAGCTTTACCTACCAGAATAATATCTAGACTATTGGCTGGATTTGTGTTACCTGTGCTGAAAGATCTATCCTCGTAGATTTTGTGGATGCTATGTTCGAGAATGGTTTTCGGTGTATTTTGTTTGCAAGTGTTGAGGTGCAAGGCTTTGGGGTCAGGCTGTCTAGACTCGGAAGACAAATGAGTTCAAACCCCACCGTCTGCTGTCCTTGAAATGGTATTTCGTGGTTTCCATTTTCAACTCCAGGCAAATTATAGGACGGTACCTTCCAATAGACCATGACAGCTTCCTTCCTACTCCTTGCCCAGTCTCATTCATTTCATTTCATTTCACATTAGTAAACTACCTCTGATAACGTTAGAGTTCGGTCGAAATTCACTCGTCACATAGATAACTCATCTCACCTCATTCCCACTATTATTATTATTATCATTGTCGAATACATAGAATACGATGTGGTGGACTGTATAAAGAAATATATTTTACACTGTATGTACATGATTAAACACTGAACAAGTACAGTAGATATTACATGCGTGCTATGACACCATGTCCGGTAGCCACTGCTACCTTCTTGAAAGTGAGTCCTGCTTGACGCAGGTAAGAGAACGACCCTTCCTCTTAATGGGTCAACAACCCTCCAGCAGGGGGACCAACTGTCATTAGAGTATGTACAGTGCCAGAGTTGCCAACATACTCCCCCCCTTGAAATAGCAAATATTTCAAACAACAATTAAATACTGTCACTTTGTTCTATTAACTGGAATGAGAGTTGAAATAAACACTATGTACACAAACATTTAAACAATTCGCTTCTCTTCACTCAACAATGGGCAAAGTCTTGACACTGCTCTTTTCAAAAGAGCTCCGCTGGGTGTTTTGATGGTAACAACCCTCGTAACTCCGTCGGTTCCTGGATGCACTGCTGCGACACGGCCCAGTTTCCAATGAAGTGGAGGCACGCCCTCTTCCTTCAGAACAACCAGAGTGTCGATTTGTGGGGATTGTCCGGGCGACCGCCATTTAGAACGCTGTTGGAGTTGTCCGAGATATTCCTTGGACCATCGACGCCAAAATTGCTGGAACATAGCCTGAAGCAGTTGCCAGCGCTTCAGTCTATTCAAGGGAGTCTGAGACACATCTTCTTCCACAGGAAGATGAAATGAGCCACCGATCAGGAAGTGGGATGGGGTTAATACTTCCGGATCATTGGGATCAGAGGATAGTGGGCAGAGGGGGCGCGAATTCAAAACTGCCTCTATCTGTACAAGCACTGTAGTCATTTCTTCAAACGACAATGCAGCATTTCCTACTATTCTCTTAAGGTGATACTTAGCTGATTTAACTGCAGCCTCCCACAACCCTCCGAAGTGAGGTGAACCAGGAGGACTAAAATGCCACTGAATCCCCTTCTCAGTAGCAAAGCTTATGAGTGACTGCTTGGTATTCATATCATTAAAGAATTTCTTTAGCTCACGTGATGCACCTACGAAATTAGTTGCGTTGTCAGTGAATATGTGGGTGCAAGTTCCTCGTCTAGCCATGAATCTTTTCAGTGATGCTAAAAAAGCAGCTGTAGACAGATCGCTTACAAGTTCAATATGTACAGCCTTTGTGGCAAAACAAACAAACATAGCTATATATGCCTTAATCCGAGCGCCCTTCCTGGAGGAAGGCCGTAAATATACTGGGCCACAGAAATCTATTCCTGAAGATGCAAATGGTCGACTGGGAACTACTCTCCTTTCAGGTAGCGATCCCATTATCGGTTGATACGGCCGAGACGAGAATTGAAAACACGTCTTACATCGATACACTGCCTTTCGAGCACCGTTCCTCCCACATAGAGGCCAGTATTGCTGTCGCATCATTGTCAATAAAGTCTGAGCTCCAGCATGAAGAAAAACAAAATGAAAATGATCAAATAACATTATTGTAATGCGATGATTGCCAGGTAATAAAATAGGATGTCTTCTGTTGACCGATAGTTTAGTATTTTGCAGACGGCCTCCTACCCGTAACAGACCCTGCTCATCCAAATACGGTGCTAATCCATGTAATTTGCTTCCCTTGGGTAGTGGCAAATTTTGTTTGAGAGCCTTTATGTCTTGTGAAAATTCAGAACCTTGCGCAATTTTACACCATAAATACTTAGCCTGCTCTAGTTCTACCGGATTAAGAGCACCTGTTTGTCTGTCTGTTTTAGTTTTAAGATTTTTGATAAATCTGAGCACGAGAGCTGTTATTCTAATCAGCTTGCTCCAGGAAGAGTATCTGTTAATCAGATTCGATCCAAGGGATTCTGTAGATGACACTAGAACGATTTTAGTTTTCCTAACTTCAGGTAATTCTTGAGAGCTATGCCTCTGCTGTGAAGGCCATTCGTCTTTATTATCTGAAAGCCAAGATGGTCCTACTAATAACAAATCATTGAGGGATAATACAGAATCGCCCTTCGAGCTGCCATCAAATACCACGCGAGTGCGCGTTGTCAATGAATTACCCTTAAATACACAATGATGCGGAAGGTAGTACTGTAATGGTTTGTTTATCTCATTACTGGGAATTTCCTCCATATGATCCAGGTCAGTGTACTCTCTCATAAACTGTACGTACTCCGACTTGACTTGGGGCTGCCTTTCAAAACGCTTCTCTAGGCTGTGAAACCGTCTAATTGCCTCATTAACATTGCTACCTAGCTGACTCGGGTCCTCTTTAAGGAGTAGTGGGACTATGAACCTACCCTGTGAATTCCTTCTGTGACCGTCAGTAAATAGCCTCTCACTAATCTCTTGCTCAGAATGTCCTTGGCCAAGCAGTGCTTTCCCCGGCTCATTGAATATCTTACCTGACACAAAGAGGCAGGAAGAACTGTTATCTGCGTGCTTTTCAGACAAACCAACACTACCTGCTGCTACCCAGCCAAGAGCCGTGTTGCGAAACAACGGTAGTTTGTTTGAGAAACTGTCGAGCTGAAATTGTTCTGCGCCGATAAGATCATAAAAGAATTCTGCTCCAATGAGAATGTCTATGGATGATGACACATTAAATTGAGGATCCGCAAGGTTTTCTAATATAAACTCTGGAATACTCCAATCTGTGATGTTGATATTTTTAGTGGGTAAGCACTGACCAGTAATTGAAGGTATTACGTGAAATGTCATGATTCGTTCAAAGGAACCGAACCGCGAAGAAATCTTTGTTCTTACCACCGACCCCACCTTGATGGTAGTGTTATGCAACCCATGTATCGGAATATTAGTCATTGTCTTTAACAATCGTAATTGATGAGCTAATTCCCTGGTTATGAAGTTGAGTTGCGAGCCGCTGTCTAACACAACCCGAGCATGACGGGTTTTAACCTCTGAATTGTTGACATTCACTACTGCTGTCGACAACAATACATGAGAGGAAACATCATTGTTGTGATTGTGCAATGAAACAGCATTACTACTATGTTGCTCATTAAGGGGAGACAATGAAGTATTATTGGACACAATACTCTTGTTTGAAGTTTGACTATTATTGTGGTTCGGTGACCCTTGGTCCCTGTGAAGCAAGGTGTTATGTTTATCCTTGCACAGCTTACAACATGAACGAGTGCACTCGTTAGCGAAGTGATTTCCAGACAGGCAATTAACACAGAGCTTATGCTTCTTGATCTCCCGCCATCTGTCATAAACACCCATAGAAGTGAATGTTCTGCATCTAAATATGGGATGTTCTTCCGTGCAAAGCGGGCATTTCTGATTTTTCTGTGAAAGGAAACAATTTTTTCCTGGGTTCGTGAATGACCTCGGTTTGAAACCAGACGCATTCGGTTTAGATGAAACGCCTACCTGCTTCAGCTGTTTTGTGCGATCACAATTCTTAGTTTCGATCGATTCCAATGCATTACATGTTTCGAGTAGAAATTTGTCCAGTGTCTGATACGATGGAAGATCAAAGGTTGGTAACGAGGTCTCCCATTTTTTTAATGTTTCAGCGTCAAATCTGCTTGTTATTAAATGTATCAAAATGGCATCTAATTTTTCTTCACAAGACAGACCAAGCGCTGATAGCGACTGTATGTGCCTTCTGAAGCCGTCATACAAGTCTCTTAATGCCTTGGAAGATTCTACTTCTATTTTGTTAATCTGAAGGACCGAATTAATGTGGGAGGAAACAATTGCTCGCCGGTTATTGAACCTTTCATTTAACAGGTTCCACGCTATGTCGTAATTCGCTGCAGATATTTCTAGAGACTGTAACACGTCTGCCGCCCTGCCTGATACCACTGATTTTAGGTAATGAAATTTCTGTATTTTTGACAAATTTGCATCTTCATGAATGAGATTCTTAAAGGTATCGGCAAAATTGGGCCATTCTAAATAATCACCTGCGAATGTAGGTAAACTTATTTGAGGCAGTTTAACTGAACGTGTTTGCGAACTGGAAGTTGATTCACCAATAGAATCACTTAGCGAAGTTGCTGACTTGGAAATTGCACTGTTTATGGATCTTATAAGACCAGATGTTTTGAAGTATTGCTCCTCAAAGTCGGAGCGATAAGATTCTTGTTCTGCTTGAAATGATTCATCCTCTTTCAAATCCTCTATTTGTGATTGAACTGTTTCATATTCTTCCCAGATTTTTGATAAGTGAGCCCGTCGATCTTCCAACTGATCTACGTCCTTAGAATGAGAATCTAATTTCTCTACGAAGCCTTGTATGCGAGATAAGCTAGCCTTTAACCTACCCCTTTTGCTACACAGTGATTTTATCTTTTGTTCCATTTTTCACTAGCAATTCCCAATAAACTGCTGAATGATATAAAATCACAATAGACCAAATGCATATACGTAAAAGAATGACAAAACGAAAAGACAAATACCTAACATATTTACATAATACAAAGATGAACTCCTGGTTTTGTTTCAAAGAGTTGCGGGAAAACTGCGTACAAATAACATACAGTTTTACGGGCGAAATCATGTGTGATCACTAGCAATACCAATACATTGCAAGTACAAACGAACAGTTTTGAATGAAGAAAGAAAGGAATGCATATTAGTCACAAGGAATAATTAAGGATGATCGGTGACTTACCAGGATGATGAATTCTGTTGTCCAGTAGTCGCCATGCTGGTAACCACCCACGCCATTTGTGAGAAACCATGCTGTCTTTGGATCACACGAGTTCAATTTTCACTGTTTTTCTTGCCATCTAATCGTGCCCGGAGGACCAAAACTTATGTCGAATACATAGAATACGATGTGGTGGACTGTATAAAGAAATATATTTTACACTGTATGTACATGATTAAACACTGAACAAGTACAGTAGATATTACATGCGTGCTATGACACCATGTCCGGTAGCCACTGCTACCTTCTTGAAAGTGAGTCCTGCTTGACGCAGGTAAGAGAACGACCCTTCCTCTTAATGGGTCAACAACCCTCCAGCAGGGGGACCAACTGTCATTAGAGTATGTACAGTGCCAGAGTTGCCAACAATCATTATTATTATTATTATTATTATTATCATTATTATTATTATTATTATTATTATTAATATTAAGAGCCTCCTTGGCTTAGATGGCAGCACGCCGGCCTCTCATCGTTGGGTCCGTGGTTCAAATCCCGGTCACTCCATGTGAGATCTGTGGACAAAACGGAGGCAGACAGGTTTTTCTCCGGGTACCCCGGTTTTCCCTGACAAACATTCATTCCAGAAACACTCTCCACTATCATTTCATTTCATCTGTCATTCATTTAATCATTGCCTCAGAGGAGTGCGACAAGCTTCGACAGCCTGCACAGTTCATATCCTCGCCACTAGATGGAGATTTCATTCATTCCATCCCTGACCCGGTCGGTCGACTGGAAGCAGGCTGTGGATTTTCCTTTCATTATTATTATTATTATTATTATTGATTTTATAATTTATTATTAATATTATTATTATTATAGTCATTATTATTATTATTTAACTGAAGAGAAGTAAACAGCATCTACTTACCTAACCTGCTCACCAGTATAGTTTCTGTGCTCCTTGTGCGGTCAGAACCATGGTTAGGATTGGACGCCGGTAAACAGGTGTGATCACAGTTAATTACGTGTTTAATTGCATGCATTGTTATTAAAGCACGGTGAAATGAACATCAATGTGAGATAATATTATGCCCAACTATTAGGATAGCAATTATTGAAATTTCAAATATTATTTAACTACAACAAAAGTGAGTGCTATGCTACATCATAGATTATTGAAACATTACACAGGTGTAAATATTCAGTAATTGGAGTGAGTTGCTAATTAAAGGTTTGCAAGTTGAATTAATCTCCTCATTTGCCTTATTATTTCGTAATTGTTTTCCTGCATTTGGGCGCGTACCATGTGTTATTAACTAAAACATTGTATTAATTAATATAACATTGTGGGGTTTGAAGCCATTTTTTCAGTGTTGCCTTAGTATACAAGAGTTTAGTGCTTTTCAGTCGGTCAACACGAATGTACCCAAAAGAGCTGGGTTATGCCCTAATCCTGAAAAAAATTACATGAGGTTAATAAATACACTAGGATGACCAGTTTCGATCGTCAAGCGATCATCATCATCAGATCCATTACACTTAGGTTATAAAATTTATGTTTGAAAATACAGGTGTGGTCGACCACACCTGGAGTTCAGTGAACACGAAAACTGCGTGTAGCTCTAGCAAGGAAGACAATCAAGAAGGCAATCAGATAAGTAGTTAGCCTGTAATATTACAGTTTAACCATAGTTGATTTTTACAACCATATAATAACTCCAAATTACAAACTCCGGATATCTATCACCATTTAACATTTCACCTAACACCATATATACTGCATTTAGCATACACCGACAGTTGCAGTACCAATACTGCAACTAAATAATTGTACATATTGTAAATATTTTCACCTGTATTTTCAAACATAGATTTTATAGCCTAAGTGTAATGGATCTGATGATGATCGCTTGACGATCGAAACTGGTCATTCTAGTGTATTGATTAATCTCATGTAATTTATTTCAGGATTAGGGCGTAACCCAGCTCTTTTGGGTACATTCGTGTTGACCGACTGAAAAGCACTAAACTCTTAATTAATATAATTTAAATTCATTTTGAAAATGATACATATAGTTGCTCGTTGATAGTTTCAAAGTTCTCTGCACCACTGGTCACGTATTTGACAAAGGAATTTACAGCACAAATTAGATTTTAAAAGTATGAGGCAATAACAAAATTAAATTACGGGTTTCATAAAATATGCAAAATGGTTTCCTAATCCTAGGAGACTATTTCAACTCTGCTAATGACAGGACTAATTGAGATAATTTGACTATAAACATTATGCCAAACACACTTGCACTGATGTATATTTCTTGCTTTTATGCTCTTGCATGTCTATTCATGATCAGGAAGCTGGAAGTAACCCTTAAAAAAGCGCGTAAACGATCCATTGTGTGTGAAATGTTTAGTTTATTAACTAGGATTGTACTTGTAATATTTCGAATATTATATGGGGCCTGACAATGTAAATCAGGTGCTACTTAAGTAATATAATCTGGAATAATCACTGCGTACCCATTTGCCATTTTCTCACTTACTTGCATTCCTGAATTGTTCAGGTCGCAGGTGCGAAGCTGACACGTAGACAAAACCAAGTTGTTATCTTCCAGTAGCATAAATTGATATAACTTGTTCATTTTAATCATTTTAATCTGTACTCCGATGTCATTCCTCCACCTCGTAGCGTAGTGACTAGCTCTGACAAGAAATGTAATTCTGATGTGATGGCTGTAATGGTTTTCACTCAGCCTCGTGAGTCAGAACTGAGAAGAGGTTCAAAACTTGATTCCAATTTCTGTATAATTAATTCAACATTCTCATTGAGGATTGTTCTGATTTATGTGGGGCTAAATTGCAAAACAATATCCAGTACGCCACTTTCTCACGAGTTATGATACAGTCCAATCTTGAACTACAGGAACTGGTCAGGTCTTACATTACCCAGGAAGCAATTCTACTTCACGTGCCTTGTCCTGCCTACCAAACGTTCTACAGAGACCAAAAACGTAGTAATCGAATATGGCAATGTCTGGAAAATGAGGTGGGTGGTGAATGATACCCCAGCCGTCTCGTACAACTTTCTGCTCGGGCAACTTTCTGCGATAGGTCAACCCCACCTGAGTTTACAGGAAAACACATCACCCCTTGAATTTGTTAGTTCCATCCACTTCTAATGTGTGATTTAATGCATTCTCTCCAGAAATGTCGCGTAGGTAAATTGACCATCCGATTGTGTAAACGTGTCTCGTTGCAAGAAATGCTCTTTCAACTTTACTAGAGAGATAATCAATTCCTGGCACGAACTTTTCACATAATTTTACGGCTGGAGGAAAGTAAATTTGTCGGATGAGGAAGCAAGGACACGGTATTTAACCGTTTCTAGTAATATTCATTAAAATAATCCCAACTACTATAACAACGAAACACCCTGAAATTGTGAGAACTGTCGATTCAATAACGGTGCTCCATAACAAACGTTTGAAAAACAGATTGATAAATCGCAGTATTCACTATCTTATTCGACGACGAAAAAAATAAAAAGTGTTCTCTTCGTGTGCTCGTAACCTAAGGTTTGGATCACTTATTTGCTGTAGATATTCAAAGTACCATATCCTCTGATGTGGGAAAAATATCTATTGGAGAATTATCTTAGCATTTTGCCATTTACTGTACTTCTCTTCTAAACATTAAGTTACCATATTTCCCCTTCTCCATTAACATCACCTGCTGGATTACTTTCTATGGCGGTATGGCACGTTTTGCACTTCCGTCCATAGCTAACCAGAAGCTATGTAAAAGAATGAAACTAAGTAAAATCGGATTGAGCTTCTTTTTAAGGTTTGTCCAAATAATACTTCGAATAGCTCTAGCGTGTACAGCCAACATTTTCTGATCAATTCCATATGTAATATTTATGTCAAAACACCAACCACCGAGACGAAACGGATATTTTGAATCAGCTGGTAAGAAGAATTGCTTCATTCAGAGCAATTAATGGACGTTCCTGAATGTGCCTCGATTTCCTCGACCATTGGGATTCGTATGTAGAGTAAAACGATTAATGGTGTGTAGCCCCCTGAGAGGCCTGGTGCAGGCATGTCTATATGAAATCCAAGTACGAACTTCTCATCGTCATAAGAACGAAATGTTGAAGACGTCATTAATATCCAGTCCACGAGTCAGAGGACAAATACAATTGTCCAGCCAGCAATTGAACCCGATGACATTACAAGCTTGCTGAAACCTCAACCATTGAGGCGGATAGATACAGTAGATTCTGCTCCTGTATAGCAGGATTATATTGCGTTACCGGTGACATAGAAAATATACAATTGTTGTAAGAATTGATCCGCTTCGAATTGTACTACATTAATAAATACCGAACTACATCATTCGACAACTAGTGATGTAATGTGATGTTTACTGAGAAAAGAACCAAAGTTCACGTGCTTGATTGTAATTTCTGTTTCGTGATAAGAACGTTATTGGTACTCTATACCTGGACTTTAGTCTTACTGCCCTCACCCGATTACTCGCAAAATTGATTGACCGTGGGCTGCGGTTAGATAATGGAAAAATTGGCTTAGCGCTTCAATATTCTGCTGATCCTAAGTAAACAGCGATATTGGAAAGTGTAAACGACAAAAGACTGTTAACGAGCCAGTCAGGTGAAACAAACCTTGCGTCAGCAACGCCTGAGCGCTTGTCGGCTCATCAAGGAAGATTGATGGATACGCCTGGGGCATGGCTATCGTTCCCTTTTGTTTTGTAGTGGTACTGAGTCGTTTTTAGAGCACACACGGAATACCATCCCTCCATCCAGCTTAATGAGAATTATTTTACTATCACACTGAATGGACAGCGTTGCAGTGCCTGATACAGATGTGAGAATTGTTTAGGTGGACATTTATCATCTATTTTGTAATTTTCGTTTCTTTCTTTGGGGTCTAGAAACATCTGTTCCTATGTGTGAGAGGGCCTTCGTAGCCCACTTACGTGAATAGGAGTGATTATTCTTTCAAAGTTAAGGCCTGGCCACAGCGTAAAAATTATGGTAAATATTCTTTCGTAAACCATGCCATTGATAACTCAAACTCTCTACCTGCCTTAGAGCCTTTCCCCAAACATAAAGGTGTGTTTAAGAAAAGACTGACGTTTTTTTTAAATACTCCAGCTTAATTGCTATTTAAATGTTATGTAGTAGCCTATTGTTACGTAATCCCAATTTGCCACCGTGGGACACACCCTCAATTGCAAATAATTAAATGAATGTGCACGTGAAACCAGTCTTGCAGATGATTGTTGTGTCCGCAGTAGTTTGCATAGCTGATGTTTTTGAATCTAGGATTAGAACAGAAGAAAATTTTCTCTGATACTTATATCCTTGGGGGCGAAGGTAGGAATAGGGAAATACATTTTTATATCCAGGGTTATCATAGGTCCTCCTGTCTTTCCCCCCCCCCCCCCCGTATAGATCACATTTGTTTACATTCATCTATATTCTTTTTGTTTTACAAAATTCGCATTGCCTAAATGTTCTCTATCTTTGTTTCACCACCTAATTCCAGCTTATAATTTACGTTGCAAGCAAAATATATTACTTTCCAATTTTACGTGCTATTTTTTGAAACATAACGTATGAGATGAAGATGTAAACGCAATGCGGAAATGAGAATGAGCTGTGAAAAGGAATGTACTCGCCACCGCAGATTCATTAATGCATTGCGCAGACACACAGCCTCTGGTAACGCTGGAAACAAACAATGCTTTCCGTGACAAAGGGAAGAACCACTAGAAAGTATAATCCTTTCTTCCAAACAAACTCCCTCAACAAGTTCAGAATGCGTCACTCGTTACACCTGCAGCTTCTGGCCACGAGTGGAACAATGGTCATGGAGCTTCGGACGTTGTTATCATGTGCGCTGTCCCTTTTGTGTTTTCTTCTTGACGATCATTAAGACGTCTGTCTTCCAACCCACGAGCCTATCTTCGAAAAGCCTTGCAGTAATATTTTCTTTTGATTTGCAGTCTTCTAAGATATATCATACTCAATTTATTGTTCACTGCTCGGGAATCTCTTATTGTATCGATGGCATAGCTCAGAAGCCACTCAAATCCTCATCAAAGAACAGAGGAAAAACAGGAATATGTTTTGTCTGCAATCCCTGAGGTCCCAAGATCGGTACGAGGCTCTGTCAAAAAAAATAATTAATTTTTGAAGGCTTGAGCAGGGTTAATTCAGCCACGTGAGGATAAATAAATTGAACGTGGATTCGATTGCCAACTCAGCGATCTTATAGTAATTTTTCCGTGGTTCCCCACTTCTACTCCAGGTAATTGTTCGGATGGTTTATAACTGAAGGCCATGACCACCTCCTTCCTTCACGTGAAAGAGGAGATCCAGGCCATTGATTCGTCATAGAATCCTGGCGTATAGGCGCTACGTTACTCTTTATTTATAGAGAATTCATAAGCCTTACCTTATTTAGGCCTAGGTGAAAAGGACCTGATGATGATCACATGACGATCGAAACATGTAATCCAATTAATTAACCTCCCCCCCCCTCACTTCTTTGTGTGTTAATTAGGTGATAATTAATTCAAGTAATTCAGGTTAATCCCATGGCCGCCTCTTTCCTAATCCTAGTCCCAGTTAAAAGTACACACTATTGCAGATAGCAGATAACAAAGCATTCCAGATATAGGATAAACCTTAGTAGGCCTTTAAGTGAAACAAAACCAAACACATTAATGGTTTAAATCAAGTTGATACTCATCCAGTGAATCTTTACAGCTGATTAATCTTTCGTTTGAGATCACGAAACAATAATAATCAACACCATAATCTTCATCAGCATTTTAATGTGGCACGGTGCTACAGCAAATAGTTCATTTTCTGTTCCTCGTTAAAATATGTTTCGTGAAGCATGTATGGCTGATCGTGCTCCTGCGTGCCATGTTATGAAGACTCTACAATAAATATTTGCCCTCACTCAGTATCACCACGTCTTCTTCACTCTTTGAGAGGCGTAGTGGTGCAGCAGTCAAGCTGTTTTCCTCTCACTAAGGTGGACAGGGTTCCATTCCCGGTCAATGCATGTGAGATTTTCAAAGTGAAATGCCATGTCCCGTGGTTTGGCTCATGATCGCGAGTTTAACCCTTTATAGGGCAAAACTATTTTTTAGTTTTATGTGTTTTTACATTTTAATTTACCGTACTTTAATTATTATAATTATTAATCATGTTATTGTTTGTTTATCTAATTTTATTGTTTATATATTTATTTTAAATTTCCAATTTATGTTCTTATAGATTTAATTTTGATATGTTTTGTTGAGTTATTAATGAACTAATTTTCAATTGATTGTTACAATTATTTTCATAATTTATTTATAGTTATGTTTATTATTTTAATTTGTTATTTCTTTTATTATTATTATTATTTTATTTTTATGATATTTATTTCTATATTTATATTTTATTTTTACACCTTAATTGTTAATGTTTATAGTTTAAAAAATTAAAATTTTATCCAACACATTACGTCTAGTAGATACGTAGGTATATTTGATTTTTAGAAATACTAGCACTTCGGCATGAAAATTCTCCGAAATTTGGCTGAAAGATTCTACTATCAGCATCTTGGAAAGTATAAACTGTCCTTATGAGAGGTGGCTAATATAGAGACCACTATCCTATTAAGGGTTAACGGTCATGTAAAACTACAATCTTCCTTCTTCTTTCGGAGAGTTAATGGCAGTTAATGAAAGAGCTGTACGGATACACAAGAGGTATCCGCCCCCGCTTCGCATCTTCACGTCCTTTATTCTCAGTCTCATCCATATCCCCGGATATTGCTGTTACCTCTACTGTTTTACTTGCAAGAAAATGGAACAACTGCTGCTGATTTAAAATGCAGGGGTTGCTTTAATTTGTCATTACATCTAGTGACACGGGTCTCTCTTAGAAATGACCCTGAAATACCAACCGATTGCGCCAGAATTCGACCCCACTACCTCGAACATAGTAGGTGAGAGCCTGATAGTGTACTTCACTCTGAGCTTCTTCTTAATTTCATATTAGTACTGTTCCCATCACACGATCAGTCCATTAGTTCATCATTACAACAGTATGCTCGCATAGAAGAGACAGAACCAAATATTTACGTAAATAAAAAGAATTGTCGTAAATTGTTATGAATGAGCGATGCCAGTTGGTGACCAAACTGCGTACCTCTTCCATACTCTTACGAGGAACGTGGTGGTGCAGTGGTCAAGCTGTTGGCCTCTCACCACAGCTGACTGGGTTGGATTCCCGGTCAAAGCATGTGAGATTTTCAAAGTGAAATTCCATGTCCTGTGGTTTGGATTCCACGTGAAAAGGAGGAACCCGTAACTTATGATCCCGAGATTGACGTTCACGTAAAACCGCAAATTTCCTTCCTTCTTCCATACTCCCATAGCAAAGTCAAGTGCCACCTCAACGGAGGTAGAGCTAATAACAAGGAATATACGGTAGGTTATGAAAAGCTATTGTGATTTTCAAAAATTAGATTTTTACTACTTGTAGGAATTCCTATTTACCACCAATATGAAGAATGTGTCGGAAAATTTATTTATTCGCATTGCCATGGAGTTTACATCCGGTAGGCGTTGAAGTTTGCGGATATCTGTATCTGGTTATAGGTTACGTCATCATATACGGACTGGTTGTTTACTGCAACGCCCGAAGTTCCAGAAGGTCCTGAAAGTGCGGACGCAGGTTCCCAGCCAGGTTAGCACGCGATCAAATAGGCGTGTTTGACGAAGTCCGCAGTAAACTACTGATATAGGCCTAAACATTACATCGGAAAATATAAACTAAGCATCGCTGATATCATAGTGTGATTTTCCACTGGAACTCATTAGGAGCATAGGCACTTCATGTTAAGAGTACTGATCAGTTGAGAAGTGACATCACGGGAAGTTGCCGCATATTGAGCGTGTGCAATAACTCTTCTCCTCTGTGATGCCTTGCATAAGCAATATTCATCCTATATGTCAAAGCGAAGCGTCCTTGTTGAAAATGAGCGTTAGCAATGGCTCAACACATTAGTCTCGGCCTGTACACTCTATCCTGATGAAGTTCTCACAATCTTAAACACAGATAATAAATATGTTGTTTTTAAACAGGGACTGAATGTTAGTTCTTACTGAAAATATTGTCTTTAAGTACGGTATTCAGTTTTACAGTAGGTTAAATATTTGTTATTATTTTTTGTGACAGTATAGTGTCATTATTACATTTAAATTGTTTGTTCTTTTGTTCAAATCCACTTCGTTGCGAAGTGGCTGGCATTCCTGGCTGTCACCGTGGAGGCCCGGGTTCGATTCCCGCCTCTGCCAAGAAATCTAATTCTAGTCCTAGGGGTGGAACGGGGTACACTCAGTTTCGTGAGGCAAAACACGGGTTTGATTCCTATCACAACCGTCCTGGAAGTGGTTTTCCTAACCAAATCATACCTCAATTACACAATTACAAATCCACACACTACTACAGACATCACAGTGACACAGGTTATCAGACAAATTCTACTCACACCCAAATACACGAAGTCAGAAAGCCCATAAAGAATCAATAGCAACTTTTTTATTAAAGGTATCATTCGTAGTATCTTACTAATGCAAGATGCAAATAACTGCAACGAAACTTAGTAATACCCCGAATAAGCAAATCGTGATATGCATACCATAGCGAGTTACGTTCTTATTGAAAATGTTTTTTTAAAGAATTCAGCTTTACAGTTGGCTAAATTAATAATAATGTTATTATTGTATGTACATCCCTCTTAATTACTGAGGCTTTTAGAGTCACCGGGATGCAGAATTTCGCCCGGAAGAGGGTCTTTAACGCGCCACTAGAATATCTGACACGACTCCCTCACATTTGCGTAACTTCAAATAGCAACTTGCTGTGCAGGATTCGATCCTGCAACCTTGGGCACACCAGGCGAGAAAGTAATCACTGCGCCAGTTTGCTATGAACATTTTGTAAAAATATAGTCTGTAAAGCTACAATATGTACACATATTTAGCTGCAGTATTAGTTAAGATAATGCAACTCGCCAATAATTGTTAGTTATTGTCTATGTGTAAATACTTTCACCCATAATTTCAGACATAGATTGTATAGCCTAAGTGTAATGGATCTGATGATGATCGCTTGAAGATTGAAACTGGTCATCCAAGTGTATTAATTAATCGCATGTCATTATTTTTTCAGGATTAGGTAATAACCCATCACAATTGTAGAGCTTATCTCCAAACTGACGTAAATACAAAATTGACGGTTTTTCAGTTCCTTCTTTCACAAGCAAGTTTATAGGTTCTCCCATCGTATAGCAAAGGTTTTAAGTCGCAATACGTCGTATATCCCATATTAACAGAGATCTAAAAACTAAGTTTATTTGCAAAGTGACGTAACTCTAACTTGTATTTATTACCAATGTGTCTTATATCCATGTTGGCCAATCCGATGGCTCTCTGGACATCATGTGATAAATCAAGGCCATGGCTAACTTTGAAGAATATGTAGAGCATCAGTTTGTGTTTGTTGTGTTTAAACCCTTTAAATATTCATAAATGTCACTCAAAGCGTGTGTCAATATATGATTTATTTCCAAAACATCCTAACTCCAACTTACAGGAGACGATTGCCACCATTTCCATTGATAGGAGATTTTTAAAACACATTGTCAGGATGTGCATAAAAGTAATGAATGTATTGCATTATATTCATAAACAAAAAACAAACCCCTTGGCACGACAGCCCAAGCAACCGCTGCCCAGCCATTTGGCCTGCAGATATTAGGGTGACGCGCATCAGTCTCGTCGGCCGTTTATCTTGGTTTTCGTGACCGGGGCGCTGCCTCACTGTCAAGACAGCTACTCAATTGTCCTCACGAGGCTGAGTGCACCCTGTCCCAGCCCTCATGTCAGTTTCTAAAATCCCTGACGGAACCGTGGATCGAATCCGAGGCCTCCGGGTGTGAGGCGGGCGCGCTACCCCAACACCACGGGGCTGGCATTATATTCATAATCATGTCTGAATTAAATTATATGAAGAAACAAGAACGCGGTTCGTGAAGTTTTGCATTTCAAGGATTTACGTCACTTTGGAAATATGATGATGATGATAATTGTTGTTTTAAGGGGCCTAACATCGAGGTTATCGGCCCCTACTTTGGAAATAAGCGCTTCAATTGGGTACATTAGTGTTGACCGACTGAAAAATATCAAACTTTGTTTCCTAATGCAACACTGAAAATGGCTTCAAACGCCATAATTATTATTATTATTATTATTATTATTATTATTATTATTATTATTGAACATTGAACATTGTTGTCATCAAACTGGACAACAAGATGCAAGCACTCCCTCTCTTCATCCTGGTTTATACCAGGTTAGCACTAACCACATCATGCAATATGAATGTGTTTGAATGAACAAAGGAATGAATGAATGAATGAATGATTGAATGAGTAATTCCTCCGACAAATTATCACTAAATGACGGAGACGGGAGGAGTTGTTTAGCACATGCATTCTTACATTGCCACAGCGACAAAGATGATTGTGATGTGGTTGGGCTCCATAGCCCTCAAACCCTGTGTTGGATTGGCCTGCGTCTACGCTTTGTCCACTGTCCATTCCCCTGTCGCATCTCGCTCGATTCGTGCCGGGGGCAAGGGGACACAGCGTGATAAAATATAATACCTTGCTATCAAGATAAGTTGCAGCGTCATATCGGGACGGTGGATTACTTCTCGTAAAATCTAGCGATTCCTAACACAATATTCACAGGTGGTTCCTCCGTAACAGTGACGTCGTCGGAGTACTTGAAAACATGTAAGGTGATGCAGCGTGCATATTATTCCACAGTACACGCCACAAACGTAATATGACGTCACGAAGGACTACTGGTTGAGCCAAGTGTAGGGCAGAGTATGATTCATTCTTTTTATATGTTTTTGCCTTTTGAAGACATTTTAATATACAGTTGAGTCTCGATAGTTCGTGGTGAACGGGACAGTGACCATCTCGAATCAATGAAAACTCGCACTACCGTATCGAAGTGTAGCCTATGTGGGAAAATGAAATACTGCACCGTAAAACGATGTTGAATAGAATTCTGACGTCAAAAATGAGCATTATTAAAACAAAGTGTTTACAGTAGACATTTACATTCGCAAAATGAAAGTTATATAATAAGTCTGATGACAAGTTACAATTCGTGAAGAAATGGTGGATTGTCTTTTGTTTAGTGAAGCGACAAAGTTTCCGCGCGGCGATTTCACGCCACCGGACCGCACCGTCTGAAGAGCAGCATGTTGGTTGGTGTCGCTTTAGGCTGTTGTTCCACTAAGCGCATGGCACCTTCAAGTGCAGCGTAGCCATTGGTGTGAATCATCAGCGGCACAGTTTTGGGCTCGTCTTCCTCATCACCATAGTTCGTCAAAATGTTAACGAACCAATTAAGGCCGTTGACGGACGATTACCGAAATGTCGTGGTTCACCAAACTATAACAATCCATTAGCTTCCATAACAAGCCATCAAAACTAATTGCTCTGTCAACATTGAATTAACGACTTGACGGTTGATTTACGTAGCATTCAAATCCAAAATGGAGCGTGCATTAAACATTATTCCGGACTATGACGATGTTTTCGAAGACATGATAGATTTTCGACGACTACGACATTATAAAGAACGAAGGAATTACTTTGATGAATGCGACGACACGAAATTTATTATGGGATTTCGGTTGTCAATAGCTTGTGTGTTGAATGTTCTACAGAAGATAGAACCTAACCTGGAATTCTTATGTGACAAGTAAGATACGTATCTTTTTTGTTTATGTGGGGAAGGTACCCCAGTATCGGACGGAACTCAATATCGGACAGTGTCAGTTTCTGATGTTCAGCACAATGTTGCGGAAACTTTTGTGATGGTAGTACTGACCCTTCGCGAGGTACGTTGGAGGGTGACCATTGTGTGTCCATAAACAAAGAAGTAAGCACGTGGTGAGATGCTTTCTCTTTTGTGACTCTTTCTTGCTGCACGAAGTTAATTTTGTGAATCTGTTCGGCACCTTAATACTGATGAGTGAAATATTTTAAGGGTTGTTGATTGTTAACCATACGTTAATGAAGAAGTGTGGCTGATGGCGTAGCTATTGTTTAAATGTGTTACGTATGATGACCCGTTCAAGTTTTACGTGTTGGGCACCCAATATCGGACAAGCTTCCGGCACACAGTATCGGACAAACGTACCCGAAGTTTTCTTACCAATTCTTACAATACCTTCGTATGTTTCAGACAAATATGGGAGTATAAAGGTGAATCTGGGTGCTGGAAAACATAAAATGAGCAATTGATGAAGTAAGAGGGACTAAAATGAGCATTAGGTACGCAAGTGAGCAGTTCTGTGTCCCTAGATGTACATTAGGTGACAGATTGAAATTAATTTCTCCAGCGAAAGAGAGGCAAATGAAAACTGCCATGGGTGCATCTAAAAGCACGTTTTCTGATGAGCAAGACGCTGATATAAACATGTTTAAACAAATTTTTAGAACTGAATTTATGTCACAATTATGTAATAATTTAATTTCTATGTTAATTTTTGGAAATCCTTTCCCTAAGTTTATTATTATATTATATACAAAGCATAATGTGAACTCAAGGCGTGTTGACCTGAATTTACAATATTTGGCGTAATTAGGGGAGGGGGGGGGGGAAAGCTAGGAAGGCACTGAATTTTGATTGCGAAACAACCCACTGCATAATTTGTGGTGAGAATTTCAGTGAGGACTGGATCCAGTGTAACAATGCAAAGGTTTCCTTGAAGGGACACTTCGTTATTATCAATTTGACATATTTGCTAAAAAGTAATATGGATGTACTGTACATACATGAGCATAATAATAGAATAATCTTACAATATTGAGACTGTCCGATATTGTGTGCCTCGTTTTTGAATTGTGAAAAATGTGAGATTTATAAATGTTTTAAATTCTTTTATATCAGTATATAATGTAGAAAGATGATTTGCTACAATGAAAGAGGATCAAATCAAGTTTTCAAAAATAATTTTAAATTTTAATTTGACCCTTTCCTTAAGTTATTATACAAAAGGAACCTTAAGTGTCCGATACTGGGGTACCTTCCCCTAATATCGTGTGATGCATTACGGTATAGCACATTTAGTTAATTTAATAAAAGACTACCTAGACGTAACAGCATCAGTCCTCGTATTTTCAACGATTTCACGATACTTATCAGCCAAGTGGATACGTGCGTTTCTTTCATCTAAAAAAAATTCAATCTCCGGCTCTTCTTCCTCTTTTCCTCATCAGCCATGTTCGTTTTTTTTAACCAAGGAGTACATAATTTGTATGCTTTTTGCAGTTCACCACCAAAATCATAATCTTTCAAGGAGTTTTGTACCTCCCTTACAATAACGATTCGTTTGCTAATGCCAATCTTTAAATGTGCTGGTGAAACTCCAACGAACTTAATTCAAATGTTAATATTAACAATTCATTTACTGACGGCCTGTTCCCTGTTGAGGCTGCGTTGATAAACTCACCCCTCACACTGCATTGGGGTGTAGATCTGAGTCTGTAACTTCCACGTCGCCTGTTTTGCTGTGAGCGGGTGAGGGAAACGGATCGCAAAAGTAAAGACACTTGTTTGCTGCTATTTCCACTCGCGTTTTGCGTTCTAGACATCAAGGAACAAATGTGTTTTATGAGGCTCAGATTTATGGCAAATTAGTAATTCCGAGACTTTACTGTACAGTATTTTATTTATATCAGATGACTCGCTATAATGAACACCTAGT
This sequence comes from Meconema thalassinum, assembly GCA_946902985.2. NCBI lineage: Eukaryota > Metazoa > Arthropoda > Insecta > Orthoptera > Tettigoniidae > Meconema > Meconema thalassinum. Next base: position 958,813,845 of record OX336389.2, on the reverse strand, counting down.
TGGCATTTAGATATTCTTGGCTTAGAAACTAAATTGACTGCAAATTGACAACACGCGCATCCATGACCTGGCTGGATTTGAACAGGCTGCCAAGCACAAGTCAAGTTACAAGAGCGTAGTGGCTAGCACTCTTGATTGTCACCGCGGAGGTGCGGGTTCAATTCCCGGCTCTACCAAGAATTTCAATTCTGGTCTGACTTGTGAGGGCTGGAACGGGGCATACTCAGCCTCGTAAGGCAAAACTGAGAAGAGGTGGGTTTGATTCCCACCTCAGCCATCCTGGAAGTGGTTTTCCGTGGTTTCCCACTTCTATTGCAGGTGAATGCCGAGTTGGTTCCTAAATTATGGCCACGGATGCCTCCTTCCCAACCCTTATATGAATTACAACTACACACACGAATACAGCCACCACAATAGAGAATTTCAACACACACCCAAGTAAACGGGGTTACATGACCATAAAGTCACAAAGCCCCTAAAGGAATCAACAACAACGTTTGATCCTGTCAGAAAAACGCCAATACCTGGTCTGAACTGCGGACTAGCTTTATTAATCATCATTGCCAAGATTCAGTTTAGATGCTTTTCTCCTAATCTCCTATTGTCTTTTGGAGCAGCTTACTATTCAACTTGCTCCGTAATCAATTTATGAAATCTCAGTCGAAGGATGAGTTGTATAACTTACTTTAGACTTGTATCTTGTCGTGACTTTGTAATTAAGTTTTCTCTGAATACGTTTTATGGTTTTAATTGATTCCCTTACTTTGAAACCAGGCTATAAGTGCATTCAATATGTCATTATCCACAAATCGTAGTAACTTAGTTTCCCTAGAGTGCATTCTCCTTCTCTCTTTTATTGCAGGGCTGTATCCATATCGAGAGTAATGCTGGACTACGTTCATTATTCTGCAGTTACGTTCTCATTTCCACTTTTGTTACGACAATATCGCCTCGCAGCTTGTTTGAATAACTCTTTTAATGAAACATTAGCACCAAACCATGGCACACGTTGAGAAGGGGTTGCTGAGCAAATGATATTTTAATATGACTTAAATTAAACACCAGAGTCGGTTAGCCGTGGGCACTCGAGATTGAATGTGAAATCTTTCTGCACTGTATATTTCAAATGTCACATTTACAACTTTTAAGTTACCATATTCATTGTAGTGAATGTGGACATTAAACTCTTTGTGTTTGGAGAGTCATGCTGCATATTTAATATTCGTTTTAACTATAGTAGCATTGGCCTTTCTTTCTCTCCCTTCTCTCATTGTCCGCAACCGATAGTATCACTTCCCTCTCAAAGGCATGGTCGAAATTCTTCGAGAACAGAATAACTAAAAATATGAGCTAAAAGATACGTCCAACAACTTCACTTACATAAACCGTGGTTCAGCTGTGCACTTGACCTTGAGAGCTCAGCGGTAGGAGCGGGGGTGTAGAGTGGTGCGGGGAGCGAGCCGAATACTTCCATATCTGAGAACATTGACGTGCTTGACAGTAGGTTCTCCCAATCAGACACAGATACGCTCAGAGTGGCCAAGGTTTTATGCTGGGTTGTATACCTGGGAAGTGGGATGGGGAAGTACGGACCTACATGCCGGCAACTGTACAAACTCTAACAATATAAATGTAGAGATTTGAATGCCCATGCTTTTAATTTGTGTGTTATTAAAATATCACGTGGAAAGATTATAAAGTTAAGTTGTATTGTTTCGCTTGAGGAGCTTGGACATCGTGGTCATTTAGCACCGTGTACTTGAATGAGCGTGAATTATATATCTGATAACCTGTGCTATTGTCATAGCTGTATTACTTTATGGACACTATTTGTAATTCAGATGAGGAATGAGAAGGAGGCTGCCGTGGCTTTGAGTTAGGAACCATCCTGAAATTTCCCTGAAGTAGAGGTGGGGAACCACGGAAAACCACTTCCAGGATGTCTCAGGTAGGAATCAAACCCGCTTCTTCTGTGGTTTGCTTCACGAGGCTGTGTGTAACTCGTTCCACCCCTCAAACCAGAATTACATTTCTTGGCAGAGCAAGAAATCAAACCCGGTTCTCTGCGGTGACACCCAAGAATGCTAGCCACTACGTAACGAGCCGGTCTATTACAAAATTAAGTGACACGCAATTTTAACTTCCGAAATTTACATATTTTATCAAATTATTTCAGTACACATTTTCTAATACAGTGTTAGGAATCTCTTTTTGCAATGGAGAAAGCTAGCCTGGCGGCTTTATTTTATCAGTGCTTCTTGCTTAGAAGTGTATGAGTGTATCTGAATAAATGTGTGGTGTGGTTTGCGAGAGGTTAAGTTTTGAATTCGCTTCTATTGTTGTTGTTTGAGTCTTCAGTCTTTTATTATTATTATTATTATTATTATTATTATTATTATTATTATTATTACGGTATTATTATTATTATTAATAATAATATTATTATTATAATTATATATTATATTTGGAAATGGGGTAATTCCCCGGTGGCAAATTGTACAAATACTGAAAATTTGCCAACAATAACATCAAACACAATATACACAATTCGCAATTTGGGAACTATAGTAATTAAATCGTAGTATTTACACAAAATGTTAATCTTCTCATAAACACATCAATATGTTTGGGGGAAAATCTCTAAGACTGAGGCAGGTAATAAGTTCCAATTATCAATACCACGGTTAATGAAAGAATATTTCCCATAATTTGTACGCTGTGGTCGGACCTTAACTTTTTGTGGATGATCTGCCCTGCTCAGGTAGGTGGGATTTCCCAGATGTTTGCGTAGTTCTCCCCAAGCTGGCCGATTAGTGTATTGTTAAACATAGCGTATAGTCTGGATTTCGTCCTTCTATCTTCCAGAGATTCTTACCCTAGTTTTTTCTATAATTCGAGTTACACTGATATCGCGCCAGGAGTTGGCAGTTGGGTTTGAACTGCAGATGTCTTCCCGTCACTGCGTATCACGCATTCGAAGAACATTAAGTTAGTCAGTACTTTGTTCACTCACTCAGCACATTCCGTCTTTCACTGGCTGCGTGTCGTGTGCTGCAATAACAGCGATTGGCGTGCGTGAAGCCAATATATTTTAGTTTGGAATATGCGGGCCGCGCATGCGTACTGCAAGACCCCGCACCCGGTCTAGGCGTGTTGAACTGCCATCTCCTGACGCGATGACATTACTTCTAGGATTAAAATCGTTCACCACAAACCTAGCAGCCTTCCTTTGTACTATCTCCAGCTCATTGATGAGCCCTACCTGATATGGGTCCCAAACCGCTGAGCCGTATTCCAAGATTGGCCTCATCAGGTGGTATTTTAATACTGAGTGTCAACACTACCTTAGGTAAGATGATGAGAAAAAATGAAGTAGGTTTATGAGTGGGAACAATTTTCCAACACAAAACCGAAAGAAAATAAAGATTTAGAAAAAGTTTCACTGCGCAAGGTCTTTAAGGTACCTCAAATGTGCGGGAACTTGTGTAAGGCTAACGGAGAGTGCAGCGTGAGCTGAGGTCGCCTGCAAGCTATCGCTAAGTGCTCTTTCCCTCCCGAGCCGGTATTTTGGTACTATGGGAGTGGGTAGTGCGCTGGCAAGGCAATGTATGACAAATGGCAAGGATTTTAATACTTTCCCTTCAAAAGGGTGGTATTTTCTAAAGCATTTTGAAATGCTAGAAGGATTTGAATTAGCCGTAATATTTTTATTACTAGACACAGTTGGATTCCCCACAGAACGGCCGAATGCTTCCAGGGCGGGGAGGAATTAAGCAACGATAGTGCTTTTTTGTGCAACATTTTATTATGACTGGTAAAAATCTTTAAAGAATACCAATTGTTGCACTTAAAGCAGGCTAAACCTTTACCCAGCAGGGTGCCGACTAAAAGTTTAGAACGGAGGAAAACCTCAGACCAAACTTAAACAAAACTAAAATTTTGAACAGTAAAATACAAGTCAGAGAGAGAGTCTCTACAAGTCGGAAGCTGGCAGAGCAAGCTGTACTTGCCTTAATGATTTACTAGAATTAGCTGTGACGGCTAAAAGAAACTTTGCAAATGTTATTGGAAGTTTCGTTTTAAATGCAACAAGTGATTTAGAATGTAGTAAACCTATTCTTCAGTGATTGCCCGTTTCTTTGAATAGGGGATAATTTTAGGAGAAATATTAGGGAAGGGAAGGTCCTTCCTAACCGTTTTTCTAGCAAGAGAGATAGAAACAAAATAACAAATAATGTATTTAACAAATAATAGAATTTAGAACAATTAACATTATTTTTGATCTTATTTTGGGCGTAAGAACAACTTTTTCTCTGTTTAGTTTTATAAACTTTAAAGGTCTCAGACCTAGTAAAAGGAAAGTTAACAATGAACAATGTTAAATCAGTTCCAGTTTCAAACCTGTTACAAGCACTAAACCCACACAAAGGTTTTGAAATGTGCATACAATTAAGGAGTTGAAAGTTTGTAATGACAATAGTAAAGTAATTACAACTTTGTTTAATTTTTAACTAAATTAATTAGGTAGAAAATTAAATTCGCAAAAATAAGGCTTTAGAATACCTTAGTAGTGAGGAAAGAATTATACATTCCTGGGCTAGCAGGATAAGAAAAAGGAAGATTAATAAGTGGTTCCTATAACCACAACTATTTACGCATAATTTAAGAGATTACAAATTCTAATGGAGCAGGTCACTTTTTGTGAAGCCTGGATGACACAATTTAACAATTAGAAAACGCTTACTTCTTAGACGAAGCAGGAAACAATAAATATTAAAACGTGGATTGTAACCATGGTTATTTTTACAGAATGAATAAGTTGTAAATAGAACAAAGTTGGGAGGGCGCCTATGTTTTGCGAGGCCTCATAGAAATAAAACCAGATGGTTAAATTAACCTAAATTTGTTTTTAAAAGGTATTTGGGAAAAAGGAAATAGGGATTTATAGTTCTGGCCAATTTGTATTGCTCTCAATCTAACGCGGCGCGGTAGATAGTTGAACGGGCACTGTTTGTAGCACTAAAGTTTGTTGAATTGTTGTAAATCTTCAACGTTGCATTATGTGTAGATGCACTTAGTTGAGTTTGACAGTTTCTGGCGTTATGAAAAGTTAATGTTAGGGTTTATAGAGTGCACTTTGCATTGTTGATTAGCAATAATTAGGCATTCCAGAGTATAGTTTTTCACAGTTGAAAGTCTGTTAGAATGGAAAGTTCCAGAGATGTAGCGACAGTCAAATAGGGTAGGCAGTTCCCACGAAGGCAGAAAAGTTAAGTTTTTAGTTTGCTGTGAGTTTTGCCAAAATCCCACGGTGAGAGCAGGTATCCCCTTTGTATCGTACAAGAAGTACTAAATTTCATGCTTGGAAATAAGCTGAGTTAGCCCGAGCATGACGGAGAACATTCCGCAATGGCAGTTATTTCACAATATTGCAAAATCCCAACCTGCTTATAATTCTCTTTAAAAGTATTCAATTCAGATTAAAACCCTTTAAAAGTTGGTTAAACTCACTGTACTTAGCTTTCCATTGTAGAGCAGGCGAAGGTTCTTTGTAACCGTTATACTAAAAATCAGACATGGCGTCGATTTTAAAAATGCCTCATGAAGACAGGAGGCTGGCCTCTAAGAGCGAGCACCGAACTGTTCACTCGAAGTCCGAACTAGAAGTGGGGCGTGGAATTGAGCACACGAGAGAGCCAGAAAAACGAAGGAGGAGTGGGGAGGAACAAATGAACAGAAAAAAACAGGGTAGGAAACATATAAGCAAAATAGACTCTTTACATAGAATAATTTTCTTCATGGAGTAGGGTCTTCAGGGAGATGATAGCTGGCGACGAAGACGACGCCTGCTGGAACGGTGTGTAAGTCCTCTTGACCTTGATGAATCCGAATAACTTCGGCGGGTTGCCGCGTGGTGAGCCAGTGAAGTTTTCACGGAATAGGTAACTAAAACAAACTCAAGAACACAATAAATGCCGGATCGAAGGAAAAAAGAAATGCAAGTGGATCACTGTTGGTGTCTGAGAGAAGAGAAGGAAAGAATAAATGAAAGAAAGAAAGCAAAGAGCAGCAATTGCCAACTCTAACTAACCGTGTATTCCAAAGAATACACCACCAGGGTCAAATATCCTAATTCTTTTTGACTGGTTTGATGCAGCGCTCCACACCTCCCTGTCCTGAGCTAATTGTTTCATCCCTCCATAGCTACCACATTATCTGTTCATATTCTAACATTGGTCTACCCCTACAGTTCTTATCCTCGACTCTTCCTCCCGTTACTAAGTTTGCAATTCCTGGGTGTCATAGTATGTGTCCTACCAGCCTATCTCTTCTCCTCATAAGCAGTCGCCTGAAACATTTCTCCTCTCTCAATCGACGTAATACCTCTTCATTTGTAACCCTATCTACCTGTCTGATCATCATTCTCCTGTAACACCACATTTCAAACTCTTCAGTTCTCATCTTTTCTGCTGCTCCAATAGTCCAAGTTTCACTTCAATAGAGTGACTCGCTCCAGACAAAGGCTTTCAAAAATAACTTCCTAGTACCTAAATCTATATTTGATGTCAACAGATTCCTTTTCTGTAGGAATCCTTTTCTGGCCTGTGCTAACCTCCCTTTTATATCCTCTTTGTTTCATCCATCACTGATTATTTTGCTTCCTAACTAACATAAGTCTCCTACTTCCTTCAACGGTTCCTACCAACATTTTTATTGCTACCGCTCCAACTGGAATGTTGCGAAACAATTAGAAACGCTTCATTCTTAATTCTTTCTTGCAGAAAGAACTGCAAACAATAACGCACGTGCCGATGGTTGTGCGGGTCACAAACTCTTAACAGAGAATAGTAAGCCGTTCGTATGTATGTCCCTTTCTAACATTCTTTTGCATTTGTAGCCATCATCTTCAAAACAAATATCATGCATAATTGTTTCTACAAAAATGTATGTATTTAATTGCACCGTAAAAATTCAATTTTGTTTCGTTTTTCCCGTAAAGAGCCGGCCCCGTGGTGTTGAGGTAGTGCGCCTGTCTCGCATCAGGAGGACCCGGGTTAGATTTCTGGCTCCGTCAGGGATTTGAGAAACTGATGTGAGGACTGGAACGGGGTGTACTCAGCCTCGTGAGGACAATTCATCAGCTTCTGACAGTGAGGCAGTGCGTCGGTCACGAAGACCAAGACTAACGGCCGAGGGTACCCAACGCACTGAGCACACGTTACCACATAATATGCAGGATCAATGGCTGGGCAGTGGTTGTTAGGTCCTTCATGGCATGTAGCCCCACGGGGTATGTCACTTTTTTCTTAAAGATGCCTTCTTTCGTATTTATCGTAAAAATGAAGATTTGCGCAGAAATTGTGAATTTTTGTGAAAATTCGCAAACAAATTACGGCCATAAATCGCGCACAAGACGTGTAATAATTCGTGCATAGGCTATACTTCTTGCTGCATCTCCTCGTTACATTTCGCGTTTATCGATTTAAAAAAAAACGGCCCCTCTAATGGACATAAACACACAAAATCAGGTATTATTAGTTATTACAAAATATTTTGGTTTTAAAAAACATAATAGTCATATATGTTTAAATTGTTAGTACTGAACGTTCTAAAGTCCCGGTGGATGGCGTAATACAACATTATACTGAATAAGTAAAGTGAAGTTTCTCTGCCTCTCTGTGTCACGCAATTTTTCAGTGGGAAGAACTTGACTAAGTTTAGCTTCTGAAAGTCTCCGAGGTTCATATTCAATCCACAATGTTTGATCCTTAGTCAGCTCGTCTTGCTCAGTAGATGTTCTTGCACTTTCCTCATTAATGTGCTGCTCGCCTTCGAAATCTAGCTGGGCAGATATGTTAACAATCCATGGCTACCCGGAGCCAAGGCTTTCCCAGCGTGAGGCACGGCGTTGTCAACATTCACCGTAGCCACTATGAGCAAGCAGCAAGACTGGACAGGACTACGAGCAGATGTGCAACACTGGACACTTGACACCTGCGTGACACGCGAGCAGGCCGCCAGGGTCCACGTGGAGAGATAGAGGAAGCATTCTATTGGTGAACAACCGTCCGCTATTGGTCAATAGTAAACAATGGCTATTGCCGACGCGTGCTACTGCCTTACGTTTGAGACGGCGCTCGTTAACCAGGTATGTGAGGGAACTATACGACTTGGAGACGGTACTCACTATCAATATATGCAGAGCAAAATTGAATATGTGTCTGTAGAAGGGAAGCCTCCGTGGCTTAGGGGGCAGCACGCCGGCCTCTCACCGCTGGGTACGTGCTTCAAATCCCGGTCACTCCATGTGAGATCTGTGCTGGACAAAACTGAGGCAGACAGGTTTTTCTCCGGGTACTCCGGTTTCCCCTGTCCAAATTTCATTCCAACAACACTCTCCACTATCATTTCATTTCATTTGTCATTCATTTAATCATTGCCCCAGAGGAGTGTGTCAGGCCTCGGCAGCCGGCACAGTTCATATCCTCGCCGCTAGATGGGGGCTTCATTCACTCCATTCCTGACCCGGTCGGAGACTGGAAGCAGGCTGTTAATTTTCATTTTCATCTGTAGGAGAGCCACGTCATCATGTGCCAATCCCTCTTCCTAAACAGTTTAGTCATATCGTTCATATAACTAGCCTGTTTACTGTTGTACAGTAAATAAGTGTCATATAAACTCGCAAACTTCTCACAAGTTATACGAGAGCTGACACGTATTTGCAGATGTTTGTTCTCACGGCCGCGTTGAAAGTAGCGTCTTACGGAGCAAACTTCATTTACCTAACTGGAGAATAGTTCCCAGATGAGACTTATTCTGGTCGGGAGGAGGCGCTTATGACGCCTTCAAACGTCACAGTTAATTAGACGTACAAGACTACGATATTACAATGAGTTCAGTAAAAGTAGGTCTTGCTTCATTTAGGGCCCAGGCTATTTTTTGGACACCAGCCCTATGTATTTACTATGCGCATGAAGACTTATTTTTCTATCCTATATTACTCTGCTGGCAGAAGTAATGCGTATAATTGTAGGCATTGAGGTCAGTCACTCGAATAGGTAGACTACTCCGTTGTTGTTGTTGTTTGAGTCTTCAGTCTTTCGACTGGTTTGATGCAGTGCTCCATGCCTCCCTGTCCTGAGCTAATTGTTTCATCTCTACATAGCTACCACGCTCTTCATCTGTTCAACATATTCTAACTTTAGTCTACCCTTACAGTTCTTATCCTCGACCCTTCATTCTATAACTAAGTTTGCTATTCCTGGGTGTCTTAATATTTGTCCTACCAACCTATTTCTTATCTGCATTACCAGTCATCATAAACATCTCTCCTAGCCCTCTCGTCGTAATACCTCTTCATGTATTACCCTATCTACCCATCTGATCTTCATCATTCTTCCGTAACACCACTTCAAATGCTTCTACCCTCCCCCTTTCTGTTGCGCCAACAGTCCAATTTTCACTTCTATAGAGTGCCACGCTCCAGACAACGGCTTTCAAAAGAATAACATTCAAATACCTATATCTATAGTATTGACGTCAACATATTTCTTTTCTCTACAAATGCTTTCTTTGCTTTAGCCAACCAACGTTTTATATCCTCTTTGCTTCGTCCATCACTGGTTGTTTTACTTTCTAAGTAGCAGAATTCTCCTACTTCCAGACTGTATAGGCATATTCCAGCATTTTCTGGGTGTGAGTGTGGAAGAAGGACGCGGTGGATCAAGGCAGATTCTACATGCGGGATTCATTCCTTGGCGCAAAAATTCGAAACATGGCTCTGCTCCTGTTGTTTTTGTTGATTCATTTAAGAGATTTTCATTATTTTGGTCATGTAGACCCATTTACTTGGTTGTCTGAAAACCTGTGCCATTGTGAGGACTGTATTAGCTTGTGCTTTTGCAATTGGGGCTAGGATTCGGGTAGGAAATGGCCGTGGCCTTAATTTAGCTGCCATCCCAGCATTTTATGGAGTCGAAGTAGGGAAATCACGGAAAACCAATTGTAGCATGGCTGAGATAGGAACTGATACAATCTCGTGTACATTCTGCCTCACGAGGCTGAGTGAACCCAGTTCCAGCCTGCAGAACTGAATTTAATGTCTTGGTTGAGCGAAATCGAACTCGATCCTCTGCAGAGACAGCCAAGAGTATCAGACCCTACGTCACGTGGCGGACGGCATTATCAGTTACTAGCAATAAGTGATAACTTCCCTTATTGTAACTAAATGAAAAGATAAACGAATAGTAATTTTCTTGTGCAAAATGTTTCCCCCAAATGGAGATGGGGCTGATGTCCACCGTCGTACATTGTAATTTAATTAAATCTGGTGAATATACAGGAAGGAAGTATGTAGTTTTGCGTTACCGTTTATTTCGCTGTCATAAGCAACATGATTTCCTTTTCTACGTGGTTTCTGAACCACTGGATGTGGTATTTCACCTCAAAAATCCCACTTGTATTAATCGGGAATCCAACCCGGTCCACAAACAGCTTCACTGCTGCGCCATCATGTCCCCAAACCGGAGGTAAGTTGATAGGTACGGCCAAGAGAGTACGATATTCTCCTCAACTTATCAGTGCAGTTATGTAGCCTATAGCCTAACACAATCGTTCTCTGTATCTCCCGTAAAATTTAATTATGAATATTTCCCTACTTTATTCTTCATAATAGCTTTGTTGCGTAGTGGTTAGAATTCTTGGCTGTCTTCGCTGAGGCGCGGGTTCGATTCCCGTCTCCGCCACGAAATTTAATTCTGGTCTGAGGGCTGAAACGAGGTACACTCAGCTAAGAAGAGGCACGTTTTATTTCTACCACAACCATTCTAGAAGTGACTTTCTGTGGCTTCCTACATCTATTCTAGGCAAATGTAGGGATGGTACTTAACTTAAGGCCATGGCCGCTTCCTACCCAAATCCTAACTCAATTACAAATACACACACTAGTACAGACATCACAGTGAAACAGATTATCAGACAAATTCAACACACGCCCAAGTACACGGGTCTACATGACCACGATGTAGAAAAAACCGTAAGGAATCAACAACATTTCTGTGTCTCCCATAAAATTTATTCCAAAACTTGAAATTTAAATATTTTTCAGTCGGTCAACACGATAAAACCCAATTGTAATGTGTGTTTCCCTAAACCTGAAAATAATAACATGAAATTAATAAATAAATGTAGGCCTATTTATTAATTAATTAATTAATTAATTAATTAATTAATTTATTTATTTAGAAGCCTCCGTGGCTTAGGCGGCAGCACGCTGGCCTCTCACCGCTGGGTCCGTGGTTCAAATCCCGGTCACTCCATGTGAGATCTGTGCTGGACAAAACGGAGGCAGACAGGTTTTTCTCCGGGTACTCCGGTTTTCCCTGTCAAAAATTTCATTCCAGCAACACTCTCCACTATCATTTCATTTCATCTGTCATTCATTTAATCATTGCCCCAGATGAGTACGTCAGGCCTCGGCAGCCGGCACAGTTCATATCCTCGCCGCTAGATGGGGGCTTCATTCATTCCATCCCTGACCCGGTCGGAGACTGGAAGCAGACTGTGGATTTTCATTTATTTATTTATTTAATGCGGGATGTTACCCAACTTGAGGCCACGGCCGTTTCCTACCCAAATTTATATTAAATAAATATAGTCTATTTATAAATCTCATGTAGGCTACATTTTTTTCAGGATTAGGGAAACACCCATTACAAATGGACTCAGCCGTGTTGACCGACTGAAAAGCATTAATTAAGATCACTAAGGCGACACTGAAAAATTGTTTTCAACACGATAATGCAAAATAAAAGCGTAGTAACAATTGATAGTTTACTAATTTGTACAAAATGACCTTGTAGAGCATAATTTCCGTCTCGGGAGAAAAATCCTTGTAGTCCCTTACTAGAAATGTTCCAGATAATAGGATATAATTATGATCCACGGGTAATATTAACTTGGATATAAAGTATAAAGTGCGGTACTCAATTTCTCGCTTACGGGATCTCGTAAGATAATGAAGGTTGTGACTTACGTTCTTCTCAAAGGAAGCCACATCTGCAGTGTAATCATTACAGGAAACAGAAACTCTGTATATTTCTAATTTATGAACGAGATGATATACAATGACATTCTTGGGATAATAATTCCATTCTAAGCTTTTATTTTTAAAGCACTTGCAACCGGCCCCGGCTTCGCCCGGAAACTGAAGCTTCATTTATATTATTTATGGAGGAATCATAATACATAGCAGAATTCTCTTTTTCGGACCACCGACCATGAACATTTCTGTGTCATAGGAACTTTGGGGATGACTCCCTTCGTGTTTGTAAATTCTTTCTTTCTCTCTCTTGTGACAATCGAGAACTCATTTGTTGCTCAGTTTCATCGTTACGTGATAAGCGTATTTTTTCGATTTCAATGCACTACGGCCTATATCCTTTTTCCGTCTCGGCATAATGGGTTTTTAAAATCACTGACTGGACTATTAATTATATTATCATGGAGATAGCATGCGCAATTAATTCTTGTCAGACGTAATTTAAGAATGGTGTGGTGCATGAATCACAAATCTCCCTTCCGTCTTATCTAAACTTGACTGTGTATTCTGCGGAACGAAAAGTTCACAGGCGAAGTAAAGAAAAGCCGAGTTGCACTTCCAGGGAAACTGCAAACACATCCACTCTTCTCTGAAATCTTACCTTGACACGACTCTACAGTGTCTGGGGAGATAGGCTCGCTTGCCAGCCAGGTAGCTCGTTAACTGTCTCGAAGCTAGTAATTGAATGGAGATTGTTGGAAGAAATGAAAACGTAAAAACACTTATAGTGGGTGATGTATTGAAGAAAGTGATATGCTTCCCCGGACTTTTTGTAGAACTTTTCATGCTGAAAGATTCTTACACACATAGTATATAAATATTTTTAACGGTTTGACCAGCGTAAGCTTAAAAGTGACAGTCAGTCTGAAAGACTAGACTTTGTATCATTTTAAATGCTACAAATGCTGAAAAATGCTAGAAAGGTTGGAGGCTTCTCGCTTCGCTCGAACCCAAAGACTCTTGACATGTTAGAAAATTAACTGCATAATACTTATCTTGCTTATCTTGTTTCAAATTACTCGCGAACGGCAAGTGCAAACCAAGGGCAAAGCAAGATCAAGCGCGCGGGATGCCGCACGCTCACCAGAGCGCGCGGGGACATGCCCCTTCCATCCAGTCTAAAAACACTTACAGTAGGCGATGTATTGAAGATAGAGATATGCTCTCCCGGACTTTTTTGTAAAACTTTTCATGCTGACCAATTCTTACGCTCATAGTATATTGATATTTTTAACGTCTTTTTTAAGCTTAAGAAGACGGACGCCAAGTTTGTTTTCGACTTTTTCACTGAAATCGTTACTGGTTGGCTTCATTTGATCATACATAGGCCTACATTATTTTCTACAGAATCTTTCATCGAGATATCCTTTACAGAATGGTGAAAACCGCATCAAAATCCACCCAGTGGTTCTCGAGATTGCCCGTGACATCCAAGAATCGGGTATTTTTGTCTTATACTAACGAAGTAGAGATTGTCGGGGAACACATGTAACAAGCGGTACTATGACGTCACACACCTCAGTGCATCTGGGTGCATTTCGTCCCGTCACCGTAACGTAACGCCAGACCCCAGCGTAACGACGAAGTCGACAAGATCATTTAAAATGATAAAAACCGCACGAGCGCCATGTTTTTTTTTCGACTTTTTTAACTGAAATCGTTACTGCTTGGCTTCCTGTGTTCATAAATAAGTTATTTTCTACAGACACCTTCCTGGAAATATCCTTTACAGAATGGTGAAAATCGCATCATAATCCATCCAGTGGTTCTCGAGATTACCCGTAACATCCAAGAATCGGGGACTTTGTTCTATACTAGAAAATACTAAGTAGAGATATGCAACGCTAGTACACAATTACTGTTACGCATTCCAAAAATAGAAAAAAGAAAGTTTGCGGCAGTCCATAATCTGAGCTATTTCAAACTACCGTATGCCAGATAATAGCATTAACTACATTCAATTGGCCTATAGATTGCACCGACAGCGCTACATACGCTCGCTAACGCGCAGCGAAGGGCCATGAGGTCAAATTACCTGCGGACTCGGTAGACGTGGGTTCGAGCCCCACTGTCGGCCGTCCTTTAAATGGTTTTCCGTGGTTTCCCATTTTCAATTCCAGGCAAATGCTGCGACGGTATCTTTTGACAGGCCACGGCCACTTTCTTCACACTCTTGCCCAGTTTCATTCATTTTCATGCATTTCATCTCTCATTAACTCCTCTTATGGGGTTGGTGTCAGGAAGGGCATCCGACCGTAAGAACCACCTGCCACATAGACATTCATCGCATCTCATTCCCGTTGAAGAAAAACGGGAATAATAGACTAAGGGGCAGACATACACAATTACTTATATATTGTGGTAGTTACGCGTGATGATGCCTAAAGGGCCAGGCTATTTCTAGACTTGGAATACTAGTGGATTCGAACCTCACAGTCATCCAATTTTGAAATGGGTTTCCGTAGTTATCCGTTTTGAATTCCAAGCAAATGCCTGGACTGTACCTTCTAATATGCCACGCCACCTCATTCCCACTCTTTGGTCTGTTTCATCCATCTTCATTTATTTCAACACCCAGCAATTCCTCTGATGGGGTTGGAGTTACGGAGGGCATCTGGCCGTGACTCCATCTTTCAAAGAGAAACTCATTTCAACTCATCCCCGACTCCGTAAGGGCTGGTCTAGTAAGGGATAAAAATACATAGGCCTTCTAGTTTGTACATGACTGTCTTTAGTACAGTACTCAGCCAACAGAGGCGCCGTGCTACTGAAAGGGTATGGGTTTGATTCTGACAGTTACAATTAGAAACAAAACTACCACTTCCAGAAACGCATGTAGCCCTGTGGTTATTCATCCTTTAAGTAAATTGAGTAATGCCCGGGAGTAAAGGCAACCGGGAATGGAGCTGATGACTATTTCCCATTTAGTGTTAACGTCACAAGAAGTGGAAACCTTCCGCTACTCCACGATCAGCAATGGCCTGTATATTGTATATTGGCTTTGCTTTAAGTACTTCCTATTTCCTAACAAGCATGGTCTTCTTTTTAACTGATCCGGAAAGAATGACTGGTGTGATCAATGAAAAACACAATATTTCTTAGGCCTATGTCACGTGACTATGAGTGCAGTTTACAGACCTCATACACCTTAATCTGTGATATCCGTCTTGATGTCTTAGTACTCCGGTGTGGGCTACCTCTCCCTATAGTGGCACGTGGAGGATGGTACAGTGATATACTGTATTTCAAATTAACGTGCAGCAAGCAGCCAAGCCTGCAAATGAATTCCAAACTCGTACGGCTATTCCATATAGCTTAATAATTTACATACATGAATGTGTTATAGAGTTCACACTTCTAATCTAATTATCTCAGTTTTGCTTTAAAACTAAATCAGAGTCAAGGCAGTGTAAAATTAGTTAGCAATTAGCACATCACCAAAATTAACTTCAGAGGGAGGGTATTACTGGTAGTTAGTTGGTCCTTACTCAGTTTCCTCACTACTCCCGCTCGTGGAGAACGACGAGCCCACATTGCGCATTCAAAGTCCCTAACCAGAGCACGAATATCTGATTAAATTGTCCATAAAAGGAATGAGGATTTGATTCTAAATCTAGGCCAAGGTAACCAGAGGAATGACAAGTTATTGTCTCAATTGGTACTCGGATCGCACTTCACCAATATACGGGCTGGTCCAACATAATGGAAGAACCTGGATATCTCCAAAACTACGCATCGGATCAAAACTAAGTGGTGAATGAAGTTTGTTCGTCTCAAAGGGGCTACTCGATGATACCAAACTCGATCCTGGGGGTTGGGGAAGGGATTAACAAATATCATAAATGGGAACCCCTCTTTTTACAGCAGGTTTGAATTCTTCAAACAAGTACTGTACATTGATATGATCTACGATTGAAAGCGGTGCAAGTTGGCGGCCAGCAGGTGTGTAGTAGTTGCGTGCTCCATCTTTTCCTCGTGTTTTATCTAGTAAGAAGCTTAGTGCATGCCTCCAAAGAGATCCTCGATCATTTTAAAACAATTGACGACTCGTGTGTGAATTCGGACCTGAAGGAACACCTCATGGTAGTTTGCAAATTCAATATATCATCTCGCACATGGTGTGGAAGCGAGGGACCGATGGTAGTCACGGCAGCAGGCAGAGGGTGCCCAGGGTTGTGCGGGGTTGCCAGACTGCCCGCTACATTATTACATCTCGTGGTGTTGTCTGTGGCTCTCAGTTGAGATGTGGAGATGAACCCCGGACCGAACCAGGTGTGTATAATTTGTGATTCGAAGGGTCGTGTGAATCAGTTATTTGTGACATGTACATCTTGCCTCTCTCAAGCGCATCGAACTTGCGCAAATATCAGTGCTTCAAATCACAAAATAATCACCTCTGGGAAACAACCGTGGCTGTGTTGGAACTGTTCTTTACCCCAGTTCTCTAACTCATTTTTAATACGTCGTCACAGAGTTTAAAATAGTGTAGATAGTGAGGTAACGCCCAAGGACGGCAAGGCATCGTCCATTTTTTTCCTTTAATGCCCGAAGTGTAACGTGTCTCTCCAAACAACTGGTCCTGCGTTCTTGTCTCATAGCACTCAATCCATCAATTGTGTGTTCAGGGGAGACATGGCTGAAGGAATCCACTAACAACCCAGAAATATTTTCGGAAACATACACCATGTTCCGCAAAGAACGGACCTGGACATCAGGGGGAGGGGTCCTAATAGCCATGAAACCTGAGTTAAGGCCTGTACGCCAACGGGAGCTTGAAACTGATGCTGAGGCTGTGTGAGTGGAATTCACTTGTGCGAACAATACATTTCTTATAGGCTCTGTATACCGAGCTCCAAATTCAACTCGGCACATCAATGATGAACTTTTGGAGTCCCTCGGTCGTGTACAATACATCCAGCATAAATACAAGGCCATTTACATAACAGGTGATTTTAATTTAGAAATAGACTGGCAAAATTCTGCTCCCACTCCCAATGATCCCATAGCTAATGAGTTCCTTACCGCATTCTACGACTTATTCCTTGACCAATTAATAACCGAAGCAACTCGTATCACACGAACTACACGCTCCATAATAGACCTATTCCTCACAAGCCTTCCTTCATCCGTACAGTAAGCTGAAGTCATCCCCGGTTTCAGTGATGATGCAGCCATCTTTACCACATTGCATTACAATAAACCACGCAGCAAGAGCACAGTGAGGACAGTATACTATTACAAAAAGGCAGACTGGAAACTGTTATCATCTTTATTCCTCTAACACCTTCCCACCCCATGTATTCTGGACACCAGTGACATCAACTCAGTGTGGCACGCCTGGCGAAATTGCTTCCTTCAATGTGTGGATATGGTTATACCGAAAATAACCATTAGTGGGAAGAAAAAATCTCCGTGGGTAACGAAGGAAGTCATCAAATGATTAGGAAAAGAAACATTTTATACAAGAAATGGAAAAGTTGCTCAACTGACATCATGTGGGAAAAATACAAGAACATGAGGAACGAAACAAAGAAATTAATTCGCGAAACATATGACAATTATATTCATGATGATGATGATGATGATGATTGTTGTTTTAAGGGGCCTAACATCTAGGTCATCGGCCCCTAACAGTTATATTCACAAAATAAGCAACACCAGTGAGATGTCAAAATTCTTGTCCAGAAAACGTGGCAGCACAGCGCCAACCTCGTTTCACTGTAACGGTACTTTCCTCAGTGCACCCCAAGACATTGCAACAGCCTTCAGTGACAGTTTCAAGCACAACTTTTCTAAGCCGGATACGACCGTGAACCTGCATCATCACTTCCACCCCTCCCTCTCTCCAGCCTGTACTTCGACCACATGTGGCGACCGGCCCAGATGATGTTCCCGGGAGGATCCTGCTGCAGTGTGCGGAAGCATTAGCGCCCTCTCTGTGAGCGTTATTCAACCTATCAATCAACGAATGTTCTGTGCCGTGTGGGTGGAAATGTGCTAATGTGTGCCAATCTATAAGCAAGGTGACAGAGAAAATGTTGCATATTACAGACCGGTGTGTCTAACATCTATAATCTGTAAATGTATGCAGCGGCTAGTAGCAAACAGTGTGCTGGAATTCCTACGGGAGAACAATCTGCTCGACCCAAATCAGCACGGTTTTCTTCCGGGTCGTTCTTGCACTACGCTATTGACAAAAGCCATTGATGAGTTTCAGTTCTACTTGAATCAGCCAGAAGTGAGACAAGTGGACTGTATCACACAGGACTGGGCTAAGGTCTTCGAACAAGTGTCTCATGAAAAACTTTGGTTAAAGCTACAGCAGCTTAACATATGGGGTAGCTTACTGGCATGGATGAGGTCATTCCTAGAGGGCCGAGCGCAGTGTGTGGTGTACGGAGGAGCTCGATCACATGCTGTTCAAGTTACTTTCGGAGTGAATCTGGGTTCTGTGATCAGACCTCGTCTCTTCACTATATATGTGCTCGATCTTCCTGGCTGTGTCACTTCATCAATGTCACTATATGCAGATGACACCGTGCTATACAGGTGCATTAAAAGTGAAGAAGATTGCCTCTCTCTTAAATCAGATCTGCACAACTTATCGCTGTGGTGTTCTGTGAATAATTTAAATATAAATGTAAAAAATGTAAATACCTAAGAATAACTAGGTCAAAAAACCCATTGAAGATGAATACAAAATTATGAACAGTGTCGTCCCACAGTGCACAAACTTAAAGTTATAAGGGGTAACAATCTCCGACACCCTGAATTGGAACATTCCAAGTGAAGAGGCAAGATGTAAGGCCACCAAAATTCTGGGTTTCTTGTACAGAAACATGAGAGGTTGTAAACCTAGAGCTTTAAGGACAGCCTACCTATGCATGGTCCGTCCGATATTAACATACGGCTTACCTGCTTGGCATCCCACCACACCAGAAAACATGAACAAGCTGCAGCGTGTACAGCGCCGCGCAGAGAGGCTAATAGCTCATTATTCCCCTTCCCCTTTGTCACAATTTCCATCTAGAGAGGCAACAGCCAATCAAACTGATCTCATTTTTCTCAAAAAATCCCTTACAGGTTCTATTAATATCGACCACTTTTGCCGACCGTCATTGGCATATCGCTCAGTTCGGTGAGGACGAGGTGTAACTCTCGTTCCGCCCTTCGCTCGTAGCAATGCTTACCTGACAGGTTTTTACGGCCGCTCTGCGTGGTTATGGAACGCGCTGCCAGGGGATGCCAAGATCTTGCCTCTTCGGAAATTCAGGCCGTACACAAAACGATACATTGTGTAAATAAACTTCCGTATGAGTGATTGTCTCACCGAATGAATGGAAGAATGTATGGACTGATTGAAGTGATGAAAGTGCGTGCGTGAGAGAGTGAGTGAACTATGTTAATATTCTAAATATGTAAATAATGCAAATATGTTTGTAAAACATGTAAATATTGCAAACCAGAATGTAGATGTAAGTTTTGCCAGTGAAACATGTAATATGTATGTGGGGTTGCCCTTTTTCACTAGGCCTTCCATACTTCTGTTTGATTTATGGTAAATAAATAATAATAATAAGTCATTTCCGTTCAAAGAATCAAAATGGATACAAAACATTTTACGATTTTGGGGGAGGGCTTGGGGGACCAAGGTTAGTATCATTGGACAGCTGTTTTAAAAATATTCATCACATTTACTTTCATTTCCATTAACTGGTGTGTATTTTTTAAGATATCCCACTTTTACAATGATTTTGTTCCCAATTTGATTTTTGGCGAATAAAGAGCCATCTTTGAATGAAACTGACCTCAATCGCAGGTCAAATTAATGTAGTCTACTTATTTCTCTATAATCTACAATAATTCTTCAATAAAATAAGGGTTCCCATTTAAGGTTTCTATTAACCCTTTCCCACCCTTAGGGAATGGGGGGATGAGAAGTCGAGTTTGGTTCCATTGGATTGCCCCTTTTGAGACGCACAACTTTAATTTTCAACGTTTTGTGATCCGATACGTAGTTTTCGAGATATTTTGGTCCATCGATTGAAATGGACCGCCCTGCTCTTTCCTTACATATTAATTCATCCAAGGGGTATACCTAATAAGAACACTAGAATATGTTTCAATAGATGCTCAGTGATAACATCTCACATTTTCAGAATATTGATGTGAGCCGTTCCCATACAAATCTTAATTTACAGATTATTATCACCAATTTCTTGTATTTATAAGCTATAGATTGATCTTCTTCGCTCTTTATTTGAAATTTCCATTGAAGGTAGTTTAATAAGTCTCTTCCACGTTTGTTAGCATTTAGTATTGTGCTTGGAGTGGCTCGGCTGCTTTCAATGAGCAATTCTATGCGTTTCTGTGAAGGAGTATTATGTTTGGCTTTTGTAGATTTCTTTCTTACAGATGTATTGTACATAATAGTGTGTTTGTGGTTGTTCTAGGTAAAACAAAATCCTTTGATTCATTCTGTTATCGTTTACTTCTTCATTCCACATAATCTCCATTGAAATGAATGAAAATCCACAGCCTGCTTCCAGTCTCCGACCAGGTCAGGAATGGAATGAATGAAGCCCCTATCTAGCGGCGAGGATATGAACTGTGCCGGCTGCCGAGGCCTGACGCACTCCTCTGGGGCAATGATTAAATGAATGACAGATGAAATGAAATGATAGTGGAGAGTGTTGCTGGAATGAAATGTTGACAGGGAAAACCGGAGTACCCGGAGAAAAACCTGTCTGCCTCCGTTCTGTCCAGCACAGATCTCACATGGAGTGACCGGGATTTGAACCACGGACTCAGCGGTGAGAGGCCGGCGTGCTGCCGCCTAAGCCACGGAGGCTTCTATAATCTCCATTATGATGGGGAAATTGTGAAATGATTCAGCCTCTGATTTCGTGCAACATGCAGAATGATCCGTTACAAGAGCAATAGCCCGCTTAATGGGCATACTCGCTATCAAATGTGGCGGTGAGATAAAGAAAATAATAGGAAATGGGAATGGTTTATGCCAGAGTGTAGAGAAATACTGCGCACGTAGGAAGACATCATCGCAAACGTATAAGTGATTATAATAATCTGGCTAGTTACTGTGTTACCCTGAGAGTGTTCATATCTTCGTGTTTAAATTTAGGAGCTGTGTTAATTTATGGTAGCATAAGAGTTATATTGAAAATGATGTGATTGTTGTTGCTTCGTTTAGTGGACTGAGATATATTGGTCATCAGCCTAGTTCACTTGTGTGTGCATAGAATTTGAATGATAACCTGCGTTACCGTGGTGAATATATCAGTATACTGTAAGTACCTGTAATTAGTTGTGTTTCTGAGTGGAGTAAGTTCACGAAACTTAAAATGAAATATCATCCTCTTAATTGTAGTGAGCGTAAAATATTGTGGGGATAATCCACGACAGTAATGACCATTGTCATTGAACCTTGGACCTCCACACGCTCGCAATGCATTCTGCGTGTCCCAGGCTACTCGGTTGTGTTTTGGTGAGTTTTATAACATAGTCTACCATTGCCAGAGATTGCTGACTGAAAAAATAATAATACTGCTCTCTGCTGACACAATCCGTTACCGAGTTAGTGAACATTCCAGTGATAATGAAAAAGTATGAAAATAATTATATAAAACCAAAATGCAATGTATTCGTATTTGCTTTGGTAACAACCCGTCGACGTAGCTGTGCTCGTTAAATCATGCACCATGGCCGCGAGGCAGCAACATCAAGTCCGGAGATCTCAGGTTCGAATCCCGGCACTGACAGAGGTTTGAGTGAGGCTTTCCCTGGGTTTTCCACACTCCCCCCAGGCAAATGCCGGGATAGTACCTTACTTCAAGTCCCGGGGCTCCTACCCCATCCCTGTCCCTAATACAATTACGCACGCTACTGTACTACAGTCAACACAGGAATACAGGTTATCAGACAAGTTCAATATACACCCAACTACACGGGGCTGATGACGAAAGTGTCCCAAGCCACTCGAATCAACATACCCCATTAAATACGGGTCCACATACCGTGTTTCTGCTGTAATCGTATCATTACCGCACGGTAAGCTTTCTTTAACCATGCATGATAGCCGTGCTCGATAAGTTGCGCAACTTGCCTGCAGCAGAGAGATGAAAGTTCGAATATCGATTGTTCGTACTCCCGTATTGATAGCGCCATTCTATGTGTGGATTTTCTTCTGGGTTTTGCACAAACCCTCCAGGAAAATGCCGATTTGTTACCTTGTTGCCGATAACCTAGATGTTCAGGTACCTTGTTACAAGTCCCGAAACATCTACCTCCATCCTAAACCATAAACATTTGCCAACTACTACACTCATCAAACAAACACTGGTTATCAATCAAATTTAAAACAAACCCAACTAGACAGGGCTGAAGACCAAGTTATATCAACCCTCTAAAATGAATATGGGGGAACGAAACTGTCTAGGTTGCGTCACCAAAAATTGCCTGCAAAAGGGACAGATGACCTCGTAGTTCCTCCCCTTAAAACAACAATAACTAACTAACTAATAGCCTGCAGAACTATAAAGTCCCTTTTATTGTAGACTACTTGGCATCACCACTGTACGCAAAAAGCCCAGCTTACTGCGAGTAGTATTCAACTGATTAGTCACCAATAATGTGCAAGAACTTGTTTAAACACTGCCAATTAAAGTGCTCTATTTTGATAACTAAGCACCATGCTCACTAGCAAACCTTGCCATGTCACAATAAGTACTTCTACAAATTTGTACAGTTCGAGTGAGATCATTTCACGAGTTTATTGTAGGCTATACGTACACGTGTACGTCAAATGAATGAACTGCGGTTGCCTACCTACGAGGTAAATACTTCCTTAGTTTAAGCCTTTGAAAATGAAAATCCACAGCCTGCTTCCAGTCTCCGACCGGGTCAGGATTGGAATGAATGACGCCCCCATCTAGCGGCGAGGATATGAACTGTGCCGGCTGCCGAGGCCTGACGCACTCCTCTGGGGCAATGATTAAATGAATGACAGATGAAATGAAATGATAGTGGAGAGTGTTGCTGGAATGAAATTGTGACAGGGAAAACCGGAGTACCCGGAGAAAAACCTGTCTGCCTCCGTTTTGTCCAGCACAGATCTCACATGGAGTGACCGGGATTTGAACCACGGACCCAGCGGTGAGAGGCCGGCGTGCTGCCGCCTAAGCCACGGAGGCTTAGTTTAAGCCTTTAACGTTTGAAATAACACGGTAATGTAGTCGTAACCCTATATCAAAACACAGATGAGTTTTATTCATTACTTCAAATTATAATACAAAATATAAAACATTTGTCAAAGCGTAGCAAATGACCCCAACACTGACTGCCGTCGTTTTTGGTTTACAAACTGTTGTGCAAGACGCGTGTTATCTAGTTTGTCAACCATTTCCGAAAAGGTGACCAATAGACCGTAATGATTATGTCTGATTTGTTCCATCGTAGATCGGAGGTAGTCTTTTTAGCCTACTTTTCACATTTTGCAAAAATGAGGAAAAAGTAGACTTATGAGATCGATCCGGGAAAATGTGTGTCTGTCTGTCTGTCCTTCTGTCTGTCTGTCTGTCTGGCTGTGTGTGTGTGTCCCCCTATCAACTCCTAAACGGCTGCAGCAATCAAAACCAAATTTAGTATGAGTAAAGATGTGCACCGGAATATCTCACGTCCATATTTGAAAATGATGTCAGTGCTACCAACTGCTGAAAATACGCACTAGAAATCTGAGCTCCATGTTGGATATCTCGCAAGGTATGCATGGGAGCTATTCCAAAATTGGTACACATGCAGATAATACTATTTTAGTTTAATTTCCAGGAGGCCAACAATGACAGTGTTGCCAAAATATTTTTAAGCCTTCTGATAGGTCCAATGTTTAAATGCATATAACTTCTACACTATCAATTGGATATCAACCAAATTTTGTATGTAATATCTGTACATAAACAGATATGATTGAGCATATTCTTAAGAGCCACCAGGGCTGCCAACTGTTAATAATTGCTCTCTCTATTTTTTTAAATCCAAATACCAATATATCAGAAAGTATGCAAGCCAACAGCTTTAAACTATACACTCGTATAATCTGACATTTTAGATTAATTTTGAGTAACTTATATACGTCAGTTCTACCGACATGATTATAAGCCTGCTGATAGTACCAATTTTTAAATACATGTAACTTCTATACTATCAGTTGGATTACAACCAAATTTCGTATGTGCTATGTGTACCATAACAGAATGACTGTAAGTATTGTTAAGAGAAATCAGGGCTGCCAACTGTTAATAAATGCTGTCTATATTTTTTTACCCTAATATCAATATATCAGAAAGTATGCAAGCCAACAGCTCTATACTTTGCCCACGTATAGCACCTGACATTGTAGATTAATTTGGAGTAATTAATACAAGGCAGTGCTGCCAACGTGATTCTATGCCTGCTGATATGTCCAATTTTAAAATACATGTAACTTCTATACTAACAAATGGATCTCATCCAAAATTGGCACAACAAGATATCATAATATTTCAGATTATTTCTGACCAGCACACGCATGGTATTGTTGGCAACATGCTTTTACGCGTGCTGATAGATCCAGTGTCTAACTGCATGTAACGTCCATTGGACTTCAACCTAATTTTGTATTCTGTATCTTAAGAGATGGAACTAAGAATATATTCAGTCACCATGGCTGCCAACTGTAGTGCTCTATTAGGCTACATTATACCAGGTATATTTTGAACTAATTTGATATTTCGATATTACCAACTTAATTTTGTCATTATTCTAGATAGGTTCATATACTGTAGAATAATCAATGGCATGAAAAGTAGGCTGTATAGTTCTTCACGGAACTTCTTGTTTTATCCCTTGTGTCCTAACGAAACAATCAAAGTGAAAGTTTGTATAATGAACCAACACAATAATCGTCATCTATTAATAGACTTCATAAGTCTATGGCCTACATATAAATCAATCCAACATGGCAACCACGGGGTATATTTCACCGGTTCTCATTATCCACGAACCAATTACAGCAATCAAACTGAAATGCTGTATGTTACACAGGCCATGAAAATAAGTTCACCTATGTTAAATTTAATAACCTGTTAATCACAAAATCAATATGGCGGCCACGCAAATTTTAAATATTTAACCTGGCTTTCGCGGTATTAACCGAGTGCACTGAAAGTTAGCACTGGCGTCTATTTTAATTTCACGTTAATATCACGTTGCTGTTCGCTGTGTCTTAATCAAACGATCGAAATGAAAGTTGGTATAATAAATTACCATAATTGGTAATATAATATACAGGGTGTATTTGATATGATGGAAGTACGTTACACTGGTGATAGAAGATGGTATTCTAAGCAAATATCTTCATGAAATTAAGTCGGATCTTAATTAGTGTAGGTGGAATTAAATCACAAAAATCGTCGGTCAATGTCTTGGAAACGGGCTTTCACTTCGTTCCCCTCAGCAGCACAGCTGACTTCTCCCCGTTGCCCTCCCCTCCAGCGCTAAGGCATGTTGACAAGAGTCTGAAGTTGAGTGACCTCCTCGTCTTGTCTGCCAATGGCATTGAAATACACAAACCGAGCCTATGAACAGCTGATTCACACCTTCATGGGGAGTGGCTACATGACTAGTGATGGTGGATCTGTTTTAGACTTTGCCAGCCTCATGGACTATGCATAGAAAATAGAAATCCTAAAGATTTGGTAAATTAATTTAAGGAACTGTTGGTCTATCTTTGTGTGAAGATAGTGCAACAACTGTAATAAAAATATTAATAATACTAATAATAGTTATAATAGGCTTTTAGACACACTAACTTCTTTTATGTTTCTTTTTGGTATGTCGAGTTGCCAGACTTAAATGTACGTAGGATTTCTTGTATGTGCCATGAAATCCATGGACATGATCGTATTAGATCCCATTCATTTACTACACGACTGAACGTAGATCGCACCCTCGGGAAGGTTAGCACTCTACCACCAGAACTACACATGCTGACTCTTATTATTATTATTATTCTATTATTATTATTATTATTATTATTATTATAACACTGTATTATAACAATGTATTTGTATTTTATTTTCATGTATATTCATATGTATGTACATTGTTGATAGACCAATAAATCAACACCCCACCCCCTTCTCCAGTTTATGGCCACCCCAGGGCTGGAGATGGGATGGGACAATTCACAATATGTACATGTGGTACTATGTACTAGTATTAAATCTTGGAAGTAGTTTTCCATGGGTTCCCGCTTCTACCCCAGGCAAATGCCGGGATTGTTCCTAACTTAAGGCCACGGCCGCCTTCTTCCCAATAACCATAACCACTGGCAGTGCAGCCCATGAAGGGCCTAGGCCTACCAAGCGACCGCTGTCCAGCCATTTGGCCCGCAGATATTAGGGTGACGCGTGGTCAGTGCATCGGGTCCCCTTGGCCCTAAATCATGTTTTTCGTGACCGGCGTGCTACCTCACTGTCAGCTACTCAATCGTCCTCATGAGGCCGAATGCACCCCATTCCAGCCCTCAAGTCAGTTTGTAAAATCCCTGATGGTGCCGGAAATCGAACCCAGGGCCTCCGGGTGAGAGGCAGTTGCACTGCCCCAACACCACAGGGCCGGCGCCTTCTTCCGAATCCTCACCTGAATTACAAATACCCACATTACTACAAAAACCACAAAAACACAGGTTATCACACAAATGCTACCCACACCCAGCTACATGGGGCTAAATGACCAAAATCGCCAAGCCTCTCAAACAAAACATCAAGTATTTTATTCCGTCTTAAATGCCTAGTTCTGAACAGACTACGGGATGTCGGTATTTTGTCACACTGTATTTCATTATGTGAATGTTTTTAGTATTTTCAGAAACTAGTCAATAGAAGGTCCGACACGGACTCCAATGATACACCAGGGCTGAGTATCGAAATTATTTTATACATGAACATCAATCAATGAATTCCACACTTACAAAGTAGGCTACACAATACTACCGGTCCTAACGTCCCAAGCCATTGCGTGCGTTGTCAACAACAACAACAAGAACAACGGCAATGCACATTTTCTTACGAGACGATAGCGCGTAACCTCATAACAGCTGATAGCCTACCACCCCTCAAGTCAACCGGTAAGGTCAATGCTCCGATTACGTAGCAACTTCCCCTTCGCGCGTCGTCACACCTGGCTCCGCCTCGTTTCCCCCAACCTGCCGCACCACTTTCTGCCTGATTAGTTTCTGACAAAACTAAAAACATTGACTTTTTCATGATAAATTATCAATTTCAAGATAGGTGACATATTTTTACCTAGGAAGCTTAGAATAGTCTCTTCTATCACCAGTGTAACGGACTTCCATCATATCAATTACACCCTGTATAATTGGTACGTAAGTCTATGGCCTATATATAAAACAATTGAACCACTCCACCCCTGGAACCAAGAGAACATCGATGGAATGGGTGTACACCACATCACCACAACGAACGAAGGCCAAGGTCCAACCTTCAGCAGGAAAAGTAATGGTGAGAGTGTTCTTTGACATGGAGGGTGTGGTACACATGGAATTTATGCCGAAAGGCGCGGCAAACGTTGAACTGATGAAAGCAGCTGCATCCAGGTGGTTACATAGCGCTGGAGGTGATTTCTACACATCCGGAATCGAAAAGTTGGTTGCCCGTTCCGAGAAATGTTTATAGTCTCTTGGGGACTATGTGGAAAACTGAACTTACATTGTTATGTTGTCATAGCCGTGTTGCCTATGTGTATGTGGTTTAAAAATAACCATAACTGGGAAGTGTAACTTAATTTTTGATTCGCCCTCGTAGATAAACCTTATCGTGCAAATTCGGACACATCTTTTCCAGTGCTGGAGTTGTGTTGATGTTGGTTATCTTGAGTAACGATTAAAGCTTTGATTGTTGATTGGGCAAGTACTAATAGCATAGTGAAACCATTTTGCTTTCTTGTAATATTATTTTATATTTTTTGTCGGAAATAACTACAAGTTTTGATATTGAATTTTGGGTTTCAGAGTTTCGCTCTATGCTTTATGTTCGACGATGTCGAAATGTAAACATTATGTGTCAGGAAACTGTATCATAATGAGGCTCATTATGACACTATTTTTCATTATGACACAGTTTCTCCCACCAAAGAGTTCAAGAAACAGTTGTGCGACCACTTAGGTAAGGATACCTTCGCGCATGCGCTCAAAATCCGCTGTAAACAATAGATGTTCTGTGTTGGCAAGCAAAGTGAATGGTCTCTGCTTTCGGAGTGCCTTGGCCCATGCATGTGCTCTGTTCGGTCAGCAAAGCCAGCGCGCCCTGTTCACTAACTGAATCCCACAGATATTTATGAATATTTATGTTAAAACATATAATAAACTTATAATTATCGTCGAGCATAAACAGTCGTATGCAACTCGCCTGCAACGGTAATTAAGACACTCGTATGGAAATTATAAAACTCGCTTACGCTCGTTTTATAAACATAATCGTGTCTTAATTATTGCCATTATAGGCTCGTTGCATAATGTACTATTATCACAGTTTAGGTCGTGTACCAAAATCTATTTACTACATCACATGAAAATCCTTTTAATAAGTGGGAGAGTTTTAAAATGGAAAATACCAGTAGAATATACGAAATTAGGTTAATTAGTGCAAAACCATAACTGGGAAGTGTAACTTAATTTTTGATTCGCCCTCATAGATAAACCTTATCGTGCAAATTCGGACACGAATCGTCAGCAAAGCAAACTATTTCTTTATATCGACTTAAGCAAGAATCTTAAGTGTTAAAGAATAATATACTGTACTATTCACAACCGCACTGAGGAAAATTGTACTTCGTGTCGCTTTTTTTAGTTGCTAATTTATTTACGGGCTGCGACATTGTGGCCATGTAGCCCCATGTACTTTGGTGTGTGTGGAAGCTATCTGGTAACTTATTTAATTGTAATGGCTGTACTAAAATGCGTATTTGGTATTGGGGTTAGGATTTGGGAGGATGCGGTCGTGGTCTTAGTTTAGGAACCATTTTTGCGTTCTCCTGGAGTAGAAGTAGGAAACCATTTCTAAAATAACTGAGGCGGGAATTGAAGCCATCTCTACTCAGTTCTTGCCTCCCGAGGCAGAATTATGTTTCTTGGAAGAGACGTTAATTGAACCCTGGACCTTTAGAAAGGCGGCGTACTTGATTTCCTTCGAATGTCTCATTACCCGTTCAATTGTAGGTCTATCAATCACAAGTCCTATCAGCCCTTATGGTGATGCTCAATTTCCCTGAGACCGTGGAGTTGCGAGAGACCAATTACAGTAAGTTCTCACAGTAATATCTGTGCTCTCTCTCTGAATAGTGCCACTTGGTCAATAAACGTTAAACTCTACTAATGTGTCCAAGAGCTATAAAGGGTTACTGACTTCATCACAATCAAGATTTCCAACTAATATCATTGAAGTATATGCAGCTGAGAGGAAATGAAATGTTCATTACAGCCCTTCCTCAAATATCCAATTGACGAAAAGTGTGGCTTACACAAACCGCAGGGTGAATCTGCTAACCTGAGGCCACTCTATCGATCGGTCAAATAAAATTCAACATTAAACAATTTTTCTCGTGGCAAAGCCAATATAGTTTTTCACTTAAGGGGTTTTATACACCAAAACATTTTCAGATACAGTTTTTCATTTTCAATTTCATCAGAAAGGAAACATCTTACTATGTTCCTGTATATGCGAATAGTCCCGGTATATTTTGAGATATTTTGCTTTCAATGAGAAGATATATCCAGTCAAGGTTTATAAAGACATACATACATTTTCATCTAAGATTATTTTGCCTTTCAGCGTTCAGTCAAGTCTGCCAGCCGCTAATTGCGAACAAGTCTCTTCCATGATCCCATATTAGCAGTTAGCACAGAGGCTTCCTCTGCTTCTACACCTCGCACTTTGAAATCATTCAACACTGAATCTAGCCATCGCCTTCTAGGTCCACCTCAGCTTCCCTTGCCCTCTATAGCCGAACTCATTCTCACTTTAATACAGCAAGGTGGGTCTTAATACTGAGCGATGTAGGGAGAGTTTCGTTGCTACACTAAATTCTTCCTTGCAGAATAGCCTACTGTAGATAGCAACTGAGAACTCGCTGCATTGGCATTTCTGCAGGTCGAATTTATTTCTCTCGCCATGCTACCATCCTGAGAGAATTTAAATTGGTCTCTTAAGAAGACACAGGTAGAAAAATTATGTTGAACTTATAAAGCCAAAAATTGTATCTCTTCGTTGCAAAAGAAAAACATAATTGGACGTTTCACGTAAAAATTTTCATATTTGTGTATACATGTGTGTATT
Source organism: Meconema thalassinum (assembly GCA_946902985.2). Classification (NCBI taxonomy): domain Eukaryota; kingdom Metazoa; phylum Arthropoda; class Insecta; order Orthoptera; family Tettigoniidae; genus Meconema; species Meconema thalassinum. Next base: position 958,783,335 of record OX336389.2, on the reverse strand, counting down.
TTCGTAGATGAACCCCAATGGTCACATTTAATGGAAAACTGAATGGTGTTACAGCTGAAAAAGCACCATTATTTAATTTACAAAAATCAAAATCTTCGTGTTAATTACATCTTTACACTATAACTCATGGTGATTCATCCTCTAGAATAAAACCTTTTTATTCATTAGATGTGAAAATATTTCCCGTTTCTGCTATAATTTTGAGCATATTGAGGTTTATGGAAAGTGCCGTTTCATCCTCAAGTTTAAGACCATCTGCCATGTTCACCAAATGTTCTGTGGTATTAAACTTTTCAAAGATAGAATCTGATCTATTTTTAAAAAGATGCATGTGCAAAACGTAAGAATTTGGCATAAAACGTTGCATAATCTTAAATCGTTTTCAAGTTATGATTTTAAAACCGAAAAATGAGAACTGCCAATAACACACAATATTTTACATAAAGAAGGTTCTACGTGGAATACTGCTTATTGTGCGTGATCATTGTTTATGCACGACGTGTATGGCACAACAATGAATGCACTCTGTTAGTTTCAGCATCCATAAAACCTCTAAAGATGATTTTTCAGCAGTTTAATTTTTATAGAAGGAAATATCACTGAAATGAGTGTAATTCCTTTTGTTGTAAATTCTAAACTAAGCGTGCTGGTGAAGCAGGATCTAAAACAATGCGTACTCATTGAGAATTACACTCATTTCAGTGATATTTCCGTCTAAAATATTCAATGCCGAAAATAAAAACATCTTCAAAGGTTTACTGGATGCTGAAAAACTAACGTAGTACATTTTAGTGGTGCTATACGCATCACGTATAAACAATAATCACACACAATACGCAGCATTACTTGTTGAGTATTCTTTATGAAGAATATTGTGTGTTTTGACAGTTCCCATTCTTCGTTTTAAAATCATAGCTTGGTAACAAATTGAGATATTGCAATCTATTTTGCCAAAATGTTGCGTTTTACCCACGCATCTTTTTAAGAATAGTTCAGGTTCAGGTTCTGAAAAGTTTAATATCACAGAACATTTTGTGAAAAATGGCAGGTGGTCTTAACCTTTACAGAATTTTGAAAAACCAATACAAACCTAATGCATCATAGCAAGTAGCCTATTCTTACTTTACCAAACGCCCAAGATATGTCTACAACGGTGCCAGATTTCAAGAAAAATCCCACAAAAAGTCACAGAGATATTGAATATTATGTGAAATGTAGTGTATGACGTTGCATGTTGCAGTCGATAATCAAGTCTTTATTCATACATACACTTCCATTTGAGACTGATTTGCCTTTCAGCGTCCAGTCTAGTCTGCAAGCCTCTGCTTGCAAACAAGTGGCCTCCATGATGCCCTATTAGCAGTTAGCACTTCGGCCTCCACTGGTTCTAAACCTCTCACCTGTCACCATCGCCTCCTAGGCCTCCCTCTGCTCCTCTTACCCTCTACAGCCGACCTCATTAACCTCTAAGGTAATCTCTCCTCCCTCATTCTCAATACATGACCCCACCATCTGAGTCGGCTCATACCAACAGCTTCATCTAGCGTGTTCATTTCTAACTTTGGCCCAACAAATGTTACATTAACAAACTCAATTGAAAAGAAATATCTCCATAAACATGGGAGAAAATACAACTGACGACTCATAGGACAGTCACCCGATATATCGTCGGTGTGCCTCAAAAATACGCTATGTGACAATGTTGTTCTTCTCCATATTTTACTTTAAAAAGAGGTCACTCCCTCAGTCACATGTGGGTATAAAAATCATGTAAGGTACATTATCCTGTGTTCATATACAGGGTGGGTGATATAGCAGTAGGCAGCCGGGAATACACGAAACCTGAGGACAAGAAGAAGACGTATTCATCAATTCAGTCGTTATTTACTGCATCACGAATCCAAGTGCTGAGTGTTAGACTATACCGGGTGAATCAGCTGCTCCTAATAATATTGTTTTATACAACCCAACTAACGCGTGTTGTCAGGAAGGTCGATATTTCTCTGCTTGCATCCCGTATGGTACTAATGTACTGCAGGCACATCCCGAAAACAAAACTGAACACTATTATTTTTCCCTCGTACAATACCAATGTTCAGTATCGTTCGCAGGATATGCTTGCAGTGCATTAGTGCCATATGGCAGGCTGGTCCAGCCGAGCTGCTCTCCAGGGAGCATCTGAGTACTCGCCGCCTTGTGTGAGTAAACCTGCAATATGCAATACAGATCTGCAGTAGGGGCTGCCGTTACTAAGCGGTGGATACATCAAGACTGGCAGTAAGCGCATGGTCTTTTACTATGACCTTCGCCCAGTGACGTATTGCCTATCAACCCCAGTCCCTCTCCAACCGTGCTCCGAGCATTACTGCTGAGGACTCGCGTGTACGCATACTCAAACTCGTGGATTTGGAACAGCCAGGCCACATGGGATGCAAGCAGAGAAATATCCACCTTTCTGATAACAGCGCTGGTTGGGCTGCATAAAACAATATTATTAGGGGCAGCTGATTCATCTGGTAACGTTTTTACCGTTTTTTTTATATCGTTGTTAAGGATTCTATAAAATAATCATCAACACAATTTTAAGGTTGTTTTCTTACACTCGCTTATTTTAATGATCTTTAACTGAGAGCATGGGCGTGGTGGCTCAGCGGTCTAGCTGCATGCCTCTCACCAAGGCGGTCCGGGTTCGATTCCCGGTCAATGCATGTGAGATTTTCGAAGTGAAATGCCATGTCCTGTGGTTCGGATTCCACGTAAAAAGGAGGTCCCGTGGCTCATGATCTCAAGATTAACGGTCACGTTAAACTACAAGCTTTTCCTTAACTGAGAGTGTCGTTTTATATTTCGTAGCTACAGACATGTTACCAACATTAAAGAACTACTTTTCTTTTAGTGTTACCAACCTGATACTTACAGTACAATTTTACACACTACTATATTGCCTTTAATGTTTCAACGTTCTCAGGACTTTGTGGTATGTTGAGTGAGTCCGAGTCCAACCCTCTACAATATTTAAGCACAAAAGAGGTATGGACTTAAGTCCGCGCTTCCTTCACTGACAGATATCGATTGGTGCGTAGAGTTGACTGTGTCGCATTCAAAATCTGAAGAGAACAAGCTCCGTTGACTTTGATTGAGGTGTGAGAGAGAAAGAAGATTCATGGATAGATTCTATAGAAATCGTTAATCCCGAATTCAATTTGCAACAGCATACAAGGTGGTTAAGGAAAGTTATTAGAAAAGGAATTCAATCCCAGAGAATGGATATTTATCTTACCAGAGTTATTACACACGTTTCTCGCCATAATATGGATGCTCGAGCTTCATGACAATCAGATGTTGTTGTTGATGATTCATTGAGGGGCTTTGCGACATCGTCGTCATGTAGCCCCGTGTACTTGTGTGTGTGTGTGTGAAATTTGTCTGATAACCTGTGTTATTGTGATGGGTGTATCAGTGTGTGTAGTTGTAATTCAGATGAGGATTTGGAAGGAGGCAGCCGTAGCCTTAATTTAGGAACCATCCCGGCATTCACCTGTGGTAGAAGTGAGAAACCACGGAAATCCACTTCCAAGTTGGCTGAGGTGAGAATCGAACCTGCCTCTTCTCATTTTTGCCTCAGGAGGCTGATTGTCCCAGCCCTCAGATCAGAATTAAATTTATTGGCAGAGCCCGGAACCAAACCGTGGCCTCCTTGGTGACAGCCAAGAATGCTAGCAACTACGCAACGAGGCGAACCATAACAATTAGAGTTGGGTAAAATACTCAAGAAATGTATTTTCGATACGAAGTTCAAAATACAAAATCTGGCAGCGTGGTGCCGCAGTGGTCAAGTTATTCGCCTCTCACCAAGGTAGACCGGGTTTGGTTCCCGGTCAATGCATGTGAGATTTTCGAAGTGAAATGCCACGTCCTGTGGTTAGGATTCCACGTAAAGAGGAGGTCCCATGGCTCATGATCACAGGATTAACCGACACGTAAAACTACAAGCTCCCTTCCTTTTTCGAAACACAATAACTCAATCATTCAAAATACAAAATTGTATTTTATATTAAATCTGAAAATACCTAATACTTCAAGCGTAGATGATTTCCATTCCATTAAGATTGTACAAATCAATGGTTTGTAAGCATACTTTACTGAAAGTGATAGCCTGCTACGGTGGGTGTGTGGTTAACGTGTCTGTCTACTAACCCCAAGCTTGCAGGTTTGCTCCTGGCCGTGGTAAGTGTTTTTTTTGAAAGGCGGCAAAAATACCGTACGACACGCATGTCATACGATGTTGGCATGCCAAAGAATCCATTTGAATTCAGTAGGCCGTGTTCATAATGGCTAAATTAATCTCGGGAGTTTCCGCCAACACAAAATTCCTCATTTCTCTACTAGAACGCGCTATAGTGTTCAAGGAGCATATATATCTAACCTCCTTGACTTTCATAAGGCTTCAAGGAACAACAAAATTCGACATACAAGCTACCCTTTGGGTGTCAAATAACAAAGCTTGCACCCGGCACCCGAGCCCATACGATATTATTATTATTATTATTATTATTATTACTGAAAGAGTTCTGTATTTTCAATTTAATTTTGAAAACAAATTTGTATTTTGTATTTTCAAGGATTCAGTCATTGTACTTTGAATTTTGCATGGAAAATACATTTTGTGAGTATTTTGACAAGATCTAATAACAATCACATTAGGAATTGCTCAGCTCCAAACCTATACGTTTCCTTCAAAATTCCAAAACTCTGCGTGTATTCTCTATATCCCATAGAGTAGGTCTTCCAGAACGCGGTAAATCTGTAGTGTTTTCTTTTCCAGTGTTGAAACGTTGGAACCATCGTTGTGCCACACGCTCACTAACGATAACTTCTCCTTTTACTTGACATATTCTTCGAGCCGCGGCAGCAGCTTTGTAATCTTGTTTCCAGTAGTGCTTTAGAAGGACCTTAACCTCCAACTTTGTAAGTTCAATTTGTGATTGTGAATCAACAACTGACAACTCACATATTCTCGCAATACACACAATTCTAGTTATGGCCTCCTGTAAATAGCATTGGCGGACCAAAGATAACCAATTCTATCTTATAAAACACCAAACATAAAAAAGCAACATTGCTAATGAGACATCATAATACTATGTTTTAGCCTATTTTTCACAAAGAAGGTACAGTACATTGTTTAAAAGTGTATAATACAGTATATTTTAATTAAATATATGTCTGTCTTGCTTCTGTGATAATTCCAAGCAAAGTGCTGGCGAGAGTCATCCTGAATCGTATAAAAGACTGCGTAGAAAAAAGGCTTCGGAAGGAACAGGCTGGATTTCGACAACATCGCAGCTGTGTGGATCTAATCAACACCCTCCGAATCATCCTGGAGCAGAGTGTGGAGTGGCGGAATACCCTTTACCTCACATTTGTTGACTTCGAGAAAGCCTTCGACACCGTAAATCAAAGAATCATGTGGAAGACCCTCGAGGAATATAAAATTCCAACAAAGATCATCAGAATCATGGAAGAGATGTACGAAGGGTATGAGTGCCAGGTTCTTCACGAAGGTAAATTAACAGAAAAGATAAAGGTCAGTTCCGGAGTGAGACAGGGGTGTGTCCTTTCCCCCACTCTGTTCCTGTTGGTCCTGGATAGTGTGATGAAGAAGGTAATGGGAGGACGGAAGAGGGGTATTCAATGGGGTATAAATGACAGGCTTGAAGATCTGGATTTCGCAGACGACATTTGTCTTATGGCACAACGGTACCGAGACATAGAAGATAAGCTGGGGAGGTTGCAGAGAGAATCAGAACGTGCAGGACTGATGATCAACACCAACAAGACCAAAGAGATGAGGATAAATTCTGACATCACGACTAGTTTGACAGTCAACGGAAAGGACATTGAGCGAGTTGAGTCCTTCCTCTACCTTGGAAGTATAGTCACAAATGATGGGGGAGCAGAGGAAGATGTTCGAAGCCGTATCAGGAAGGCAAATGGTGCCTTTGTCCAGCTCTACCCCATCTGGAGAAATAGAAACATTTCCAGGAAGACCAAGCTCCGCCTTTTCAATAGCAACGTAAAGTCGATTCTTCTCTACGGCTGTGAAACATGGAAAGTCACAAAACCGATCAACAACCAGCTACAGGTGTTCATTAACAGATGTCTGCGTCGCATCATGAATGTGAGGTGGCCGGACATAATCTCAAATGAAGATCTTTGGAACATCACCAATCAACAACCGATTAGCATTCAGATCAAGGAGAGGAAATGGCGCTGGATTGGTCACACACTAAGGAAGCCGGACGGAGCTATTGAGAGGGCGGCGCTAGACTGGAATCCTCAAGGCGCCAGGAAGCGAGGTCGACCTAAGAAGACCTGGAAGAGGACGATCGAAAATGAAATTGCAGAGGTGGACAAGAACTGGAGTCAAGTGAAGAGAATGGCCAGGAACCGTACTGCGTGGAGAAATTTCACCAAGGCCCTATGCTCCGGAAGGAGCGGCAGGAATTAACTGAACTAACTAACTAACTTGCTTCTGTGATAGCGTAGTGAAAGTACATCGATTAGTAAAAAAAAGATTTCGACCAACCGATTAGTCAATAAAACGACCAATCGATCAATTATTAAACACACAATAGATTAATAGTTTTATAGGAATTAATCGATAAATCTGTTTCGATTAATCGATTATTCGATAACTGACATAAATCGATTAAAAGTACCAGGCCTACTTCCTAGGAATGGAAAGACATGAAATGAAGTGAATAAGCTGACCTACAACAGGACCCAATGGAAGTGTTTCACAGAATCCCTATGCTCCAACAAGAGCAACACTAAAGGAAGCTACAGAATAGAGCCTATAACTGCGCTACTTACTATTTACTGAGGAGTTATGATACCACGTGGGGAGAGGCATCACTACAAGAAGCTACAGAATAGAGCCTATAACGACGTTACTTACTATTTACTTAGGAGTTATGATATCCTGTGGGGAGGGCCATCACTACAGGAAGCTACAGAATAGAGCCTATATCTACGCTACTTACTATTCGCTGAGGAGTTATGATAGCCCGTGGCAGTGCTGTACATGACCAATTGATTGTGGCTATCTTCCCTTCCATTAGAACCCTCCACTTTACAAGCTACTAAAACAGAGCTCATTGGAATTAAATGCTTCATTAGTATCTATATAATGGTTAATGGTGCTTTGATTACACTTTATGTCCCAATTGTAGTATAATTATGACGAGTCTCACAATTGCAAGTGGGTTTAATGACTAATATTAAAGGGAGGTTCGTTAAATTCATGAAAAGGACAAAATTTTAAATGGAAAATATGTGCTGTATGTTTAATAAACCCATGACAGATTTCCGTTTATATTTGAGGATGACTTTTAAATGGGTGTGTTGGACATTGCTTAGGTTTGCTTTATGAAATTCAATTGATGACCTAGAGGTTCGTTAAGCAATTGGTTTATATTTTCATTGGTACTGTATGTGATTGTGCTGTACATTGCTGGGCTAGGCTGACAAGTGCTCTTTATACCTGCTCCGGAAGTTCTATACGCTCTGGCGTGATTTTGGAGCCATTTAACACGGTGTTGTGAAAGTTCCACTCAGTGTAATATCCGCTTACATCTTGTCCAGAAAGTTCCACTCAGCGTAATATCCGCTTACACCTTGTCCAGAAAGTTCCACTCTGTGTAATATCCGCTTACATCTTGTCCAGAAAGTTCCACTCAGCGTAATATCCACTTACACCTTGTCCAGAAAGTTCCACTCTGTGTAATATCCGCTTACAGCTTGTCCAGAAAGCTCCACTCAGTGTAATATTCGCTCACACCTTGTCCAGAAATTTCCACTCAGTGTAATAACCACTTACACCTTACCCCGATAGTTCCACTCAGTGAAAATATCCGTTCACGTTTCCGTTGGAGATTCCTCATCCTGTCGATTGACTAGAAAATAGGGTGTAGTTTTTCAGTTGCTTTGATTCCTGTCACTCTTCTCCTGGGCTTTGGACCAGCTAAACAAATATATTTCAATTATTTAAGCTTTTGAATATGGGTTTATAAGAACTCTGCCATAATTTTCTCCCTAGAAAGATGTTTATCAAAGTCAGTTATTTACATATTATTTGCCAAGCACACAGTTCATTCCCATCATGCATAACCTCATACGTCTTGGGATGGGACTACGTTTCATTGAGTTTACTCCAGCTTTTGTAAAAATGAGATCGCTCTGAAGCCTGCTCTAATGTTGCCACTATCTTCGTACTTTTTGCTGTGTTCTCAATTCTCTCATCTAACCATTAGTATGTAGTTTTCATTTTCTTTCCATCAATATTTGACTGGGATCTCTTGTATGCCACCCCTGAGGTGTGGGTCTGCTTCCCACCACTTCCCCCAAAAAACTGGTCTGAGGGCTGGAAAGGGGGTTACACAGCCTCGTGAGGCAATAATGTGAAGATGTGGGTTCAATCCCCACCTTAGCCATTCTAGAAGTGATTTTCCGTTGTTTTCCCACTTCTATTCTATGCAAATGCCAGGATGGTTCCTAACCTAAAGCCATGGACGTCACCTTCTCATACCTTGCCTCAATTACAAAATACACACATTACTACAAATTCCACAATAACACAGGTTATCAGACAAATTATACATAGCCACCCAAGTACATGGGGATTAAATGACCACGATGTCCAAGACCCTAATTGAAACCATTTATGTGGATGATCCTGGCCTTTACCTCTTATACGATGGACAATGGATTTTGTCTGCATGAACGTGCCGGTTAGTTAGTGTGTTTTCACCAACTGACTTGAGGGTAGTCAGGTCGTCCATGAACACGTGAACACCCTACAGTGTTCTATGCTATACAGATATTAGGTGAATTTCTGGAGTTTCTCTGTGGCCATATTTCCAGACCTTCACCACATAGTCCACGAGCTTAAGGAACTAATTAGGCCTCTATTGTGACTAAACGGAGGAATACTGCCACTTCATTCACTTCTGTTCAACTATTGCAGAGAAGGGAGAAGTGATCTGCTAGCTCACATTTCTCAAAGCTTGTTCTCAGTTTTTCACGCTTTTCATTCTGACCCTACTTCTTCCATGCCACAAAGAGGAGGGAGTTCAATCCGAGGAAACCCCAGGCATGAGGGTGCCATCAAAAAAGCCTGCTTCTAAAATAAATACCTGTTTCTTGAGGACCTCCTACAGAACCATGGCTAAATTTTAACTGGCATATGTAATTTTCTGCTGGCCCCTGTGGTGTTGGGGTAGCGTGCCTGCCTCTCATCGGAGGCCCCAGGTTCGATTCCCGGCTCCGTCGGGTATTTTAGAATCTGATGTGAGGGCTGGAACGGGGTGCACTCAGCCTCGTGAGGACTCACCTGTCTGACAGTGAGGCAGCGCCCTGGTCACGAATACCAAGATTTACGGCCGAGGGGACCTGATGTGCTGACCACGCGTCACTCCAATATATGCAGGCCTAATGGCTGGGCAACGGTCGCTTTGTAGGCCTAGGCCTTCATGGGCTGTAGTGCCAGGGGTTATTATTTATTATATATGAAATTTTCTAAGGACACATCTTAACATCACCTGGCTGGGATTCAAAAATCATCAGCACAGGGTGATATTATAGCGTGTTTATTGATATCCACTAAGTTGTGTCCATCTCTCGCAAGACTCTTCAGAACCGATTTAGGTTGTCTTTCGTTATACTGTAGCAATTTCAGTTTGGCAGAGCAGTTGACTAAACAAAGAACGGTCAGCAAACACAAACAAATTAGTTTATTGCGTTCTTAGATTTGACAAGCCTGTGGCTAATATACTCTTGAGATATATTAATGGCACATTTTTGAGGTAAGAACCCATGGTGACAAACAATAAATGCAAACCAAAAATAATGGAATGCAGGTGGAAGAAATCAGAAGCCTCTATTGACATTGAATTGGCAGGTGAAAAGTCAAAGAAAAAGGGTTATTATGGAACTTGGGAAACAAAAGCAGTGATGGACGAAGCAAATAGCATGATAAAAAGTAAGTAAGCACAGACAATAAAAGCTTTTCTACAGAAAATGCACTTTTGACATATATTTAGGTATTAGAAAATCGCTTTGAAAGCCTTTGTTTGGAGCGTAGTGCTCTATGGAAGTCAAAATTAAACTGTTGATGCAACAGAGAAGAGGATAATTGATTCATTTTAATGTGGCCTCACAGTAGAATGATGAAAATAGGATGGTGCGCCCGTTGACGCATGTTTGCTCAGACAACAGAGACTAAAACTTATGCTGAAATGTAACTGAACATACCCTGCGAGCGGTGGGAAGAAGCTGAAGCAATATCGCTTATGATTATATTTTTACTTATTTTTCACATTCCAAAAATCAACTATAATTATAACCAAGTAATTCTGCATATTTGAAGTACAGCATACTTCGTAAATCGAAGAAACTATCAATTTACGCGGCCAGCTCATGTACTGAGAGCACGCCATATTTGGTAACACCAGTTCCTATTCGTCTGTGGAAGAGACAACATGTGCATGATGGAGCACAAGTGAAAGGAAACCATGTGGCAGGAAAAATCTACGAATAACTTTCTTACGGATAGCCATCATGGCATTGTGTAATAATTAAAGGATTGAAGACATTCACCACTACGAGAACTGTGAAATATTTTATTATTATCCGAGGTGAAATGAAGGACTTGTGCGAAGAATACTTTGCGACCGCATGGTCTCATTCTCACGCACATACACATATTTCAGTGTTATATAAACTGTGTATTTAACTAACTGTATAACTGTACAAAACCTACGAGTATAATCTTTATTTGCCGGATGGGCAGTGATTTTGATTTATTTTTTTGTTAATATTTTCTTGTGTAAATATCAGCGCAAGTCACGAGTGAGTGTCGCACAAGGGACAGAGACTAGAGCCAGTGGCGGAGTGAAAATGGGCAATTTTTTTACCGCATATTAGCTGCAGTGCGCGACAGTTTTATTTAATTATGTGCTACATTTTTACCAACGCTAACATCGAAATAATGATAAACCAGCAGATCCTCAGATACAACTCCAACCACGCTATGGCATGTGATTGATAAATCATGCGTGGGGAATTGGCGACGGAGGATGTCCAGACACAATGAAATGGTAACCTAAAGCCATACACGAGACCGCATACAACATCTCATGGCGGGACTCGAACCAAGTGACGCTGAATCTGTAAGTCAGATCAAATATTTATAGCGTATTGTAAGAGTTGGGAAACAGTAGACTAGTTTATTTTGGTTTCATTTATTTAGTGCACAATGCAGGTAGCTAATTATAAGACGCGTGTGGAAAATTAATAGTATATTAAACATTTATAGAAGCCAGGAAGGCTGGATTTTCAATGCTCATTCGTATCATTTAAAAACAGGTATTATCAACTTTTATTTTTGTCAGGCTGATGACAAATAAACTAGTTTGACAATGTTAAATCAAGGCCAAGGTTACGAGCCAAGTTCACTACACAGCACACTCGATTCTAGGCAGTGGATTAATATTTTGTTTTAGAAGGCTGTGAGATTCTTGACATTATTACAAGTGGAATGCAGAGTTCCGTTACTCACATTTATTGGCCAGATCAATACTCGAAAACAGGTTTATTTCTTTAAGAGAAGCCACACAGGCAATGAATGCAACCGTATTTTGTAACCAAATGAACGCAGGTTCGATTTTATTCAGGGAAGAGGCAATTTTATAAACGCACACACACACAGTTAGCTCGTATCAGGAGCCTTCATGTTTATTTAAAGCGTTTTCAGGATGTATTTTCTGTACACATAATCTTTATTACCAGCAATTCAAACGTGTATCAATTAGGATTCCACACTTTTGTAAATTAAGAAAGAGTATTATATGAGTCGTGACGGTGGATGAATACCTCCGACATTGTTATTGTGATTATATCGGTGGTAATGAACTAACTAAAGTCGTACCAAAAACCGAAGGCGCCTGGATCAATGGAACCCGAATAAGAGTAAAGTAATTGGTGAAGACATAGGATGTCTAATAAGTATGATGAAATATTGGTGAAGACACAGGGTGTCTCGAAAGCTATTGAACTATTGAATTATTTGCTTAAGTTGGATACACACGTTACCTGAATACACTGAACGCTTTTAAAGGTCCATAAACTGAACAACAATACTGTCAGGAATAAATAATTGTGTGAAACTTTAATAATAATCAAAAATAGGGTTTTGAAAACTAACAAATCTTATAAATTCCCCCTGAACCTAAATACAATTTATAAACATTAAAAATAAACTATTTTTCTGGACCAAATGTTAACACTTAGATATTGTTAAGCTATTGTAGATACATTTTGATACATTTTCACATGATTAGTCGACCACTAATTGGTGATGTGATAACTGAAGCACACACATCAGATTAGTAGCAATATGAGTCGATGTAATTGCTTAATTACTATCGCATTTGCAGGCTTTCCTATATTTTCTATTTTCTTAACACTTTGACACTATGACCGCTTGTTACAAACAGTAACAAATCGAGTACGTATGCAGTGCCAATTGCACAACCATAGGAGTGCTGAATTATTGTATGCATTTGTGTTGTATTAGCATAGTTTTTTTAAAAGTCAGCAACATTGTGCACATAGCTTGATTTTCTTAGTAATAAACGCTTCTCGTTTATTAATTAAAGATATTTAGGACTAGCTAAACACTTAACTCTAAAGATAAATGTTAGAGATGGCATCATCATAGCATAGGACCAATTTTCCCCTTGCTACTAAATGTAAACGTTCTAATATTTGTAAACAAGTAAATGTATTGCTTTGCTGTAAATTCTTTTGATGTTTGATCCACCCGTAAGTTATTTCAATGTAATTGCTTAGGGCCGATCTTACGTGCCATTCTCTTAGCTTGTTCACTTTTGTCGAATTTTGTGTTAGGACCATGAGAGTAATTTAGATCTTGTTTAGGACTTTTTTTATATTTCTTTCAGGGCAGAATAGTATCGGACTAGCCGTTTGTAACTCTCATGCTAGGCTAGGGATCTATTCTGAATAAAATTTATTTGTGATTTTAACCTAAAACTGACCTCTCTTTTCTTGTTTAGTTTTCTTATCGATGCATTCCTCTGAGCTGGTTAAAGATCGAACCTCACTAATTCCCGACACCCCCGAGTGCAGACTTTTGTGCTACACCAGCCTATGAATGTATCATCCCCTATACTTGTGTGTTAACTGGAAGAGGGTCTCGGAAGGGTCATTTGAAACCGGTGGCTCCCCGAAACCTTCGGCCAGCGGGCACAATGGGTAGGTAGAAACGTTAAGTTTTGTAACCATTCTTTGAGTGTTGCCCGTACAAACTGTCGGTTGTAACTCTTCAGACGGTCAACATTAATTTTCCCAATGACTGGGCGGGGAACACTCTATATTATTATTTATATAATACGCTAAGGTGTATGTTTCACAAAACTCAAGCTCCTAAAGCAGAGCGAGTTAGAAGGTGTGGTTTGTACCAAAATCTTCCAAATCGTCTCAATAGTACTGGAAAAATCTTGCATTTCTTGAAAAGTCAACGGAAATATATTTATTTGTTTATAAAGTGCTTTTAAACAAATAAACAATACGATAGCCGCTGGCAGAACTGTGTCGCATAAAGCACGCATAGCACTCGAGCCAGGCGGGTAGTCTGTACACATGGGGCGCACACAACCCATTATGCGAGAGTTCTCGCACGGGTCCGCTAGTATATTGATAATACGTAAATGACACTCCTGGAAAAAATGGCATGTATAAGTTATCATCACATTTACAGTGGGGTAATTTTAGTATTACGCGTTTCAACTTTCAAGTGGTCATCATCAGATCCTGATCACTGTGTTGAGGTTTAAATTTATGTACTAATATTATTTAACTATACACATTTTTGCAGTGTTTTAAATTGGTGTTTGTATTACAATTCGCAGTTTGAATCTCGTCTTATAGGTTAGTTTCTTATAAGGGTTTATGAAATTACGTACGAGTATGTAAAGTAAAGAAATGAAGGGGTATTAAGACGAGTGGGGGAGAAGAGATGTCTCTGGATAATCCTAATGAAAAGAAATGATACGTTGGTAGGGCACATAATAAGACACGCAGAAATAGCTAACTTGGTTATGGAAGGAAGGGTTGAGGACAAGACTTGTAGGAGTATGTCAAGGTTAAACTATGTTAAACAGATTGCCTCGCATGTAAGTTGTGATAGCTGTGTAGAGATGAAACGATTAGTTCAGGACAGGGGGCGCTTGGATATCTTCCTCAAACATGTTTAAAGACTCAAGCCTTGAGCACATACCTTCGTAAGTAATTGAACATAAACCGAGCATCTCTTTGAAGAGAAACCAATGATTCGCTAACTCTCGCTCTCCAATGAAAACAGCCATCTTGAGCAATTTAATCTCATTAACACAACATGAATTAATTAGGGCCCTTGTGTGTGTATCTTCTCGTTGTTAGCTTTCTACCACTTAAACTCTCCATTGAATCCCAGCAAAACAACTTGAGTATATTGCTTAAAGTTTGATTTTTCCTATTATAAGTTTAAATGTCACCTAATTTCTTGCGTTACAAAGAGTAACATCTTCACGGTACAGAGAACATAAAACGTTATTTCTCTCTGCTCAAGGGTTATTAGGAAAGTTGCTACACTTTGCGGGAGAGGGGGAAGGGGGAAGGGGGAAGGGGGAGGGGTGGTGTTTGTAAAGTTAATAATTTAGTCCTAAGCTCTCATATCGCGGGTCATATTTGTTCACAGAAGAGCTGTGTCTTCACAGGACAAAGAACCTAAAATGTCATGCCTCTTACGAAAGGACAAATTCGACATAAATAATCATCTACTGAATGTTAAAAATTCTCGTAAAATTTAGAGGTTACGTTACAAGCAATGAAGAAGATGTAACATGAATATTTTTGCAGTTAATTCTTTTAGGGACTCTGCGATATCGTGGCCATGTAGCCCCGTGTACTTGGGTATGATTAGAATTTGTCTGATAACCTGTGTCACTGTGATGCCATGGGCAGATGACCTCGTAGTTCCGCCCCTTAAAACAACAATAACTAACTAACTAACTAACTCACTGTGCTGTCGGTACCTGTGTATGTAGGCTAATTTGTAATTGAGGTAGGATTTGGGTGGGAAGTGGCTATGGTCTTGAGTTAGGTACTATCCAAGGAGAAGTGGGAAACCATGGAAAACCACTTCCATGTTTGCTGAAGTAGGAATCGAACCCACCTATTCTCCGGTTTTCCTCACGAGTTTGACTGTACCCCATTCCATCCATCAGACCAGAATTCAATATCTTGGCTGAGCCGGGAATCGAACCCGAGTCTCCGCGGTGTCAGCCAAGAATGCTATCCACTACGCAACGAGGAAGACCAGGAATATGAATAAGCTAAGAAAGCCTCTCACACATGTTTGATGATTTCATTGCGATAATATTAGGAAATGCTGGAATTGAATTTATAGTTGTCATGATTTTTAGCCTACTTTCGATTTTTGCAAAATAATGAAAGTAGACTTATGAGATCTATACAGGGCCAAAAGTTCTTTGTATGTATGTCTGTGAGTAAGTGTGTGTACTATGTATGTCTGTCCCCCCCCCCCCCCTATCAATTCAAACTCGGTGAAACCGAATTGAACGGAAATTGGTACAGAGGTAGCACTAGCAAAGGGCACCTATAAGCTATTTAAATATAATAATATTAATAAAATAATAAATCACAAAACAAAACTAATTAAATATATCTTGATTCTATTATTTTGTCACCACTGAATAGCCCCAGCATACTTAACAGAAGTATTATAAATTATTTGACCTCCTCAATCCTCACTTCAACCTTGATCAAAGGACTTATACATATAACTTCCTAACCTCAAAGGTAAAAAATTAACCCCATATGTAGATACAAAAGGCATAAATCATATAGATCCAATAAAATGAGATATCAAATAAAACTTTAAAGACTGTAAATTATATGATAAAGAAAATTTTGATAATTCATAACCAATTCATCCACCCAACAAACTAACGGTTAAAGCTAAAATCTTTAATCAAAATGGTAAACAAATTATAGAAGGAGAAGGAAAAATTACTCATCTCAATATGCAACCCCCTATAACTGCTATAACTATTAAACTTAATATACCTTTTAATATAATTCATCTTTCATCACTTAATGAATGATATGACGAAGAATTAAAATCCCCTCTTATTGCATAATAAACTAATCGTAAGGAATAACATACAGTTAATCCAGTAGAGAAAAAATATAAAAAAAATCTAAAAATATTTAAATAAGTTAAAGAAACAATTTCTAAAATTAAATCCTTTGAGTAAAACCCCGCCAAAAAAGGTATACCACACAATGCTAAATTTGAAACATTAAAACAAATAACTGTTAAAGGTATTTGTCTGCATAAACTACCCATAAATCGAATATCTTGAGAATTTTTCATATTATGAATTACAGAACCTGCACATATAAATAACAATGCCTTAAATAAAGCATGTGTAAGTAAATGAAAAAATGCTAACTTAGGGAATCCTATAGCCAAAATTCTTATTATTAACCCCAATTGTCTTAATGTAGAAAGAGCAATAATTTTTTTCAAATCATATTCAAAATTAGCCCCTAATCCTGCTATAAACATTGTTAAACCAGCAATTAATAATAATCCCTTACCTAATCTATTGTCAACAATAACAGTATTAAATCGAATTAATAGATAAATTCCTGCAGTTACCAAAGTTGAAGAATGAACTAAAGCTGAAACAGGAGTCGGGGCTGCTATTGCCGCTGGTAATCAAGAAGAAAAAGGAATTTGAGCTCTCTTTGTTATAGCTGCCAAAATTACTAATGCAGTAATAATATATATAATTCTAGAATTCTTCATTACATCCAAATAATAAATATAATTTCATCTTCCAAAATTTAATATCCAAGCAATAGCCATCAATAAAGCTACATCACCAATACGATTAGATAAAGCTGTTAATATCCCAGCTCTATAAGATTTCACATTTTGATAATAAATTACCAAACAATACGAAACTAAACCTAATCCATCCCAGCCTAAAAGAATTCTAATCAAATTAGGACTAATAATTAAAAATATCATAGATAAAACAAATATCAATACCAAAATAATAAATCGATTAATCACTAAATCCCCGTGTATATATTCTTCACTGTAAAAAATTACTAGTGAAGAAATAAATAAAACAAATCCTATAAATAATAAAGATATTCAATCAAATAAAAAAGTTATAATTAAAGAAGATCTATTTAAATTAAAAATCTCCCATTCAATAAAAATAACTATATCATTTATAATAAAATAAAATCCTATTATTACCAAAAAAATTGCTATAAATAATAAGAAAAAAAAAATAAATAAAACAAATTGATACTGATCATAAAATGATTTAAGGTAAACTCTTTACGTCATTGACACCACAAATCAATATTTTTATTTAAACTACTTAAATACAACCATAAAATACATAAATCACCCTTTAAAACTAAAATATTTAAAGGTAATCAATGTAATATTAATAATAAGTACTCTCGAGTGTACCCTATAGAGCAAGAATAAACACCAGAATAAATTATACCATGTTGACTATAAGAATATAAATATAAAGAATAAGCTGCTCTAAAAAAAGAAATTAATATTAACATAACTATTGAAAGCCAAGATCATATTACTAATCCATTTAATAGCCCAATCTCTCCCATTAAATTTAATGATGGGGGAGCTGCTATATTAGAGGATCTCAATAAAAATCATCATAATGTTATAGAAGGTATAAAATTCATTAAACCCTTATTAATTAATAAACTTCGTCTCCCTAATCGTTCATAAGAAATATTAGCTAAAGCAAATAACCCAGACGAACATAACCCATGAGCAATTATTAACGTATACATTCTTATAAATCCTCAATCTGTTAATGTTATTATCCCTCCTAAAGCTATTCCTATATGAACAACAGAAGAATATGCAATTAAAGCCTTCAAATCAACTTGACGCAAACAAACCAAACTCATTAAAAATCCACATACTAAACTAATTCTAATCCAAATTACATTATAGGTTAATCCAAGCTTGATTAACATTAAATAAACTCGTAATAATCCATACCCTCCTAATTTCAATAACACCCCTGCTAAAATTATTGAACCTGAAACTGGCGCTTCAACATGAGCCTTAGGTAATCATAAATGTATTATAAACATGGGTATTTTAACCAAAAATGCTAAAATCAATCTTATATAAAATAACACTCTTGATAATCTAATATTATTTAATAGTCCGATATATAATCTTCCATAAAATCCATAAATATTAAACAAACTTACTAATAAAGGTAAAGAAGCCAATAAAGTATAAAATAATAAATATACTCCCGCCTGTAATCGTTCCGGTTGATACCCTCACCCCAAAATTAAAAACAAAGTTGGAATCAATCTGGCCTCAAAAAACAAGTAAAAAGAAAATAATCTCATTCTTCTAAAAGTACAACACAACATTAATAATAAAAAAATTACAAAAAAAAGGAAAAAAGAATTAAAATACCTATAGTGATAAACACTTTCGCTAGCTGTAATTATTAATGAACAAATTCAAAATCTTAATAAAATTAAACCATATGACAAAATATCAATACCAAAAATATAGCTCAAATTACAAAAATCTGTTAGTGTAATATATCTCATTATAAAAAAGAAAGTTATCAAATATAACAAACTTTGAACCAATCACCAAAACTTATTTAAAAAACTAAGAGGGATTAAAAACACAAGCATAAAAATAAATTTTAACATTGTAAAATTCTAAATGTCTGAAAAAAATCATTTCCATGGGTTCGAATCATCGAAACTAAAATAGAAAGACCCAGAGCCCCCTCACATACTGAAAATGTCAAAAATACTATTCTAAAAAATAATTCAAAAGCAAATATGTTTAAAAATATAAATAATATTAAAAATAATCTTAAAACAACAAATTCTAATCTTAATAACGTGGATAATAAATGCTTTCGATTAGAACAAAACACTCATACACCTCTTAAAAAGACCAAGATTACTACAATTCAATTAATAAGTATTACCATTGTTTTAGTAGTTTAAATAAAAACACTGGTCTTGTAAATCAATAATAAGTATCATACTTCTAAAACTCAAAGGAAAGAAAATTTCTTATCATTAATCCCCAAAACTAATATTTTATTTAAACTACCCTTTGTATATTAAATCTTAGAATTATAATTTCCAATTTATTAAATGCAATAATTTTTACTCAAGCAAATCATCCAATAGCAATAATATTAATTATTATTTTACAAACCTTAATTGTAGCACTAACAACTGGAATAATAACTTCAACTTTTTGATTTTCTTATATTCTATTTCTTGTATTTCTCGGTGGAATATTAGTATTATTTATTTATATTACTACACTTGCATCCAATGAACTTTTCTCAATTCCAACTAAATCTTTAATTATTATGTTATTCTTATTCTTCCTAGTAATTTCTCTATCTTTAATAACAGATTCAACTTTATGAAATCTATTAAATTTTAATGAAGAAATGAATAATATTAATAATGATTTAATTACCTTACATGATGAATCCAATTATCTCCTTACTAAATTATGTAATAAACCAACAGATTTAATTACACTTATATTAGTAAATTATTTATTTTTAACTCTTATTGCTATTGTAAAAATTACTAACATTTTTCAAGGTCCTCTTCGCCCTAAAAACTAATGAATAAACCAATCCGCACCTCCCACCCTTTATTTAAAATTGCCAATAGAGCATTAGTGGATCTTCCAGCACCTTCCAATATCTCTGCTTGATGAAATTTCGGTTCACTTTTAGGGCTTTGTCTAATAATGCAAATTGCAACAGGACTATTTTTAGCAATACATTATACTGCAAATATTGATTTAGCCTTTAATAGTGTAGCTCATATTTGTCGTGACGTAAATTATGGTTGATTCCTACGTACCCTTCATGCTAATGGTGCCTCATTCTTTTTCATTTGCCTCTACTTACATGTAGGACGAGGAATATACTATGGCTCTTATAATTATATGCACACATGAATAACAGGGGTCATCATTCTATTTCTTGTTATAGGGACAGCCTTTATAGGTTATGTCCTCCCTTGAGGACAAATATCCTTTTGAGGTGCTACTGTAATTACCAACCTTCTATCAGCTATCCCATATTTAGGCACAGAACTTGTTGAATGAGTTTGAGGGGGTTTCAGTGTAGATAACGCAACCTTAACTCGATTTTTCACCTTCCATTTTGTTCTTCCATTTATTGTCTCAGCTGCTGTTATAATTCATTTATTATTCCTTCACCAAACTGGTTCGAATAATCCTTTAGGACTAAATAGAGATGTTGACAAAATCCCCTTTCATCCCTATTTTTCTTTTAGGGATCTCTTTGGATTTATTATTATAGTAGCAACTCTTATTTTCTTAAGTCTCCTTGAACCTTATATACTAGGAGATCCAGATAATTTTATTCCGGCTAATCCTCTTGTTACCCCTGTCCATATTCAACCTGAATGATACTTCTTATTTGCTTATGCAATTCTACGATCTATCCCTAATAAATTAGGAGGTGTAATTGCTCTAGTAATATCCATTGCTATTCTATTAATTTTACCATTTTACAACAGTAATAGATTCCGAGGTACTCAATTTTATCCAATTAATCAAATCCTATTCTGATCAATAACAACAATTGTTATTTTATTAACGTGAATTGGTGCACGTCCTGTTGAAGACCCTTATATCTTAACTAGACAAATCTTGACTGTTCTTTATTTCGCTTACTACTTAATTAATCCTCTTGTTCTCATAACTTGAGATAAATTAGTAAATTAGTTATAAAGCTTTATGAAAGCGTATGTTTTGAAAACATAAGACAGAAGTTAAATTCTTCTATTAACTTTACTAAAATAAATACACTAAATTAAAATAGAAAATATAATAATTTTTAATCCTAGATAAAAGAATAAAAAAATTAAGGACAAAGGTAAAAATCTTTTTCAAGCTAAATATATTAATTTATCATAACGAAACCGAGGAAGTGTTCCTCGAACTCAAATAAAAACAAAGGACAAAAATGTTAACTTTAAAAAAAATAAGAAAGAAAAAGTATCTCTTCCCATAAATATTACACAAAATAACATTCTCATAAATAAAATTCTTGCATATTCTGCTATAAAAATTAATGCAAAACCTCCACTTCTATATTCTACATTAAATCCTGATACTAATTCAGATTCTCCTTCAGCAAAATCAAAAGGAGTTCGATTAGTTTCAGCTAAACAAGAGGCAAATCAGGATAACATTAAAGGAAAGGACAAAAACATAAACCAAGTATAATTTTGATATGTTATAAAATTCAATAAACAATATCCATCAATAAGAAACACAAATGATAACAAAATTAAAGCCAAACTTACCTCATAAGAAATTGTCTGAGCCACAGCCCGAAGACCTCCCAATAAGGCATAATTAGAATTAGAAGATCATCCAGCAATTATAACTGTATAAACCCCTATACTTGTACAACACAAAAAAATAATAATCCTAAATTAAATGAAAACATCACTGACAAAAAAGGATAAACTATTCAAACTAATAAAACTAAGAATAATCTAAAGATAGGAGAAAAATAATACAAAAAGTAATTTGATAACAAAGGATAAGTTGATTCCTTAGTTAAAAGTTTAATTACATCAGCAAACGGTTGTGGTAATCCAACAAACCCAACTTTATTAGGACCCTTTCGAATTTGAATATATCCTAATACCTTACGCTCCAATAAAGTTTAAAATGCCACTCCAAGCAAAACTCCTACAATCAAAATCAATGCACTTACTAACCCAGTTATAACTTCCTTTATCAATACTATTTGTAAATATTTACATATTTGAATTCTAAATTCAAGGCACTCTTTCTGCCAAAATAGTTAATAATAATCATTCTCTACAAAATTATTTTAAGTATTTGGTCCTTTCGTACTAAAATACTTTCTCCTAATGAGGATAGAAACCAACCTGGCTTACACCGGTTTGAACTCAGATCATGTAAGGATTTAAAGGTCGAACAGACCTATAAATTAAACTTCTACACCTAATTATATTCCTTAATCCAACATCGAGGTCGCAATCTTTCTTGTTGATATGAACTCTTAAAAAAAATTACGCTGTTATCCCTAAGGTAACTTTATCTTACAATCAATAATAATGGATCAAATATTCATAAATCAATGTACTTTTAATAAAGAGTTATTTAAATCTCTATGTCACCCCAACACAATATATTTCTAAAAATATTTCAACAATTCTAAATTAAATATTCTTATAATATATAAAGCTCTATAGGGTCTTCTCGTCCTCCATTTCTATTTAAGCCTTTTGACTCAAAAGTTAAATTCTTTATTTTACATTGAGACAGTTAATATTTCGTCAAACCATTCATTCTAGCCCTCAATTAAAAAACTAATGATTATGCTACCTTTGCACAGTCAAAATACTGCGGCCCTTCAAATAATCAGTGGGCAGGCCCGACTTTAAATTATACACTAAAAGACATGTTTTTGTTAAACAGGCGAATATTAATTTTGCCTAATTCCTTAATATAAATTCCAATAATAAATTTTTATTAATACATTCAATTATACTAATTTCATCATTATTTCAAATAACACATTAATTATTAAATTATCCTAATTCACTAATTAAACTTTTTATAAAATCATAAACAATCAAAATAATTTATAACATTATTAACTTGATGACTAATTTAAAGCCTACAATTTTAATCACATTTTTAAAAATTATAATTTACAATTTAAAGCTTATCCCTCAAACTATTTTCTAGTCTACATAATCACTTATTAATTTAAATAATTACTTAAACTAAACTGAATTAAATTCATTTCTTAGGAAACTAGATATCTTAAAAAACGATTAACATTTCATTACTAATATAATATTTTTAATAAATATATTACATTAAATAACATATTATATTAGCTCTTTTTAACTCGAGAAATATAAATTCCTTACAAAATTTTTAATAAACCCTGATACACAAGGTACAATATAAATTTACTTCCTAAAAAATAATTTTTCAAATATTTCATAATTCTTTCACAATACTACTACACTATAAATTTTCATATTTTTTCTATAAACTATACTAAAAAAAATCTCTTCTTAAAATTACTTTAATTAAAATAAATTTATACATACTTATAATTAATATTCGTCTTTCAAAGCAATTCGAATTGCACGAAATTCTCTTCAATGTAAATGAAATGCTTTACTTTAAAGCTTCACTTTGACATTCTAGATACACTTTCCAGTACATCTACTATGTTACGACTTATCTCACCTTAATTAATGAGAGCGACGGGCGATGTGTACATGTTTTAGAGCTACAATCACAATATCATAATATAACAACATTACTTTCAAATCCACCTTCAACTATCTATTTCAAGATCATATCCGTTTAAATATTCAAATTTATTGTAATCCATCTCCTATTCAACCATAAGCTGCACCTTGACCTGACATAAATTTTATTACAAAATCTAGAAAATTCTTTCTCTTAAAAGATAATCTTACGACGGCGGTATACAAGCTGACATTACAAAATTAAATTTATTATAGTGTGTATTATCAATTACAGGACAGATTCCTCTGAAAAGACTAAAACACCGCCAAATTCTTTAAGTTTCAAGAACTTAACTATTACTACTCAAGTATTATATTTTATATTTAAAAATAATAGGGTATCTAATCCTAGTTTAAGCTTTAAATTTCAAAGCTTCATTATCCTATAAAAATCTATTTAATTTTCAAATTCTACCTTCTAAAATCAATTAAAATCTTTTTCCTTTAATAAACTAACTTTAATACTGATAATATTCATTCAAGTCCTACGTATAACCGCGACTGCTGGCACGACTTTTGTCGACCATAAATCAAATTACTAATTCTAAATTGCCTTAATTACTAATATTAAATACTGCGAATAACATATAATCATTTAGATCTTATTATAGCCCACAAAAATTTACATGTAAAATATTCAAACAATAAATTATTAAGTAAGAATAAAACTTTCACAAATACCTATAAAATATTGGTTCAACTATAGTAGTTTATAACAATTTATATATATATATATATACTTTAATTATAAAGAAAGAAAAAAAGAAAGAATATATATATATATATATATATATATAAATTTATACACAAGATTATTTTATTAAAGTCCACTAATATACCTATATTAATACTCATTATATCATTTCTTTCATACAATACAACGACCCTGCCGTAACACAAGCAATCAAGCCATTTGATCATTTTTCGCTACAATTCGTTTCTCACCACCAAACATTTTAATCGACTTCTTCATCCAGTTCTCAAAACCCAAATCAAAATCTGACATCCATAAAATTCGTTTCTCACCACCTTTAAAATCTCATTCAACGACCCTGCCGTAACACAAACAATCAAGCCATTTGATCATTTTCGCTACAATTCGTTTCTCACCACCAAACATTTTAATCGATTTCTTCATCCAGTTCTCAAAACCCAAATCAAAATCTGACATCCACAAAATTCGTTTCTCACCACCTTCAAAATCTCATTCAACGACCCTGCCGTAACACAAGCAATCAAGCATTTGATCATTTTTTGCTACAATTCGTTTCTCACCACCAAACATTTTAATCGATTTCTTCATCCAGTTCTCAAAATCCAAATCAAAATCTGACATCCACAAAATTCGTTTCTCACCACCTTCAAAATCTCATTCAACAACCCTGCCGTAACACAAGCAATCAAGCCATTTAATCATTTTTCGCTACAATTCGTTTCTCACCACCAAACATTTTAATCGATTTCTTCATCCAGTTCTCAAAATCCAAATCAAAATCTGACATCCACAAAATTCGTTTCTCACCACCAAACATTTTAATCGATTTCTTCATCCAGTTCTCAAAATCCAAATCAAAATCTGACATCCACAAAATTCGTTTCTCACCACCTTCAAAATCTCATTCAACGACCCTGCCGTAACACAAGCAATCAAGCATTTGATCATTTTTCGCTACAATTCGTTTCTCACCACCAAACATTTTAATCGATTTCTTCATCCAGTTCTCAAAATCCAAATCAAAATCTGACATCCACAAAATTCGTTTCTCACCACCTTCAAAATCTCATTCAACGACCCTGCCGTAACACAAGCAATCAAGCATTTGATCATTTTTCGCTACAATTCGTTTCTCACCACCAAACATTTTAATCGATTTCTTCATCCAGTTCTCAAAAACCTAAATCAAAATCTGACATCCACAAAATTCGTTTCTCACCACCTTCAAAATCTCATTCAACGACCCTGCCGTAACACAAGCAATCAAGCCATTTGATCATTTTTCGCTACAATTCGTTTCTCACCACCAAACATTTTAATCGACTTCTTCATCCAGTTCTCAAACCCCAAATCAAAATCTGACATCCATAAAATTCGTTTCTCACCACCTTCAAAATCTCATTCAACGATCCTGCCGTAACACAAGCAATCAAGCCATTTGATCATTTTTCGCTACAATTCGTTTCTCACCACCAAACATTTTCTCAAATTCATATAAATTGCCTAAAAATCTAGAAAACAATTCATAAATGATAGTAATAATCAAATAATTTTTAAAAAAAATTATAAATTTCCCCCCAAATTCATATTTTTTTTATCTAAAACTCAAATATTATTGTATCTTTTCCCTATAAAAGGTTTTCTTAACTTTTATAGAAACATATAAAGTCATGGTACAAAAATAGATTAAAAAGATAAAAATAATAAAAGCTCGCGCCCGCGGTTAATCAATAAAAGTACTATATATGTATCCAATTATATAATATAAGAACCACAACAAAATATTTAAATGGGTTAATATATATTTTTTTTTTTTTTTCATTATTGTATTTTATCTTATATACTTCAAATTTTTGGTCAATTTATAATAAATGCATATTTTAATAAAATACTTCAATCTATTAATAAAAATAAATAAATAAACTATATAGGTTGTTATATATATATAGTATATTCAATTATATTACAATATGCATTTATATATATATAAATAAATATATAATATGAATAAAGATTGCGATCCTCTACAATGTCATAAATATTTTTAAGATCCTTTCTTAGGCCTCTATCCTATAGGTCTTTAATAGGTCGGAAGGATCTGCATATTTATAAGTTCTTATTGATTAATAAACTTCTCTATAAGATATTACATTTATTATATATACGTATATATATATATATAACAGATTGAACTTGGAGGGTCCATTAATCAGTTTTTCTATTACTACCACATGAATTTTTTTATCTAAGCTGTTTTTTGACCCATTCTATAAAAATTCTAATTAGCATAATAGCGTATTTCTAATCCTTTCCCCTTATAACTCCTTTATTTCACAGAAATATATTATCATAAAATTTCATCTGTATAAATTTAAACTGATCGATTATAACAGGATAAAAACTCTTTTAAAATTACCTTATAAATTTAGGTAATTCTTTTCATTAAATTTATCACAAAATTAATTAAAAGACCAGAACTTATCATTTCATTTTACAAAATAAATTTTTACATTGATTTTAATCAATCTCTACTAAAAGAATGTATATAAATTTATTCAAATTACTTTAAAATTTAACACTTGTTTTTAAAAAACATTTTCCTTTTTATAAAGTGTAATAATCAAAAGAAATTAATTATAAGTTTATTTTTAGTACCTACACTTTTAAGAAATTTTATAAAGTGAATCATGTTCACAGGAGAAGACCCTTTTTTGAAATAGAAAAATAATTTCAACCCCCCTTGAAATTACCTCCACGTCCCGGAAGATGGGGTGGCAAAAAAAAACTTTTTTATAATGTTATTCATTCTATTAATAACTTTTTTTTAATTATAAGTTTATTTTTAGTACCTACACTTTTAAGAAATTTTATAAAGTGAATCATGTTCACAGGAGAAGACCCTTTTTTGAAATAGAAAAATAATTTCAACCCCCCTTGAAATTACCTCCACGTCCCGGAAGATGGGGTGGCCAAAAAACCTTTTTTATAATGTTATTCATTCTATTAATAACTTTTTTTAAATTATAAGTTTATTTTTAGTACCTACACTTTTAAGAAATTTTATAAAGTGAATCATGTTCACAGGAGAAGACCCTTTTTTGAAATAGAAAAATAATTTCAACCCCCCTTGAAATTACCTCCACGTCCCGGAAGATGGGGTGGCAAAAAAAAACTTTTTTATAATGTTATTCATTCTATTAATAACTTTTTTTTAATTATAAGTTTATTTTTAGTACCTACACTTTTAAGAAATTTTATAAAGTGAATCATGTTCACAGGAGAAGACCCTTTTTTGAAATAGAAAAATAATTTCAACCCCCCTTGAAATTACCTCCACGTCCCGGAAGATGGGGTGGCAAAAAAAAACTTTTTTTATAATGTTATTCATTCTATTAATAACTTTTTTTTAATTATAAGTTTATTTTTAGTACCTACACTTTTAAGAAATTTTATAAATAAAAACAAATAAATATATATATATAGAGATATTTATACATAAATTATAACATTTATAAACTATAATTATATCCATATTTATATAATCTACTACCTTTAAATGAAGTGCCTGATTAAAGGATTACAGTGATAGAGTAAATTATGTAAAAAATTTTTTACCTTCATTACATTTAGTAGATTTAAACTACTCCTTAAAGTATCAAAAACTTTTGTGCATCATACACCTAAATATATTTAGATTCATAAAAAAAAAGGTAAGCTAAATATAAGCTAATGGGTTCATACCCCGTAAATAGGATTTGCCTCCTTTTTAATTTTAAAAAATTCTTCAAGAGTTTTATTTTTAAGTACATTAATTATAGGTACTTTAATTTCCATCTCATCAACTTCTTGGCTAGGTGTTTGAATAGGATTAGAAATCAATTTATTATCTTTTATTCCATTAATATCCGATACAAAAAATATTCTATCAACTGAAGCATCTTTAAAATACTTCTTAATTCAGGCTATTGCTTCTTCTCTATTATTATTCTCTTTAATTATTATATTCCTAATATCAAATATTATTATAATAATAAATTATGAAGTATTTTTATTAATAATCAGCTCAGCTCTTCTTTTAAAAATAGGGGCAGCACCTTTCCATTTTTGGTTCCCTGGAACTATAGAAGGACTAAATTGAAGAAATAATTTAATTCTAATAACATGACAAAAAATTGCGCCCTTAATACTATTGTCTTACACCATTAAAATAAATATTTTCTTTTCAATCATTATTATTTCTTCAATTTCCATTGGTTCCTTAGGAGGATTAAACCAAACATCCTTACGAAAATTAATAGCCTACTCATCCATCAATCACCTAGGATGAATGATTGCTGCTATAGTTTCTGGCGAAAACTTGTGAGAACTATATTTCCTTATTTACGCTTTCCTGAGATCATCAATTATTTTCTTATTTAATACCTTCCAAATCTTTCATATTAATCAAAATTTTCTTATAATAAATAACAACCCAAAAATTAAATTTTGTTTATTCTCATTACTCCTCTCGTTAGGAGGTCTACCCCCCTTCCTCGGATTTCTACCAAAATGACTAATTATCCAAACTATAGCTGAGCTTAACAGACTAATAATTATTACCTTAATAGTAATCACAACATTAATCACTTTGTTTTATTATCTTCGTGTAACCTTCACTGCATTTCTCTTCTCTTACAGAGAAACTAAATGAAATTACAAGCAATTTTATAGTAATCAATTTTATATTATAATATCAACCTTTACTATATTTTCAACCTTTGGATTATTATTTAGATCATTAATCTTTAATATATTATAAGGTTTTAAGTTAATTAAACTAATAGCCTTCAAAGCTATAAATAAAATACCAATTTTTAAACCTTAGTAGTGTTCTACTCCTTTAGAATTGCAGTCTAATATCATTCATGACTATAAAGTCTGATAAAAGAGACAAACCTCCTAAATAAATTTACAATTTATCGCCTATAACTCAGCCATTTTACCGCAACAATGACTCTTCTCAACAAATCATAAGGATATCGGAACACTTTATTTTATCTTTGGAGCTTGGGCAGGAATAGTAGGAACTTCATTAAGAATACTTATTCGTGCAGAACTTGGTCAACCTGGTTATCTAATTGGAGATGATCAAATTTATAATGTAATTGTTACAGCCCATGCATTTGTAATAATTTTTTTTATAGTAATACCAATTATAATTGGAGGATTCGGAAACTGATTAGTTCCTTTAATATTAGGGGCCCCTGATATAGCTTTCCCCCGAATAAATAATATAAGATTTTGATTACTACCTCCTTCTCTTTCTCTATTATTAGCAAGAAGTCTAGTAGAAAACGGAGCCGGGACCGGTTGAACTGTCTACCCACCACTCTCTGCAAATATCGCTCATGCTGGCGCCTCTGTAGATTTAGCAATTTTCTCACTTCACTTAGCAGGAATTTCTTCAATTTTAGGGGCAGTAAATTTTATTACAACTACTATTAACATACGAGCTCCAGGAATATCTTTAGACCAAACCCCTCTATTTGTATGAGCTGTAGGTATCACAGCACTTCTTTTACTCCTTTCTTTACCCGTTTTAGCTGGGGCCATTACTATATTATTAACAGATCGAAACTTAAATACTTCATTCTTTGACCCTGCAGGAGGGGGTGATCCCATCCTATACCAACACTTATTTTGATTTTTTGGACATCCAGAAGTTTATATTCTGATTTTACCTGGATTTGGTATAATTTCTCATATTATTAGACAAGAAAGTGGAAAAAAGGAAGCATTCGGAACATTAGGAATAATTTACGCTATATTAGCCATTGGTTTATTAGGATTTGTCGTTTGAGCTCATCACATATTTACAGTAGGAATAGATGTAGATACTCGAGCTTATTTCACTTCAGCAACAATAATTATTGCCGTGCCAACTGGAATTAAAATTTTCAGATGATTAGCCACTCTTCATGGAACACAATTCAATTATAGTCCATCGTTACTATGGGCATTAGGATTTGTTTTCTTATTTACTATTGGAGGGTTGACAGGAGTGGTTTTAGCTAATTCATCAATTGATATTATTTTACATGATACTTATTATGTCGTTGCCCATTTCCATTATGTCTTATCTATAGGTGCAGTATTCGCTATTATAGCAGGATTTGTTCAATGATATCCATTATTTACAGGACTATCCTTAAACCCTAAATGATTAAAAATTCAATTCACAATTATATTTGTAGGGGTAAATTTAACATTTTTCCCTCAACATTTTCTAGGATTAGCAGGAATACCACGACGATATTCTGATTATCCAGATGTATATACTTCATGAAATGTAATTTCTACCTTAGGATCAACTATCTCATTTATTGGTATCATCCTACTTATTTTTATTATTTGAGAAAGTATAATTTCCAACCGTTCTATTTTATTCTCCTTAAACATAGTAAGTTCCTTAGAATGATACCAAAATTTACCTCCTGCTGAACACAGCTATTCAGAATTACCTATATTAACTAATTTCTAATATGGCAGATAAGTGCAGTAGATTTAAGCTCTACATATAAAGAATAACCTTTTATTAGAATAATGGCAACATGATCAGATTTAAATTTACAAAATAGTGCATCTCCTTTAATAGAACAACTCATCTTTTTTCATGATCACACATTATTAATTCTATTAATAATCACCATTCTTGTATCTTACATTATATTAACATTATTCTTTAATAAATATACTAATCGATACTTGTTAGAAGGACAAACAATTGAAGTAATTTGAACAATCTTACCTGCTATTACACTTATTTTTATTGCCCTTCCATCCCTACGTCTTCTTTATTTATTAGATGAATCCTTAGATCCCATTATTACTGTAAAAACTGTTGGGCATCAATGATACTGAAGTTATGAATATACCGACTTTGTTAATCCCCATGAATTTGATTCCTATATAATCCCTTACAATGAAATAGCTAATAACGGATTCCGATTACTAGACGTTGATAATCGAACAGTTTTACCTTTAAATACACAAATTCGAATACTAGTAACAGCAGCAGATGTTCTACACTCATGAACTGTCCCTGCTATAGGTGTAAAAGTAGATGCTACACCTGGTCGACTAAACCAAACAAGCTTCTTTATTAACCGGCCAGGTTTATATTACGGACAATGCTCAGAAATCTGCGGGACTAATCACAGTTTTATACCTATTGTCTTAGAAAGAGTTAATACTAAAACATTTATCAACTGAATTATTAATAATAATTCATCAAATGACTGAAAGTAAGTAATGGTCTCTTAAACCATTTTATAGTAATTAACGTTTACTTTTGATGAAGAAATTAGTTAAAAAATAACATTAGTATGTCATACTAAAATCATTAATACATTTAATATTTCTTTATTCCTCAAATAGCCCCTTTAAGATGATTATTTTTATTTTCAATATTTTCTTTAGTCTTAATCATTTTTTCTATTATTAATTACTTCTTCTTAATTTATCAACCAATTTCCCCAGTAACTGAAGAGTCTAATATTCCCCAGACTTCCTTGAATTGAAAATGATAACAAACTTATTTTCCGTTTTCGATCCCTCAACTAATATTATAAATTTATCCTTAAATTGATTAAGTACATTCCTAGGTATAATAATTCTACCTCTCATTTATTGATTAATGCCCTCACGCCATAGTATAATCTGATACTCGATTATTAAAACATTACATAATGAATTTAAAATGTTAATTGGACCTACGGGTCATAACGGAAGTAGATTTATATTTATTGCATTATTCTCATTAATCTTATTTAACAATTTTTTAGGTCTATTCCCATATATCTTTACAAGATCAAGACACTTAGTAATAACTCTAGCATTAGCTTTACCCCTATGATTTAGTTTTATAATCTATGGATGAATCAACCATACCCAACATATATTTGCTCACCTAGTTCCTCAAGGTACACCTGCAGCTCTTATACCTTTTATGGTCTGTATTGAAACTATCAGAAATGTAATTCGACCAGGAACTCTAGCTGTACGTTTAGCAGCTAATATAATTGCTGGACATCTACTTCTGACTCTACTAGGTAATACTGGTCCTTCATTAACCATAATACTCCTGTCAAGACTTGTATTTGCACAAATTGCACTATTAACATTAGAATCAGCTGTTGCAATAATTCAATCTTATGTCTTTGCAGTCCTTACCACATTATATTCTAGAGAAGTAAATTATGACAACACACTCTAATCACCCTTTTCATTTAGTTAACCCTAGCCCCTGACCTTTAACTGGGGCCATTGGAGCACTTGTGACAGCTGCAGGATTAGTAAAATGATTTCATCATTTTAATAATTCTCTTTTATTATTAGGAACTTTAATCACAATTTTAACAATAATTCAATGATGACGAGATATCACCCGTGAGGGTACTTATCAAGGATTACACACCCTTTCAGTAAATTACGGACTTCGTTGAGGAATAATCTTATTTATTGTATCAGAAATCTTCTTCTTCATCTCTTTTTTTTGAGCGTTTTTTCACAGAAGACTATCCCCCAATATTGATTTAGGTGCAATATGACCTCCCACAGGAATTAATCCCTTTAATCCGTTACAAATTCCTTTATTAAATACAGCAATCCTCCTCGCCTCAGGGGTTACAGTTACATGAGCTCATCATAGATTAATGGAAGGAAATTATAGTCAAACAACACAAGGTTTATTTTTCACGATTATTTTAGGAATTTATTTTTCCATCTTACAAGCTTATGAATACATTGAAGCTCCTTTTACTATTGCAGATGCCTCTTATGGATCTAGTTTTTTTATAGCAACAGGATTCCATGGGCTACATGTTTTAATCGGGACAACATTTTTATCAACATGTTTACTACGACATCTAATATGTCATTTTTCTCCTAATCACCACTTTGGATTTGAAGCTGCTGCATGATACTGACATTTTGTTGATGTTGTATGATTATTCCTCTATATTTCTATTTACTGATGAGGTAGATATTTATTTAGTATATATGTGTACATTTGACTTCCAATCAAAAAGATTGAACATTCAAAATAAATAATTTGAATTATATATATTATATCTATTATTTCCATTACCTTAGCAATAATTGTTATAATTCTAGCTTCAATACTCTCAAAAAAATCTATTAATGACCGTGAAAAAAGTTCACCATTTGAATGCGGATTCGACCCTAAAAGCTCAGCGCGTCTACCCTTCTCTCTCCGATTTTTTTTAATTGCTGTTATTTTCTTAATTTTTGACGTAGAAATTGCCCTTCTTTTACCTATGTCTATTATTATACAAACATCAGATATTACATCATGAACTTAAGTCAGAATATTTTTTTTATTTATTCTCCTAATTGGATTATTCCATGAATGAAATCAAGGTGCTTTAGAATGAGCTTATTAATTTCATAGGGTTGTAGTTAAGTATAACATTTGATTTGCATTCAAAAAGTATTGAAATTCAATCTTCCTTAAATAAGAAGCGATATATTGCAATCAATTTCGACTTGATCTTAGATGATTCCATCCTTATTTGTGTACTTATTTTAGTATTAATTGAAACCAAAGAAGCGGTATATTACTGTTAATAATATTAGTGAAATTTATTTCCAATTAAGCCGAAATGAGAGGATCAAATTAAAGCTGCTAACTTTTTATTTAAATGGTTTAACTCCATTAACATTTCTATTTATATAGTTTAAAAAAAAACAATACATTTTCATTGTATAAATAATAAATTATTATTTATAAATATTTAAAAATTAAATAATTTCCCTGACATCTTCAATGTCATGCTCTACATATAAGCTATTTAAATATAATAATATTAATAAAATAATAAATCACAAAACAAAACTAATTAAATATATCTTGATTCTATTATTTTGTCACCACTGAATAGCCCCAGCATACTTAACAGAAGTATTATAAATTATTTGACCTCCTCAATCCTCACTTCAACCTTGATCAAAGGACTTATACATATAACTTCCTAACCTCAAAGGTAAAAAATTAACCCCATATGTAGATACAAAAGGCATAAATCATATAGATCCAATAAAATGAGATATCAAATAAAACTTTAAAGACTGTAAATTATATGATAAAGAAAATTTTGATAATTCATAACCAATTCATCCACCCAACAAACTAACGGTTAAAGCTAAAATCTTTAATCAAAATGGTAAACAAATTATAGAAGGAGAAGGAAAAATTACTCATCTCAATATGCAACCCCCTATAACTGCTATAACTATTAAACTTAATATACCTTTTAATATAATTCATCTTTCATCACTTAATGAATGATATGACGAAGAATTAAAATCCCCTCTTATTGCATAATAAACTAATCGTAAGGAATAACATACAGTTAATCCAGTAGAGAAAAAATATAAAAAAAATCTAAAAATATTTAAATAAGTTAAAGAAACAATTTCTAAAATTAAATCCTTTGAGTAAAACCCCGCCAAAAAAGGTATACCACACAATGCTAAATTTGAAACATTAAAACAAATAACTGTTAAAGGTATTTGTCTGCATAAACTACCCATAAATCGAATATCTTGAGAATTTTTCATATTATGAATTACAGAACCTGCACATATAAATAACAATGCCTTAAATAAAGCATGTGTAAGTAAATGAAAAAATGCTAACTTAGGGAATCCTATAGCCAAAATTCTTATTATTAACCCCAATTGTCTTAATGTAGAAAGAGCAATAATTTTTTTCAAATCATATTCAAAATTAGCCCCTAATCCTGCTATAAACATTGTTAAACCAGCAATTAATAATAATCCCTTACCTAATCTATTGTCAACAATAACAGTATTAAATCGAATTAATAGATAAATTCCTGCAGTTACCAAAGTTGAAGAATGAACTAAAGCTGAAACAGGAGTCGGGGCTGCTATTGCCGCTGGTAATCAAGAAGAAAAAGGAATTTGAGCTCTCTTTGTTATAGCTGCCAAAATTACTAATGCAGTAATAATATATATAATTCTAGAATTCTTCATTACATCCAAATAATAAATATAATTTCATCTTCCAAAATTTAATATCCAAGCAATAGCCATCAATAAAGCTACATCACCAATACGATTAGATAAAGCTGTTAATATCCCAGCTCTATAAGATTTCACATTTTGATAATAAATTACCAAACAATACGAAACTAAACCTAATCCATCCCAGCCTAAAAGAATTCTAATCAAATTAGGACTAATAATTAAAAATATCATAGATAAAACAAATATCAATACCAAAATAATAAATCGATTAATCACTAAATCCCCGTGTATATATTCTTCACTGTAAAAAATTACTAGTGAAGAAATAAATAAAACAAATCCTATAAATAATAAAGATATTCAATCAAATAAAAAAGTTATAATTAAAGAAGATCTATTTAAATTAAAAATCTCCCATTCAATAAAAATAACTATATCATTTATAATAAAATAAAATCCTATTATTACCAAAAAAATTGCTATAAATAATAAGAAAAAAAAATAAATAAAACAAATTGATACTGATCATAAAATGATTTAAGGTAAACTCTTTACGTCATTGACACCACAAATCAATATTTTTATTTAAACTACTTAAATACAACCATAAAATACATAAATCACCCTTTAAAACTAAAATATTTAAAGGTAATCAATGTAATATTAATAATAAGTACTCTCGAGTGTACCCTATAGAGCAAGAATAAACACCAGAATAAATTATACCATGTTGACTATAAGAATATAAATATAAAGAATAAGCTGCTCTAAAAAAAGAAATTAATATTAACATAACTATTGAAAGCCAAGATCATATTACTAATCCATTTAATAGCCCAATCTCTCCCATTAAATTTAATGATGGGGGAGCTGCTATATTAGAGGATCTCAATAAAAATCATCATAATGTTATAGAAGGTATAAAATTCATTAAACCCTTATTAATTAATAAACTTCGTCTCCCTAATCGTTCATAAGAAATATTAGCTAAAGCAAATAACCCAGACGAACATAACCCATGAGCAATTATTAACGTATACATTCTTATAAATCCTCAATCTGTTAATGTTATTATCCCTCCTAAAGCTATTCCTATATGAACAACAGAAGAATATGCAATTAAAGCCTTCAAATCAACTTGACGCAAACAAACCAAACTCATTAAAAATCCACCTACTAAACTAATTCTAATCCAAATTACATTATAGGTTAATCCAAGCTTGATTAACATTAAATAAACTCGTAATAATCCATACCCTCCTAATTTCAATAACACCCCTGCTAAAATTATTGAACCTGAAACTGGCGCTTCAACATGAGCCTTAGGTAATCATAAATGTATTATAAACATGGGTATTTTAACCAAAAATGCTAAAATCAATCTTATATAAAATAACACTCTTGATAATCTAATATTATTTAATAGTCCGATATATAATCTTCCATAAAATCCATAAATATTAAACAAACTTACTAATAAAGGTAAAGAAGCCAATAAAGTATAAAATAATAAATATACTCCCGCCTGTAATCGTTCCGGTTGATACCCTCACCCCAAAATTAAAAACAAAGTTGGAATCAATCTGGCCTCAAAAAACAAGTAAAAAGAAAATAATCTCATTCTTCTAAAAGTACAACACAACATTAATAATAAAAAAATTACAAAAAAAAGGAAAAAAGAATTAAAATACCTATAGTGATAAACACTTTCGCTAGCTGTAATTATTAATGAACAAATTCAAAATCTTAATAAAATTAAACCATATGACAAAATATCAATACCAAAAATATAGCTCAAATTACAAAAATCTGTTAGTGTAATATATCTCATTATAAAAAAGAAAGTTATCAAATATAACAAACTTTGAACCAATCACCAAAACTTATTTAAAAAACTAAGAGGGATTAAAAACACAAGCATAAAAATAAATTTTAACATTGTAAAATTCGAAATGTCTGAAAAAAATCATTTCCATGGGTTCGAATCATCGAAACTAAAATAGAAAGACCCAGAGCCCCCTCACATACTGAAAATGTCAAAAATACTATTCTAAAAAATAATTCAAAAGCAAATATGTTTAAAAATATAAATAATATTAAAAATAATCTTAAAACAACAAATTCTAATCTTAATAACGTGGATAATAAATGCTTTCGATTAGAACAAAACACTCATACACCTCTTAAAAAGACCAAGATTACTACAATTCAATTAATAAGTATTACCATTGTTTTAGTAGTTTAAATAAAAACACTGGTCTTGTAAATCAATAATAAGTATCATACTTCTAAAACTCAAAGGAAAGAAAATTTCTTATCATTAATCCCCAAAACTAATATTTTATTTAAACTACCCTTTGTATATTAAATCTTAGAATTATAATTTCCAATTTATTAAATGCAATAATTTTTACTCAAGCAAATCATCCAATAGCAATAATATTAATTATTATTTTACAAACCTTAATTGTAGCACTAACAACTGGAATAATAACTTCAACTTTTTGATTTTCTTATATTCTATTTCTTGTATTTCTCGGTGGAATATTAGTATTATTTATTTATATTACTACACTTGCATCCAATGAACTTTTCTCAATTCCAACTAAATCTTTAATTATTATGTTATTCTTATTCTTCCTAGTAATTTCTCTATCTTTAATAACAGATTCAACTTTATGAAATCTATTAAATTTTAATGAAGAAATGAATAATATTAATAATGATTTAATTACCTTGCATGATGAATCCAATTATCTCCTTACTAAATTATGTAATAAACCAACAGATTTAATTACACTTATATTAGTAAATTATTTATTTTTAACTCTTATTGCTATTGTAAAAATTACTAACATTTTTCAAGGTCCTCTTCGCCCTAAAAACTAATGAATAAACCAATCCGCACCTCCCACCCTTTATTTAAAATTGCCAATAGAGCATTAGTGGATCTTCCAGCACCTTCCAATATCTCTGCTTGATGAAATTTCGGTTCACTTTTAGGGCTTTGTCTAATAATGCAAATTGCAACAGGACTATTTTTAGCAATACATTATACTGCAAATATTGATTTAGCCTTTAATAGTGTAGCTCATATTTGTCGTGACGTAAATTATGGTTGATTCCTACGTACCCTTCATGCTAATGGTGCCTCATTCTTTTTCATTTGCCTCTACTTACATGTAGGACGAGGAATATACTATGGCTCTTATAATTATATGCACACATGAATAACAGGGGTCATCATTCTATTTCTTGTTATAGGGACAGCCTTTATAGGTTATGTCCTCCCTTGAGGACAAATATCCTTTTGAGGTGCTACTGTAATTACCAACCTTCTATCAGCTATCCCATATTTAGGCACAGAACTTGTTGAATGAGTTTGAGGGGGTTTCAGTGTAGATAACGCAACCTTAACTCGATTTTTCACCTTCCATTTTGTTCTTCCATTTATTGTCTCAGCTGCTGTTATAATTCATTTATTATTCCTTCACCAAACTGGTTCGAATAATCCTTTAGGACTAAATAGAGATGTTGACAAAATCCCCTTTCATCCCTATTTTTCTTTTAGGGATCTCTTTGGATTTATTATTATAGTAGCAACTCTTATTTTCTTAAGTCTCCTTGAACCTTATATACTAGGAGATCCAGATAATTTTATTCCGGCTAATCCTCTTGTTACCCCTGTCCATATTCAACCTGAATGATACTTCTTATTTGCTTATGCAATTCTACGATCTATCCCTAATAAATTAGGAGGTGTAATTGCTCTAGTAATATCCATTGCTATTCTATTAATTTTACCATTTTACAACAGTAATAGATTCCGAGGTACTCAATTTTATCCAATTAATCAAATCCTATTCTGATCAATAACAACAATTGTTATTTTATTAACGTGAATTGGTGCACGTCCTGTTGAAGACCCTTATATCTTAACTAGACAAATCTTGACTGTTCTTTATTTCGCTTACTACTTAATTAATCCTCTTGTTCTCATAACTTGAGATAAATTAGTAAATTAGTTATAAAGCTTTATGAAAGCGTATGTTTTGAAAACATAAGACAGAAGTTAAATTCTTCTATTAACTTTACTAAAATAAATACACTAAATTAAAATAGAAAATATAATAATTTTTAATCCTAGATAAAAGAATAAAAAATTTAAGGACAAAGGTAAAAATCTTTTTCAAGCTAAATATATTAATTTATCATAACGAAACCGAGGAAGTGTTCCTCGAACTCAAATAAAAACAAAGGACAAAAATGTTAACTTTAAAAAAAATAAGAAAGAAAAAGTATCTCTTCCCATAAATATTACACAAAATAACATTCTCATAAATAAAATTCTTGCATATTCTGCTATAAAAATTAATGCAAAACCTCCACTTCTATATTCTACATTAAATCCTGATACTAATTCAGATTCTCCTTCAGCAAAATCAAAAGGAGTTCGATTAGTTTCAGCTAAACAAGAGGCAAATCAGGATAACATTAAAGGAAAGGACAAAAACATAAACCAAGTATAATTTTGATATGTTATAAAATTCAATAAACAATATCCATCAATAAGAAACACAAATGATAACAAAATTAAAGCCAAACTTACCTCATAAGAAATTGTCTGAGCCACAGCCCGAAGACCTCCCAATAAGGCATAATTAGAATTAGAAGATCATCCAGCAATTATAACTGTATAAACCCCTATACTTGTACAACACAAAAAAAATAATAATCCTAAATTAAATGAAAACATCACTGACAAAAAAGGATAAACTATTCAAACTAATAAAACTAAGAATAATCTAAAGATAGGAGAAAAATAATACAAAAAGTAATTTGATAACAAAGGATAAGTTGATTCCTTAGTTAAAAGTTTAATTACATCAGCAAACGGTTGTGGTAATCCAACAAACCC
Organism: Meconema thalassinum; assembly: GCA_946902985.2. Lineage (NCBI taxonomy): Eukaryota > Metazoa > Arthropoda > Insecta > Orthoptera > Tettigoniidae > Meconema > Meconema thalassinum. The sequence goes on along the minus strand of OX336389.2, from coordinate 958,743,085 downwards.
AACTTTATTAGGACCCTTTCGAATTTGAATATATCCTAATACCTTACGCTCCAATAAAGTTAAAAATGCCACTCCAAGCAAAACTCCTACAATCAAAATCAATGCACTTACTAACCCAGTTATAACTTCCTTTATCAATACTATTTGTAAATATTTACATATTTGAATTCTAAATTCAAGGCACTCTTTCTGCCAAAATAGTTAATAATAATCATTCTCTACAAAATTATTTTAAGTATTTGGTCCTTTCGTACTAAAATACTTTCTCCTAATGAGGATAGAAACCAACCTGGCTTACACCGGTTTGAACTCAGATCATGTAAGGATTTAAAGGTCGAACAGACCTATAAATTAAACTTCTACACCTAATTATATTCCTTAATCCAACATCGAGGTCGCAATCTTTCTTGTTGATATGAACTCTTAAAAAAAATTACGCTGTTATCCCTAAGGTAACTTTATCTTACAATCAATAATAATGGATCAAATATTCATAAATCAATGTACTTTTAATAAAGAGTTATTTAAATCTCTATGTCACCCCAACACAATATATTTCTAAAAATATTTCAACAATTCTAAATTAAATATTCTTATAATATATAAAGCTCTATAGGGTCTTCTCGTCCTCCATTTCTATTTAAGCCTTTTGACTCAAAAGTTAAATTCTTTATTTTACATTGAGACAGTTAATATTTCGTCAAACCATTCATTCTAGCCCTCAATTAAAAAACTAATGATTATGCTACCTTTGCACAGTCAAAATACTGCGGCCCTTCAAATAATCAGTGGGCAGGCCCGACTTTAAATTATACACTAAAAGACATGTTTTTGTTAAACAGGCGAATATTAATTTTGCCTAATTCCTTAATATAAATTCCAATAATAAATTTTTATTAATACATTCAATTATACTAATTTCATCATTATTTCAAATAACACATTAATTATTAAATTATCCTAATTCACTAATTAAACTTTTTATAAAATCATAAACAATCAAAATAATTTATAACATTATTAACTTGATGACTAATTTAAAGCCTACAATTTTAATCACATTTTTAAAAATTATAATTTACAATTTAAAGCTTATCCCTCAAACTATTTTCTAGTCTACATAATCACTTATTAATTTAAATAATTACTTAAACTAAACTGAATTAAATTCATTTCTTAGGAAACTAGATATCTTAAAAAACGATTAACATTTCATTACTAATATAATATTTTTAATAAATATATTACATTAAATAACATATTATATTAGCTCTTTTTAACTCGAGAAATATAAATTCCTTACAAAATTTTTAATAAACCCTGATACACAAGGTACAATATAAATTTACTTCCTAAAAAATAATTTTTCATGTTTTATATCGCCGCCATCTTTACTAAAACTGAATGGCGGCCACTGAGACGTTCAAAACATAAAATCAAATAACGATAAACTAATCATACGATCTCTACTAAATTTGGTAACAACATACCGTCATATGGGATGCGTCTTGTGCCCAAACTACAAGGTCATCAGCCGTACCATTTCGGGATGGCGGCCGTGTGAATTATGGTAGCATTATAAAAAATAACTTTGAACCCATTAGTTCGGATTATCGAACCGACAATGGTTTAAACTGTACTAAAGGACGTGGCCCGTTCGATATTTTAAGTTCATATTATAATATTACATGGTAGCAGTGGCTTTAGAAATCCAAGCCATCTCGGTTACAAGACAAGATGGCAGCTGATATTTTGTGTCTGACCTATATTTCACTAGTTTGAGTATTGCATGCAATATAGCCTACTGATAGAAATAATATAAAATTTGTATGAAATGCTTTATATATATATAAAAAGCACTCTACTGAAGAAATTGTTTGGTCCAAATCGTTAGGCTATTTGCTAAGACGTCGTATGTAAGTCAATTGATAACGACGGATTTCGATCGACATGTTTGGCTGTGTGGTGAAGCGTTAGCCTTTTACCCATTTGACTAGGGTTCAAAACCTTTCAAAGTTGTTTATTTTTGCTTGAATGTTTTTATATTTATTGTTTTGTAATTACTCAGACGATATAAAATTAAGCGATATATTGTGCATATTACAATGGAAAATATGTATTTAATTAAAACAACATTCGCTACCGGATCTGCACGAGACATCTAACAGCAACCAGATGAACTACACACATCAAAAAAAGTTTTGCATCACCTCGGTTCCCAGATCTCCGGCATATAGACGTTGACTGTGTATATTGTATCCAAGATACAGTCCCTTTGACTGTTCATAGATGTCACTAAAACTGCTCAAAGATGTAAACAACCATGCATGAGCAGGGCCTATTAGACGGAGGGGGTACGACAGCCGATCAGTTCCAGTCATTCCACCAGGACGAAGGTACGCTGCTCATGTTGTCTGTAGTTCTACCATGCCTAGAAGGTCAATACCGCAGTTCGATCGCGTCCGCATTGTTACTTTGTGTCAAGAAGGGCTCTCAACAAGGGAAGTTTCCAGGCGTCTCAGAGTGAACCAAAGCGATGTTGTTCGGACATGGAGGAGGTACAGAGATACAGGAACTGTCGATGACAGGCCTCGCTCAGGCCGCCCAAGGGCTACTACTGTAGTGGATGACCGCTACTTACGGATTGCCGCTCGGAGGAACCCTGACAGCAATGCCACCATGTTGAATAATGCGTTTCGTTCAGCCACAGGACGTCGTGTTTCAACTCAAACTGTGCGCAATAGGCTGCATGATGCGCAACTTCACTCCCGACGTCCATGGCGAGGTCCAGCTTTGCAACCCCGACACCATGCAGCGCGGTACAGATGGGCCCAACAACATGCTGAATGGACCCCACGGAATTGGCATCACGTTCTCTTCACCGATGAGTGTCGCATATGCCTTCAACCAGACAATCGTCGGAGACGTGTTTGGAGGCACCCTGGTCAGGCTGAACGTCTTAGACACACTGTCCAGCGAGTGCAGCAAGGTGGTGGTTCCCTGATGTTTTGGGGTGGCATTATGTGGGGCCGACGTACGCCACTGGTGGTCATGGAAGGCCCCGAAACGGCTTTACGATACCTGAATGACATCCTCCGACCCATAGTGCAACCATATCGGCAGAATATTGGAGAGGCATTTGTCTTCATGGACGACAATTCTCGACCTCATCGTGCACATCTTGTGAATGCGTTCCTTCAAGATAACGACATCGCTCGACCACAGTGGCCATCATGTTCGCCAGACATGAACCCTATCGAACATGCCTGGGATATGTTGAAAAGGGCTGTTTATGGACGTCTTGACCCACCAACCACTCTGAGAGATTTACGCCGAATTGTCGTTGAGGAGTGGGACAATTTGGACCAACAGTGTCTTGATGAACTTGTGGATAGTATGCCACGGCGAATACAGGCATGCATCAATGCAAGAGGACGTGCTACTGGGTATTAGAGGTAGTGGTGTGTACTGCAATCTGGACCACAAATGCTGAAAGTCTAGCTGTATGATGGTACAACATGCAATGTGTGGGTCTCATGAGCAATAAAACGAGCTGAAATGTTGTTTGTGTTGATCTCTATTCCCTTTGTAATTAACGGTTCCGGAACTCTTGGAACCGAGGTGATGCAAAACTTTTTTTGATGTGTGTATGAAGGTGACAATCATGGCGAACTGGTTACGAGCTGCACGCCGGCCTGCATGTTGGAACATCTTTAATTGAAAAGTTTCCTTTTATAGCCACTAGAATGCACTCGCCCTATTTGGATTATCGTAGGCAAAACATTTCCGCCAGATGTCATGACTGGTCACATGCGTCTCACGAGCACAAGCTCCTGTGCAATTTTCGTGCACTGTCGGAATGTTCCGGAATCGCTCGGGATTCCTAGAGGAGCAAAGAGCAACAGACAAGAGACACTCCACATCCAAGTTCTGTAACATATTTGGATCCCGAGGAACCAAACATGGAGGAAAGTTGTTGGGGTTAAAATTTGCTAATGAATCACATTATTAACGCAAAATGATCTTGAAACTTGCTTTAAGTAAAGTTAAAAATATACCAGGCGCAGAATGAATGCATTCCAATTGGTATTTAAGATCTAACGTAATTGAAATCATTCGACAATATCCTCGCAATTTCGTAGGTAAAGTGTACCAGTGGTATAGAGTCTGCTCAGTAACCTAAGGGCCTCGAGTTCAAGTTTTCTTCTTTCATATGGCAGAAATACAAGTTATGTTCAGCGTGGAACCTCCGCAATTTTCGGCTGATACAATATTGGCCCCAAATCCTGACCTGTCTCTTTCATTGCGCAAGTTAGTACAGAATTTCAATGTGGAGTGTATCGTGTATGTTGCTCCTTGCTGCTCTAGGAATCCCAAGCGATGGCTAAACATTCCGACTGTGTACAAAAAATGCACAGGAATTTGTGCTCGCGAGACGTCAGTTGACTGGTCTATGTGGTACTCCGTTGGTTTGCCTACCGTTGGCATTCAATACGCATCGAATATGAAGAATTACAAGTTGATAATACCTGTACGTAATTTTTTTTATTTTAAAGTGTTTGTAACAGCCTATTGTGTGTTATATGAAAATGTTATTTGAACTAAAGAACAAAACAATCCCACATAGTACCTGTACTCTATCTGTTGGTGATAGTGCAGGATAATCTATACTAGTATAATATAATAAAGCTGAAGAGTTTGAGTGTTTGTGTGTTTGTGTGTTTAAACGCGCTAATCTCTGGGACTACCAGTCGGATTCGAAAAATTCTTCTTGTATATGATAGCCAGATTCAAGTTTAGGCTATGTTAAATTTCGAACAGACCACTCCATTCCCTGCATATAGGCCCTTTGGCACAAATCTACATCGTTTCACCGATCTGAACCAAAATTTGTATACTTACCCTTTGGAACCCTGCGAGTAACACTGTCTAGATGAAATTTATGACAGACCAGTCCATTCCCTGCATTTAGACACTTTGGCACAAATCTACACCTTTTCACCGATGAAAATGAAAATCCACAGCCTGCTTCCAGTCTCCGACCGGGTCAGGAATGGAATGAATGAAGCCCCCATCTAGCGGCGAGGATATGAACTGTGCCAGCTGCCGAGGCCTGACGCACTCCTCTGGGGCAATGATTAAATGAATGACAGATGAAATGAAATTATAGTGGAGAGTGTTGCTGGAATGAAAACCGGAGTACCCGGAGAAAAACCTGTCTGCCTCCGTCTTGTCCAGCACAGATCTCACATGGAGTGACCGGGATTTGAACCATGGACCCAGCGGTGAGAGGCCGGCGTGCTGCCGCCTAAGCCACGGAGGCTTTACCTTTTCACCGATCTGAACCAAAATTTGTATACTTACCCTTTGGAACCCTGCGAGTAACACTGTTTACATGTAATTTCGGATAGACCTCTCCATTCCCTGCATTTATGTCCTTAGTCACTAATCTACACCGTTTCACCGATCTGAACCAAAATTTGTATACTTACCCTTTGGAACGCTGCGAGTAACACTGTCTGCATGAAATTTCGGACAGACAACTCCATTCTCTGCATTTATGCCCTTTGGCACAAATCTACACTGTTTCACCGATCTGAACCAAAATTTGTATACTTACCCTTTGGAAGGCTGCGAGTAACACTGTCTGCTTGAAATTTCGGACAGACCACTCCATTCCCTGCATTTAGGTCCTTTAGCACAAATCAACACTGTTTTACCGATCTGAACCACATTTTGTATACTTACCGTTTGGAACCTTGCGGGTGACACTGAACACTTTAAATTTTGGACAGACCACTCCATTCCCTGCATTTAGGCCCTTTATCACAAATCTACACCGTTCCTCCTAATTGTACCAAATTTTAATTACACTTTGAAATCCTGCTGGTTACACTGTCCACTTGATATTTTAGACAACGCTCTCCATTCCCCACATCTAGAATAACAAACAAACTGAACTTGAAAACCAGGTACTAAGGCCCAAGAACCATTCATGTCTGTAGTAGTGAAACTGTAAGAGTATTTTAATAAGTCCATAGTTGACTGGCAATTCGAAAATAGTTAAATCTTGCGCTGCTTATAAATTGCAGTCACGGGGAGTAATTAGTGCAAAACGATTTCTTAGAGCGCTTAAAACAGGTATCATCATGAACATATTATGCCTCTGTATAAGTGCAATGGTGTTGGTGCAGTACTTTGAGGTTATCAGCTGCAATAAGCGTTGGTGCTTTCAAATTTACTTCCACTTATTCCGAAACTTATCGTTGAGTGCTATGTGGCGGTAAATGATACTATTCTACGTCAGGAGCTCGGGACAGCCGAAGTTTTCCAAAGTTTTCTGATTATTTTCCTACGGCGCTATGCGACAAAAGACGACACTATTGGTTTCTACATTTCTAACAGCCAATGAGATATAGGCCCTAGGCAGTGTCATATTTCACTTACTCCTCTTTCTAAACATATTTTAAAATTTGTTTGTAAATTACATGTGTCAGTGCTGTAGTTAGTAATCAGCCGTTTCCCTATTCATTATTATCATAACAGAAAAATGACCTGAATGTTACGTCCATTATACTGTACTACTTATCATCCCCACTACAAGCACCACAATCACCACAAAAAGTTATATTTAAAAAATATTTTTTTCTGTTAGTTTAAGTATCATTTGCCAGTTCTGTAGTACTCGTAGTATTAATTATCATCCATAAAAAAAACACCGAGCGAAGCCGGGCACTACTGCTAGTAATTAATACTTTTAATGCAGCCAAATAGCAATCGAAAATAAAGAATGAGCATGTACACTAAAATTGCGCTCTGGCGATTTGAATTGCATAGTCTTTGATTGATTGATTTCTTTTACTACAGAGCTCTAAGTGGTAGCGTTCACATGCTTGTCCACATACGGGGTCTTTTATATAAAGTAAGAACGCCAAGCGGCGGGTTTTTTATCCGCTAGTGTGGTGGCCTTGACCGAGCTTGTGGCGAGCCGTGGCCCCCTGCTCTAAGCGTCTGTACAATCCTCTATGAAATACACACATCAAAAAAAGTTTTGCATCACCTCGGTTCCCAGATCTCCGGCATATAGACGTTGACTGTGTATATTGTATCCAAGATACAGTCCCTTTGACTGTTCATAGATGTCACTAAAACTGCTCAAAGATGTAAACAACCATGCATGAGCAGGGCCTATTAGACGGAGGGGGTACGACAGCCGATCAGTTCCAGTCATTCCACCAGGACGAAGGTACGCTGCTCATGTTGTCTGTAGTTCTACCATGCCTAGAAGGTCAATACCGCAGTTCGATCGCGTCCGCATTGTTACTTTGTGTCAAGAAGGGCTCTCAACAAGGGAAGTTTCCAGGCGTCTCAGAGTGAACCAAAGCGATGTTGTTCGGACATGGAGGAGGTACAGAGATACAGGAACTGTCGATGACAGGCCTCGCTCAGGCCGCCCAAGGGCTACTACTGTAGTGGATGACCGCTACTTACGGATTGCCGCTCGGAGGAACCCTGACAGCAATGCCACCATGTTGAATAATGCGTTTCGTTCAGCCACAGGACGTCGTGTTTCAACTCAAACTGTGCGCAATAGGCTGCATGATGCGCAACTTCACTCCCGACGTCCATGGCGAGGTCCAGCTTTGCAACCCCGACACCATGCAGCGCGGTACAGATGGGCCCAACAACATGCTGAATGGACCCCACGGAATTGGCATCACGTTCTCTTCACCGATGAGTGTCGCATATGCCTTCAACCAGACAATCGTCGGAGACGTGTTTGGAGGCACCCTGGTCAGGCTAAACGTCTTAGACACACTGTCCAGCGAGTGCAGCAAGGTGGTGGTTCCCTGATGTTTTGGGGTGGCATTATGTGGGGCCGACGTACGCCACTGGTGGTCATGGAAGGCTCCGAAACGGCTTTACGATACCTGAATGACATCCTCCGACCCATAGTGCAACCATATCGGCAGAATATTGGAGAGGCATTTGTCTTCATGGACGACAATTCTCGACCCCATCGTGCACATCTTGTGAATGCGTTCCTTCAAGATAACGACATCGCTCGACTACAGTGGCCAGCATGTTCGCCAGACATGAACCCTATCGAACATGCCTGGGATATGTTGAAAAGGGCTGTTTATGGACGTCTTGACCCACCAACCACTCTGAGAGATTTACGCCGAATTGTCGTTGAGGAGTGGGACAATTTGGACCAACAGTGTCTTGATGAACTTGTGGATAGTATGCCACGGCGAATACAGGCATGCATCAATGCAAGAGGACGTGCTACTGGGTATTAGAGGTAGTGGTGTGTACTGCAATCTGGACCACAAATGCTGAAAGTCTAGCTGTATGATGGTACAACATGCAATGTGTGGGTCTCATGAGCAATAAAACGAGCTGAAATGTTGTTTGTGTTGATCTCTATTCCCTTTGTATTTAACGGTTCCGGAACTCTTGGAACCGAGGTGATGCAAAACTTTTTTTGATGTGTGTATTACCTTATAAAAGTTGTTGGAAGTGTCGTCCTTCTTGGGTTATACAGGCATTGTATCTGGTAACCACATTTTGGCTGACGCGAATGAGTCATGCCACTGTATTTTTTTCTGATTTTTTATTTTGTGTTTCTTATTGAGCACTGAACCAGTAGTGTCAAAGTTATTTACAATTACGTGAATATGTGCTAGTGAAGGTGGCACTTCAACTGACAACACCCGCACGCTTATTGCAAGGTCAATTTTTTGTACTATGCGCGCGCTTTCAATACTACAGCAGGGGGCCGTGGCGCGTCACAAGCTAGGCCAAGCCGGCTTCAGCAGCGAATGACAAAACCGCCGCTCGCCGTTCTTACTTTATATGAAAGACCCTGTAGTTGGTATACACACGTCACTGTAGGGTCATGGAAAGATTTGTTAATACAATTAAGGTGGTGAAAACCATGGACAGGCAGACGTGAAAACACATGCCTCAACTCAAAGTTGGATGTTGCACACGTCCGGTCGATCATGTCTCCAGTTCCATAAAATTCTTGAGATATGTCTTCTCTTTTTTTTCTCAATGACGGTAGTAGTATTTGCGAGGCTCTAGTGTTTGGTAGAGGTAAATGGTTTCTAAGGTCTTCAACCAAAAAAATTATTCTATTATACTCCTCGATGAAGACCAAGAGTTATAATTATGTCCATGCATTTAAGAGAAAGTAGGCTATATGTTATTTACTGAACATCTTGTTTAAATACCAAATGATGCTTTTCAGTTAAGAAGTACAAGCTAACTGTTGTTGTTGTCTCATTAAAGGGGCTTGGATATCGTGGTAAATTAGCTCTGTGTATTTGTATGTATGTATGTATGTATGTATGTATGTATGTAGAATTTGTCTAATAACCTGTGTTATTGTGATGTCTGTTGTAGTGTGCGTATTTAAATTCACGTGAGGATTGGGAAGGGTCGGGATGGTTCTTAGCTTAAGCCCACGGCCGTCTGCTTCCAAATCCTGGCCTCAATTGCAAATACACACATTAACACACCCATCACAAAAACACCAGTAATCAGGCAGAATCCAAACACATACACACTCATGTACATGGGATCACATGAACACGATGATGCATAGCCCATAAATCAGTGCAGGGGTAATTTGAATGGCAAACGCAATCATGAAAGAGGAAAATAACAGATCCAATGTAGTGAAAGGTCATCAGGGCTGAGTACCATCGACCCATGAGTTCCCTGGAGTCCAACCCGGACCTCACCGATGAAAGCCAAGAATGCCAGCCACTACACCATGAGGTGGTCACGCACCCTTGGAGCAGGGCAACATTCGTCTTTGGTTGCGAGTGGTCCTTTGAGCCCCAATCATGCGTTTATTTATGTATTAATTAATTAATTAATTAATTATGCCCAACTAAGGAGCGCATTAGAATTCATTTAGTACAACGATTCCTCTTCTCTTCCCCTTCACTGTGCTCTCTTCTGCCTTCTTCTGTCCATACTATTAACTCCCCATTCACTGCGCTCCCTTCTGCCATCTTCTGTCAATCCAGTTTACTCCCTCGTCACTGTGCTCTGTTCTGCCTTCTTCTGTCAATCGTGATTACTCCCCCTTCACTGTGCTATCTTCTGTCATCTTCTGTCCATCCTGTTAACACCCTTTTCTTTGTGCTCTCTTCTGCGTTCTTCTGTGCATCCTGTTTACACCCCCTTCACTATGCTCTCTTCTGCCTTCTTCTGTCCATCCTGTTTACACCCCCTTCACTATGCTCTCTTCTGCCTTCTTCTGTCCATCCTGTTTACACCCCCTTCACTATGCTCTCTTCTGCCTTCTTCTGTCCATCCTGTTTACTCCCCCTTCACTATGCTCTCTTCTGCCTTCTTCTGTCCATCCTGTTTACACCCCCTTCACTATGCTCTCTTCTGCCTTCTTCTGTCCATCGTGTTTACTCCCCCATCACTGTGCTCTCTTCTGCCTTCTTCTGTTCATCCTGTTTACACCCACTTCACTGTGTTCTCTTCTGCCTTCTTCTGACCTTAATGTTTACTCCACCTTCACTATGCTCTCTTCTGCCTTCTTCTGTCCATCCTGTTTACTCCCCCTCCACTATGCTCTCTTCTGCCTTCTTCTGTGCATCCTGATTACTCCCCCTTCACTGTGCTCTCTTCAGCCTTCTTTTGTCCATCCTGTTTACACCCCCTTCACTGTGCTCTCGTCTACCATCTTCTGTCCATCCAGTTACTCCCCATTCACTATGCTCTCTTCTGCCTTCTTCTGTCCATCCTGTTTACTCCCCCTCCACTATGCTCTCTTATGCCTTCTTCTGTCCATCCTGTTTACTTCCCCTTCACTGTGCTCTTTTCTGCCTTCTTCTGTCCATCCTGTTTACTCCCCCTTCACTGTGCTCTCGTCTGCCTCCTTCTGTCCATCCTGTTTACTCCCCCTTCACTATGCTCTCTTCTGCCTTCTTCTGTCCATCCTGTTTACTCCCCCTCCACTATGCTCTCTTCTGCCTTCTTCTGTCCATCCTATTAACTCCCCCTTCACTGTGCACTCTTCAGCCTTCTTCTGTCCATCCTGTTTACACCCACTTCACTGTGCTCTCCTCTGCCTTCTTCTGTCCATCCTGTTTGCTCCCCCTCCACTCTGCTCCCTTCTGCCTTCTTCTGTCCATCCTGTTTACACCCCCTCCACTATGCTCTCTTCTGCCTTCTTCTGTCCATCCTGTTGACTCCCCCTTCACTGTGCACTCTTCAGCCTTCTTCTGTCCATCCTGTTTACACCCCCTTCACTATGCTCTCTTCTGCCTTCTTCTGTCCATCCTGTTTACACCCCCTTCACTATGCTCTCTTCTGCCTTCTTCTGTCCATCCTGTTTACACCCCCTTCACTGTGCTCTCGTCTGCCTTCTTCTGTCCATCCTGTTTGCTCCCCCTCCACTCTGCTCCCTTCTGCCTTCTTCTGTCCATCCTGTTCCCTCCCCTTTCAATGTGCTCTCTTCTGCCTTCTTCTGTCCATCCTCTTTACACCGCCTTCACTATGTTCTCTTCTGCCTTCTTCTGTCCATCCTGTTTACTCCCCCTTCACTGTGCTCTCTTCAGCCTTCTTCTGTCCATCCTGTTTACATCCCCTTCACTGTGCTCTCGTCTGCCTTCTTCTGTCCATCCTGTTTACTCCCCCTTCGTTGTGCTCTCTTTTTCGTTCTTTTTTCCATCCTTTGTACTCCCCCTCCACTGTGCTCTCTTCTGCCTTCTTCTGTCCATCCTGTTTACTCCCCCTTCACTGTGCTCTCTTCAGCCTTCTTCTGTCCATCCAGATTACACCCCCTTCACTGTGCTATCGTCTGCCTTCTTCTGTCCATCCTGTTTACTCCCCCTCCACTGTGCTCTCTTCTGCCTTCTTCTGTCCATCCTGTTTAATCCCCCTCCACTATGCTCTCTTCTACGTTCTTCTGTCCATCCTGTTTATTCCCCCTTCACTGTGCTCTCTTCAGCCTTCTTCTGTCCATCATGTTTACACCCACTTCACCGTGCTCTCGTCTGCCTTCTTCTGTCCATCCTGTTTACACCCCCTTCACTGTGCTCTCGTCTGCCTTCTTCTGACCATCCTGTTTACTCCCCCTTCACTACGCTCTCATCTGCCTTCCTCTGTCCATCCTGTTTACTCCCCCTCCACTGTGCTCACTTAAGCCTTCTTGTGTCCATGGACTTCAGGAGGTGGTGCTACTATCAACCGTGTTATTAAAAGTAGGTGGCTTGAAGCACGTGCCTTATTGGATAATGTCGCCACCCATGACTTCATAAGTGAGCGTCTCATTGAAAAACTTGCTCTTCCTAAGCAACCTACATTAATTCAGGTTACCGGTATTAACAATAGCAATGTTAAATCTTTGCATTTTGTTCGTAGTCATATCAAAGATGCTGTTAATTGTAACACAACATTTCAGTTGAATTGTCTTGCCATTAATACTATTGGCAGTAATACCCCTAGTACTTCTTTTGAAATTAGAAATTGGCAATTTCCTCATAACATTCAGTGTAGCCTGTAGACTTGGTGGCAGAAAAACATTACATTCTTTGAGTAGTATAAACACAACATAACAGAAGTAACCAAACTACTACAAGGAACCTACACAAGAAGAGACAATTATTGAAGCAACAAGAACCTGGAACAACATAAGTTGATAAATAATAAATATCAACAATCCAAAATAAAGTTATAGACTCAACGAATAGATTCAATAGACTTAGAAATAAGATCACTTCTTAACGCATTTCAATAGACATCGCACGGAAAATCAAGAATGTAGTACATAAACACCACCTCTCTTAAATTAATATTGTAAGGATGTCAATTTCAATTGTATTGTAATTTCATAGTGTTATTATTAGAGCTTATCTTTCATTTGATAGGTACATTATGGTTTTCTTTATACAGTGAGTCCGGGAATGTTCTCCGCAGCGCCTACATGCGTCTGCGTGAGCTAGCTACAGCAGTTACGTTGGTAGCACGGCTGCCGCTTGCATCATAACAAAGAAACAGTAAACTTTGTACTCATCACAGCCATTCATAACAGATGCTGGAACCATTCACAGTACATCACTCTTTTTCCGTAATCAGTTTGTTTTAATTCATGAACCACGGTAACATTATAAGGGAACAACTGAAGCTTGTTTCTTACAGCTTTATGTGCTGTCGACTTAGATATTCCAGTTTGATGTGCTAATTTTCGTTTTGATATACTTGGACTACGCAGCATTATATCGGAGATTTCATCAAGTTTTTCGTCTGTTAAAAGCAGCCTGCCTGTTCCCGGTACATCGTGAACTGAGCCAGTCACACGAAATTTACTTACCAAATCCCGAACGGTATTTCGGTTTGGACACTTTGAATTAGGAAACCGCACCTGAAATCTTCATTTTACATTTTCTGTAAACCGATCGCCTTCGCAAAAACGTATTCCACCAAAAAAAAACTCTCTCTTCAGTCGTAAACATTACCGCCTGTATACTGTTGCACTCTTCCAAGTATCTATCTGAACGCTCGCTTACTGTAATACACACTGAATATATGCAGGCTCGCTCGCTTATCGCAATTCACACTGACAGCCCACACGGGGGAGTCCCGCTTTGAAGGACACAGTCAAGTGCAGCCAACTAAACTCATGACACAACCACTCACAGCTGCACGTACCCACTGCGGAGAACATTCTCGGGCGCCCTGTATGACCGAAGTAAGTCAGAGTAGAGAAACAACCCATGCTGAAGATGATCCCAATGTACTGTAGATCTAAAACATGTTACACTAAAACAAACATAATAGTATTAAAAGGTGTCATCTTCAAATTTCAGAACCAGTTACTTCAAAACCTGAGCCATATGTTCTTTAACCAACAAGATGGAACTATTTTCCTTGCTAAAGAAGCATAGCTCTTGACTTAACAAGTGTTTATGTGCAGGCAGGCAGTGGTGATTACCGAGGTGTCAGATGATATTCAATTACTTTTAATTACAAGAGCCTCTTCTAGTTCTCGTCTCGTTCTTCTCTCTATCCTCTTTACACCCCCTTCACTATGCTCTCTTCTGCCTTCTTCTGTCCATCCTGTTTACTCCCCCTTCACTGTGCTCTCTTCAGCCTTCTTCTGTCCATCCTGTTTACATCCCCTTCACTGTGCTCTCGTCTGCCTTCTTCTGTCCATCCTGTTTACTCCCCCTCCACTATGCTCTCTTCTGCCTTCTTCTGTCCATCCTGTTTACTCCCCCTTCATTGTGCTCTTTTTGCGTTCTTCTTTCCATCCTTTTTACTCCCCCTCCACTGTGCTCTCTTCTGCCTTCTTCTGTCCATCCCGTTTACTCCCCCTTCACTGTGCTCTCTTCAGCCTTCTTCTGTCCATCCAGGTTACACCCCCTTCACTGTGCTCTTTTCTGCCTTCTTCTGTCCATCCTGTTTACTCCCCCTCCACTATGCTCTCTTCTACGTTCTTCTGTCCAACCTGTTTATTCCCCCTTCACTGTGCTCTCTTCAGCCTTCTTCTGTCCATCCTGTTTTCACCCCCTTCACCGTGCTCTCGTCTGCCTTCTTCTGTCCATCCTGTTTACACCCCCTTCACTGTGCTCTCGTCTGCCTTCTTCTGACCATCCTGTTTACTCCCCCTTCACTATGCTCTCATCTGCCTTCTTCTGTCCATCCCGTTTACTCCCCTCCACTGTGCTCTCTTCAGCCTTCTTCTGTCCATCCTGTTTACACCCCCTTCACAATGCTCTCTTCTGCCTTCTTCTGCCCATCCTGTTTACACCCCCTTCACTGTGCTCTCGTCTGCCTTCTTCTGTCCATCCTGTTTACACCCCCTTCACTGTGCTCTCTTCTGCCTTCTTCTGTCCATCCTGATTACACCCCCTTCACTGTGCTCTCTTCAGCCTTCTTCTGTCCATCCTGTTTACACCCCCTTCACTATGCTCTCTTCTGCCTTCTTCGGTCCATCCTGTTTACACCCCCTTCACTTTGCTCTCGTCTGCCTTCTTCTCTCCATCCTGATTACACCCCCTTCACTGTGCTCTCGTCTGCTTTCTTCTGTCCATCCTGTTTACTCCCCCTTCACTATGCTCTCTTCTGCCTTCTTCTGTCCATCCTGTTTACACCCAATTCACTGTGCTCTCTTCAGCCTTCTTCTGTCCATTCTGTTTACTCCCCCTTCACTGTGCTCTCTTCAGCCTTCCTCTGTCCATCCTGTTTACACCCCCTTCACAATGCTCTCTTCTGCCTTCTTCTGCCCATCCTGTTTACACCCCCTTCACTGTGCTCTCGTCTGCCTTCTTCTGTCCATCCTGTTTACACCCCCTTCACTGTGCTCTCTTCTGCCTTCTTCTGTCCATCCTGATTACACCCCCTTCACTGTGCTCTCTTCTGCCTACTTCTGTCCATCCTGTTTACTCCCCCTTCATTGTGCTCTCCTCAGCCTTCTTCTGTCCATCCTGTATATACCCCCTTCACTCTACTCTCTTCAGCTTTCTTCTGTCCATCTTGTTTACACCCCTTTCACTGTGCTCTCTTCAGCCTACCTCTGTCCATCCTGTTTACTCCCCCTTCACTGTGCTCTCTTAAGCCTTCTACTGTCCATACTGTTTACACCCCCTTCACTGTGCTCTCTTCTGCCTTCTTCTGTCCATCCTGTATATTCCCCCTTCAATGTGCTCTCATCAGCCTTCTTCTGTCCATCCTGTTTAATCCCCCTTCACTGTGCTCTCTTCAGCCTTCTACTGTCCATCCTGTTTACTCCCCCTTCATTGTGCTGTCCACAGCCTTCTTCTGTCCATCCTGTTTAAACCCCCTCCACTGTGCTCTCTTCAGCCTTCTTCTGTCTGTCCTGTATATTCCCCCTTCACTGTGCACTCTTCAGCCTTCTACTGGCTATCCTGTTTACACCCCCTTCACTATGCTCTCTTTTGCCTTCTTCTGTCCATCCTGTATATTCCCCCTTCACTGTGCTCTCATCAGCCTTCTTCTGTCCATCCTGTTTAATCCCCCTTCACTGTGCTCTCTTCAGCCTTCTTCTGTCCATCCTGTTTACACCCCCTTCACTCTACACTCCAGCCTTCTTCTGTCCATCCTGTTTACACCCCCTTCACTGTGCTCTCTTCAGCCTTCTTCTGTCCATCCTGTTTAATCCCCCTTCACTGTGCTCTCTTCAGCCTTCTACTGACCATCCTGTTTACTCCCCCTTAACTGTGCTCTCTTCTGCCTTCTTCTGTCCATCCTGTTTACACCCCCTTCACTGTGCTCTCTTCAGACTTCTTCTGTCCATCCTGTTTACCCCACCCCCTTCACTATTCTCTCGTCTGCCATCCTCTGTCCATCCTGTTTACTCCCCCACCACTGTGCTCTCTTCAGCCTTCTACTGTCCATCCTGTTTACTCCCCCTTCACTGTGCTCTCTTCAGCCTTCTTCTGCCCATCCTGTTTACTCCCCCTTCATTGTGCTGTCCACAGCCTTCTTCTGTCCATCCTGTTTACACCCCCTCCACTGTGCTCTCTTCAGCCTTCTTCTGTCCATCCTGTTTACACCCCCTTCACTGTGCTCTCTTCAGCCTTCTTCTGTCCATTCTGTTTACTCCGCCTTCACTATGCTCTCTTCTGCCTTCTTCTGTCCATCCTGTTTACACCCCCCTTCATTGTGCTCTCGTCTGTCTTCTCCTGACCATCCTGTTTACTCCGGAATCGCTGTGCTCTCTTCAGCCTTCTTCTGTCCATCCTATGTACACCCCCCTCACTATGCTCTCTTCTGCCTTCTTCTGTCTGTCCTGTATATTCCCCCTTCACTGTGCACTCTTCAGCCTTCTACTGGCTATCCTGTTTACACCCCCTTCATTGTGCTCTCGCCTGCCTTCTTCTGACCTTCCTGTTTACACCCCCTTCACTGTGCTCTCTTCTGCCTTCTTCTGTCCATCCAGTTTACACCCCCTTCATTGTGCCCTCGTCTGCCTTCTTCTTTCCATCCTGTTTACTCCCCCTCCACTGTGCTCTCTTCTGCCTTCTTCTGTCCATCCTGTTTACACCCCCCTTCACTGTGCTCTCGTCTGCCTTCTTCTGTTCGTCCTGTTTACACCCCCTTCACTAAGCTCTCATCAGCCTTCTTCTGTCCATCCTGTTTACACCCCCTCACTGTGCTCACTTCAGCCTTCTTCTGTCCATCCTGTTTATTCCCCTCCACTGTGCTCTCTTCAGCCTTCTACTGACCATCCTGTTTACACCCCCTTCACTGTGCTCTTTTCTGCCTTCTTCTGTCCATCCTGTATCCTCCCCCTTCACTGTGCACTCTTCTGCCTTCGTCTCTCCATCCTGTTTACTCCCCCTTCACTGTGCACTCTTCAGCCATCTACTGTCCATCCTGTTTACACCCCCTTCACTGTGCTCTCTTCTGCCTTCTTCTGTCCATCCTGTTTACACCCCCTTCGCTGTGCTCTCTTCTGCCTTCTTCTGTCCATCCTGTTTACTCCCCCTTCATTGTGCTCTTCTCAGCCTTCTTCTGTCCATCTTGTTTACACCCCCTCCACTGTGCTCTTTTCAGCCTTCTTCTGTCCATCCTGTTTACTCCGCCTTCACTGTGCTGTCTTCTGACCTCTTCAGTCCATTCTGTTTACTCCCCCTTCACTATGCTCTCTTCTGCGTTCTTCCGTCCATGCTGTTCACTCCCCCTTCACCGTTCTCTCTTCTGCCTTCTTTTGTCCATCCTGTTTACACCCCCTTCACTGTGCTCTCGTCCGCCTTCTTCTGTCCATCCTGTTTACTCCCCCTCCACTGTGCTCTCTTCTGCCTTCTTCTGTCCATCCTGTTTATTACCCCTTCACTATGCTCTCGTCTGCCTTTTTCTGTCCATCCTGTTTACTCCCCCTCCAATGTGCTCACTTCTGCCTTCTTCTGTCCATCCTGTTTACTCCCCCCTTCATTGTGCTCTCTTCAACCTTCTTCAGTCCATCCTGTTTACTCCCCCTCCATTGTGTTCTCTTCTGCCATCTTCTGTCCATCCTGTTTACACCCCCTTCACTGTGCTATCGTCTGCCTTCTTCTGTCCATCCTGTTTACTCCCCTCCACTGTGCTCTCTTCTGCCTTCTTCTGTTCATCCTGTTTACACTACCTTCACTGTGCTGTCTTCTGCCTTCTTCTGTCCATCCTGTTTATTCCCCCTTCACTGTGCTCTCTTCTGCCTTCTTCTGTCCATCCTGTTTACTCCACCTTCACTGTGCTTTCTTCTGACCAATTCTGTCCATTCTGTTTACTCCCCCTTCACTATGCTCTCTTCTGCGTTCTTCTGTCCATCCTGTTTACTCCCCCTTCACTATTCTCTCTTCTGCCTTCTTCTGTCCATCCTGTTTACACCCCCTTCACTGTGCTCTCGTCTGCCTTTTTCTGTCCATCCTGTTTACTCCCCCTCCACTGTGCTGTCTTCTGCCTTCTTCTGTCCATCCTTTTTACACCCCCTTCACTGTGCTCTCGTCTGCCTTCTTCTGTCCATCCTATTTACACCCCCTGAACTATGCTCTCTTCTGCCTTCTTCTGTCCATCCTGTTTACTCCCCCTCCATTGTGTTCTCTTCTGCCATCTTCTGTCCATTCTGTTTACACCCCCTTCACTGTGCTCTCGTCTGCCTTCTTCTGTCCATCCTGTTTACTCCCCCTTGACTGTGCTCTCTTCTGCCTTCTTCTGTCTATCCTATTTACACCCCCTTCACTGTGATCTCTTCTGCCTTCTTCTGTCCATCCTCTTTACTCCCCCTCCATTGTGCTCTCTTCTGCCTTCTTCTGTCCATCCTGTTTACACCCCCTTCACTATGCTATCTTCTGCCTTCTTCTGTCCATCCTGTTTACTCCCCCTTCACTGTGCTCTCTTCTGCCTTCTTCTGTGCATGCTGTTTTCTTCCCCTTCACTGTGCTCTTTTGCCTTCTTCTCTCCATCCTTTTTTCTTCCCCTTCACTGTGCTCTTTTGCGTTCTTCTGTCCATTCCGTTTTCTTCCCCTTCACTGTGCTCTTCTGCCTTCTTCTGTCCGTCCTGTTTACTCCCCCTTTACTGTGCTCTCTTCTGCCCTCTTCTGTCCATCCTTTTTTCTTCCCCTTAACTGTGCTCTTTTGCGTTCATACTTCCACACTTTCTACTCCCCCTTCACTGTGCCCTTTTTTGTTCTTCTGTGCATCCTGTTTTCTTCCCCTTCATTGTGCTCTCTTTTGCGTTCTTCTGTCCATCCTCTTTTCTTCCCCTTCACTGTGCCCTCTTTTGAGCTTCTGTCCGTCCTGTTTTCTTCCCCTTCATTTTGCTCTCTTTTGTGTTCTTCTGTCCATCCTGTTTTCTTCCCCTTCATTGTGCTCTCTTTTGCGTTCTTCTGTCCATCCAATTTTCTTCCCTTTCACTGTGCTCTTTTGCGTTCTTCTGTCCATCCTGTTTTCTTCCCCTTCATTGTGTTCTCTTTTGCGTTCTTCAGTCCCTCCTCTTTTCTTCCCCTTCATTGTGCTCTCTTTTTGCGTTCTTCTGTCCATCCTCTTTTTATCCGTGTAGGTTTCTTGGAAAAATTGTGTATGTTTATTATAGTTCAAAATGATTGACTATTGTGAGTGATTGCTTCATTGATACCAATTTCTTGTAGAACGTGTGTTATTTCTACCAGCCAATGTTTGAGGGTTTCCAGAGAATGTGCTAAGTTTTAAATCTTCTTTGTTAGCCTGTTGTAATTTCAGTCTCCTTATTGTGATGAAATTAGCGATTTTTTTCAATACGCTGATAGATTGCTTCTTCATCCAAACCCAGTTTCCCTAGTTTCGGCCTAGGAATTTTTTGAGGATTTTCCTCTCTTCTTTTTCGAAGTTTTTGACTTTTGATCTGCCTCCAGTTCTCAAAGTTTTAGATGTGTAAAATGCTTCTGATTTGACAACAGTATTGTATTATTTTTATTGTAGTGTTGGATGCCATTTTTCAGCGTTGCCTTAATAAAAGGCATTTTTTCAGTCGGTCAACATGATTGTACCCAATTGTAATGGTTGTTTCCCTAATCCTGAAATTAAATACATGAGATTAATAAATACACTTGGATGACCAGTTCCGATCGTCAAGCGATCATCGCCTGATGCTTTACACATAGGCTATTAACTTTAATTCAATAAGTATGGATTATGATATTTACAAGTGCAGGCACTGGGAGGTGGCAGCTGCACGGAAACGGACCGCACATCTTTCAAACAGCTAAGTGCACAATCCACAATAGCAAGACCATTTAATAACAATCACATAAGCACACCAAACAAGCAAACTTGGAATGTCAAACACCACTAGCAGTATCTCAACAAAAAATACATAACTGGACTAGTTGTGCTAGTTTAATTATTGCTCTAACTAAGTGTATATATTGTAAATATCATAACCCATACTACTTGTAGACACAGATTTAATAGCAAAAGTGTAGTGAATCTGATGATGATCGCTTGACAATTGCAACTGGTCATCCAATTGTACCTATTAATCTCATGTAAATTGTTTTCTGGATTTGAGAACCACCCATTACAATTGGGTACATTCGTGTTGACGGACTGAAAAATATTAAATTTCGACTATTATTATTATTATTATTAGTAATTACCGACAGTAGTGGCTACGCTGGCTAAAGCGCAGCATTAGGTCATGGGGCCAAGCTCTCTGCTGACTCGGTAGACGCGTGGGTTCGAGCCCCACCGTCGGCCGTCCTTGAAATGATTTTCCGTGGTTTCCCATTTTGAACACCAGGCCAATGCTTGGACGGTACCTTCTGACAGGCCACGGCCGCTTTCTTCCACATCCTTGCCCAGTTTCATTCACCATCATTCATTTCATCTCTCATTAACTCCTCTCATGAGGTTGGCGTCAGGAAGGGCATCCGGCCCTAAAAACCATCGCCACAAAGACTCCCATCGCATCTCATCCCAGATCCCGTTAGAAAACGGGAATAATAAGGGGTAGACATACATACATTATTATTATTATTATTATTATTATTATTATTATTATTATTATTATCTTGTTAACAAAACGATTTTTACTTTCTTTATGTGGTTCACGTACAATAAGCCCAGCCGTCTGCATGTAGTAATTATTACAACTTTGGTGAAGTGCTGAGCTAACAGTAAGTTAGTTTGTCAATATTTCAGCATACATGCTACGGCACTGAAGCATTACTAGTGTATGTTCAACAATAATGACCTGATGCTAATTGAAGAGCCCAAATATATCCGCGCGTTTCGACCTCAGTACGAACTGCATCCATTGCGGGGGGTCGTGAAAAGTGCGTGTGCATGCGTGCGGGCGGACTGCCTCGCGGGTCGATGGCAGTTAGCCCTGCCGACCTTGCCCTTGACAACTGCCCTACATTGGGACTGTTCTCCCCCTCCCCATCCCCATCCCATAAGTCTGGTTTCGCCACTCAAATTATCCCTGCGCCGAACACTTCTCTAATATTGACACACTGAAATGAATGTTTGAATAACAATCATACCCGAAATGTAGCTAAGCAACGGTTGCTATGGAGAGTTATTGGAAGTCTAAAGATCTCAGGTTCGAATACTGGCGCTGACAGTGACCATCTTCAGTGTGGGATCTTCTCAATTTCTCTTTAACTCCCTCTTACTATAGGTCTTTGCCTTCACGTGCACTAGGTGCAAAACCCATCGTAATTAATAAATCAATATAAAAGATTATTATTTAGGTACTTAACAATTCTTCAATCAAGGGCAAAAGGAGCACCAGATCTCCGTATCATAAGGCATAACTTATATATATTATATCCTCTTGCCCGAGACTTGTAGTTACACAACTACAGATTACACTCACCACAGAAACACAGGCTATAATAGAAAATTCAACACTCGACCAAATAAACGGGGCTAATGACGAAGATGTCCACAGTCCCTAAAAACGAATTAATAACACAAGTGGCCATTGACTAACGCGTAGCAAACGTAAACTCTAGTCTTTGAACAGTCGATATTGCAACATCCTTCCAAAATAGAGTTTCTCTCGAGTTCTACCAATATTAATAGGATTAGGCCTATTTGTTTGTTGTTGATTCATTTAGGGGATTTGTGACATCGTGGTCATAGCCACGTGCACTTGGGTGTGTGTGCTATCTGTCGTATGACCTGTGTCATTGGGATGACTGCACTAGTGTGTATATTTGCAAATTGGGCTGGGATTTGGGTAGGAGGTGGCTGTGCCTTTAATTCTTGTACCATACCGACATTCACCTGGAGTAGTAGTGGAAAATCGAGGAAAACCATTTTTGGGAAAGCGGACGTGGGAATTGAACCCACATTTTCTCCGTTCTATCTCATGAGGCTGAGTGAACCCCGTTCCAGCCCTCAGACCAAATTTTCAGTAAATACCTTGGCAGAGCCTAAAATTTAACTCTGACTTCCGTGGTGACAGCCAAGAATGCCAGTGGATTAGGATGATATGATTATTCGACAAAGGATTGAAGCCCTGATATTAACATACCGGTTTGGAAATCTATGCTATTTATCATTCAATAGACGCTAATGAATCATTTCCTGATTCTAATAATGTGACAGTTGTAAAACTTTACTAACACAGTACAACTGTGAAAATTATTAAGGCACAGAGAAAAGTTCAAATTATTACATAAAATATTTACAACAAACTAACACGCTTCTACAGTAGGGCCTATGTTCTTTTTTTTAGACCTACATTGTTTTATATAAAAGCGTGTTAATGTGTGATAAATATCTTATGTACTATTCTCTTCATGTTAGGGTATGTAAATACTTGTTTTCCCGCCTAATGTAATTGGGCACAATTTGTGTTGACCGACTGGAAAGCTTTCATTAATAGAATTTGTGTGCTGCTATTTTTGCAAACGTTGATTCCTTCACAACGAAATCTCGCTAATATGAGTTGTCCAGTTGCAAAACAAGTTTAATCCACTTGTGAATAAGGATCATGTCGTAAAATTATTTATTTTATTATTTTATTTTATTTAATCTTATTTTTTATTGTTTTGTTTAATTTTATTTTATTTTATTTCGTTTTATTCTGTTATTAATAGTTTTATTTTATGTTTTGTTTTGTTTTATTTTGTTTTGTTTATTTTGTTTTATTTTATTTTGTTTTATTTTGATTTTCCAGAAAACAAACATTAAAACAAAAACAAAACACGAAGCAAAAATAAAAATTCAAAAACAAAAGCAAAAGCAGAAAACAAAAAACAAGAAACGCAATGATAAAAGCAAAATTCAAAAAAGCAAAAGCAGAAAACAAACACAAAACCAAAACCAAGAAAGAAAAGCAAAAAGTAAAATTCAAAAGCAAAAGCACAAAGCAAACACAAAAACCAAAAACACAAAGCAAAAAGAAAAAAGTAGAAAACAACAAACACAAAAGATACGCGAGGCAAAGTCCAGAGAAACGTTTCTCATGAAAACGATTCTTATTCACAAGTGCATTAAACGAGTTTTGCAACTGGACGACTCATATAGGAATTGTTAGTTGGGAGAAGAGTGTTCGTGAACTTTGTCATCAGTTAAGGATTATTTTCCTATTTCCCTCTCCTTCATTTCTCAAGTTCAGCTTTACTCCTCGAAAGGAACTAACGACCATTACTCTAACCACCCTGACTATCAGTGGTTGCCCAAATATAATATGTGAGCTATTGTCTGTGCGCCAAAAGTCCGTACGACATGCTGCGACGGGGAGTGTGGCTTTAGCTGTACGCATGCGCAGTCCGTCTATTCCTGAACTAAATACAGTATATCAGTAGAGTTCACTCATTTTCTTCGTTAACGACCAGCTCGCTTTTGAAACCTAGCTGGGTGGCCATGTTTACATTCCATGTCTGCGTGGAACTAGGGCTTTCCCAGCTCGAGGCACAGCGTTGTCAACTCTCCACCGCAGCCACTGAGATTAAGCCGTGAGACTGGACAGAACTGCGTGCAACTGTAGACCTTAGGGCCTCAGCCTCTAGGATTACAATTAGGCCCTACACACTATAGTACAGATATGACTGTGACACAGGTTATCAAACAACGTCTACACATACCCGAGTACACGGGGCTACGTGATCACGATGTCGCAAATCTTCTACAGAATCAACAACAACAACATCTAAAACTAAAAAAATGTTCCAATGTTGAATCAAAATATGCCATAACGTGTTCCACTCTTGGACCCTCCATTTCTAATGGACTTCAGGAGGTGGTGCTACTATCAACCGTGTTATTAAAAGTTCAAGATTCCTCTGGTAGATGGCTTGAAGCACGTGCCTTATTGGATAATGTCGCCACCCATGACTTCATAAGTGAGCGTCTCATTGAGAAACTTGGTCTTCCTAAGCAACCTACATTAATTCAGGTTACCGGTATTAACAATAGCAATGTTAAATCTTTGCATTTTGTTCGTATTCATATCAAAGATGCTGTTAATTGTAACACAACATTTCAGTTGAATTGTCTTGCCATTGATACTATTGGCAGTAATACCCCTAGTACTTCTTTTGAAATTAGAAATTGGCAATTTCCTCATAACATTCAGTGTAGCCTGTAGACTTGGTGGCAGAAAAACATTACATTCTTTGAGTAGTATAAACACAACATAACAGAAGTAACCTAACTACTACAAGGAACCTACACAAGAAGAGACAATTATTGAAGCAACAAGAACCTGGAACAACATAAGTTGATAAATAATAAATATCAACAATCCAAAATAAAGTTATAGACTCAACGAACAGATTCAATAGACTTTCAAATAAGATCACTTCTTAACGCATTTCACTAGACATCACACGGAAAATCAAGAATGTAGTACATAAACACCACCCCTCTTAAATTAATATTGTAAGGACGTCAATTTCAATTGTATTGTAATTTCATAGTGTTATTATTAGAGCTTACCTTTCATTTGATAGGTACATTATGGTTTTCGTTATACAGTGAGTCCGGGAATGTTCTCCGCAGCGCCTACATGCGTCTGCGTGAGCTAGCTACAGCAGTTACGTTGGTAGCACGGCTGCCGCTTGCATCATAACAAAGAAACAGTAAACTTTGTACTCATCACAGCCATTCATAACACATGCTGGAACCATTCACAGTACATCACTCTTTTTCCGTAATCAGTTCGTTTTAATTCATGAACCACGGTAACATTATACGGGAACAACTGAAGCTTGTCTCTTACAGCTTTATGTGCTGTCGACTTAGATATTCCTGTTTGTTGAGCTAATTTTCGTTTAGATATACTTGGACTACGCAGCATTATATCGGAGATTTCATCAAGTTTTTCGTCTGTTAAAAGCAGCCTGCCTGTTCCCGGTACATCGTGAACTGAGCCAGTCACACGAAATTTACTTACCAAATCCCGAACGGTATCACGGTTTGGACACTTTGAATTAGGAAACCGCACCTGAAATCTTCATTTTACATTTTCTGTAAACCGATCGCCTTCGCAAAAACGTATTCCACCAAAAAAAAAACTCTGTCTTCAGTCGTAAACATTACCGCCTGTATACTGTTGCACTCTTCCAATAATCTATCTGAACGCTCGCTTACTGTAATACACACTGAATATATGCAGGCTCGCTCGCTTATCGCAATTCACACTGACAGCCCACACAGGGGAGTCCCGCTTTGAAGGACACAGTCAAGTGCAGCCAAATAAACTCATGACTCAACCACTCACAGCTGCACGTACCCACTGCGGAGAACATTCTCGGGCGCCCTGTATGACCGATGTAAGTCAGAGTAGAGAAAACAACCCATGCTGAAGATGATCCCAATGTACTGTAGATCTAAAACATGTTACACTAAAACAAACATAATAGTATTAACAGGTGTCATCTTCAAATTTCAGAACCAGTTACTTCAAAACCTGAGCCATATTTTCTTTAACCAACAAGATGGAACTATTTTCCTTGCTAAAGAAGCATAGCTCTTGACGTAACAAGTGTTTATGTGCAGGCAGGCAGTGGTGATTACTGAGGTGTCAGATGATATTCAATTACTTTTAATTACAAGAGCCACTTCTAGTTCTCGTTTTCCTCGCCACGTCACGGGGGCCAGGTAGCATGGAACCTTGCACGCGACTTCTGTAATGAAGTTTCTCGCGGAGAGGCGCTGCACGCCATCACATTGCATGTGGCCGGACGCCTGACCCTTACCTGTTGACAATATTATAACGTATTCCATGAATCACTCCCTATTTCTCTGTCATCACCTAATTATGCCCTGTATTCTACCAAGATAGCAGTATAGTAAAATATAGTAAAGAAGAATTAAATCCAATGCAGTGAGTTCTGTGTTGTAATCTACTGCATTCTGCAAGAAGGAATCTAGTGCTAAAAAAAAGCTCTCCATTATTCAGTATTCACACTAACGAACTAAAAATGAACTTAAAAAAGACGAAACTTATGGTATTCAGGAGAGTAGGACTCTTGCCGAAAGAGGACTTCATTGTCTGTGGAGAACATATCCTAACACCGAGAAACTGGTTTACATACTGTATCTAGGAATCACACTTCAAGTATCTGGGACAAGCTTCACAGTGCACATAAAGGAGAGATTAGTCGCTGCCATTAGAAGTAAAAATTACATCAGACACCAGCAAAGGAAGCCTCCGTGGCTTAGGCGGCAGCACGCCGGCCTCTCACCGCTGGATCCATGGTTCAAATCCCGGTCACTCCATGTGAGATCTGTGCTGGACAAAACGGAGGCAGACAGGTTTTTCTCCGGGTACTCCGGTTTTCCCTGTCAACATTTCATTCCAGCAACACTCTCCACTATCATTTCATTTCATTTCAGAGGAGTGCGTCAGGCCTCGGCAGCCGGCACAGTTCATATCCTCGCCGCTAGATGGGGGCTTCATTCATTCCATTCCTGACCCGGTCGGAGACTGGAAGCAGGCTGTGGATTTTCATTTCTTCACCAGCAAAGGATGACTCTGATTTAGGACTTATATATGCAAATGCAACTGCAGCAAACTTGGACTTGCGAGGAACTATTACGAGAACTACAGGAGGAATGGGACTTGATCGGGGGAAGTTTCTACACTACGATGCAATGGTGGATGAATGAGCAATACGAGTTGCGACACTTGATGACACGCTTTGCGATACACGATTTTCATCATCGTATTTGTGCCAGGAAATCTTTTCACCAAGCCAATCAGGACTGTACATATGTTCTATGCAGTGAAGAGTGCGACATTTACCACGTAAAGAAGTGGAAGAAATGAAGAGTATCAACTCAATTTTGTTCTTCTTGAGTTACGTACAGACTTTGCTCGTTGTGCGCAAGAAGTTTATAATTAGCCAATATTCAGACCAATTCTTTTGTACGGGAGCGAATGTTGGGTGTAGATTGGTTTTCTTATTTATAAGTTGGAAGTGAGGTAGCGTGAATTATCGCAGGCGAGCACTCGAAATGAAGAAATGAAGTCAAAGTTAGAATTGATTGCTATGGGTATAGTTGTATACATCGACTTAGATTGTGGAGGCAGGTGTTGCAAAGGGATGAGAAGAGATTGAAGACGATGATTGGATTATATTTATATAGGTTTGAGAATTAGAGGTAAGGTTCTAGATGTTGAGGAGCTGAAATACAAACTGCGAGAAAGAGTATCGGGGATACAACTTTACTGATTATTTCTCAGGGACTTGGAGACCAGAAAGGCTGAAAAGTATAACCATCAAGACTAAAGATGTAGCCATGTTTGAATGTAGGTATGCAATTACGTAGGCGGGACGCTCCGAAGATTAGTTTCGTTATTTTATTTCACAATAAAGCTGAATTACAAAGTAAGAAATCTCATCGTTATAACAAAATACAAGTCTTTGGCTATTTTTGCACATAGTCAGCACCGATATTGATACATTTGTCGTACCGTGAAATCAATTTCAAGAAACCCTTCTGGTATAATTCGGTGCCTAGCCAACTTTGGATTTTTTTTCAGGACAGATGAGCTAGGATGTTTCCGTGCCCTTAAGGAGGTCTTGCTTGACCTCTGGGGTAAATTAGTGCACCCCTGTTTCATCCGCTGTTATGGTCCTGAACAGGAAGTCATTGCCTTAACGCTCGTACTGCGAAAAATGTTCGAGGCTTATTGTAATATTTGCAGTCATGTGATCAGGGATGAGCTGTCTCGGCACCCATCTAGCCGACACCTTCCGATATCCCAACCCTTCGTGTATCATGTGGTAGGCTTGAGCTCGTACAACACTCAATGTCGATACATCACACACAGTTACGCACCTGTCGGCTAACACAATTTCCTGTACTCTGTTGACGTTTGTTGCAGCCATGGACGTGGTGGGGCACCTAGATCAGTCTTTATCTTCCACACTCTACCTTCCTGCACTAAACATTGAACACCAGCACCCAACCATTTGATGGGACATGACCATAGACGCTCTGTAGGGAGTGATGAATGTGTGAAACACTAGTCCCATGCACCCATTGATAGCACACGGCTATACCCACTTCCATTCGTGACCACGCTTCCAGCACACGTCCTACTGTCATACTGGTATGCACTCGAATGTATTCGGGCACGATGATCTGCTGCTTCTCTCTTTACTCCGGCTCTCAGCGCATGCGTCAGTACGAATGTAATATTCGGAACGCCCCTCGTATGTATGTATGTACGTAGAGTATTACATGATAACAGCAGGCCAATTAACATTTATTGAGTGACGCAGTACAATACAGAGTAAGACACTTACAGCTTACAATTTATGAACACAGTAGAAATAAGAATAGAATTTTTAATTTCGCACTTGACATCTTGACATTTTGAAGAAAAAAATCGAATTGAATTATATATCCATATCTCAAACTCTAAATACAAATTTTGAGTGCAAAGTTTCACTGTATTTGCATGATTACGGTGCCAGAAAATACAAATCAATTTATGAATTTTGCGTGGACACCGTGTTAGATTTGTGCCCAATAAAGTTTCTGAAATTCACAATAATGATATTTTTTGCAGTCCTCTATCACCACAGAAATTCCAGTTAACTGGTGTAATAGTTCCTGAGATACTGAATAGTAATAAACCCTAATAATTACAATAATGCACACTATTATAGACAGCACAAAAACACAGGTTAACAGACAAATTAAAAACGCGCCCAAGAAAAGGGGCCAGTTCCGAAGATATCCCATGTCTCTAAAATGAATTAACAACAAATGAATGACCGTGAAGACATGTAGTCTTGTGCGGGGCATCAAAATAGTTGTTGATTTCATTTAGGGGCTTTGCGCTCGTGGTCAGTTAGATCTGTGTACTTGGGTGTGTAAAAATTGTCTCAAATAAGCTGTGTTATTGTAATAGTAAATGGGGCTGATATTGGGTAGGAGGTGGCCATCGCCTTATGTTTGGCACCATTCCAGCATTTACCTGGGAAAGAATTGAGGAAAGCTCAGTAAACCACTTCAGAGATGGCTGAGAAAGGAATCAAACGCATCTCTTCTGTCAGTTACGAGGCTGAGTGTACCCCATTCCAGCCCTCAGACCAGCATTACATTTACTGCAGAGACAGGAATCCAATTTTTATCTTCATGGTGTCAAACACTAAGCAACTGCATTTAAGTAGAGGAGCATTGCAATTAATTATGATAGTAGAGGCACGAAGGAATATTTCAACGTTGTTGTTGATTTATTAAGGCTCTTTGTGGCATCGTGGTCATGAATCCCCGTGTACTTGTGTGTGTATAGAATCTGTGATAACCTGTGTCATTGTGATGGCCGTGAGTGTATTTGTAATCGCGTTAATTTAGCAGCCCTCCCGACATTTGCCAAGGGCAGGAGTGAGAGCCCACGGAAAACCGCTTCTACGAAGGCTGAGGTATGAATTGAACCCAAACCTTCTCAGTTCAGCCTTTACGAAGTCAAGTGGACTCCGTTCCAGCCCATAGACCAGAATTAAATTTCTTAGCAGAACTTGAAATCTAACCCGAACTTTGTTATTCTCATTAATCCATTCCGAGCCACAGTTACTTTCAGCGGTGACACTGAGCAAGGCTTTCCAAGGATGCTAGTCACTACGCCACGAGGTGGACCAAATATGTTATCTCTTTGAAGTCAATTACAAATGTAAATGCTCGATAACCAGTGTCGGTTAAATTAAGACACAATCACACCTGCAAAAGGAAAAGAAAATCCACGCTGTTATTTCCCAAAGTCACTGATAAAGTGATAACATTCGGAATTAACGTTTAAAAACTTGTTATTAGCCGAGACGTGATTCAGCAGTGGTCAAGATGCTTGCCTCTCACCAAGGTGGACTGGGTTCAATTCCTGGTCACTGCATGTCAGGATTTCGAAGTGAAATATCATGTCCTGTGGTCCGGATTCCACGTAAAATGGGCGTCGTGTGGCCTATGATCATCAGATTAAAGGTCACGCAAAACTAAGAGCTTTAGCCTCCTCTTATCAGCTTTCGGTCCATGGATTACAACGGAATTCGTGCATTCATTGCCCACAATATGGGCTAATAGTTTTGTGCTTTAAGGCTATATACATTTACGGGAAGTCGTTTCAGTTCGCTCTTAGTTCATTCGAGTAATGGTTATGGCAGCCTGGAGTGGTAGCAATTGTTTCTGTTAATTAGCGTCATTATGAGGTTAATGGGTAACGAGTAGTTGAGTTGAATAGAAATTCCATAAGGGAAAAATAATTTTCGAAGCCAATGCCGACGTTTGGTGATCGTTAATATATATAGAACTCCTAAATCATGACCATGTGGTCCACAACACATACGAGTGTAAGATCTTTGGTCACTAATCGCTTGTCTGTAATGTGTAAGCACAAAAGTGAAAAACCCTGCTGCAGTTTACTCGACGGATATCTACCGGTGTCCTTGAGAACTCGTGCATTGAAGCTAATGTAGTAGTCTAGTAACATCCCACTGGAAGCGCTGCTGGCTATCAGCGGAACACATAGCTTGTGATGTATCCATGACTAGCAGTAGGGCCCGCTTCGCTCGGTGGATTTATTTGTTTTATGGGTGATAATGAATACTACTACAGAACTGGCACATGATACTTAAACTACCAGAAAAAATAATTCAATATAACTTTTTGTGGTGGTGGTGGTGGTGGTTGTAGTGAGGGTGATAAGCAGTACAGTATAATGGACGTAACATTTAGATCATTTTCCCCTAATGATAATTGCCACCGTATGAATGGCCAGCGTGGATGGGCCTACTTACCTGTATTTAGAGGTTCGCCTCGCTTCAGCAACAAAATCACCTCCAGAAGACATGTCCCAACAGAAGAACACCAAAAGGGGTGGAAGGAAAATGGAGAAGGGGAACGCACAGGCTATTCTACAGACACCCCCCAATAACCGACAGAACTGCTGTCGATGAAATAATGCCACAACAGTTGCTAAAAAAAATGAAAATAAAAATTTCATGTTAAAATTTAAAGGAGCACCTCCACCAGAAACAGAACATGCTTGCTTGCAAAACAAAAAAAGACAAGAATTAAATTAAAAATTAAAATGTTATAAAGCCCAAAACATTAAAATAAAATTACAGGCATGATTAAATGAGAAAGGACTTGATAATTTACAAGGGAATACAATACCGATCCGACATGCGGAGATCCAAGCCACGATGAAACGAGAAATTAAAAATTAAAATTAACCAAATAAAATAGGATCAGAAAATAATTCAAAATTTGCATGACGGAGAAAAACACAGGAACATTTACCAAAAACACAAAGTTAAACCAACAAGATTAAATTAAAAAAATATTAAGCTAACACCACAACACGTTAGAGCTTCGCGGTCGGAGCCAAGAGACTGACCTCGAGACCAGAATGCATTTCGGCAAAACAAAAAACAAACATGGCCACTAAAACAGGAGACCGCATGCCCGATCGAATTACGGCAAACAATTTAGCAAAACTAAATTTTAAAATCAGCAGAAAGAAAAGAACGGAGGAAAACAATTACGTCTAAACACTATTAACAAAAGGGAGGAGCCACGGATCTTAAATCAGATAAATAATATGCCAATCCCAAGATTGCCAAAGGAAAATAAATAATAATTTAAAACGTAAAATAACCTTAGAAATGTGTCTCCAGAAGGTACGAAGAAAACAATAACCTTTTTTTATATCAGGTAACGTTGACAAACAGAAATATTAGGCCTATAAAACAAAATAAGGTACAGAATTAAAACATTACTATAAGACGATATCGGAGCTCCATAACAATAATAAATATAAACATAATTCAACGTACCTTACATCCTTCTCATCGGAGACACAATGAAAATAAAATAATTAACACACAATATAAATAAAATATAATCTGGCACTTGATTGCCTTAAAAAATGGCTAACACGCCCATGCGCCGTTTTGATGTCACAAGCACTCCTGTTGCGTACAGATGCGATTTACTTTGCATATTTCCTCTTCACGGCGGAACGATGAAATTAAATCCTTATGTAGCACAGGCGTTGCCTTTTTCTTGAATATGTATTCATATTTGGTAAAAGCTAGGGGCCAAGGCTCCCCTAGCACAACGGATAGATACTGTTCCAACCAGTTGGCTTGTTGTTTTCAAGACGACAGACCATGAACTCCACAAGATGGCGGAGAATTCCGCGTCAGATACCGAACTGCATTCATGTAAATTTTCAACGTCCAATCAAGGCTTGACACCTCAATCAACAATGTCATAATTAAGTAACAAATTTGGCGGTATCATGAAGTATATATATTCTTTTGTTTATGACGTGGAATATAATTGCCAACAATTATGCCACGAAAGGGAAGAGTTTTATAAGGCACAACTAACGCATTCTAGCGGAGAAGAAGGAACCACTTGAAGTAACCCCGAAGTCCGACAGCAGGTGCCATCTCGTGTCCACAAACGGGATCAAGTCACCAGGCGGTCGATTCAAAATGTCATGAATTCCATGCAGGGGTAGATACATGTTTGAAACGTTGGGACGGGCTCTTGCACGTAACAGTCTCCCTCCCTTAAGCGTAAACACCGTTCATGAATATGCCTAGGCATAGGCAGAACTCCTTAACTAGTCGATTCACCAAGCATGTTTCCAGAAGATAATGTTCACCAGTTAACTCCAATTGATGGATGAAACCGCATCGTTTTGGTTAGGAAGAGTGCAGTGTCAGAGTATCAGTGATGGGATAATTGATCACCTCGCAAACCACTTAGTCAACAGCATCACTGTGTCCATCAGTCTTCATAAACGCAGAACACCAGTACCAGCAGTGCTTTCATAGTCCGAGACACGTTAGGTATTTTTTTTATATAGGTCCAATGTAGTTCGCTTTAAACGACGTAGGTGGAAGCAATGTGCCATATATCATGCGACGCGTGGCCAGCCATTTACAAAATAGAAGTTAATCTAATTTCAAAAATAAAGGTTTACAGAACTACAATTTCTTACTACATTTTACAAAAGAGAAACAAAGTTGAATTTATATGAAGAAAATATTTCTGACCATGACCTAGATCAGTGTTTACAAAATTTCATTTACAAATTTACCTTTTTACAGACTAGAAGTACCTTTCAAGATGACATGAGTTAAACGACTATACATTTAGAAGGAATTACGGTAGCGGAATTACCACTCAAATTCCCAAGGGAACATGTATACAAGATATCATGAGTTAGGTCTCCCACCGAGTCCAACTTACATGTTAGCATCTATTATGAAAACATCAACATTTAGTTTCAATTTTTACAATATACCACAAAATGGGAATTACCCAACAGTTACAAGTTGTATCCCAGTAGAGTTTGCAAATCCAGTTCAAAATTCCAGAAGGAACAGATGCCTGAAGGCTTCAATGAAGGTTAGGGATACTCTACATTATACAAAATCAGTTTACAAAATTTATGGTAGCATTTCCTCATTAGAAACCCCTCCCCCTCGTTTAATGTGCGACAGAAGCACTCTGGAAATTTTCTTTGCTTTGGGGTTTCTAATAAGCAGAGTAACGGGAGTCAGGAATGCCTCTACATAACATGGGCCCTTGAAACGAGGGGTCAACTTGCTTGAAACTAGATTACTGACGCCCTTGGGCTCGAAATTGCGAACGTACACAACATCACCAATTTCCAAATCCGTTGGCTTGCGACAGGCATTGTGTCGCTTGGCAAGTTGGTCATGTGATACCTTAATATTCTCTCTCGCCTTGTCGAATTTCGCCCTCATATCTTCGGGCGTGAAACTGTCTGGAAGGAGATCGTGCAGGTTCCACAGATTAGACAACGGAGAATTGGCCATAAAGGAAAACATTAACGAAAAGGGGGTGGCTTGCGTGCTCTCATGCACGGCGGTGTTGAAAGCAAAATTGAGCCAATGCAAATTAGAATCCCACTTGGAATGGTCGTCGTGGTGGAAAGCAATCAGAGCAGAACGGAGATTACGATTGACTCGCTCAGCGAGAGACGGGTTAGGAAAATAGGGAGTGGTGGTTACATGCGAAATAGCATAATCAAATAAGAATTGACGGAACTGATGAGATACAAAGCACTTGGCATTATCTGACACCAGGAACTGACATGGCCCAAAAGATGAAAAGATGGAATTAAGACACTTTATGACGGAACTGGTCGTAGCCTGTCTGGTGGGGAAAATCCAACTAAACCGGGTGAAACCGTCAGTGCAAACAAGCGCAAATTGGTTTCCCCGACCAGAGCGAGGGAACGGCCCAACATGGTCGATAAACAGCCTCTCCAAGGGTCTAGATGCCGGTTCAGATGACAACAGGCCAACCTTAGTAGAAACCGGAGGTTTGCTAATACTACATGCAGCACAATTCCTAATGAGCCTCCTTATGTCGCCATCCATACTTTGCCAAATGAAAAACTGTCTGATTTTAGCTCGGGTCTTGAATACTTCTAGGTGGCCACCAATAGGAGATTCGTGATAGTAACGAAAGATTTCCGGAATGAGGACTGACGGGAGCACAATTTTAGGTAGACGGTCATGACGAGACGTACAACACAATACACCGTCCTTCAGAGAGTAGGGCTTGATCACTTCACCAGAATTGATTCGGTCAATAAGGCTAGATAAGGAGGGATCTTCTTTCTAGAATCGTCTCATATCCTCAAAAAGCACAGGGGAATTGCTAAGAACGACATTGACACAATTTACAGCAGATACAAGGTTTACGGGTTCACATTCTTGAATATCCTCTTCAGCTGTTTCCTCGTACATGCGGCTTAATGAATCAGCTACCGCATTTTCGGACCCACGAATATGTTGGACTGAGAACTGGAATGACAGAATCCTAGTTGCCCATCTGGCAATCCTACCAGTTTTACGGGGTTTCCCTAAGACCCAGCTCAAGGCTTGGTTATCGGTCTCAAGGAGAAACTAAGTGTGCTCAAGATACATACGGAATTTTTCTAGAGCGAACAACACAGCTAAACCCTCAAGTTCGTATATGGAATACTTCCTCTCTGCGTCCGTTAAGGTACGAGAAGCGTATGCAATGGGTTGCCTACCCAGATCAGATTCCTGCAGTAGGACACAACCAACACCACGACCAGACGCATCAGTCTGCACAATGAACTGCTTCCCAAAATCCGGAATGGCTAGCACAGGGGCGTTAGAGAGCGCAAGCTTAAGATCTTCGAAGGCTGCTTGCTGAGAGGGACCCCACTCAAACTTCACAGCCTTTTTGCGTAATAGATTTAGAGGAGCAGCACGGTCGGCAAAGTTACTGATAAACTTACGGAAGAAGTTCACCATACCAATGTAACGAGCAACACCCTTGGCGTTCTTGGGTGGTTTAAAATCTCTGATGGCCTGAGTACGAGATTGGTCCACGGAGATACCAGATTCAGAAACAATATGTCCCAAGAAGGAAATTTTGGGCTTGGCAAAGGAAACCTTGGACAATTTGACGGTAAGGCCAGCGTCACGCAACCGATCAAGTACAACTTTCAGATGATCAACGTGTTCCTCGAAGGACTCAGAATAGATCACCACATCGTCAAGGTAGTGGTACACAAACTTGAATTTAATTTCGGAAAACACCTTGTCCAGAAGTCTGCTCAACACAGCGGCTCCGGTGGATAGGCCAAACGGGACACGGGCATACTCAAACAGGTTCCAGTCAGTGGAAAAAGCAGTAACATGCCTGGATTCCGGAGAGAGGGGAATTTGGAAGTAAGAAGAATTTAAATCGAGGATCGTGAACACCTTCGCGTTGCGAAAACAACTAAAACATGTGTGAAGGTCCGGCAAAGGGATGGACTGCAAAACAACTTTTTGATTAAGAGCCCTATAGTCGACCACCGGCCGAAAACCACCGTTAGGTTTTGGCACAAGAAATACAGGGGATGAGTAGGCAGAGATAGAGGGTTGGATCACACCTTCTTCCAACATCTTATCGATAATCTTACGAAGTTCAACCATCTTGGGCGGGACAAGGCGATACGGGCTGGAACGCACCGGCACAGAATCGGTTAGCTCAATCTTGTATTCCATCAAATGGGTTACACCCAACTTGTCCGTAAATACATCACTATACTCCTGACATAACCTCTTAATGGCATCCTTTTGAAGATTCGTTAAATTTTCCAGATCGAGATCCTCAATAGTCACAGGTTCACTAACTGAACTGACAGCAGGAGAAGATAAAACCGGGTTAAATGATAATTTACTCTGCGGATTAAACTTAAACCATAAGTTGCGAGCACCAAAATCAAGAAGCATACCAACGTGTGACATGAAATAAGCTCCAATGAGCACAGAACAAGAAAGATTTCTGGCAACAAAAAAATTAAACTTCCAAGAAAAATTTAGAATATGAATTTTGACTGTCATACTACCCAAAATATTTAAGTTTGAACAATTTGCCGAAATAAAAGATTCATTGTTAGGCTCTAACTCAGGAAATTTGCAAACACTCTTCATAGATAAAAACCAGTCCTCGCTTATAAAGGATGCGACACTACCAGAATCAAACAATGCAGAAACGGGCTCGTCATTAAAACAAATTTCAATAAACGGGGATATTCCTTTAGCCACAGGAGAAATTCCAAAATCATTACTCACTCTAAAACGATTACAAGTAGATGACGAGGACACCCGCACCACAGGTTTCACATTATGATTAGAATTAGGCTGACTTGCCACGACATTGCTCGCCGACAGGTTAGGTAGGTCAGCGACATAAGCAGAATTAGCACGTGAAGATTTAGTTTTCAACGAGTTATCAAGACTTTCATTGGTAGGGCGACCAGAAACTTCACAGGGTTTTCCCAAATTCACATGCACAGAAATATCCTTAGAAGTAACACCCGAGTTGGTCTCCACAACATCCCGTCATTGGCGATACACAACCTGGTTACTCGGAAACACCTTCTTGACATGTCCCACGCCACCGCACGTGTGGCACTTAATATTGGGTCTTGGGTGGAACATAACCTTAGGCGGGGAACGAGACATCAAGGAAGGAGGGGGACGAGACATCAAGGAAGGAGGAGGAACATTAGCTACCCGAAGGGAATCTGCATGTTTCACAGCCATAGCCTCTATAACGACCTGTTTCAGCTCGACAAATGACGAAGGCCTGGTACACATAGTCATGTATGACCTATATTGAGGCGAAAACCCATTTACAATCGATGACACCAACTGTCGTTCAGTTAAAGGGGATGCAAATACCTGGGCATACACCTTAATGTCACTGACATAGTCGTTAAGTGACTCGTCCAACCTTTGGACACGATATAAAAACTTTTGCTCGAGAGCACTAAGGGCACTCGCAGGGACAAAAAACCACAACACTTCCCTAATAAACATGGCTAAGGACATGCGGAGGTGGATAGCTTCAATTAGCTTATCGCGCAGCATACCGGAAGCAACCGGATATAACAGTTGGAAAATCTGATTTTCCGACATCCCAAAAATCGAGGCATGGTTACCCAATTCGACTACTTGCTTTAAAAATTGGACCATTTGGGTAACGTCATCTAGGTTGAAATGCTTTAACTTAGTTAAGAAACCAGAAATAGGATGAGGAATCGACCCATAATTAACGGTAGGCGAGAATGTAGCACTAGGAAAAGAGACATTGTTACCAGGGTAGCCCGCTCGCACACCCTCTACAGGAGACAAAACATTTACATTACTAGAGAAGGAACCGGGATGCAATGGGTCGGCAGGGCCCAGGAAATCATTAGGTGACCTAACATGAGAAGAATGACCGTAAGCAGGGTTAAGAGGTCTGGGCGAGCCAGAACTAGACAAAAGAGGGGCAGGCAAACCACTACTAGAAATCGATCCCAAAACCTCAGACCTAGTCAACAGAGGTGATTCACGTTCAACCCCAGAAGAACTCTCCAAATTCACAAGGTTATCTCTTAAGTCAATTAAATCGAAAACACTATTGTTGTCGGCCATTTTGGAAAACACAGAATGCAGACAGCCAATATAGAAGGAAACAAATTTTAGGAATTACAAGGACAGTTTACACTTTCACAACAAAACCAACACTACCAATTACCACCACCATAGATTAGGTTGACACTCGAACACAGCCACCACCTATAATACAAGATCATGCACAATGCTGTCCAGAACTGCATACGTCACCGCCTTCTTGGCTCGAGAACAGGAAGCTAAATTACAAAAATTGGCACAAAACACATGGCGAACAGCTTCCGATAGGGCTCCAGGATGCCTTCACTCGTAGCATGTAGGCTATCAGAATATTAAGAAATCCCCATTTCCCATGCCAAGAACACATGTCAGTCACTCACCGAGCTTCTTTTTCAGTGGGGATGCTGCATACAAACAGGGTAAAATACAGCAGCAAACGCCTCGCTTCTAAACAGGTCACTTACAGCTCACCACATGGATATTCAGAGGCAAACATGAAATAAAACAAACGACAAGGATTAGCAAAACATAACATTAAGTGCACTGCCATGACGAGATCCCACCAACAACCGCCCCATCAGCACTAGAAGGGTCCATAAAACAAGCCTGCGGGTACTGGGGAGGGGATAGTTATGGAAGCGAACTCAACCACGCTCTGCTACCAGAATGCCACCGTGTAAATGGCCAGCGTGGATACTTACCTGTATTTAGAGGTTCGCCTCGCTTCAGCAACAAAATCACCTCCAGAAGACATGTCCCAACAGAAGAACACCAAAAGGGGTGGAAGGAAAATGGAGAAGGGGAACGCACAGGCTATTCTACAGACACCCCCCAATAACCGACAGAACTGCTGTCGATGAAATAATGCCACAACAGTTGCTAAAAAAAATGAAAATAAAAATTTAATGTTAAAATTTAAAGGAGCACCTCCACCAAAAACAGAACATGCTTGCTTGCAAAACAAAAAAGACAAAAATTAAATTTAAAATTAAAATGTTATAAAGCCCAAAAAAATAAAATAAAATTACAGGCATAATTAAATGAGAAAGGACTTGATAATTTACAAGGGAATGCAATACCGATCCGACATGCGGAGATCCAAGCCACGATGAAACGAGAAATTAAAAATTAAAATTAACCAAATAAAATAGGATCAGAAAATAATTCAAAATTTGCATGACGGAGAAAAACACAGGAACATTTACCAAAAACACAAAGTTAAACCAACAAGATTAAATTAAAAAAATATTAAGCTAACACCACAACACGTTAGAGCTTCGCGGTCGGAGCCAAGAGACTGACCTCGAGACCAGAATGCATTTCGGCAAAACAAAAAACAAACATGGCCACTAAAACAGGAGACCGCATGCCCGATCGAATTACGGCAAACAATTTAGCAAAACTAAATTTTAAAATCAGCAGAAAGAAAAGAACGGAGGAAAACAATTACGTCTAAACACTATTAACAAAAGGGAGGAGCCACGGATCTTAAATCAGATAAATAATATGCCAATCCCAAGATTGCCAAAGGAAAATAAATAATAATTTAAAACGTAAAATAACCTTAGAAATGTGTCTCCAGAAGGTACGAAGAAAACAATGACCTTTTTTTATATCAGGTAACGTTGACAAACAGAAATATTAGGCCTATAAAACAAAATAAGGTACAAAATTAAAACATTACTATAAGACGATATCAGAACTCCATAACAATAATAAATATAAACATAATTCAACGTACCTTACATCCTTCTCATCAGAGACACAATGAAAATAAAATAATTAACACACAATATAAATAAAATATAATCTGGCACTTGATTGCCTTCAAAAATGGCTAACACGCCCATGCGCCGTTTTGATGTCACAAGCACTCCTGTTGCATCCAGATGCGATTTACTTTGCATATTTCCTCTTCACGGCGGAACGATGAAATTAAATTCTTATGTAGCACAGGCGTTTCCTTTTTCTTGAATATGTATTCATATTTGGTAAAAGCTAGGGGCCAAGGCTCCCCTAGCACAACGGATAGATACTGTTCCAACCAGTTGGCTTGTTGTTTTCAAGACGACAGACCATGAACTCCACAAGATGGCGGAGAATTCCGCGTCAGATACCGAACTGCATTCATGTAAATTTTCAACGTCCAATCAAGGCTTGACACCTCAATCAACAATGTCATAATTAAGTAACAAATTTGGCGGTATCATGAAGTATATATATTCTTTTGTTTATGACGTGGAATATAATTGCCAACAATTATGCCACGAAAGGGAAGAGTTTTATAAGGCACAACTAACGCATTCTAGCGGAGAAGAAGGAACCACTTGAAGTAACCCCGAAGTCCGACAGCAGGTGCCATCTCGTGTCCACAAACGGGATCAAGTCACCAGGCGGTCGATTCAAAATGTCATGAATTCCATGCAGGGGTAGATACATGTTTGAAACGTTGGGACGGGCTCTTGCACGTAACAATAATAATGATAATAATGAATAGGGAAACGGCTATTTACTAACTACAGCACTGACACATGTAATTTACAAACAAATTTCTAAAAATAATTAGAAAGAGGAGTAAGTGAAATAAAAGACACTGCCTAGGGCCTATATCTCATTGTCTGTTAGAAATGTTGACACCAATAGTGTCGTCTTTTGTCGCATAGCGCCGTAGGAAAATAATCAGAACACTTTGGAAAACTTCGGCTGTCCCGAGCTCCTGAGGTAGCAATAGTATCATTTATGGCCACATATCGCTCAACGATAAGTTTCGGAATAATCTACGGTAAATTTGAAAGCACCAACGCTTATTGCAGCTATAACCTCAATGTATTGCACCAATACCATTGCACTTATACAGATTCATAATATGTTCATGATGATAACTGTTTTAAGGGGCAAAATAAATAATTTTGCACTAATTACTCCCCGTGACTGCAATTTATAAGCAGCGCAAGATTTAACTATTTTCGCAATTCTGTACCAGAACACTGGTAGGGGCGACGTGATGCAGCCCGAATTGCCAGTCAACAATAGACTTATTAAAATACTCTTACAGTTACACTACTACGGACATGAATGATTCTAGGGCCTTAATACGTTGTTTTCAAGTTCAGTTTGTTTGTTATTCTAAATGTAGGGAATGGAGAGCGTTGTCCAAAATATCAAGTGGACATTGTTACCAGCAGGGTTTCAAAGTGTATGTATTATTTGGTGCAATTAGGAGGAACGGTGTAGATTTGTGATGAAGGGCCTAAATGCAGGAAATGGAGTGGTCTGTCCGAAATTTATAGTGGACAGTGTCACCCGCAGGGTTCCAAAGGGTAAGTGTACAAAATGTGATTCAGATCGGTGAAACAGTGTAGATTTGTGCCAATGGACCTAAATGCAGGGAATGGAAATTTCAAGCAGACAGTGTTACACTCAGGGTTCCAAAGTTTAAGTATGTGAAATTTGTGTCAAAGGGCCTAAATGCAGGGAATTGAGTGGTCTGTCCGAAATTTAAAGTGGACAATGTTACCCACAGTGTTCCAAAGGGTGTGTATACAAATGTTGGTTCAAATCGGTGAAACGGTGTAGATTTGTGCCAAAGGGCCTAAATGCAGGGAATGGACCGGTCTGTCATAAATTTCATGCAGACAGTGTTACTCGCAGGGTTCCAAATGGTATGTATACAAATTTTGGTTCTGATCGGTGAAACGGTGTGGATTTGTGCCAAAGGGCCTAAATGCAGGGAATAGAGTGGTCTGTCCGAAATTTAACATAGCCTAAACTATTCCTCTTGAATCTGCCTATCATATAAAAAAGAATTTTTCGAATCCGACTGGTAGTTCCAGAGATTAGCGCGTTTAAACACACAAACACACAAACTCTTCAGCTTTATAATATTAGTATAGATTCTGACCCGGCCAAGCTCTCTGCGTGACTGACAATGCCCATGCGCTAGAATTTGAGGCTTGAAGTCTGTATGGTATCTCGATGCGCAGCCAGGGCCCACCGGCACAAAATCGTGGAGTTTACTCTACTCCATTCCAAGCCACGGTGAGTTTAAGCGGTGATACTGAACGCTATTAATCCCCAAGAAAAACATCACCACAGTATGACACTCATACAACTTTTAATTCTGTGATTGTTTTTGAAAACTTGTATAAACTAGTAGAGATGTATGGAGATATATTTACCCTCATCCCAGAAGGTCTGTGAGGCATTTTTCTAGTGGCTCACAACGAATTGAACAAGGGCTGGGGACCAGAAAATGAGCTCGACATTGTTTCCAACTATTTGTAACCAACTCCTCTATTTCATATTTCCTGTCGACCTTCCTTGATCAACTCCTGTTCTGTTCTGCCCCCGACGATATTGGAGTATCCGAGACCTACGCTATCGTTCATCTTCCTGCCTAGATAGGCCCATGCCTTTCCTCAGTTTTGTGGTGTCAGAGCTCTCCTATTTTCTAGCCTATTTTCATCTTAAAATTTATACGCTTATGAGATCACATTTTGTCCGTGAATGTGTGAATTTTTTCCTCTAATACATACTGAAACATGGTAAAGACTTTCTACTACCTTGTCCGACTGTGTCTGTCAAATTTTAATGTCACCAAACGAACATATTTCCCAATTCTCAATATCTTCTAAGCTATTGCGGCAATTAACCTGAAATTTCGCATTATGACAGAAGACTATAAAGTAAGTTCACGCGACATAATAATCCAAGCACAGTGGAACTAGGAATAGTAAATGTTTATTCTTAACTAGATACACTGGCGTCTAATATGATTCAAATGTTTTAAAAAATTCAGTAGGATGGCTGTGTGAAATTTTAATGGTCTTAATATGTCTATGTTTCCCATCTCGTTCGTATATTTAACCCCCATATAATAATCCTGGAAGTGGTTTCCCCACTTCTACTCCTGGCAAATGCCGGGATGGTACCTAATTTATTACCACGGCCGCTTCCTTCTCAAATCCCAACTTAATTACAAATACACACACTAGTAAGCCTACAGACATCACAGTGACACAGGTTATCAGACAACGTCTAGACATGACTACGATGTCGCAAAGCCCCTAAAGAATCAACAAAAACAATTACGAAAACTTTTGTTAATTCGTTTTAGTGGGTTGGGACATCTTCGACATTAGTCCCATTTACTTGGGTGTGTTTTCAATTTGTCTGATAAGCTGTGCTTCTATGTGTGTGACTATATTGATCAGGGTCGGAGAAGGTTTAGGAGCCCTGAGACTTGTAATAAGGTACTATCCCGTCATTTTCTTAGAAGAAGTGCAGGAAACACCGGGTAAATACCTCTTAGCCTACAGGTTAGCCGGGTATTCGAACCTCCAGTCTCCCGGCTTGCTGCAGCTCCGCATCGTGGCCACGGACAACGATTTAACGCGCACGGCTACGCTGCAGGGTGATCTTGTTTTTATTTTGATAAAGAGCGAAGTATAAGTTACAGTAGTTAATGCGAGTAAGTATTTTATCTGAGTGATCTCATTTAACAATGTCATGTAACTAATTTTTAAATCAATTACCATGACAAACTCAGCTCGTGTAGACAGACCGCTGCCATGAATTTGAGCGACAGCTCCATTCGGCCCTTGTGTTATAATTACTCGTCCATCGGTTTAGGCACGCACAAAAATGCACCTAGCTGGCCAGAAGCAAACGAAAACTTTATAATAAATCAATGGTATTTAAATAATAATAATAATAATAATAATAATAATATTGTTCTTACGTCCCCTCTATCTACTGAGGCTTTTAGAGACGCCGCGCGCCCGGGTGCCGGAATGTTCCCTGGAAAGGTCAGTGTGATGAACACATTGTCCTGACATATTACTGAGGGATGAATTTGGCGATGGGAGGAGGATAATAATTACAACTGTTACATGGCGAACTTAAATCGATTTGAATACGATCCTGTACTCAGTACGATGCCCGTTTACATGAGCAGATTCAGTTTGTATTGGAATCGATTTCTATACGGTATATAACTTATGGTGGCCAACCGGTAGCGATGTTGCTAACCCGTATTAAACAGAAAAACATAAAAGACGCATAATTACAAATCGACGTTTTTCTGACGGGTTGTTTGTAAGCAGGAAAAATGGATGTGCGGAAGATTTTGATGTGTTTTGCTTTAAACCAGTTAATGTTAATTTTAATAATGATAGAATGTTATTGTATTTACGTCCCATTTAACTACAGCGGCTTTTAGAGACGCTGGGGTGTCGGAATTTCGCCCC
This sequence comes from Meconema thalassinum, assembly GCA_946902985.2. Classification (NCBI taxonomy): domain Eukaryota; kingdom Metazoa; phylum Arthropoda; class Insecta; order Orthoptera; family Tettigoniidae; genus Meconema; species Meconema thalassinum. The sequence continues at coordinate 958,698,441 of OX336389.2, read as the reverse complement.
GAAGGGGATATTTAACTTGCCAGTAAATCTACTGACACAGCTACCTCACATTTGCGCAACTTCAAATGCCAACTGACTGCGCCAGGAATCGATCCGTCAACCTTGGGAACAGCAGGCGAGAACGTTACCGCGGTGCCACACAGTCAGTCTGATTGATATTTAAATAGAATTGAAATCATACAGTTGTATGCTGACATTTGGGTGAATAATTCCAGAGTAAGCCATGAATAGGCTAAATGAGCGCTATTCTCTCTCACAACTTCGTACAGGAGGTGAGTGGAGGGTTCGAGAATGCTTCGTAGTGCTCCTCCGCCCTCCGGCAGGAATCGCAGGAAGCAGAGTTGAAAGCAGAGTAGATAATTCAGTGTAGGTCAAAAGAGATTTGATAGGAGTGCCAGGAAGAACCAGCCACTGGTTAGGAAGGTCGGCAAGCACTGTGTATTCATCAGTCATCACTTCACAATGACAAACTAAGGAGAGGCGTCTTCCTCACTCCAGCTTGACGTAAACTGCGCAGCTGGCATTCACCCTCGAGGCGAATAGGCGACGATTCCGAGTTAAGATTTTATAATTGAGAAATGACGCAATTATAAGGCAGCGTACTCCCAGCTGGTTGAGGTAAGGTGAGCCCGGTGCAAAGTACATTCAAAACAAGAAATGTTTCATCTTAAAATCCTTATCACTACGAGACATTATTACAGTATATCATATCAATTACATTGTTCTTAGAAAAGCAACCAAACATATAGTTCCAATGGCATGAGAACATATAATGTTCATACAAACCTCAAAAAATGTTTTGCCCCACCTGCATTTTTGGGATCGTGAAGGATGTTCGCTTGACGAGTTGTTGTATGATAAACAGCCCTCCAAATGACGTGTGGCGCCACCTATTAGTGGGAGTGGGTTGAATACGAGCAGTCTCATATATCCTAGTATATTATATCCTCTTTGTTCAGAACAGTCCAGAAGAGTGCGCTCTTGCCGTCACTTGTCGACATAACATGACAAGACACAATCCTGTCCAGTGCAGTATTCAAACAGGCCTCAACTGGTCATAGCCTATTTTGACCGTACGCGCATAGTGACGTTGCGTCAACAAACGCCTCTCCGTGAGGGCAATTGCCGGCCTGATTGGTGTACAACATAGCGACTTTGTTAGAGCATACAGCCGCTATCGTATGAGACAAAGTGTTGAAAATCGTCCTCACAGTGGTCGTCCGCAAAAAAAAACATCAGCTGACGACCATTGAGTGCGTATCCGGTCTCACAGGAACCCAGAAGACACCACAAGAGAGCTGCATGATGAATTACGACAGGCAACTGGTAGGATTGTGTCTACGGTCTACGCAATCAGAAATCGTCCTCGTAGGGACCACCTACACCCAATACTTCCTTGGCAAGAAATTGCCTGCACACCGCAACGCCGCCCGTGGTAGAGATGGGCAAGGGAGCACTTGGACTGGACTCGGGCAGAATGGGAGTGGGTCCTCTCCAGGGACGAGTGCCGCATGTGTCTGCCGCCGGATAATCGTCGGAGAAGGTTTTGAAGAGAGCGAGGTACCGCCAGACGAGTCCTGTACGCCATCCCTCACGCCCAGCATGGAGATAGATCCGTCATGCTTGGGGCGGCATTAAGCATGGACGTCGAACACCACTCATCGTCGTAGAGGGTAGTCCACAATACCGGTGCAGAATCCTCGGTCCCATTCTTCAACTCTACCGACAATATTTCAGCGACAGATTCGTTTTGCGGGATGACAACGCGCGCCCACACTGCTCCAATCTCCCATAGGGAGGCCTACATCCATCGGATGGACTGACCTGCGGTGTCTCTGGGCTTGATTCCCATCGGACATGCCTGGGATATGCTGAAACAGGCGTTCGACGACGACCGCATCCTGCCCGACCTCAGGAGGACAGCTGTTGAAGAGTGGAACAGAATCAACCACGACTGCTTCTACTGCCTTGTGGGAAGCATGCCACGACGGATGCGATCGTGCTTTACTACACTGGGTGAAGTAACACCATACTGAGCAGCAGAATCAGATTCCCATGTTCGATAGGCGGATGCACGTTGCCGAAGAATAGTGTATGTGTTGAGCCTGTTGTTGTTTGAACGTTACATCAAGCGTGTTATGTTTAACGTAAAGTCTGTATTTGCTTCCCATACATTCACTAGGGTCGAGAGCAACCTAGAAACCTTAAATACCCGGTGGGGGCAAACCTTTTGAGAGGTGTGTACTACTACACACGTAAAGGTTGAAGCAATAAGAATGAAAGTACCAATTATTATTTATTCGAGGTCAGTTTCTTAGAATGCATGTTTCCACACTGGACCATCATTATTCATCAATCATCATCAACAAACAGCATGGTATATTGGAGTTATTTGGAGATCATGGGTACCCCTGGAACTCGAACTTGAATCCTCCCGTCTTCTCGATCAGTATGTAAACGAGATGAGAACTCACAGCTGTTACATCTGGATGTGAAACATACCTGAAAGCATGAGTGGTGTGTGTAAAACCATTTTCATTATCAGTCATCGATATTAAGCAATGTATGAAACTTCTTTTGATAATCTGAATTACTGTGTCTGCTGAAGCATGTGTAGCCGAGCATTAATGATTGCTGTCACTCATGATTGCAGCACTGATCTAGCATTAACAAGTAACGATGTTGAATCAACTCTCCTCGTCTCAAGTACCCATTGGACAGAGATGTATTATTATCGTAATCCCGCCCAAGTTTGCCTTCTGTAAATGTGATGCTCTTGTTTAATGCAATATCCATTAGCAACTTAAAGCTATGTTCTCAATTGCTGGAAGTTTCTGGGCTTAATTGAACTGACCCCTGGTTGTTTACTTAACGAAATCTCTCCGCAGTCATTCTCTCTGTTCAACATTCTCTCTCTGCGAAGTTACGACCTACATCAAGAACTGTGTATTTTTCAGTAGAGGTTAAGTTTCTGGATAACCAAGTTCAAAACATAGCCTATAAATTATAATACTTTGATGCTTCTTTGGAACATTTCAGTGGTATTCACCGTCATAGTCGCAATCCAATGCCCTACCATATACGATTTCAGGTCAATCATTTGTGTCCTTAATGAGTGCACGAAAGAGTATTAGAATCTATATATTTGAACGAGGATGAATATTTTCCTTCCTTCTCCCAGGCCTAAGTCAAGGATTTATGTCTGATTGTTCTCATCAAACCCAGGGCTAGAACCTATAATCTACCAACGACGAGAAATATATAAGTTTTATTTAAATCGCTTAAAAAGGTGGTACATATCTTAATGCCTCATAGGGGCAGCTCGCATTACAAGTGCACGAGTTAGTAAAGACACCATAATAACACAGGTCATCAAACAGTTGTCACCTCCGTAGCGTAGCGGTCAGCATGGTTAGCTGCCACCCCGGAGGTCCTGGGTTCGATTCCCGGCTCTGCCACGAAATTTAAAAAGTGGTACGAGGACTGGAACGGGGTCTATTCAGCCTCGGGTGGCCCAATTGAGTAGAGGGGGTTCGATTCCCCCTCAGCCATCCTCGAAAGTGGTTTTCCGTGGTTTCCCACTTCGTCTTCGGGCAAATGCCGGGATGGTACCTTCTTCAAGGCCACGGCCGCCTCCTTCCCTCTTCCTTGTCTATCCATCCTAAACATCCCTTATCTTCCCTCATGAGGCCCCTGTTCGCTTTGCAGGTGAGGCCGCCTGGGCGAGGTGCCAATCCCACCTCACCAGTTGTATCCCTTCCGATTCGATGTTCCCAGCTCTAGGACACTGCCCCTAGAGGCGGTAGTGGTGAGTTCCCTCGCTGAGTCCGTGGGTTCCACCAACCTGGAGGGTAAAAAAAAATCAAACAGTTAATACACACACCCAGGTACTCGGGGATGATGACCACGATTGATTATTCAGTCCCTCCTCTTGGGACTGACAGCTCCACACTCTCAGCACGGATTGCCAGGATAGCGCCTTATTTCAAGTCCCAATCCCCATAATAATTATAGTTCCAAACACACAAGTTATCAGACAAATTCCAACACACAGCCATGTACACGGAGCACGACCATAATGAATACAGGCCGTTAATGAAGAATAATATGTCCTTCAGAGATGCTCTAGCGACCATGGCTGAAGTGACTGTGTGCGTACACAAACATCCTTTCCTGATGCCCTCATTTTTCGAGGGTTCAGACCTCTTGGTATCCTCCAACTATAGTCAAAGGAGATTTAAGGGGCAGGGTGTAAGTGTAGCCCACCGTGCACACTGCAAACTACAGTAGCTAATATTAGGAGGTCTATACCCCCAGGGAGTCAGTGACCGCGACCAATTCCAGAGCTGGTTCTCTTTTCCTGTATTATTGTTAAATTTAATTTATTTCATTTGATACGGACCATCTGTTCTTTTCCTTTTGTATCTGTCTTCCATGGCTTTACTTTCTTAGAAGTCTGGGGGCGTGGTGGCTCAGCGGTCTAGGTGTATTCCTCTCACCAAGGTGGTCCGGGTTCGATTCCCGGTCAATACATGTGAGATTTTCGAAGTGAAATGCCATGTCCTGTGGTTCGGATTCCACGTAAAAAGGAGGTCCCGTGGCTCATAATCACAAGATTCACGGTCACGCAAAACTACAATCTTCCTTCCTTCTTAAAAGTCTCTTAATCTACATTCTTCGAGGGCAGGAAATAAATTATTTTCTCTCTCGCTGCCTTGTTGGAAGCCATTTTTTAGCCTACTTTTCACATTTTGCAAAAATGAGGAAAAAGTAGACTTATGAGATCGATCCGGGAAAATGTCTGTCTGTCTGGCTGTGTGTGTGTCCCCCCCCCCCCCCCCCTATCAACTCCTAAACGGCTGCAGCAATCAAAACCAAATTTAGTATGAGTAAAGATGTGCACCGGAATATCTCACGTCCATATTTGAAAATGATGTCAGTGCTACCAACTGCTGAAAGAACGCACTAGAAATTTGAGCTCCATGTTGGATATCTCGCAAGGTGTGCATGGGAGCTATTCCAAAAGTGATACACATGCAGATAATACTATTTTAGTTTAATTTCCAGGAGGCCAATAATGACAGTGTTGCCAAAATAATTTTAAGCGTTCTGATAGGTCCAATGTTTAAATGCATATAACTTCTACACTATCAATTGGATTTCAACCAAATTTTGTATCTAATATCTGTACATAAACAGATATGATTGAGCGTATTCTTAAGAGCCACCAGGGCTGCCAACTGTTAATAATTGCTCTCTCTATTTTTTTAATCCAAATACCAATATATCAGAAAGTATGCAAGCCAACAGCTTTAAACTATTCACACGTATATTCTGACATTTTAGATTTATTTGGAGTAACTTATATACGTCAGTTCTACCAACATGATTATAAGCCTGCTGATAGTACCAATTTTTAAATACATGTAACTTCTTTACTATCAGTTCGATTTCAACCAAATTTCGTATGTGCTATGTGTACCATAACTGATATGTCTGTTAGTATTGTTAAGAGCAATCAGGGCTGCCAACTGTTAATAAATGCTGTCTATATTTTTTTACCCTAATATCAATATATCAGAAAGTATGCAAGCCAACAGCTCTATACTTTGCCCACGTATAGCACCTGACATTGTAGATTAATTTGGAGTAATTAATACAAGGCAGTGCTGCCAACGTGATTCTATGCCTGCTGATATGTCCAATTTTAAAATACATGTAACTTCTATACTAACAAATGGATTTCATCCAAAATTGGCACAACAAGATATCATAATATTTCAGATTATTTCTGACCAGCACACGCATGGTATTGTTGGCAACATGCTTTTACGCGTGCTGATAGATCCAGTGTCTAACTGCATGTAACGTCCATTGGACTTAACCTAATTTTGTATTCTGTACCTTAAGAGATGGAACTAAGAATATATTCAGTCACCAGGGCTGCCAATTGTAGTGCTCTATTAGGCTACATTATACCAGGTATATTTTGAACTAATTTGATATTTCGATATTACCAACTTAATTTTGTCATTATTCTAGATAAGTTCATATACTGTAGAATAATCATTGGCAATGAAAAGTAGGCTGTATAGTTCTTCACGGAACTTCTTGTTCAGTATTGCCTTAGTAATCAAAATGTAATGTTCTTCAGTTGGTCAACACGATTGCACCCAATTGTAGTGGGTGGTTCCCTAATCCTGAAAAATATGTACGTGAGATTAATAAATATTCGTAAGTATTTAATCTCATGTAAATATGTATAAGTATTTATTAATCTCATGTAAATTATTTTCAGGGTTAGGGAACAATCCATTACAATTGGATGCAATCATGTTGACCGAATGAAATACATTAAATTTCGTTTGCAATATAATGGTTTTCATTTCCCCTTCTAGTACGTAAGTTAGCTGTAAGTAAGTAGTTGGTAGTATCATTCTCATAATGTTGTTGTTCAATCATTTAGGGGTTTGGGATATCGTGGTCATGTAGCCCCGTATACTTGGGTGTGTTAAGGATATGTCTGATGACCTGTATTATTGTAGCCTCTGATGTAGTCTGTGTAGCCTATTTGTAATTGGGGCTAGGATTAAGAGGGGAGGTGGCGGTAACCTTAAGTTAGGAACTATTCCAGCATTTGTCTGCAGTGGAAGAGGGGAAATAATGGAAAGCAACTTCCAGGATGGCTGAGGTCGGAATTGAACCCACCTCTTCTCAGTTCTATCTCACGAGGCTGACTGTAGAACGTTCAAACTCTCAGATCAGAATTAAATTCCTTGGTAGAGCCGGGAATCGAACCCGCACCTCACGGATGACATCTAAGGATTGTAGCCACTGCACTACGAGGTGGTCAATTCTCATAATCATCCACATCAGATAACCTTGATGTTCCGTCCAATAAAGTAACATTCACCACCAACAAAATTGCTCGGTGATAATTATATTCACACCGCTCCTAAGCACGACCATAATGAATACAGGCCTTTAATGAAGAATAATATGTCCTTCAGAGATGATCTAGCGACCCTGGCTGAAGTGACTGTGTGCGTACGAAAACTCGTCTCTCTGTGCAGCCATAATCTGAACCTTACCGCAGTCAACACGTGTAAACTTGAACATTATGTACTGTAATCTGGGTCATTCCCCATCCCAATCTATTCCATCCTCCCGGCATTCTCAGCTTAATCAAATGCCGGTTTGTCGTAATACAATTCGAGTAAAACAACGCGGACCCAAGATAGTGCATGCACTGGTAATTTTAATTTATATTATCGTTACCTCAACCGTTTCACGGGGTTTAATTTTGTAACCATCAAGGGAAATTTGTTCTGTTTTTGGTTTAGTTAAATAGTTTTGCGCCTGCTTGCTTGATTAATGAAGGTGCACAAAAAGGCGACGTGTGTATAAATCACAACACAGTGTATATATTGTTGGCTCTGCTTTGCAATTACACATTAAAACGCAAGGTTCTGTAATTCAAAACAGATGATTGGCCTGTGACCTATATCATGAGTAGCAATATAAAAATTCCAACGTGGAGCAAATAAAAGTGGGACTTTTCGATACACGCTCATTTTTAACATCTGAACATTCGTATTCTAGTTACACAAGCTCATTGCTATTCTTTGTAAAGATTGCTTGACAATCGGTCAAAACATAAATAGGATCCAATTATCTTGGTCGATAGATATTAGTGTAATCTATTCAAAATAACATTTAGGATAGGCCTACCTTAAAGAAACACACAAATACAGGGCGCCCGAGACTGTTCTCCGCAGTGGGTACGTGCAGCTGTGAGTGGTTGAGTCATGAGTTTAGTTGGCTGCACTGCACTGTGTACTTCAAAGCGGGACTCTCCCGTGTGGGCTGTCAGTGTGAATTGCGATAAGCGAGCGAGCTAGCATGTCTTCAGTGTGTATTACAGTAAGCGAGCGTTCAGTGGAAGAGTGCAACAGTATACAGGCGGTAATGTTTATTACTGAAGAGAGATTTTTTTTGGTGGAATACGTTTTTCGCGAAGGCGATCGGTTTACAGAAAATGAAAAATTAAGATTTCAGTGCGCGGTTTCCTAATTCAAAGTGTCCAAAACCGTTATGCCGTTCGGGATTTGGTAAGTAAATTTCGTGTGACTGGCTCAGTTCACGATGTACCAGGAACAGGCAGGCCTACGCTTTCAACAGACGAAAAACTTCATGAAATCTCCGATATAATGCTGCGTAGTCCAATTAAATCAACTCGAAAATTAGCTCAACAAACAGGAATCTCTAAGTCGACAGCACATAAAGCTGTAAGAGACAAGCTTCAGTTGTTTCCTTATAAAGTTACCGTGGTTCATGAATTAAAACAAACTGATTACGGAAAAAGAGTGATGTACTGTGAATGATTCCAGCATCTGTTATGAATGGCTGCCGTGATTACAAAGTTTACTGTTTATATGTTATGATGTAAGCGGCAGCCGTGCTACCAACGTAACTGCTGTAGCTAGCTCGCGCAGACGCATGTAGGCGCTGCGGAGAACATTCCCGGACTCACTGTAGTACACTTATAAATTGTACAATGAACTACACTAAAGGCAATAGGATTGACTTGGAACGATCATAACTGTTTAATGAGATTTGAAACTATGACCACAGTCAGGGTTTTAGCCCAATTGCCGGTGGCTTCGTCGGCGTAGTCGGTAGCATGCTGAGCTTCTATGCCCAAGATCGTGGGTTCAAACCCAGCCGAAGTCGTCGGATTCATTAGGAGCGTTAAAAATCCCTCAGTATGCCTTCCTTTGGAGGGGAAGTAAAGCCGGCGTTCCCATGTCATAGATTTATGGCATGAAAAAGAACCTTCCACTAACTACAATTGTGTGAAGCCAAATTTGTAGGTTAGATTTGATTAACGCTCTATTAGTTCCAACGTTCGCCGTGAGGTGCTGGTTGAAGTGGCATTTAGTAGCCATGTTCACATCTAGGTGTCGTTGACGGTAGAATTCGGAAGCAAAAGTAGGAACTACTTGAAATTGATCGTCTGCAGTTCGTACCTGAATTACAAACAACACACACTAATACAGCCATCACAATTAACACCGGTTATCAGACAGGTCCTACACACACCCAAAGTACACGGGGCTACATGACCACATTGTTGCAGCCCCTAAACTGAGGAACCAACCAACCCAATTGTGGTCACATTTTCAAGTCTTACAGAACCGTTATTTAAAAATAACTAGAGAGCCTGTGAGAGAATTCTCCTATGAGTATAAACCATCCGCCCGGCTTTATTATTATGCTGGCTCGATGCGACACAGTTCTGGTAGGGACTATTGCCTTGTTTATTTGTTTCAACGCTCTTTTAGCGGCTTCGGTGGCGTAGTCGGTAGCATGCTGAACTGCTGTTCCCAAGATGGCGGGTTCAAACCCGGCCGAAGTCGTCGGATTTTTTAAGAGCGTTAAAAATCCTTCAGTATGCCTTCCATCGGAGGGGAAGTAAAGCCGGCGGTCCCATGTCATAGATTTATGGCATGTTAAAAATCCTTTCACAGACTAAACTTGTGTAAAGCAAAATTGTTAGGTTAGATTTCGTCAGAACGCTCTATCAAAGTTCCAACGTTCACCACTAGGTATCATTGATATCTGGTGGTGAAATTTGGAACTACTTGAAATTGAACGGAACTTGTAGCTCACCCTTTAGGGTGTCCGCTGGAAGCAGCTACAGACTCAGGCGAGCCGAACATGTCCTCGGACACTCCCGGCACTAAAAGCCATACGATAAATAAATAAAATAACGCTCTTTTAAAACAAATTGTCGATATTTATGAAATCAGAGTGCAATTCGTCACTGCTGCTGGTAATTCTCTCTCTTTTGAATGGTCATTTGTCACGTTCGGTTACTTGTGAGCGCCTCATATGTATAGACTACCCGCCCAACTTTACTGGTATGCGGGATGGACGTGACACAGTTCTGGCATTTCTTCTTCTGGTTATAACATGTTACCATGTAAACTTTCGACCGTCTGTCATTGCAACCAGTTCATGACCATAAGCCAGACAAAGGAAATTTGACCCTGGGATTTATATACTGCATGAGGCCAAGTCCAGATCGTCAAATAATGGAATGTAATAACATGTATATCTAAGACTTTCATTATAATTACCATTTTTGACCCGTATTGAAATCTATAATTGCTAATTATGATTTCCACCTTTCAATACTTTTTTTTTTCACTTTAAATCACACGATACATGTTTCAGCATTTTATGCGTTCATCAGTCGTTCATACAGTAGTTTGCTAAAATATTACACACACATTTGACAACATCCTTTTACACTAACTAAAATCCTTTTACAAACGGAACATAAAATATCGGATTTTCGTCATGAGTAACGTTAGATATAAAATTCCTAAAATTCTTAAAATGCAGTTTCTTTATTGAAATCCGGAGTTAAACTCCTTCGTCATTAAAATCCTCGATGACTAGTTTCTTTTAGAAACTGCTATTTCATGATTCCCAGAACTGTGGAAGACAAAATAAAATGAACCCCATTAGAACAAGCATATATATATTTTATTAATGTGTCGGAAATCTAGTTCACTTTCTTTCACTTACCCTCATGTTTTGATGACTGGAAAATTTCCAAGGTGCGTGTTTTCAATGGTTATGTTTGTATTGCCTTTAACCAATCTTTCTCTTCTTGTTATGCTGTTGAGGATAAAATCGGGTTATTATTTAGTGAATGAACAAATTTAAATGTTTTGGAAACGATTGTTGTGGTGTCTGTGACAAATGACTAAATTACTTACCAAATATTGAATTGTTCGACCTGTGCTCCTCGTTGTGTGATCCGAACTGTACGGCACTGCACTTATCACAAGCTCGCGGAGCGGATGTAATATGTTGACGTGCTCAGCTGGTGAAAAATTAAAATTTAAAGTGAAAAATTAAAAACAAATTTTTATTGAAAGGTGGAAACCATAATTAGCAATTATGTAATAACATTGTTTACTCAGTGACGATATTAAACATGAACATGAAAAAATAACACTCAGTTGTTATAATTTCACTAAAAATAATCTTAATACTAAGCCTTTCAAATATAAATAAGCCAATCTACTACAAAGTTACGAACCATCCCAGTATTTGCCTGGAGTAGAAGTGGGAAACCACAGAAAATCACTTCCAAGATGGCTGAGGTGGAAATCAAATCCACCTTCAAGCCGATGTCTTATAACTTCTGTTCTCAGGATATCTGGTGGTGACACTCAATTCGGGTTTTCCTGCCGCTTCCTAGCTTTGTGGGCCAGCTTTGCTGAAAATGCAATACAATTCCAAGAGAGAGAGCAACAAAATGAAACATGTTTTGAATTCCTTCTGCTGCGCGTCTCTATTGCTAGCAAAGTGTTACGACTTTTTTCGTTCTTGGACAAGTTTGAATACTTCATGATCATACGTCAGATATCCGTGGTCAATTCCTCCAGTCCAGTGAATCATTGTAAACTGACCACCTCGTGGTGTAGCGGCTAGTAATAGTTGTGTTATTTGTTTTACGTCCCTTTTAACATATGTGGCTTTTAGAGACGCCGGGGTGCTGGAACTTTGCCCCCAAGGGGAACTTTAACGTACCAGTAAATCTACTGACACAGCTCCCTCGCATTTGCGCACCCTCAAATACCAGCTGACTGTGCCAGGATTCGATCCTGCAAGCTTGAGAACAGCAAGTGAGAACGTTACCGCTGAGCCACGCAGCCAACTGCTAGCACCTGGAGGTCCGAGTTCGATTCCCGTCTCTACATACTCTAAATACTGAGCGATGTAGAGTGAGTTCTGAGGGCTGGGACGGGTACACTCCGCCTCGTGAGACAAAACTGAGAAGAGGTGGGTTTGATCCCCTCCTCAGCCATCTTGGGAGTGGTTTTCTGTGGTTTTCCACTTCTACTCCAGACAAATGCCAGGATGGTTCATTACTTAAGGACACGGCCGTCTCCTTCCCTATCCTCACTTGACTTACACATACTGTATACACTCTATTACAGCCATCACTATTAGACAGTCGTGGCACGCACGTCTCCAGCAGTTTCTCTCTGGCTCATTAATGACGACGTTGATGATGATTCTAATTTGAGGGGAGTACATCTAGGTTATCTGCCGCCAATTATTGAAATGTCCTTCGTGTTTTCTGATAGTTTAATTTATCAGCTGTTCTCAGTACTTGGGAAAGGGAGGGGGGACGAAATTAACTCGCATTTTCGAAGTATGTTGAGGTCATTGTTAGGAACTTTATATTTTCTCTTGTCCTTCGTTTTTATAAATAATATCGTAAGTGAAATCCACAGCTTAGTTCAGTGTGGCCAAGCACAGGCCGTAGGGGTTATTCTGTAAGAATTCTGGAAACAGATTACTTCGTGACCAATTGTCAACCACCATAAAATTGTTTCCCATAGTTTTCCTCTAAGAATGAAGAGATCATGGCTTTCATGAAGCTACGCACACTTTTCTACCAACTGCTGAATCACTTCCTCTAATGAATACCTCTACAGGATCCCCTTATGGACCACAGTGCACAAAGACCGTCTAATCCCAAAATATCCCAATCTCTTTTAGATTTTATGCGCGATAGGTTACCAACTTGATTGTGTTCATAGGTTATAAGATGGACTATGAAAATGACTCTGTAACCCTTTGAATCCGATGCATTTTGTTTCCATCTGGCCACATAATCGTGTGGGTACATCATTTTTATTTCTTACTTGAGATCGCAGTTGGACCCCAGACCGGCCTGCATATCTTGTGTGGGTTAGTGGCTACATGAAACTCCTATATGAAGCTCTTTTTGTATTCCGTGGAGTTGTGAGATCTGAGTGCTTTCCATCCATGGACAAAATGGTTGCCAACAACCACCAACCTCGAGGTAAATACATGTATTAGTAATTAGATTCGTAATTAATGTAGCAGCTAATTAATAGTCAGAATATAAAATTAATACCTTAGCATACCATTTCAATACGTAATTTCGTATTTATGCTGCTCATACGAATCTAATAACAAATATTTACCTCAAGGTCGGTGGTTGCTGGCAACCATTTTGTCCATAGATGAATCGCAAACAGATCTCACAACTCAATGGAATACAACAGGAGCTTCATATTTGAGTTCCATGTAACCAGTAACACACACAAGGTATGCAGGCCAGTCTGGGGCCCAAAAGCGATCTCGAGTAAGAAATGAAAAATTTACGTACCAACACATTTGTGTGGCCAGGGATTGAAAGGAATAATGTTTGGCTCATTGTCTTGGGTGTGTCAAATAGCTTTTGTTTAAGAGTCTCATTTGTCATTTACAATCAAATATTTATTCTATCATAGCAATCACTTTTAACTCACCATCACCGCGCAGGTTGTATGATACCTCACATAACCTAACAGTTATTGTGTCAGTTTGGATTCAAATATTCAGCCGGTAGGGAGTGACCAGATGTGTTTTAGCTGAAGTTCACACATCTAGATCGAGAGAGTTGGCTGTGGTATTATGGCGAAAGCCTGGTAGTTGATTTGGCAACAAATATAGAGCAACAAGATGTTCAGTAAAGAACATATATAGCCTACTTTATCCTAAATGCATGGGTATAGTTATAACTCTTTGTCCTTTTCAAGGAGTATAATTGAATGTTGGTTGTAGTAGCTTGTTTAAATACAACATGCTATACGGATATTATACGTTGATTGATTGAATCCTCACCTGAATTATGTATACACACACAAATACAGTCATCACAATAACACAGGTTATCAAACGAAATTCAAATCTCACCCAAGTGCATGGGGCTAAATGTCCATGATGTCCATGCATCTCATCTGAAACAACAACAACAACAACAGCTTCATACCCAAATCCTTCCTCGTATAAGAGTACACACACGAGTAAGCCTACAGTACAGACGTCACAGTGATATAGGTTATCAGACAACTTCTACACACATCCAAGTACATGGGGCTACAAGACCATGATGCTGCAAAACCCGTAAAGTATCAACAACAACAATAGATGGTATATTGTCTTTTCACGGCCCGTGAATTGAAACTCAGCAATTTTTCTAGGTTTATGCCGTGTCTTGTGTGGGTTTTCGCCCAGGAACACCAAGTTAGCTCATCAGCGGGCTCGCTACTCATGTGGAGGTCCGGGCGCGGAACATTAAGAGCCCGCTGATGAGCCAGCTTGGTGTTCCTGGGCGAAAACCCACACAAGACACGGCATAAACCTAGAAAAATTGCTGAGTTTTAACAACAATAGATTCTACCGCGGATCAAGGACAACGAATTGTAATCGATGTAGTCGTGTGTTGAAATATGTGGTGTTAAGTATAAATATAATAATTTCGATCGCAAATACCCACTATATATGCGTAACAATATAACGTCTGATTAGTTATAAATCAATAAATTCCACCAAAAAAACGAAATAAAAAGAATTGTACCTGTCGGGATTAGAACTACGCATCTCCGGGTTACGAGGCAGAGTCGCTAGCACTGAGCCAAATGAGCTTTTCGAGTCGTTTGCCATACTTCTTAGCAAATAATGACATGCACTAAACGATTTCTTCACTGGAGTATATATTTATCAAAATCCATTTCATACAAAGTTTATAATATTTCTATCTGTAGGCTACATTGCATGCTACATACTCAAATTAGTGAAATATAGGTCACAACGAGAGATCATCTGCCATCTTGTGTTGGTAACTGACACGGCTCAGATTTTTAAAGACACTTCTGCTCTAAAATATTACGATATACACTTTTAATTTCGAACGGGCTACGCCCTTTAGAACAGTGTAAACGATTCTTGATTCGATAATCGGAACCGGTGGGTCCCATGTTAAGTATTATAAAGTTTGCATAATTCACACGGTCGCCATCCTGAAATGTTACGGCCGATGACCTTGTATTTTGGGCACGAGACGCGTCCCATATTAAGGTATCTTCATAACAAATTTGGTAGAGATCGGATGATTAGGTTAGTCGTTATGTGATTTTACGTTTTGAACGCTTGAGTGGCCGCCATTCAGTTTTGGTAAAGATGGCGGCGATATAAAATATGACACTGAAGTGCCCTTTGCTAGTGCTACCTCTGTACCAAATTTCGTTCAATTCGGTTTCACCGTGTTTGAATTGATAGGGGGGGGGGGGGGGGTGCAGACAGACATGCAGAGTACATACACACACATACACACTCAGACACGCAGTTTTTGGCCCTGTGTTCATCTCATAAGTCTACTTTCATTTTTTCAAAAATCGAAAGTAGACTAACAAATACTATCTCATAATAGTACATTATGCAACGAGCCTATAATGGCAATAATTAAGACACAAGTATGTTTATAAAACGAGCGTATGCGAGTTTTATAATTTCCATACGAGTGTCTTAATTACCATTATAGGCGAGTTGCATACGACTGTATATGCTCGACGATAATTATTATAACTATTTTATGTTCGAACAAAAATATTCATTAATATCTGTCGATATTTCGCCAGTTTTGTGTACTGAACAGCGCGCATGAGACGCAGGGAATGCCTTGTATTTGACCATGGCCACCTCGATTACTCTACTATGACACTAGACCAGGCAGTGTGATTTACATTAGAAGGCCGTGGAACTCAACGCACCTAATTATCTAATTGGTCAAACAACTGTTTCTTGAGCTCTGATTGGTGGGAGAAACTGTTTCATGTTTTAAAAATAGTGTTATAATGAGCCTCATTATAGTACAGTTTTCTGGCAGATAATAGTGTTACGGCTGTGAGTTTGTGTCATCGCTCGCCGCATGAGTCACAACTGCCCCAGGGCTGGGCTGTGCCTTGCCTCGAGTATTGCGTGCCCCGTATGCAACAGGGCTACTAGGACAAAGGGATGGTCCAGAATGTTCGTGACCCCACCAGCGAAGGAAATGTCGAGAAGCCGTGTGTCCTGGACGATTCTAGAATTCATTGAGTCACCAGCGTGCTATATAAGCGGCTTCAACAGTGAGGGGACGGAGTTTTCTGTGGGTGTGTGTTTTTGAGCGAGTGCGACAGAAGTGTGGTGACGAAGTGCCGTGCGAGTTACGAAATCCAGTGGCATTGTTTCCCCAGCTTGTGGACAGCGAAACAGCGGGTAGCGGATTACCGTAAGTAACTTTAGTTGGTGTACATGAGGAAGAGGGGCAGGTAGTTTCTGTCAAGGCCACCGGACTTATTAAGACGGTTTAACTTCTGTGGTTTGTTGACAAGTGAAAGGGGCAAGAGCGCTCAAGGAAGAGACTTGAGGAAACTGGAGTAAGGTTCTAATTGTCTGTAATTGCTGATGAGTGGTGTATGTTCTGGCCGCAATAAAGTTAATTATTTCATTTAAAGGAACAACCTGTGTTGTGCTTCAACCCACCGTAATCCAGTTAACAAAAGTGCCACTAGGGGGGTGGCACGTAACAACTGGTGTCAGAAGTGGGATCCGCCGGCATCCGTCTGTTGGTCGTATCGGGTCTTCATTCGGTCGGTCTGATCCGCAGTTTCCTCCTCGCGAACGCGTGCACGTCCTCCAGTTGGTCGACCAGTTCTTGACAATACTGGCTTACCGGGACCGGATCATTCCCAGGTCGGCCGAAGGCAAGATCGACTGGTAGACGGAGTTCCCTCCCAAACATGGCCCGGGCTGGTGTGCACCCGGTGGCTTCATGCACGGCGGCGCGGTAGGTCAGGAGAAATAGAGGAAGATGTCTGTCCCAATTTCTCTGGTGCTCGCTGACGACTATTCGGAGATGGTTCTCGATGGTGCGATTGAATCGCTCGTGTTTTTGAGCGAGTGCGACAGAAGTGTGGTGACGAAGTGCCGTGCGAGTTACGAAATCCAGTGACATTGTTTCCCCAGATTGTGGACAGCGAAACAGCGGGTAGCGGATTACCGTAAGTAACTTTAGTTGGTGCACATGAGGAAGAGGGGCAGGTAGTTTCTGTCAAGGCCACCGGACTCATTAAGACGGTTTAACTTCTGTGGTTTGTTGACAAGTGAAAGGGGCAAGAGCGCTCAAGGAAGAGACTTGAGGAAACTGGAGTAAGGTTCTAATTGTCTGTAATTGCTGATGAGTGTTGTATGTTCTGGCCGCAATAAAGTTAATTATTTCATTTAAAGGAACAACCTGTGTTGTGCTTCAACCCACCGTAATCCAGTTAACAAAAGTGCCACTAGGGGGGTGGCACGTAACAATAGTCAGGGTCGAACATAAAATATCATTTTGTTTTAGTTTCTGGAGAAGCATATTTACGCATTATCTGATAAGGACTAAAGAGACAATTATTTTATTAAAGAAAGCTTTCCCATCACTCAACTCAAATTTGTGTTAACCGACTGGAAATCCTTCTTTAATAGAATTAGGCAAGACTGAAAAATGGCTTAAATCACTTCAAAAGAACGTTGAAATCACCGACGCACCCTGTTTGGACACTGATGGATTGTGCACATTTCCCGCATGTGGTATTTGTGTGTGTGTAGTTGGTACTATTTTTTTTGCAATGTTCTTATTGGTCGAGAGAGAGAGTTACTACACCGAGAAGAAAAATGGTGGCAAGTCACCTGGAGTACAGTGTACCGCAATTTATGTTGTTTACAGTGTACATATTTATTATATATACTAGTGGTCCCGTGCGAGCATTCGCAACGTGAATGTAGGTTTATGGCGTAGTAGGGAAGAATGTGGGAGAACGAAGTTTTAAATATTGAAGAAATGTCTTTATTGTTGTTAAACTTCATACGTACATGAGAAGAACACAAAGAATTATGTAGAACAGTGTTTTGTACATGTCACAGCACCTCTTTGTAGACGTTACAACGAATTAATCGGTTATTGTTTGCTCGGTAGTTTCTTCTACAGCAATTTTTACATTTGCAAAGGATTGAACCCTAGAGAAAGTCTTGGCGAGACCACACCGGAACCATCTGCTGAGAGACTCCTCAGCCAGCAGTACGCCACGCTCCCGCCAGATGGCTGCCGCCGCCGCGCTGCCCTGCGCTCTAGCGGCAGGCTCGCCTAGCAGTACGCCGCGCTCCCGCCAGATGGCTGCCACGGCGCTGCCCTGCGCTCTAGCGGCAGGCTCGCCAGGTTACGGTTCTCCCATTGTAAATGTACAATTCTTAAGGTATTTATTTAATTGTGAGGCATTTAAAGAGGAAGTGAGTGCATTTCGGGCACACATGGGTTATGCGGAACCTGTAGGTACTCCATATGTGTAGGTTGGTGTTAAGGGACATTAGGGCTGAGTTTTTCAACTTCCACATTTATTATCAGAATGAGTTGAAATTTAAACTGCATACTTAGAATAGTAACACTAAGTCACATACAAAATTTGAAAACAATTGGATGAAATGTAATTGATTTTTTACTAATTATATTATTAAAATATACCGTGTGATCAAAATGCCCCATGCGCATTAGCAATTGTGTAAAACGCTTGATATTTTTATTACATATACATAAAACTATTATAAATATTATAACATTGAGACATTTCAGGAAAGTGACACATGTATGGTGTCAGATTAATTTTTTCTTTATGTGCCATCATGTCTTATAAATTTTGATAATTTTTCATAGTTTTTTAATTTTTTGGTCTGTAATTTACAAAAAGGCTAGAGATATTGCAATGTTATCTTGCAACACATGCGTTTCTGCATATCCAGTGATTTTTTAAGTAAAATTGGTGAATACCTCATGCACATGGAGCATTTTGATTACCTAAAAACGATGTTCGGAGATAAAAGCATTTTTATAAAATCGCATACTATATTAACCAGTTTGGCTCACCCAATGATACTTTTGAGGAAAAAATGTGAAAAATACAATGTTTTGTTGTAGAGATAAAGAGCATGGAGACCTTTCGTTTGAGTTATCCTACGACTCTCTAGGATTTCTAGTTTTAAAAGTATAGCCTACTTTCTATGATTTGCCTTCCATCTTCTTTTTATGCAGAGGAAATTTAAAAATGTCGCTGAGCGTTTAAAAATGGCGGTGCATGAAAATTGTTTTACTGAAATGATCCACAGGGGTCCAAAAGATACATATATGGGAAAAACAAAAACCAGTTATTTTGTTATTTTTGCCTAAAAACTCAGCCCTAGTGTCCCTTAACAGGACCTTGGTTTCGGTACAAAACTGGAATGGGACCTTAGCAGAATAATATAGAGAGGATTTACAGTGCTACCAGAGTGTTTTTATTATTACCTTGGGCGTTGTGCTTAAGGCCGGTATGGTAACAACCACACACAAAATAATAACATCGTATTCTTCCTCGAATTAAATTCCACTGACCTTCTCCTTTGTGTTACCACAATAGCTCTTTGAATGGTATTTAGAGTTTGACACGCAAAATAATGGTCTCATTGCGTGATGACTGCACACAACATGATGCTTGGAAACGAACTACTAATCGATTCCTGCCTTGAAACTGCTCACTAATATGAATGTTGTCAACTTCACGTAGTCCTCACATAAACTTTATTAAGATGAAAGTATAGGCTATGACATACTGCATTTTTCTTTTCAGCGAGGTCTTCACTGACCGTCGCGTCATGTGGTTGGCTAACATAACGTTGTTGTTTTTTGTTATTTTTTTAGGGGTTTTGTGACATGATGGTCATGTAACCCCGTGTACTTGGGGTTCTCGTTCTCCAGAACGAAAGGTTAAAATATATGTTTAACACACGACTTTAACATGTCATTCCTGAGAGAACAAACCCTCCTATTTTCATACACAGTAGCAATGTGATTCATCTCATTCCTCATTAACTTCCAACCTTATGTTAGGTACCATCCCGGCATTCGCCTGGACTAGAAGTGGGAAACCACGGAAAACCACTTCCAGGATGGCAGATGTAAGAATCGAACAAACCTCTTCTTATATTTTCCACACGTGGCTGAGTGTACCCCGTTCCAGCCCTCAAACCAGATTTAAATTTCTTGGCAGAGTTGGCAATCAAACCCGAGCCTTTGTGGTAGCAGCCAAGAATGCTATCCACTACGTAACGAGGTGGACGGGGTAACATAACAGACTTCAACTTAATTTATTAGAAAATGCTTAATCGCAATGCATTGAGCGGTGAAAACTGCAAATTATGAACGGAAAACTTGCAAAAGTCTGTTCTATCTTTAAAACCTTTAGCGCTGGATTATACAATTGCAATTTACTTTAAATTTGGGACATGTCGTCTTGGTTGATATTGGTCGTGATTGTCGAATGAGTAACCCTACACTGAATAATTGAACATTTCTAAGTTTCCCACTGATGCAAACCACGAAGGTTTAAGAAAAGAACACTAAACAGTAGACCTGCCACTGCCAACTACCAACATTAAGCTACTTTTGCTTGGAAAATGAGAATTTCATTTCAAGTTATACAAAACTTATTGGCGAACAAAAAGGGCATACGATTTATTTGGCAATTCTATATCTATTAACATTTCTGAAATACAGTATTCCTGGATTTCATCAGCATCAATAACAGTTTTATTCACCAGTGGAGGTGAGACAATGTAAAGGTCAAAAGTGAAAACTTATTCAGGCTATTTTATCCACCACCAACGTGTGCCGACAAGCACTTGTTAAGGCTTAAGCTGGGGGCCGGAAAGCCATACCTCAGTTATCGCAGAGTGTTTGACAGCATTGGCTGGCTTCAAACTGGGTACCATTTTATACTCAGAGTTCATTACTTTATGGTCATGTTAAATTTATAAACTAGTGTGATGGCCACATACCATCACAATTGTTCTTGTAATCGTCCTTGCCCTTGTCGGGCGAACCGAACGCTGAACGCATATGAATAGTAAAAAACAGACTCTTGGATGGCGATTTTAATCACTACCCATATTTCAAAACGCACATTTGACAGGCTGGTTTGAGGGTGCTTACAGTAACGCACCATGTAGCTTAACGTTTACCGGTCATATTCTTAAATTTAATATAACTTTGTTTTATTTGC
Organism: Meconema thalassinum; assembly: GCA_946902985.2. Lineage (NCBI taxonomy): Eukaryota > Metazoa > Arthropoda > Insecta > Orthoptera > Tettigoniidae > Meconema > Meconema thalassinum. The sequence continues at coordinate 958,677,454 of OX336389.2, read as the reverse complement.
ATTGCTAATTCAACTGAACCTCAGGCATTACTGCGTCTCCTTCCCACTTTATGGGTTTAAAGATTACCAACCTAATTGTCTAGAATAATGGGTTTAAGGGTTGCATACTGAGGCCGAAATCAAAGGATGAAATCAAGATATCATCAACTGCTGTGAGGAGCAAGAGACCTGTATCATTAGATTGTTTAATAATCCCTTCAGGACAATATCATGGCACGTTGAATTCACCAGAACGAAAGGTTAAAATATATGTTTACCACACGATTTTAACAGGTCATTCCTTAGAGAGCAAACCCTCCTAATTTCTTACACAGTAGCAATGTGATTCATCTCATTCCTCATTTCATTTGCATGTATGTGATCAAATGCAATTTATTACTAGTGACTCATCGTCCACAGGTAACACTGTCGTAAGTAAATGTTTGGTCATGCTATCTTATTGCAGCTTAAGGCAGAGACTACTTAAGTTCTGACCTGAAATTATCAAATAATTTCCTTCTGCCGTACAGTATAAAGGAAAACATTAACTTACAACCTATTACCAGCAGTCATTTTCCAGCTACGTAGATCCCTTTTCCCTTGATCTTACGAATTTAGAAAATTTGCATGGTCAACATAGAGAATTTCGTAACGCAATTTGTAAGAAATACACACATCAAAAAAAGTTTTGCATCACCTCGGTTCCCAGATCTCCGGCATATAGACGTTGACTGTGTATTGTACCCATGTGAGTAATCTCGATGGTAAATATGCAGCTGCCTCCAGCTAGCATCAGGTCTCAGGCGCGTGCCGTTCCCCCAAATGAGCAGTGCATATTTTGGATTTGAGGCTATAAGGTAACAACTCTACAATAACAAGGCACAACTCTATTCTAAAACTTTAATTCAGTGAATAAAAATCATGGCTTCAAACACAAAAACAATCCCAAAACCAATCAAAAACAAAGCAAACAAAAATTTACTTCCACAATCCACAAACAAACAAAAATGAAATCATAATAAAGTCATATTAAACCATAAAGCTGTACCCTTATGTGAACTACATAAAGATATTCTAGTGCGCTGATGCACCTACGACTTCAATACAAACTGTACATTAACATAACAGTCATACAATGTGACTTCTTTAATATCACAAATTAATTATTCCTTAAACCTCTTGGTTTTAACAATTATGTGTGCCGTGCGTGTTTTGATTTTTCTCTTCTCACCAAACAAATGCTTGCATGCATTTACCTATTCGGACGTTGCACCGCAATCAACGTGCAACTCCATAATTATGTAAGCTACCCCTCCACTTCCTCTATTTATATGGTTCCATTGCAGGCTGTATGTGATTCCTACATAAAACGTTACGTTATAGCTTGGGTCGGATGGTACAATAGATTACCTCGCTCTCGTGGCGATTGGCATCTGGTAACTAACTTCAAAACTTGGTTTCAGTGACAGTACAAATACATCATCTAACTATTCGTCAGATAGCTAAAATAATGAACCATCAGGATAATCCATAATTATCCATGTGTTCCTAAACCACATGGCTACATTACTCAACATAACAATCTTTCATTATATGTCATTTACCAGGGTCTAAAATCTGTCCCTTTCAACTTGCCTTGACGGCTCGAGTGCCCCTGCAGACCCTTGGCTAGAGGAGTCGGCACACAATAGAAAGTGGGATGGGTGTTCCACCAATTACCTCGACCCTCCTTAAAGGTTTTGAATGCTTTCCTCTCTAAGCAGTAAAGATTTACAAGACAAATACTGTCGTCTGACCGACACACATATCCCAAAGGATCTTAATTGACTATTATGCAAACAGGTATTGAATGAGCTTTTTAATTACTCCTACACAGAGGATATAATAATTACTGGCCTCACACGGGTCCATTCAACATGAAGGTTCGGGGTTCGTAATGCATTAGTCTAACGGGTGACCGATGTCTCAAGTAAAATATAGGCGCTCACTACAGCTGTCGCCATGAGTTTCGCTACCACGAGCGGAATAACTCATTAATAAGTTCTCGGGAAATCATAGAGTTTCGAGGTGTCCTCGTTCTCCTCGTCTCTATCACAGGATCCCAACCCGGAACACTTTCATATCCTTCCTCAGAGCTAGGGTACACACTACAACTCTGGCATAAAATTATATCTCCACTTATGCCCATGACATAGGAGATTTCATACGTAGAATAGACCATCTGGCCCCTACTCAATGCTACGACCTCCGACCTATATTATTAAGAGAAATCTAACAATTACTCTATAAGCTTCTCATATAAGCTGCAAATTCAATTCACTAAAAGCTCTTTCATGCCTGGCATCATTACTGAATATATGCAATATTCTGATATAAAACTTCTTTCCTTAATTACTGTAACGTAATCTTACTGTATCATCTTACTGCTTAGATTGATAAGTCTTGCAATTAGCGTAAATCTCTCGCTTACAACATTTATTTGTTTCCTGATGTGTTCCTTCATACTTTTAATATTCATTATTATTATTACCATTCATCTCACTGACATAAATGACCAAAATCATTACTTTATTATTCTTATTAATCTCACTGACATAAATGACCAAAAATCACTACTTTATTATTATTCTCACATAACTTTACCAAAAATATCCGACACAGCTAAACGTCTTAAAATCCGAACAATCGCGTTCGTTACATTTACATAACTGATTGCCATTCTTAATTCATAGTGGGAATAATTACTCCACTTAATGATGCAAATTAACATCTCAACTCTATAAAATCAACACAATAATGATTAAACATAGAGGATCTGCCTCCTAAACTGATTTTTACTGGCATCTTTAAGGAATCACAACATGCAATGGCCCATATTACTACATAATCATAACTTGTGGGGTACTTACATTTCTATAGGCGTCTATGGTGGCTCCAACCAATCATATTTCTCCATGTCGCCTGCCATTAGCAGGTTTAACGCGACATATTCATCTTGCAAACACACATTTTATAACACATTTTTTTCATCAACAACACGACACGTTGCATAACTCTCAGGAAGCTATTGCTCCCACACATATGAAACACTTATCTAATCACTATTTTAAAGGATATTTTACATATGTTGTACACTTAACACACGTCACTTTATACACTTTTCAATGCTGAAATTCCCTAGCAAATATCGAAATTGCAGGCGTCTGCGGCATCTCCCGTGCTCCTATCAATTCCTGATTGAAAGTCTGGTTTACCTGCTTTCGGAATCCACCAACAGTTTTTATATTTCCTACTCCTACGGTAAGCGTCCTGCGTTGCATAAATATGCTAGCTCCCGTACATGTGTTATCATCTGGTACTCTCATGACATTACCAAACACGTCATAGAGTTTCATTTAGCGCATACCATCGTATTTACACATATACGATCAGTCAATACTATACACATTGCGCTTAACACAGTCCAATACTTTACACAAATAATTATTTACAATAGTTCTGCCATTAGTCTTATACGGTGCTTCGTAACTGAACACGGCATAGTTCGTACTGCTGATTATGCATATAGCACGACTATTATTCATAAAAGCTTATAAAATGCTTCATTTACATGTACCAGTCTTTGTTCGGCGTCTATTATGAGTAGAACCGCCATGCGTTCTGCCTTGACGAACTTGCTTCAAAGTGGCTGTACCTGACTGAAGATTCACTTGAAGACTGCTCGTACCTTACTTGAAGACTGCTGTATACTGCTTACATACTGCCTCGTACTGCCCTCGTACTTGCTGCATACTGATTGCAACTTACTGCAACTGTGCTGCACCTGGGTAACTTCTAACGTCGTGAAGACTGCGTAAGACTGCAACTTGGGCTGTAACTGGGCGCAAACTGCACGTGAACTGCGCGTAGACTGAGCTTGAACTGAGAGAGACTGGGTTTCGACTGAGTGTAACTGATCCCTCCTCCAAGGGTCTACTCCCTTATATCAGATTCTCACTGAAAGTAGGGCGAAATCTTCCCGCGAAATCTTGGCTCCTCTCACAGCGTGAATCTGGTCTCCAAACCATGATCATTGGGTTCCTCTTTCTTCACAGATTCCAAAACTATCTGCGTGCAAAGGAATCGCTCGTCCAATTAATTAATATTAATTCCTTTCTCCATAGCGTGGGACGCTATCTTACGGGTATTCCCCGGCAACATTCTCAAATCTATCCGCGCACAATGGTCGTTTTACAGTCCTTCCGCACATCATTAAATATGCCCCAATTTCGCAGGTAAAAGGCTCTAAAATTAGCCTCCTGCCAAAAGATTCATCTGTGAGCAACTCTCATCTCAATTCGTTGCTCCAATCACGAGTAATCAATGATTTTCCTGGGCATCTCTCCTCCCACTCCTCAAATCTATTCTCCGTCGGGGAATAACTGGGTCATTATTCAGGCCTCCCCCTGCTCCAGACGACAGAATGGGGTCACAGAGATGGACATGGCTCCACTGGGCCCCACCCACAATTCTGGGCTAATTTGTAAAATGTCAACTCTGTCCTCTTCGTGCTTCAAGCCTCGTATAGCCTACACCAAGTAGTCTAATAATGCTGTAATCTGCTCATTATTCCCTGCATTATTTTAATAAATAATGTCATTGCACCAAAAATCACACCAGTGATTAAATATACACTTCTTTCGAGGGGTTTTTACCATGAAACTGCCTCTACCGATCTCTGGTTCGTTCCCTGGTGGAACCTTTATACTGAGATCACAGTCTCTGAGAACCACGTTCGATTCCAGTCAGCATAACCTCCTCGGGTTCAGTATATTGTATCAAAGATACAGTCCCTTTGACTGATCATAGATGTCACTAAAACTGCTCAAAGATGTAAACAACCATGCATGAGCAGGGCCTATTAGACGGAGGGGGTACGACAGCCGATCAGTTCCAGTCATTCCACCAGGACGAAGGTACGCTGCTCATGTTGTCTGTAGTTCTACCATGCCTAGAAGGTCAATACCGCAGTTCGATCGCGTCCGCATTGTTACTTTGTGTCAAGAAGGGCTCTCAACAAGGGAAGTTTCCAGGCGTCTCAGAGTGAACCAAAGCGATGTTTTTCGGACATGGAGGAGGTACAGAGATACAGGAACTGTCGATGACAGGCCTCGCTCAGGCCGCCCAAGGGCTACTACTGTAGTGGATGACCGCTACTTACGGATTGCCGCTCGGAGGAACCCTGACAGCAATGCCACCATGTTGAATAATGCGTTTCGTTCAGCCACAGGACGTCGTGTTTCAACTCAAACTGTGCGCAATAGGCTGCATGATGCGCAACTTCACTCCCGACGTCCATGGCGAGGTCCAGCTTTGCAACCCCGACACCATGCAGCGCGGTACAGATGGGCCCAACAACATGCTGAATGGACCCCACAGAATTGGCATCACGTTCTCTTCACCGATGAGTGTCGCATATGCCTTCAACCAGACAATCGTCGGAGACGTGTTTGGAGGCACCCTGGTCAGGCTGAACGTCTTAGACACACTGTCCAGCGAGTGCAGCAAGGTGGTGGTTCCCTGATGTTTTGGGGTGGCATTATGTGGGGCCGACGTACGCCACTGGTGGTCATGGAAGGCTCCGAAACGGCTTTACGATACCTGAATGACATCCTCCGACCCATAGTGCACCCATATCGGCAGAATATTGGAGAGGCATTTGTCTTCATGGACGACAATTCTCGACCTCATCGTGCACATCTTGTGAATGCGTTCCTTCAAGATAACGACATCGTTCGACTACAGTGGCCAGCATGTTCGCCAGACATGAACCCTATCGAACATGCCTGGGATATGTTGAAAAGGGCTGTTTATGGACGTCTTGACCCACCAACCACTCTGAGAGATTTACGCCGAATTGTCGTTGAGGAGTGGGACAATTTGGACCAACAGTGTCTTGATGAACTTGTGGATAGTATGCCACGACGAATACAGGCATGCATCAATGCAAGAGGACGTGCTACTGGGTATTAGAGGTAGTGGTGTGTACTGCAATCTGGACCACAAATGCTGAAAGTCTAGCTGTATGATGGTACAACATGCAATGTGTGGGTCTCATGAGCAATAAAACGAGCTGAAATGTTGTTTGTGTTGATCTCTGTTCCCTTTGTATTTAAAGGTTCGGGAACTCTTGGAACCGAGGTGATGCAAAACCTTTTTTGATGTGTGTATATAGCAGTAAATATTACGGGATCAAAAAAGTTAACAATATTTATTCCTCAGCCTAAATAACGTTTCACTGATATCCGTTCAAAACCATACAGTTTGCACCACTGAAAATGTCAAAAATGCATGCCTCATCAAGATTGAACATATAATGGCTACATTCCAGTAAGCTAAACTTAGAGTATCTGCTCAACATACCTCATTTTGCTGACATCAACTCAATGGGCCTAATGAAGGACAATATTAGGAATTCGCCCTCACATAATCAGAAATGTTTGGATACAACGAAAGGTAATTACACACCGTATATGTGAAATAAGTCATAGTACACCAGCTCGTGCCCATCGGGGTATCACATTATTCGCCAAACGCGAAAGACTTACTCTGATTGGTGCCCGTTCTTACGGCTCGTGGCACCTCCCCATCACAATAAAGCTATGTTTTACAACTTTGCAGCTCAAACCCGAAAAGTGGGCAATTAAACTAGAGAATCGTGGAATAGCTCACGAGTAATTACATCCATTCAATTTAAGAAAATACCTGATTACTGGAGCAAATCACCATACTTGTCAATTTGAAGGCCCAAGGTGATTCCAGGATGACGTTGCTAAACACGTAGGCCTATATTATATACGTATATTATATTCTGTACGAGAATTGTCGGAAGTTCCTTCGCAGGGAGAAGTTTGCGGACAAAATCAATCCCACTTACTAGGATAGGGTATCACGCAGCCACATGATGTGAACACGTAGTAGGCGTTACGATCCTCCTCTAGAAGCAGCTTGATGCACTGCCAAGGAGGAGAAGGTTTACTGCCCTTACCGAGATGGAGTTTGACGGGTAGCTGTGATGTGGAGCTGCAGGGCACCAACCAACATCTCAGCATTAGAAGATCAGTAGATGAATCGATGCTAGGTTACAAGGGTTTAACGCGTGTGAGGTATTTATATAAGCAGCCGTAATTTATTGAAGAAAATGATTTATGGAGGTACTACTTTGTTTGGATTACCGATTAGTCTCAACCAAGCCTCCGGAATTAAAGTAACTTTCCACACCAACAGCTTGTGTTCCCTATGATTTCTGACAGTGGCACAGGACACTCAAACGTCTTATCTCTGAGGTCCCCTAACTAGACACGTTACTGTCAAGTCCCACAGGCTGTTGTCTTTATTAAAATAGAAGGCAGTGTACGTTTGACAGTTATTCACTTTATTTTTTATTTTTCTACATACCATTCAGAAGCCCTTTTGCTCAATATTAATGTGTCACAATAGTAGGCCTACAGTAAGAATTGTCTCTAACCCTAGCAATTAACTAAATATGTACTGAAATGAAACAATGTTAACTGACATCTCGCAAATGTTTCTCTGTGAATAAGAACAAACAATTAAACGTCAAAGTTCAATGCGATGGAAGGATTGATCTAAACGCGAAGCATTACAGTAAAACGTGCCTTCAGCGGACCCTTTATTAAACGGAAATATTTGACGGTCCGTGAACTTACGGGTAAAAAACGTGTTAAATTCCCTTCATTAAACGGAAATTGTGTTACGGGGACAACGGAAATCAAAATACAGTGAAACCCTCAAATCCGAATTAATTGGGGCCATAGCCTGTTCGGATTGGCCGAAGAATATCCACAACATAATAACCTGCCCTCGTTACGGTATAGGACTGTACATTGAGTGTTCATGCGACACCCACGCTCAATTGCCTTCGCGGGATGGTTTTTGTCACTTCGACAATTGAAGATAACTGATTTCAAGTGAAAGAATAAGTGATATTTTGAGTGTTTCTATTGTCATTTCATTGTTTATGCAAAGTGATTAACCTAAGGAATTACAATAACCAATTTTTCTGTTTTTAAATCCTGGATGAGATAAGTATGTAGGCACATTTCCACTTTGTTTGGTATGCTAACTGTGCTTCTTTGTTAATGCTTCAACTAGTTATGTAAAATAAGGTTATAATGTGGAATATATAATTGTTTTATGACTAAATAAATAAGATTTTCTTTTTTGCGTATGTTTTTCAAACTAAAAATTGTCGAAAAAAACTCGTTCAAATTACCCGGGATTTCGGATTTCCGGGGTTTGGATTTGAGGAGTTTCACTGTACGCATTTTAACGGAAAATGCCCAAGTTCCTGAGTGAAGTGTTTACAAAATTTGCAGGCACCTTCTGAATGCCTATCTTTCTACTGTAACAGCTGATGCTGTAGCTAACAAGGAATGTGCAAATAGGTCTTCCTTCTTTCGTTCTCCATCTTACACCGGTAAAAGTGTACGGGTAATTGCCCGTTTCATGTTCCCCAAGCCTTTCATAATGCTCGCTTTAATGAGCTGTCTTTGTCTCGGTCATTGCCAATCAGCTTAGAAGTCACCTTTTAACTGAGCACTTCACAACTTACATTACTGACATAGTTCGCCAGTAGACATAATGGCTTCGAAGACAAGAGTTGAGTTGATCTTAACACGAGAGTAAAAGTGATGCTGTATTTTATTAATTCGTAGCAGAAATATGTAAATACAACATTGAATGAGGTACGTACACCTTTTTATATTTTCTAAGTAGACTATGTCCAATATATGCATGTTCGTGATATCATTATCTTAGCATATACTTACCTCCATTAACCCTAAACCTGTCTTTAGCAGAAACATTTGTGAGTCTCGTTCGAATCCATTGATGCCAAGTTTACTACATCTCAAAGGGCCACTTAATCTTCCTTATCGATATTTAGCCGTGAACGAAGCCTATCTCACATAAGTAAGTTGTAGCTTTTTAGCTAGAAATTAGGAACTTTTTGCCAAATTTTAACCAGAACTCGGACAAGGATAAGTTCTCTATGTTCCTTTTTAGAGAAGTATCACTACTGAGATCATGTTCATTTAAATTCTGATATGATGGTTCAGGAGTGTTCTAGAATGGATTTTTAATCCAATGAAATTCATCAAAATTATTGCAAAAGTATTTCTTGAAATGTATTTTGGACATTATGAGATGATCAAGTAAAACGCCTTTTATCTTCAAAGGAAGCACCAGGTTATACCTGCCTTATCACTTAACCCATTGGCACCAAAGTGGGGAAAATTCCTACTGCTTCACATTCCATACTGTTTCTCCAGAACTCTGATTTACTCATGAATGCCTTCACTTTTCTTTAATTAGAGTCAGTTAAGAGAATAATATCTGTTAGCTACGTGGAAATCCATTGACAACTGAAGCCCAACACATCACGAGGTTTTCGTTAGGTTTTTAAAATTTGTATTCTAAATTTTAAACTAATTTTCTAATTGATTTGGGTTACCTTAATTTTGACGTGCTGGAAAGTATTCCGCCCCCAATTTCAAGCCCTTCTCTACCCCCTGCGCCTCTCTCCTCCATAGAGGATGCATCCCACAGTTTGGGAATCACTGGCATATATACAATATGAGAATCACAACGGTGCACACACTCGAAGCCATGATGACACGAACAAAGAACTCGAATCCATCTCTAGGTCATCCTAGATGTGGTGTTCCATGGATTATGACCCCTATTCAGGCCCATTTTGTCAGTACAGTTGGGTCAGTGACACAGATAGTCATAAAGATTCTATACCCACCAAAGTACGTGGGGCTGATGATCTTGATGTCTGAAGTCTCTCCGTTCATTTTTGCCAGTTTATTTAAAACCATACAGAATGCTCTGCTTCCGATATGTTATTTATCACTCACATAAAAAAAGCAGAACTTGATTCCAGTCTAGATAATATGACAGAGTGCACAATCCAATTGTACTTGTATTAAAAAAGCTTGTTATACAGTATTTCCTATGAGAGTATGTTACGTAAAAAAACATGTTATTAATCCCAGCTCCAAACTAATACAAGCTAATATAAGGTAGGAACTTCATTGCAGCAATGCGTGATGTGTAGGAAGGAAACAAATTCAAAACTATTACAATTACGATGATTTTGTTCCATCTCAAAGTTTATGAATATGTTTCGTACTATTTGCTATCTGTCCTAGATGGGGTTATTTTAGTCTTCACATGACTACAAACAATTACATCACCAGCCAGCAGCGTAGCCGTGTGCGATAAATTGCTCACTACGACTACGTTGGGGAGCTGATTTGCACTCAAAATGTATTGAAATTCAATCTTCTTTAAATAAGAAGCGATAATATTGCAATCAATTTCGACTTGAACTTAGGTGATTTCATCCTTATTTGTGTACTTATTTTAGTATTAATTGAAACCAAAGTAGTGGTATATTACTGTTAATAATATTATTGGAGGCCCGTGGCCATCCTGAGTGAGGTTTTACTCCGGTTTTACAACACTTCCTACAGGCACTGACACACACTTCTACAGTCACCACAGGAACACAGGTTATCAGACACATTCAACACCCACCTAATTACACCGGGCTGGTGACCAAGATGCCCAAACCATTAAATCGAATCATCAACAACAAGAATTATCCTCCATAATGATTCTTCACTAGGACTAGGTAATAAAAATAATAATAATAATAATAATAATAATAATAATAATAATAATAATAATAAGACCTAAAAATTGACAGATTTGAGACAGTCTTTCGACTGAACGTATTGACTATCCGTAACGAGGTGACGACTTTAATGAGAACTGAAGCTGCTTAAGTACCGCGGGATGCCGGAGTTAAGCACTAGTTTACCAGTAAATCTACAGATATGTTATCTTGCATTAAAACACGCACAAACGCCAACAAACTATGTCTGGAAATCCTGTAATTCCGCACCCTTGGATGGAGTAGGCGAGATCCTAACTGACTACACCATGGAGCCAATGTTAAGCTGAACAAGTTGGAAATTTCTATCACTCTTAGCAATTGCACTATAACCAGTTTCAGATTCTGCACTGCTAATGGCACAGCAATTCACGACTTATTTTGGCCTTCCCGTCAGTGGTTGGAACATTCTTGTTTTCCTTTTATTGCTCTGGAGACACGAGGATCGTACGATCTCAATGTAAATAAAAATATTTTTTAAATAAGGGGTTGAAACAATAAAATGCGACAAATAGCTTGTAATTTTCTATTTGTTTACTAAGTGGATTGAGGTGGTTTTATAAGGAGTAATTTGGTCACTATCCTCATGTACTTGTGTGTGAGGGGTATATATGTATATCAAACTATGTTATTGTCGTTCCCCCACTTATATGTATAGTTATCATTTGGGCTAGAATTAGGAAAGAAATGGACGTGGCCTCATGAGGAGTGATACATGCCTGGGAAAGAAGCGGAAAACCAGAAAAACTAGAGCTCCCAATTAAACGTTTCTTACTAACCGCGTTTCATAAAGCGCTTAGTTAAATAAACATTTTCTTAAGAAATCAAAAATTCTTCAACTTTTAAGGCTCGTATGTCGAGGATGTTCTGACATCAGAACTTCATGTTGCCCTCGTATGTCGAAAGCCTACCGACATTATTGTTACTCCAAGATCAACACGTTTTAATGACAGCTAGCGATTCTCAGACAATATCTTCATAAACATTAGAGATGAAGATGATAATTGTTGTTTTAAGGGGCCTAACATCTAGGTTATCGGCCCCGAAAAACATTAGAGAATCCGTGGCCTTCGGAACATAATTCTTACGGTGCGTTGGGCCGGCAATCAGCGGAATAGCCCATATATCGAGCACCGTGTTTACAGCGAGAAGGCGCAAGAATGGCCACACGCAAATGATGTAAGTGAGCTGTCCCGGTATTAGCTCAATTGTAAATTATTTGAATTCAAGTAAAGACGTTTGTCTTGAGCTTGATTAAGGAAGTAAGTATCAGCTGCTTCAGAAATATCCAGTGGATCTGAAGTTGCTAAAGGCTCTAGTTTTTCAGACGATTACAGCTCTGACTGGGTAACCTACAAGCCTACGCATGTTGATTTTATGAAATTCCCGCATGCTTTGACTTCAGGTTTGCAACCATTACCTGGTTAATCTCTTCCAACATGGAAAGTCATTTTCATGCCATTTTTCACGAACAAAACATTGAATGAGATATTCGATGGGACATAAAAGGTATAATTAAGGATATCCTAGTAATAGAGCAGAAAAAGAGAGTTGAAATATATGACCAGCTGCACAAATTCAAGTGCTAAGGGTTAACGAATCGTTACCTAATGAAACGTTTTTTGAAAACCGTTTTATGATCTTAAAGATATAAGCCTATCGATCCTTATGCCAGTCTTCGCTTAAATTTGTTTCTCTAGCCTTTATTGTGTTCCATTATTGTTTCCTTAATTTAGTTAACTCACCGTGAAGATATTTCGTATTTGACGGGTATTATTGTCAGTAAAATACAATTCTCCTTTCATCAGCTTTTAAGCCTGAGCGGTATTAAATACACCAGAATACCAGTAGACCACTCCACTGTCCATTCTTCCTTACACTAGACTTGTGAGCTGTAAACCTTCGTAACACTTCCCTCAGAATCAGTCAAAGCGTCAGTCGTTAGACAACTTTATTAAAGTGCAAATCGTTCAAGAGGGTCAACATTAAAATTCAATTCTAAACGAAGAAAACGTTTCTTTACAAAACGTTTAATGGTAGGTATTTTTAGGAAACATAAAAAAACGTTTTCTATGAGACGATTTTAAACGATTAATCGGCACATCTCAAAAACATTTCTAATCGTGAGCCCAAAGAGTACTCCACTTCCCCTCTGTAAACCTATGGAATATGAGTGTATTTCATTCCAGTACTCAACAATTTAAATTCTAGGGATTGAACCAAGGATTCTTGGGTCTGGTGTACTGTATTTAAACGTACAGTAACCTTAAACAAGAGGTGGTTGCAGGGTGGAGTAACTCGGCTTCTGAATGAGTTGTCAAATTATCATATTGAGTCCCTTCCATCTATCACCCTCACTTCCCTTTGCAAGTGAAGTAGGAAATCCAGAGATCGAAGGTTTGAATCCCGGTGCTTAATACGGCCATCCTGAATGACGTTTTCCCTGAAATTTTCACACTCCCTCCAGGCAAATGTCCGAACGGTGACCCACTCCGTACCCAAATCTTTGATAGCTTTACACAATATTACAGTCCCCACAAAAAAACAGGTTACCAGACAAAATAAGTAGGGCTTATTAAGAAGATGTCACATCTGGTAATGAGCTATGTTCGGTTAATCGATTAATCGAATAATTTGAAATTAATCGAGAACGATTAACCGATTAATTGACTGGCCGAATAATAGACTAATTGGCTAACCGAAGAATCGATTAATTGATTGTAGTAAAGCCATCTTTACTTCCGACTAGACGTTTCAGTGTTACCCTAGAGGTATCTAGCGGTCAGAAGGAAAATCACTTTAACTAGCCAACCACAGGCAGCCATTCAAATCGATATATCACGACAAATTGAGTTTCGTTCGCGATGTCGCGTTTTAGCGAACGAAACTCTAGCCTAGCACTGAAACGTCAAGTCGGAAGTAATGATGGCTTTATTATAGTTTATAAGAAAAGAAGTTTAAATGAGAGGTCATGGCTTAATTTGACTTACGCTTATTTTGGGAATGATGTAACTTATAGAAAAGTGTCCTTTCTTGTTTATGTCAACAATAACCAAATTAGAGTCAGTGACAGTGGAAGGGCAAACATAAAATTGGGAAGGGTTTCTAAGAAAGAAAACGAAGAGTTTTCAGCAAATATTTTGAATTCTTGCTAAATGTTTATAATTTAGGACATGAACAGTTTTGTTTTAATTTGTTTTAGCCTAGTTTGAACGAAGAAGGTGCATTATTTTTAAAAAAATATTTGATACAATATGTTTTAATTAATTGTTTTGCTTCTTTGAGTGTCCGTGGCTTAGGCGGCAGCACGTCGCCCTTTCACCGCTGGGTCCATGGTTCAAATCCCGGTCATTTGCGATTTGTGCTGGACAAAGTGGAGGCAGACAGGTTTTTCTCCGGGAACTCCGGTTTTCCCTGTCACAATTTCATTCCAGCAACACTCTCCAATATCATTTCATTTCATCTGCCATTCATTTAATCATTGCCCCAGAGGAGTGCGACAGGCTTCGGCAGCCGGCACAGTTCATATTCTCGCCGCTAGATGGGGGCCCCATTCATTGAACTCCCTGACCCGGTCGGTCGACTGGAAACAGACTGTGGATTCTCATTTCATTGTTTTGCTTCTTTGAGGTCGTAGTGAAATGAGCGAAGTACATCGATTAATCGGCAGCACAATTAATCAATTATTGGACCAACCGATTAATCGATTTTTTCGTGTGGCCTCCGGAGAGGCCGAGAGCAAGTCTTTCTAGTCGACGCCCATGGGCGACCTGAACGTCTGAATGAGAGATGAGATGAATGGATGAAAGTGGACAAGGATGTGAAGGGAAGCGGCAGTGGCTTCTCAGACGGTACCGTCCCAACATTTGCTTGGTGTTGAAAATGGGGAAACCACGGAAAACCATTTCAAGGGCGGCCGACGAAGGGGCTCAAACCCACGCATCTACCGAGTCAGTAGATAGCATGACCCCATGGCCTAACGCCGCGCTTTAGCGAGCGTTGCCACCACTGTCGGTATTAATCGATTAATAGTACATTGTGCAACGAGCCTTTAATGGCAATAATTAAGACACGAGTAAGTTTATAAAACGAGCAAAGCGAGTTTTATAATTTCCATACGAGTGTCTTAATTACCATTATAGGCGAGTTGCATACGACTGTTTATGTTCGACGATAATTATAATTATTTTATGTTCGAACATAAATACTCATAGGGCCTAAATATCTGACGAGATTTCGCCAGTTTTATGTACTGAACAGAGCGCATGGGACGCAGAGAATTCCTTCTATTTGACCATGGCCTCCTCAAATACCCCACTATGATACTAGCCACGCAGTGAAATTTAAAAATAGGAGGCCGTGGAAGTCAGCGCAGATGCGATGCTATCCTCACCTAATTGGTCACACAACTGTTTCTTGAGCTCTGATTGGTGGGAGAAACTGTATCATAATGAAAACTTGTACTTTAATGAGCCTCATTATAGTACAGTTTTCTATGATATAATATTTACATTTGGCTAGGGTCGAACATAAACGCTCAATCGTTTTTGTAGCGATTGATCGATTATTCCATTACTGAAATGAATTGATTAAAAGTACCTGTACAAGTCCCAAGTTCTTGAATAGAAAAAACATCAAAATCTGCAATCAGTGCACAACACTGTCTCTCACATGCGACTGTTTATAACATCGAAATGTTCAATACAGTCCTCTACCAAAACCCACTACCGCCCATTCACATCCAGTGGCTGTCTGAAAACACCAACATTCCCTCAGAACACGTCTGTTGGATGCCAGATAGAAAGAATTCATCAAAGAGCTTTAACCAGTTCTTTTTCTCGCACGCGACAATGCGAGGTAACTGACTTGGCAGGACAATAAATGGATCCATGTGACAAAGCGCTCTTCATTTACTGGGACAGCAATGCTTGTGCTATCACCGGTTGTATTTTGTTGTATCATTTGAGCGGCTTTAACAACGTGGTCTTTCAGCCCCGTGTGTGGAATGCCTTTTATGATAACCTGTTTTATTGTAATGCCTGTATTAGTGTGTGTATTTTTAATTCAGGTGAGGATTGGGAAGGATGCAGCCGTGGCTTTAAGTTAGGAACCATCCTGGAATTTGCCTGGAGTAGAAGCGGGAAACCATGGAAAACCACTTCCAGGATGACTAAGGTGGGAATCGAACCCACCTCTTCTCAGCTTTGCCTCGTGATGCTGAGTGTAACCCATTTTATTCCTCAGACAAGGGTTAAATTTCTTGGCAGAGCCGGGAATCAAATCCAGGCCTCCGTTGTGATAGCCAAGAATGCTAAACCACTACGCAATAAGGTGAACCTTTTTGGAGATAGGGTATCTTCTTATTGCTACTTAAAGGAAACTGTTTTCATTCAGTAGTGATTGTGAATGTAGAATATTTTCTGCGTCACCCCCACCAATTCCACGAGCTGCTATTGTGAGAGTAGGCCTATTACTAAATAAGTTAGGTTAGATTTCGTCGTAACGCTCTATCAAAAGTTCCAACGTTCACCACTAGGTATCATTGATATCTGGCGGCGAAAGTTGGAACAACTTGAAATTGAACGGAACTTGTAGCTCACCCTAATAAGGGTGTCCGATGGAAGCAGCTACAGACTCAGGCGAGCCGAACATGTCCTCGGACACTCCCGGCACTAAAAGCCATACGATGAATGTATAAATAAATAAATAAATAAATAAATAAATAAATAACTAAATAAGTGTATTAGTACGGTTTATTTTATAAATGGATTTGACTATAAGCTATAATTATATTATATTTTAATGTCATATTCAAGAATTTTTGTGCAGGACATTTACTGGAGTTAACTCAATTACGTGGCACGTGATTGCATCCTTTGATAGGGAATTAAATGTCAATACACCTCTTGTCATTGATAAATATTTATACAGCACATTTGAAAGACTGATCCATTAGAGGCTATGTCAATTGGTTCAGTTGGGTTTATTGAGTGAATGAGTAATTGAATTATAGCCCGAGGAGATTATTAGTTAGAATATTGTTGTTCTAAGGGACGGAACAGTGAGATCATCTGCCCCTTCTAAGGATGAAAACAGCGACTCCTTCCAACAGAAAAATATAGTGGTCCTATTTTGCTACATCAAATATACCTAATGAGGAGAATTTGTTAGCGAAATAAGACGATGGAGTACCAATATTGATAATAGAATGCGTTGTAGGATAACCACGGAAGGAAGGAAGCAAGGCAGCAAGTCAGGAAGGAAGCAATGCAGGAAGTCAGGAAGGAAGCGTGTAGATTAACGTGACGTTGGTCTTGTGATAATGAAAAACAGGACCTTGTTTTTCAATGGAATCCAAAACAGTTGACGTGACACTTCACATTTTCATGTTGCATGACAAATATTTCCTGCAATTTTTTTTTTCATTTTTCATAACTCTTTCTCAATTGTCGGAAGTCCTCTTTCATAATCAACTATATCAATTATCGGCATTTTAGCTATTGGAGATGCTCTGAAATTCATAATAAGTGAGTGAGCGAGTAATTGGGTGACAGAGTGGGATATTTATCCTTAGAGATGATAAGTGAACTGACAAGGGGACCGTTACTCCACTTACTTTTACCACTGGATAACAGATTTCTGAAAGGCTTGAATGTATCCTTGGGTTATGCATCATCGCAGAACTTCAGATATGTATAAATAATTGACTGCTAAATACAATACGTTAAAAAACAAGCAATTCCGTGAAGAACTAAACAACCGATTTTTATATATCCTACTGGTCTTACTTAGGGTACGAGAAATGAAAACGAGATTGCTAAAAATGCACAGCCACCATGTTTAAGTTCTCATAAAATTCCATTAAATTAGACGTCAGTAAATTAAAGCTTGTATGAAGACATACCGTACTAAGTTTCACAGAGCTTGGATGAAAAGTCGTGAGAAAAATCCATATATGTATTTAAATTTCACGTCGCCGCCATGTTGGTTTTATGCTCACCAGGTTATTGAATGACCGACAGGTGAACTTATGTTAATAGCCTCTATCAACATACAAACCTTCAGTTTGATTGCTGTAATAGATTCGTAGATACTGAGAACCGTTTAAATATTTTTGATGGACGCCATGTTGGATTGTTATATGTGCAAGTCATAGAGTTATGTACCATTGGATGAATATTATTGCGTAGGTTCATTATTAAAACGGTCACTTCGATCGTATGATTAGGACACAGGAAATAAAAACTTAATTTTAAAATTTCGAACAGCTGCCACCTTGGGGTTATCAAAACACTTACGTTTAATTGGATGTCAGTAGATTAAATTTTTATAAACATTTACGGTACCAAGTTTCACTGTGCTCGGATGATTAAATCACGAGTAAATTTCACTTAAATGTTTGAACTTCGCTTGGCCACCATGTTGGTTTTGTGATCACCGGGTTATTAGAAGTCCCATAGGTGAACTTTAAAACCCTCTTTCAACATACACAATTTCAGTTTGATTTCTGTAATAGATCTGTATATGTATCGGATGATCGCTATGTTGGATTGTTATGTATATAGGCCATAGAGTGATGTACCATTAGATGAAGATTTTTGCGTAGGTTCATTATTCAAACTTTCACTTCGATCGAATGATTAGGACACAAGGAATAAAAACTTAATTTTTAAATTTCGCACAGCCGCTATCTTGAGGTTCTGTAAAGAATTGAACTACCTTGGATGTCAGTGCATTACAATATGTATAAACTCTTGTTGTACCATGTTTCACTGCGCTTGGATGGTCAAATTGCAAGAAAAGTCTATTTGAATGTTTCAACTTCGCTTGGCCGCCATGTTCGTTTTGTACTCACCAGGTTATTTAACACATGGAAGACGGGCCCCGAGAAATCTCGTAGTACGCTCGCCAGCGGTAGATGACGGGCCCCGAGAAATCTCGGTTTTATGCACGTCATTGTTTTCGGTCTTCCTGCGACATCTCTTGACCATGCATTGAACTATTTCGGTCTAGCGCATTGAGAAGGATGTTTGTAGATGTATATGTGCCATCTTCCGTCTATTCATGGCCTTCTTTTATTCTTTGATTTTGTTTCGAAACATCGAACTTCCTTCTGTTGGTTCAATCAATGACAAGATGGAGGACTTGTATAAGATTTATCGTTTATATTATCGTTCAAATGGCACAAGTTATAGTGAATTAGTGGAAACTGAATGAGAGAGTGATATTCAGGTATCTAGGCGACGTAATAACAACCAAAGTACATACCGTACTTTGATTGTTGACCAATCTAACCTCAAATATACTCCATCTGCTCTTTCTGTAAGCCGCCACTGCACATTGTGTCATGTTTCCAAATACATCACACTCTTGAGCACTACTACGGGTATGTGTACACTCATATCAACTAGAAAGATAATATCTAGGTTATTTCCACCATTATGTACTTTTTATAAACGAGTGCACTGGAATATTCTCAGTAGCAAAATGTCCGGTCCTCAGGGGATGTGACATGTCCAGGCATCCGGTCAGCAATGTGTTAAAGTCCCATAGGTGAACTTATGTTAATATCATCTATCACTGTACAAAATTTCTGGGTGTTATCTGTTACTGTTACAAAGATATAGAATGCCAGTGAAATATTTCGCGCGGTGGCCATGTTAAATTGGTGAAACCTATTAAAATTTGAAAGGCACGGTCGAGTTACAAGTATGCATCTACCAAGCTTCATTGAAAGCGCTTCAGCCGTTTAGATTTTATAAGGGGGACACACACACACACATGGACAAAAGGTGGTCTCATAAACCTAGTTTTTCCTAAATGAAAACAGGCTAAAAATGACATATTTGAAAACCTTTCTAATGTATTTGCTGTCCATCTTCTTTCACCTCTACTTGATGTAAAGCAGACCATATAAGGTGTGAACAATACGAGGTGAAACCAAAATGAAGGGCATAGTGTGCTTCAGGGCTCACCAGGGAATATCTCGGCACGCTACAACATTAGAAACGAGCTGGGGACAGAGGAAATAGAGTGGTTTATTAAATTCTACCTCTGGGAATCCTCCCATAGCCCATTAACATTTAACAACAAGTAGACTACCCGGAGTGGACAGATTTGTCCATTATGTGCGTAGTGTCCTATTCTCTAAACTTTGGGATCATGTCGCACAATGAATTGTGTGTCCAAGTTTGTACATTCAGAATAATATAAAATGAAATTGTTAGGCGTAAGTGGTATTGAATCATCTGTGTCTTAGTTGCACTGATTATAGAGCGTATATTCATTTCATTGACGGTGCTACTTCGGTCTTCAGTTTCGTGAACGTGTGTCGCTATGGAATTTCCCTAGCAACCTGTGATATTGTGATGCGCGTAGTAGGGTGACTATCTATAATAACTTATTAACAGAAATGCTTTTCAGTCGGTCAACACGAATAATTGTGCCTTATTAGACTGGTCGGTGTAATAATTATGTTAACAAATTTTACATGGAGTATGTATACACTTGTTGTTGTTTGAGTCTTCAGTCTTTTGACTGGTTTGATGCAGCCCTCCATTCTTCCCTGTTCTGAGCTAATCGTCTTATCTCTACATAGCTAGCACACCTTACATCCGAGGCAATCTATTTAACATATGATATCCTTGATCTTGATCTACCCCTACAGTTTTTGTCCTCGACCGTTCCTTCCATGTTTAAGTTTGCTATTCCTGGGTGTCTTAGCATGTGACCACCAACCTATCTCTTCTCTTCATAAGTAGTCGCCAGAAACATCTCTTCTTGCTCACTCATCTTAATACCTCTTCATTTTTTTACTCTATCTACTCAACCGATCTTCATCATTCTCCTGTAACACCACATTTCAAATGCTTCTACTCTCCTTTTTCTGCTGCACCAACTGTCTAAGTTTCACTTCCATAGAGTGCCACGCTCCAGACAAAGGCTTTCAAAAAAGAGTTCCTAATGACTAAACCTTTATTTGATGTCAACAAATTCCTTTTCTGTAAAAAATGTTTCCTTGCCTGTGCTAACCTACAATTTACACCCTCTTTCCTTCCCCCCTTTAATGGTTATTAAACTAGCAAAAGTCTCCTACTTCCTTTTGTTTCTCACCTGTGAATTTAACGTCATTTGTTCGAGAAGTGTGTTATAAGTGTATAAATGCTTCATGTAGCTTTTAATCAGGTCAACACGATTGCACCTTACTGTAAAGGGTGTTATTCCCTAAATCTGAAAATCATTACTTGAGATTAATAAATTCTCTTGGATAACCAGTTTCAATCGTGAAGCGATGATCATCACATCCTTTACACTCAGGCTTTTAAATCTATGTCTACGAGTATGTGGGTGAAGATATTAACAATACGTATATGCAATGTTACAAAGCCTCCGTGGCTCAGGCGGCAGCACGCCGGCCTCTCACCGCTGGGTCCGTGGTTCAAATTCCGGTCACTCCATGTGAGATCTGTGCTGGACAAAACGGAGGCACGCAGGTTTTTCTCCGGGTACTCCGGTTTTCCCTGTCAAAATTTCATTCCAGCAATACTCTCCACTATCATTTCATTTCATCTGTCATTCATTTAATCATTGCCCCAGAGGAGTGCGTCAGGCCTCGGCTGCCGGCACAGTTCATATCCTCGCCGCTAGAAGGGGGCTTCATTCATTCCATTCATGACCCGGTCGGAGACTGGAAGCAGGCTGTGGATTTTCTTGATATGCAATGTTACAATCTTAGCTGCAGAGGCTTATTGCAAACTCACGCAACTTGTCAGCATTTGTTAGTTTTATGTGAATCTTGTTATGATCTTGTTAGTGGCTATTAACCTTCAAGTTTACTTGTTCAGAGGGATAATCCGTGAGGGTAAGTAAATAGTCAGGTTAGTACTGTTGTAATTTGTAAGTGGATTTATAAACTTAGCTGGTTATTGAAGCGATGTGGTATCCATATTCGATTCAGCTTTTGTAACAGTTCACTGTTTATGTTGGACTGATAGGAATGTTCCTTGTTCGGGCTTGCACCATTGTTATCTCTTCTCTCTATGATCTGGTCTCGCATTCCTGCTTGTCAATATTCGGGGAGGGAGGGGGCGTGGTGGCTCAGCGGTCTAGCTGTTGGCCTCTCACCAAGGCGGTCCGGGTTCGATTGCCGGTCAATGCATGTGAGATTTTCGAAGTGAAATGCCATGTCCAGTGATTCGGATTCCACGTAAAAAGGAGGTCCCATGGCTCATGATCTCGAGATTAACGGTCACGTTAAACTATCCTTGTCTATATTCGATCTCGCCTGTAAAATATTTCGGAGCTATTCAGGTCTAGAAACATCATATCAGTGTGTTTTCTATGTTAGTGTATTCTGGACATTTTCAACTGTTCAAGACCAATCTCCACTCCCGCCACGCATGAGCTAGAAAGACATCCTTAAGCGCATCCCGTCTATTGGGAGAGTCTTAAACTCTTTAATACTGCCAGTAATATCAGCCTCGTGAGGCAGGACTGAGAAGAAGTGGGTTCGATTCCCACTCCAGAACATGGGGCTGCTTGCCAAGATGTAGCAAGGCCCCTAATTAATCACCAACAACTCAGCATAGCCAACGTCAGGGGGAACTGGAAGCCCGGAGATCCTAGGTTCGAATCCCAGCGCTAATAGTGGCCATCTTGAGTGTACAGGTTTTACATCCACACTACCTCCAGGCAAGCACTGGGATGCTTCTTCATCTCAAATACCCAGTCGTCTTTCACAACCTTGGACCCTTAAAATTACTGGTGCACACTATTGTAGTTATCTCAGAAACACTGGTTACACACACACCCAAGGGCACGGTGCAAATATGTTGTTGTTTCATTTGGGAGCTTTGCAAACTCGTGGTCTTGTACTTGGTGAGTAGAATGTGTCTGATAACCTGTGTCATTGTGATGACTGTATAGGTATGTGTATTTGTAATTGAGGTAGGATTTGGGTAGGACGCGGACGTGGCTTCGAATTTTAAGTACCATCCCGGCATTCACCTGGAATCGAAGTGGGGAAAGCACGAAAACCATTTCTAGGATGGCTGAGGAGGGAATCGAACCCATACCTCCACGGTGACATCCATCAAAGCTTCAGCACGAGGTGGACCGGTGTGGAAGAGTTGTTGTTGATTCTTTTAGGGGCTTTGTGACATCGTGCTCATGTATCCCCGTGTATTCGGGCATGTGTACAATTTGTCTGATAACCTGTGTCATTGTGATGTCTTTATATTTTTAATTGAGGTAGGATTTTGTTGGAAACTGGCCATGGCCTTATGTTAGGTACCATCCCGGCATTTGCCTGGAGTAGAGATGGTAAGCCATGGAAAACCACTTCTAGGATGGCTGAGGTAAGAATCAAACCCACCTCTTCTCAGTTTTGCCTCACGAGGCTGAGTGTACCCCGTTTGGTGTGGAAGTCAAACATGTCCTGCCCACCTCGTTGCGTAGTGGTTAGCATTCTTGGGTGTCACCACGGATGCCCGGGTTCGATTCCCTTCTCTGTCAAAAAATTAATTCTGGTCTCAGGGTTGCAACGGGGTACACTCAGCCTCGTGATGCAGAACTGAGAAGAGGTGGGTTCGATTCCTTCCACAGCCATTCTGGAAGTGTTTTTCCGTGGTTTCTGACTTCTAGTCCAGGCAAATCCCGGGATTGTACTTTACTTAAGGCGACGGTCGCTTCCTACCCAAATCCCACCTCAATTACATGTACAACACTAGTTAGGACATCACAGTGACACAGGTTATCAGACAAAATCAACACACACGCACACACTCAAGTACACGGGCTACATGACCACGATGTCGCAAAGCTCCTAAAAGAATCAAGAAGAACAACAATGATGTCGCTGAAGTACAGTTTAACTCAACAACAATATGTTTCTTATTCCAGAATGCACCAGATTTTGGTCTCAGGCTCGTCCTATAATAGCCAACGGTAAGCCTTGTGGAAAATTACCGCGTGCCACGCGAGAATATCAAGGGGCTATTTTGGAAATCCTATTATAGCGTAATTAAACATGGACACCCTTAACCTTAACCTTATTACTCTCTGTCAGTATTTTATCTTGCAAAGGCTATAACACTTCCTTTCAAGCGTTTCAGCTTACACAGGCCAGCAATATTCCAGGCTCCAGTGAGCTCCTTTGCAACTTGTGCGAATAAAAGCTGTCCCCTGATCTAATGGAAGAGCTTTCCAATGACTGCGAAACGCGTGCAAAGGAACGTAGCCTACAACAATACATCCACAGGCACTCTTCTTGCAAGCTGTCGAACGCGGCAACATAAAGGCTGTGATCGATAGATCACCGTTTGTTTTGAACGTGACTGGGCTTTGTTGGAGCTTCAAAGCAAGACATAATGCATCGTACGGTGCGTTGAACGAAGTGTTGATATCAGTGGTAGTCTTAAAAGGAAACTAGCGCCATTCGAAATCATCTCTTGGTGTTTGGTTACCGCGGGCCACAAAAATACTGCAATAACAGATTCAAACTGTTAGAAAAATGCTTGTTATTGCTCGTTCAATTTAGAGGCTTGGGTATCCTGGTCATCAGCCACATGTGCTTGGGTGTGTGACTGATAAACCCGTATTTTTGGGGTGTGTTCATTCATTCATTCATTCATTATTGTTTTATTTCCAAATGCGGGTAATTCCCCGGTGGTAAGTTATACAATTACAGAAATTCACCAACAATAATATCAAACACTTACGAGGGAACGGTACGAAGTCTGACGGCGAATTTCGATTTTATTTTTACATATTCGTGAAGATCATTTTACGCTGAAACAGGTAGTGGAAGTCTAATTTTTCGCTGTTCCTTTTTAAGGGGGCATTTGGGAGCCCCAAGTTGGCGGTGCACGCTCTGAATTGTACAGTACACGTCAGCGCGCATAGCCAGCGGCTATTTAGCCTCGCCTTCCCTCTAACCTCGTTCGGTTCTCCACTATCACCAACCACATAGCCTACGGCAGCTTACAGTTGTGTACACGGGATGGCGGTTTAAAACTGACGTTAGTTTGGATATTTTATTTACAAAGATGAATTCGTTGTGGTTTATAGAAACAAAATCAATGGTTTACAAATCATATAATATCACATATCATCTTCATCATCATGCCATTCAAACTGTTCAAGAAATGCCTTTATTCTAACACAGTCTGGCATGGGTGCATTGTTCATGCCATGATAGTGAAAATCTACCGCAAAATGTGAATAACAAAACACAAGAAAATCATTGTGCGCATCTTATAAAAGAAAAATTGGTACAATCAATTCCAGCATACTTCTTTATCAGTCAAATCATGAAAATTAGTTTGTGAGATAGTATAAAATTGTGGTATATTGTCAGTAATGGAATAACCACCCGTTTCCCAAGCATATTTCAGCATTGGTACGAAACAATCAGCTTGTAATCGGTTATGCGCTAGCATTTGACTAGTTATGATGAAAAGTCTGTTGTTGGGTTTTAATTTTGACTGGCCATATAAATTTCTTACTTGGCCCATTCGACGGACTAAACATTTTAGTTGTCTGTAGAGACCAATATCACACGGCTGGCAAAGATATGTAGTACCTTTCGGTATGCATTCAATTTGTTCATGATTGTTCGTCAGAGATTCAAGCTGTGCATTTTTGCCCTGGCCACTGAATGAATCTAGGAGAAGAAGATTTCGTTCGTCGTCCTATAATTGCGGATGGAAAATGTCTTGGAACCAGGCACGTGCAGTACATGTCCTTTCCCCATTTTCCCGGAAGATGGACAATCAATGACGACATATTTAAAGACATCCATGTAGTCGTTGATACTTTCTTGTACCCTAGGTTCAAACTTTCCATTAATTTCTTTGAAAACGATCAAGAACAAATGTCCCATTTCTCCGGCTTTAGAAATGTGATATTGCACTGTGTGGGTGTTTGTAGAACTATTTCGACAAACAAGCGTAGCGAGAACGTCTTTCACACCACGAAAATCATAACTTCTCTATGTTGCCATTTCGCACTCGAATCGGACTGATCCGAGTTCCAGATATTGGCATCCGGGATCTCTTTTCTCTTCTTGCAATTCAATAATGAATTTAACAAACATTTTAGCCTCTTCATATCGCACTTCTTCGTCTGTTTTTAGCGTTTTACCGACGAGTTTGGTTACTTTTCGGGACCGAATTTTCAAACGCCTTTTAAGGTTTGTCAAGTAGGAGTCGCAAAACAACTCTCTTCCATAATTGCATCAAACGTTGTTATTATTTACATGAACATTATTTGCTCTTTATCAGAAAGCTCCGTAGCTTCCTGAACACCGTAGGCATTAATAAGAGCTACAATATTGTTGCAAGCGATCATTGCAACGCAAAGACTCTAATGCGATCGCCCGTATGTGGAATAGCCGTCAGTCGTGGAGAACTTGACCGTATAGAAAACGACTCGCAGTCCCATATACATAACCACTGTAGGCAACCGTAGCCTATGTGGTGGGTGATAGTGGGGAACCGAACGAGGGTAGAGGGAAGGCGAGGCAAGTCAGCCGCTGGCTGTGCGCGCTGACGTGTGTCGGCATGTACTGTATACAGAGCGCACACCGCCAACTTGGGGCTCCCAAATGGCTCCTTAAAAAGGACCAGCGAAAAATTAGACCTCCACTACCTGTTTCAGCGTAAAAAGACCTTCACGACTATGTAAAAATAAAGTCGAAATTCGTGGTCCGACTTCGTACCGTTCCCTCAACGAAAACTAGAGTAAATGCATCAGGGTATTTACACAAAAGTCTTCTCTTAAACACATCAATGTGTTTGGGGAAAGGCTCTAAGACTGAGGCTGGTAATGAGTTCCAATTATCAATACCACGGTTAATGAAATAATATTTCCCATAATTTGTACGCTGTGGTCGGCCCTTGACTTTATGTGGATGATCTGCCCTGCTCAGGTAGGTGGGATTTCCCAGACGTTTGCTAAGTTCTCCCCATGCTGGCCGATTAGTGTAAGTGTTAAACATAGCGTATAGTCTGGATTTCATCGTTCTATCTTCCAGAGATTCCCATCCTAGTGTTTTTATCATTCGAGTAGCAATACTTCTAGGATTGAAATCGTTGAGCACAAATCTAGCAGCCTTTCTTTGTACCATCTCCAGCTCATTGGTGAACCCTACTTGATATGGGTCCGAAACCGCTGAGCCACGTTCCAAAATTGGCCTCACCAGGGTGTGTGTAACTATAGTTATTAGCTTTGGGGTTATAATAGTTGCCCCGAACTTAAAATAAGGTACTAGTAATATTAGTATTGGTTTTACGTCCCTTGTAACTACTGCCGCATTTAGAGAGGCTGGGATGCCGGAATATTGACCCGAAGGGGATATTTAACGTGCCAGTAAATCTACTGACATGGGATCCTCACATTTAAGCACCCTTAAATGTCTTCTGACTGCGCCAAGCTTCGATCCTGCAACCTTTGGTACAACAGACGAAAATGTTATCGCTGCGCCACCCAGCCAGCCAAAATAAGGTACTGGAGGGAGTGTGAAAAAAACTGGGAAATCCATACTCAGGTTATCCACTGTCAAAGCCGGGATTCGAACGTCCGATCTTCGGACTTGCAATAGCGTCGTGGAGAGCGATTGCAAGTGGACAAATGGGAAACCGTGAGTCTTAGGATATGACCTATTTCAATATTATATACAGACATTGAAACGAGAATGCTTAAATCCAAAATGACCACGAAGCGAACATGTATTGAAAACTGTTTTCTGAGCGAAGAGTAAATTCTCAATTTTTGTGTTGAATATTAGGCCACTATATTTCAAAATGTAATAGAAATTGGCATGCTCATTAAAACCATATTTGACTTGGATAATAGGCTATAATAAATATGTCTACAAACTCTAGTACAGTACATTATTGTATTATGCCCTCATTTGCTTGTAAGAGTATTGCATACTGTGTTTTTGTGTAACTAGGCCACCTGGTTATATTGACTTGGTTTAATGGTTTGGACGGAGCCAAAGGCTTTATTATAATCAGAAGTCTGAGAGGGTTTTAAATACGGCTTGTAGCATTTAAATCTGACGCAATTTAGCTGATGAAGTATCAATTTCATTAAGTTGGTAATTACTTAAGTCCCCCGCCCAAGTACAATTAATTAGCTGCAGCCTTTCGTGGCTTAAGGGTATTTATTGTGACCTATTTCCTAAATATCTTGGATTTCATTCCCGGCTCTACCAATAAATTTAATTCCAATCTAAGGCCTGAAACACAGTTCACTCAGCCTTAAGAATGAAACAAATACATGGATTTATTATACACTTTGAAAAATGGGGAAATTGAATTCGATCTCCAGACGCACGTCATCGAATCTGTTCACCTATGTCCTTTTTTTAGGTTTGGTTGATATGCATTAATTTTATTAATACAAGCACAATAGCTATACGCGAGCAGTGGTGTGTCACGTGCTCTGACAAAGGGGATTTTGCAGTAATCAGATGAGTGTTCCATATCAATATTAAGGTAACGGTATCAAGGTGTTTGCATTCTTAGGGTAGTTCTCACCAACTCTTTACCAACGGTTAGTTTGGTAATTCCTATTTAACTTAAATACAAGAGTTTATGCATGGTTATCGACGATGCATTTCACGAGGCCATTCGGGTTCGTAATTACTTAAATACGCTTTATAGCTCTCGTGCACGCGTTGACTCGGTTTCACCCTGGGGAAATATGGCCTACAGAACAAGAAGCGTTTAGCACTGATCGCCCTTTGCGTTTCTTCCTTGAGATTTTCTGGAATATAATAAATTATAAAGGAAAATAAATACAGAAGAACTTTCTCATGACAAAAGCTTAAAATGATATGAACAAAGTATTTAGGAGAACTGGCAGTTGTGTGTGTGTATTGTTTACTTAGCTAAATGGGACAAGCTCTCCCTGTTGTCTTCCTAGCGGAAGTGGTTGCTTTGCAGACTCGGAATCCATTATGCATAGCTGGAAGGAGTTCGAATACCACTTCGAATATGTTTTTTAATGTCCGTATTCTTCTTTCGAGCCTCCGTGGGTTAGGCGGCAGCACGCCGGCCTCTGACCGTGGGCCCGTGGTTCAAATCCCGGTTACCCCATGTGGGATTCGTGCTGAACAAAGTGGAGGCAGACAGGTTTTTCTCCGGGTACTCCGGTTTTCCCTGTCACAAATTTCATTCCAGCAACACTCTCCACTGTAATTTCATTTCATCTGTCATTCATTTAATCATTGCCCCAGGGGAGTGCGACAGGCTTCGGCAGCCGGCACAGTTGATATCCTCGCCGCTTCCCTGACCCGGTCAGTTGACTGGAAGCAGGCTGTGGATTTTTCATTCTTCTTTCTGGTATCAGTAACATAATTGTATTGTCATCAACATATAGGCTAATATGTTATATTCATATGGATGAAAGTTCGTGTAAAACTCGGAAACAAACGAATACTTCCGACATTGCAAGAATAATAATTCAATTATTTTGTCTTACGTCCCTTTTAACTACTGTGGCTTTTAGAGACGCTGGGGTGCCCTGAAGGAGCCCTTTAACGCGCTAGTAAATCTACTTGCACGGTTCCCTCGCCTTCGTGCACCCTCAAATGCCAGCTGATTGCGCTAGGATTCGATCCTGCAACCTTGCGTACAGCAAGCGAGGACGATACCGCTGAGCCACGCAGACAGTCGACATTGCAAGATGCACGAGGTAGAATTCAGCTGTTTCCCTCCAATTTAGCGATGCTTTAGGGAGTTGCGTGGCCATATTTGACCATTTAACCTAATTGCTTGTTAGCGGTGAGGTAACGAGCGTTTCTGTTCGATGAAATGCTCGTGCAAACTTAAATAATCTCTAAAGATGAATTAAGAGATAATTGTCGTTGGTGAAAATGGCCAATATCAACGTATTAGTATTAACAACAAAAGTGCAATAATTACAGGCGAACTGTAACACTAACAGAACACAAGTAAGAATTTTGACAACTTATAAAAATGTGTATAACTAAATAATTGTATGTACAGTGTCTGGCCAGATTATTATAATCAAATACCTTACACGATTGTGGTGATGCTTTTCTTCATATTCTGCATTCCTCTACCCTCTGATATTCTTCATTTTTCTCATTTCATAAGATAAAAACCCCTATGAATAGTCAACAGCTTTTAACACCTGGGCTTGACCATGCAAACAACAATGAACTCGTTCAGAATTCATAGAAGGCAGCGAGTGGCAGCAGCTACAAAGGCTATATTTGACATCAGAGCCATAACCAAACTATCTTTGAGGTCTGCCATGGCGCTCTTTGTCGCCATAATTGTCCCAATACTCACCTATGTTATTGAGGTGGCTTGGGACAAACTAAGCGTCGGAGAACATCTAGCACTCGAAAAGGTCAAAGCTCGATATCTCAAAGCGGTGCTTGGTGTCTCTATATCTACACCCACTCATGGCTGGTATACACATTCGCCGGTGAGCCCTATCACTTAGAGGACCTTAGACACAAACTCTTGCTACCATCAACGGATGGTTGGAGGAGGTCAATAGATGAAAGACCGCACAACAGAGAAGATATCTGGATGGAGTTCTACACGACAGATGCCATGACAAACAGAGCCTGGTCTGAAGCTAACCAGGATCTCCGTCATTTCGTAAACTCCATGGCTGTACATGGCTACCACCACAAGTTGCGCAAGATGAAAGGTTACCATGACCCCAACCTGATGTAAGACTGTGAATTCTGCGAACAGAAATGTAACAGATATCATGTGCTTCATTGCAAAAGACGTGGGAAATCAATTGTAGACTTTTGCACAAGTTGAAGAATGGACATGTTCCTGCAGTATATCCTTTATTCTATCCTTAAAAGTTGCACAATTTGTGCGCGTTTGTAATGAATAAACAAGAAGTTCCGAGAAGAACTATACAGCCTACTTTTCATGCCAATGATTATTCTACAGAATATGAACCTATCTAGAATAATGACGAAATTAAGTTGGTAATATCGAAATATCTAATTAGTTCAAAATATACCTGGTATAATGTAGCCTAATAGAGCACTACAGTTGGCAGACCTGGTGACTGAATATATTCTAAGTTCCATCTCTTAAGGTACAGAATACAAAATTTGGTTGAAGTCCAATGGACGTTACATGCAGTTAGACATTGGATCTATCAGCACGCGTAAAAGCATGTTGCCAACAATACCATGCGTGTGCTGGTCAGAAATAATCTGAAATATTATGATATCTTGTTGTGCCAATTTTGGATGAAATCCATTTGTTAGTATAGAAGTTACATGTATTTTAAAATTGGACATATCAGCATGCATAGAATAATGTTGGCAGCACTGCCTTGTATTAATTACTCCAAATTATTCTACAATGTCAGGTGCTATACGTGTGCAAAGTATAGAGCTGTTGGCTTGCATACTTTCTGATATATTGATATTAGGGTAAAAATATATAGACAGCATTTATTAACAGTTGGCAGCCCTGATTGCTCTTAACAATACCTATAGTCACATCTGTTATGGTACACATAGAACATACGAAATTTGGTTGAAATCCAACTGATAGTATAGAAGTTACATGTATTTAAAAATTGGTACTATCAGCAGGCTTATAATCATGTTGGTAGAACTGACGTACATAAGTTACTCCAAATTAATCTAAAATGTCAGAATATACGTGGGCATAGTTTAAAGCTGTTGGCTTGCATACTTTCTGATATATTGGTATTTGGATAAAAAAAATAGAGAGAGCAATTATTATCAGTTGGCAGCCCTGGTGGCTCTTAAGAATATGCTCAGTCATATCTGTTTATGTACAGATATTACATACAAAATTTGGTTGAAATCCAATTGATAGTGTAGAAGTTATATGCATTTAAACATTGGACCTATCAGAAGGCTTAAAATTATTTTGGCAACACTGTCATGGTTGGCCTCCTGGAAATTAAACTGAAATAGTATTATCTACATGTGTGCCAATTTTGGAATAGCTCCCATGCATACCTTGCACGATATCCAACATGGAGCTCAAATTTCTAGTGCATTTTTTCAGCAGTTGGTAGCACTGACATCATTTTCAAATATGGACGTGAGATATTCCGGTGCACATCTTTACTCAACTAAATTTGGTTTTGATTGCTGCAGCCGTTTAGGAGTTGATAGGGGGGAACACACACACAGACAGCTAGACAGACAGAAGGACAGACAGACAGACAGACAGACAGACACACATTTTCCCGGATCGATCTCATAAGTCTACTTTTTCCTCATTTTTGCAAAATGTGAAAAGTAGGCTAAAAACATTAGTTTCTTGATCTATCCCACAGATATTTGATACTGTACTGTACTTGCCTATTTGTAGGCTTATATCTGTTTGTAAACTATCCCAATTTGCAAGTTCAATGAAAACAGACGCTCTTTTCAAATGCAAATTATTTCTTGATTTCCCCATCATAATGAAGATTGTGTCGAACTAATAAATAAATAAGAGCAGTATACATGAAAGGATTTTGAGCAAAGAGCAACCACAAATTCAGTTGTAATCAAATTCGTACAAAGGCAAAACTCACTGAAACAATTAGGGCCCTTTATAATCGCTCACCAAAACCAGCTGAGAAACTCTAAGTGCGCTACAAGAATCCAACGAACGTGGTAGAGAGTTCATTATCTTTCTTTACATAAAATCTGGTATATAGAGGAAACAAAGCTAATAAAAAATTAATACAATATAACTAAGAATGACCATGATAATCTGACCATAACTTATACTGTAAATTGGGGCCGTGGTGGTCCAGTAGACAAGCTGCTTACCTCTCATCAAAGCCGACCGGTCAATGCATGTGAGATTTTTCGAAGTGAAATATCACATTCTGTGGTTCGGATTTCACTTAAAAATGAACGTCCTGTGGCTTATGATCGCGAGATTAAAGTTCAATTCAAATTACAAGCTTTTTTCCTTCCTTCAATTGTATATGTATTGTATATAAGTGTTATATGCATATCCACTAAACCTAAAAAATAAACTTTATCTGATGATGTTCGCCTGATGAGCGAAACGTGTCATCACTTTTCGAGACGTGTTTAAATGTATATAATGTACCCATTTAATAGTTCACAATTTAGCAGGTATGAAAAGATAAGTGTTATTCCACGCCCAATTTACTTCGGCGACTGAGAAGGAATTGTTTGCTAGATCATGTCTCATTGTCCATGTTGCAGGAGACTTGCTGAGATCATTCCTCTAATAAGACCTGTGTTTTTGTGTTCTAGGTGAGGTACTGCCGCCACACGGTACTGCAGGTAGGAATGCCTCTTGTAATTAATAGGGGAGTCCTCAGACGGGAAATTGAACACAGGACACTACCAACAATTGATTTAGCTTCTAATTTGTAACATAGTTTGAATAGTTACTGACAAAGGTGCAAAGTAACTGAAAACGTAACTAAAGTTTACCGTAAGTTTATTGCGGTAGCATGTTTCCAGCGTTAAAGAGAAATACACTGCACGTTGTTACAGAAGTAAACTATGTTTTAGCGACGAAGAAATACTGCCTTTAGAACAATAATCCACTTGAAGGATAACAATAATATGTTTTTTTAAATCGCTTATCTTGCCTGCACGGCTTCACCTACGAACTCTGAGGGATCATTCATCTACCATCCCAAGGACTGTGTCTGGGGGCTGAACAAACTTTCACATCAGATAAAACTGGGGAGGGTGAGAGACCGATCGACAGGCGACCACTAATGTGGATCATATATTAAGGGAGGGTCAAGGAACGAATTTTGGAAGGAAGTTGACCGTGGACCTCTTGAATGAAACCGTCCCGGCATTTGCCTGGTGGTGAAAATGGGAAACTACGAAAACAATTCTCAGGGTTGCTAAGGAGGAATTCCAACCCACCCTCTCTCAATGTCAGCGAGACAAGAGCTAGCACGATAGCACTGTCGGTCACCATGGCCAGTAACAAATAACAAATAACAAATAACAAATAACAAATGACAAATAATTAATAATTGATAATTAATAATTAATAATTAATAATTAATAATAAATAATAGTCTAAATAATAAATAACAAATAATAAATAATAAATAACAAATAACAAATAATAAATAATAAATAACAAATAATAAATAATGAGTAATAAATAATAAATAATAAATAATAAATAATGAGTAATAAATAATAAATAACAAATAATAAATAATGAGTAATAAATAATAAATAATAAATAATGAATAATAAATTATAAATAAATAACATATACTGTAGCCTATAATATAGCCTATAACAAACGACAAACGACAAACGATAATAATTAATAATTAATAATTAATAATTAATAATTAATAATTAATAATTAATAATTAATAATTAATAATTAATAATTAATAATTTAGAAATTATAAACTATAAACTATCAATAATAAATAGCAAATAAAACATAAAAAACAGCAAAAAAACAACAAACAACAACAACAACAAACAACAACAAAAACAAAAAACGAATAACAAATAACACTTTTTTAAATATTATGTAATTAATAATAATAGTAATAAATGTTAATAATAAATAATGTATGTCTACTCCTTATTATTCCCGTCTCCAACGGAGTCGGGGATGATATGCGATGAAAGTCGCTGTGGCAGATTTATTTTTACGGCCAGATGCCCTTCCTGACGCTAAATTCATGAGAGGAGTTAATGAGAGTTGAAAGGAATGAAACTAGGCAAGGAGAAGAAATGAAGCGGTTTAGAAGGTGCCGTCCTTGTTTTTGCCTGGAGTTAAAACTGGGAAACCACGGAAAAACCTTTCAAGGACGGCCGAACCAACGTCTACCGAGTCCCCAGGGACCTTGGCCGCTGTCGGTTATAATAATAAATACCAAGCAGTTCCGTGAAGAACTAAAGTCTATTTTCATATATCCTACTTATGTTAATTGCCTCCATCAACATACAAAATTTCGATTGCTGTACTAGATTCGTAGATATTGAGAACGGTCTAAATATTTCAGATGGTCGCCATGTTGCATTTTTATAAATGTAGGTCTTAGAGTAATGTACTATTACAAGAAAATTATTGTGTAGCTGTAGTATCCAAACTTCAATCGCATGATTAGGACACAAGAAATAAAAACGAGATTTTTTGAACTTCACACAGCTGCCATCCTGTGGTTATGAAAACAATTGAAATAAATTAGATGCCAGTGGATTACAACGTGTTTAAGCCTTTACCGTACCAAATTTCACTGCACTCGGATGGTTAAATCGCGAGAAGCGTCCGTTTAAATATTTATATTTCACGTCGCCGCCATGTTGGATTTGTGCTCACCAGGTTATAGAAAGTCCCATTGATAGGTGACCTTATTTTTATAGCCTCTATGAATATAAAAATCAGTTTAATTGCTGTAATAGATTCGTAGGTATTGAGAACCGTCTAAATATTTCGGATGGTTGCCATGTTGGTTTGTTATATGTATAGGTCATAGTTATGTACCATTAAATGAAAATTGTTGCGTAGGTTCATTATTCAAACTTTCACTTCGATCGCATGATTACGACAATTGAAATAAAATCGTAATTTTAAAATTTCGCACTCCGCCATCTTGAGGTTATGGAAACAATTGAACTAAATTAGTTTCCGGTTAATTACAATGTATATAAGCATTTTCTGTACCATATTTCAATGCGCTCAGATGGTTAAATCGCGAGAAAAGTCTATTAAAATGTTTCAACTTCGCTTGGCCGCCATGTTCGTTTTGTACTTTCAAGGTTTTTGAAAGTTACATAGATGAACTTAATGTAGTACCCTTTATCACTGTACAACATTTCAGGGTGATATCAGTAATAGTTTCGCAGATGAAGAATGCTGGTGAAATATTTCGCACAGCTGCCATCTTGAGGTTATGTAAACAATTGAACTACATTAAATGCATGTGCATTACAATGTGTATAAACATTTGCTGTACCAAGTTTCATTGCGTTAGGATGGTTACATCGCAAGAAAAGTTTATTTAAAAGATTCAAATTTGCTTGGTAGCCATGTTGGATTTGTAGTTAACAGGTTTTTGAAATACACATTGGTAAACTTTTAGTAGTGCCTTTTATCACCGTACAAAATTTCAGCGTGATATCGGCAGAAGTTTCGGAGATATAGAGTACCGGTGAAAAATTTCGCACAGCCACCATGTTGGATTGGTGAGACGTAATAAAATTTAAAGGGCACAGTCGTAGTCGGCCAAAATGGTGCTATGACCTTAGCGAGTTTCATTGAAATGGGTCCAACCGTTTAGATGTTATTAGCGGGGACACAGACAGACACACATACGCACACATACAAGGACAAAAGGTGATCTCATAAGCCTATTTTTTCATAAATGAAAATAGGCTAAAAATAATAAATCCTACTATTTGTATGGCCTCATCTACCCGTAGCGCATGTTTTGAGACTGAGATTGAATTCATTTTGTCTTGTGATCACAACATGCGATACGAGGGATCTCCTAGGAGCCAACGTCTAACGTCTCGGAGTCCGCCTTTCAAACATCCGACATACTCTACCAGGAATCGAACCCGCAATATTTAGATCAAAGGCTGCACACCGCATCAATTATCCGCTGAGGAAGATTACTCTTTGAATCACAAATTAATGAGCGAGTTCAAAATTGTGTATTCACTTTCCTTACCAGATAACAACAAAACACCGTAGCACCAGAGCCCGTGGAGAACGACCGCTGTCCAGTCATTCGGCCTATAGGAGGTGTCATTCGGCCTATAGGAGGTGGAGTAACGTGTGGTCAGCGCGTCGGATCTCCTCGGCCGTTTATCTTGGTTTCCGTGACTAGGACGCTGCCTCACTGTCAGATAATTACTCAAATTGTCGACATAGGTTTCAGTGCACCCCATTTCAGCCCTCTGAAATACCTGACGGAGCCGGGAATCGAACCTGGTGCCTCCGGGTGAGAAGTAGGAGCGCTGCCTCAACACCATATCGGACTAGTATTAAATTCGGGGCAAAACTTGTTAATCCGAGGTCAGGGAGATGAAGAAGCGTGCGACGATAGCTGAATGTGTGCCCGGGATATCTGAGATTGTACGATACTCGGTTGGTGTAATGTATAGAACAGACACCGGCGGCTAGGTGTGCACTTGACCTTGAGAGCTCAGCGGTTGGGGAGGGGTGTAGAGTGGTGCGGGGAATGTGCCGAATTGTTCCCTATCTGAGAACATTGACGCGCGTGACAGTAGGTTCTCAAAATCAGACACAAACCTGCTCAGCGTGGCAAATGTTTTACGCTGCAGTAGTATACCAGAGGAATGGGATGGGGAAGTGCAGAGCTAACTGCCGGTAACTCTACACCTATCTCGCAAAAACTAGCAGAGTAACAATTTTACTTGCCTGTGTAACTGGGTTCACACGTAGCAGAATCTCCTAGATGTGGTCATTTTTAGCCTACTTTTGACATTTTGCAAAAATGAGGAAAAAGTAGACTTATGAGATCGATCCGGGAAAATGTGTGTCTGTCTGTCTGTCTGTCTGTCTGTCCTTCTGTCTGTCTGGCTGGCTGTGTGTGTGTCCCCCCTATCAACTCCTAAACGGCTGCAGCAATCAAAACCAAATTTAGTATGAGTAAAGATGTGCACCGGAGTATCTCACGTCCATATTTGAAAATGATGTCAGTGCTACCAACTGCTGAAAAAACGCACTAGAAATTTGAGCTCCATGTTGGATATCTTGCAAGGTATGCATGGGAGCTATTCCAAAATTGGCACACATGTAGATAAGACAATTTCAGTTTAATTTCCAGGAGGCCAACCATGACAGTGTTGCCAAACTAATTTTAAGCCTTCTGATAGGTCCAATGTTTAAATGCATATAACTTCTACACTATCAATTGGATTTCAACCAAATTTTGTATGTAATATCTGTACATAAACAGATATGACTGAGCATATTCTTAAGAGCCACCAGGGCTGCCAACTGTTAATAATTGCTCTCTCTATTTTTTCATCCAAATACCTATATATCAGAAAGTATGCAAGCCAACAGCTTTAAACTACGCACACGCATATTCTGACATTTTAGATTAATTTGGAGTAATTTATATACGTCAGTTCTACCAACATGATTATAAACCTGCTGATAGTACCAATTTTTAAATACACACAACTTCTATACTATCAGTTGGATTTCAACCAAATTTCGTATGTGCTATGTGTACCATAACAGATATTACTATTATTATTGTTAAGAGCAATCAGGGCTGCCAACTGTTAATAAATGCTGTCTATATTTTTTTTACCCTAATATCAATATATCAGAACGTATGCAAGCCAACAGCTCTATACTTTGCACACGTATAGCACCTGACATTCTAGATTAATTTGGAGTAATTGATACAAGGCAGTGCTGCCAACATGATTCTATGCCTGCTGATATGTCCAATTTTAAAATGCATGTAACTTCTATACTAACAAATGTATTTCATCCAAAATTAGCACAACAAGATATCATAATATTTCAGATTATTTCTGACCAGCACACGCATGACATTGTTGGCAGCATGCTTTTACGCGTGCTGATAGATCCAATGTCGAACTGCATGTAACGCCCATTGGACTTCAACCAAATTTTTTATTCTGTACCTTAAGACTAAGAAAATGAATATGGAACTAAGAATATATTCAGTCACCAGGACTGCCAACTGTAGTGCTCTATTAGGCTACATTATACCAGGTATATTTTGAACTAATTAGATATTTCGATATTACCAACTTAATTTCGTCATTATTCTAGATAGGTTCATATTCTGTAGAATAATCATTGGCATGAAAAGTAGGCTGTATAGTTCTTCACGGAACTTCTTGTTTTTATATGAGTACACATAATTAATATGTTGTTTTCGTTGTTGTTATAATAATTCATTTGAGGGGTTTGGGACTTCTCCGTATTGTTGGGTGCGAGTGGAACATTTCTGATAATCTGCATTGATGTTGTGGCTGTAATAATGTGTGTAACTGTATCAGATTGGTAGATAGGGTTACAAATGAAGAGGTATTAAGACGATTGGGAGAACAGAGATGTTTGTAGTGACTGCTATTGAAGAGAGGAGATAAAAAGGAAGATTGTAGTTTTACGTGACCGTGAATCTTGTGATTATGAGCCACGGGACCTCCTTTTTACGTGGAATCCGAACCACAGGACATGGCATTTCACTTCGAAAATCTCACATGCATTGACCGGGAATCGAACCCGGACCGCCTTGGTGAGAGGCATACAGCTAGACCGCTGAGCCACCACGCCCCTAGAGAGAGAGGAGATAGGTTGGTAGGACACATACAGGGTTATTATGTGTGTGCGCGCCAGTAAACACGGCAAGCTAAGCCGGCTGTGACTAGCGCAGATCGCGGCCGCGTGTACCCGGAGCAGCCGCCGATAGGCGCCCACTATCACACTTTTACCAAACATGTTCAATAATGTGTACTTACAGTGCTCATAGGCCAGGCTGAAAATGTCCTCCCTCTCTTGTAACACACACCTGACATCTTTTGATGAAAGAATGTCGGTCAACTCTTTTATTATTTACGGAGCCTGTTTCCTTGAATCGTTTAGCGAGCCTCCTATTGTACTGGCATTAGGCACAGGTCTTCCTGGAAACTTGATTCAAAATTTTCGTCTTGTTTCAGAACAAGATTTTCTGCTTTTCATATACGAATTATGGATATACACACGTTCGCGCAATGTGAATTGGTGTCTAGGCATGACTAACAATCTCAGTAATCACAATACTCACTAAACGTGCAACACTAACGTCTAAGCTTTGCAAATACACGCCCAAATGAATGACAAAACGCGTGTGAACTAACGATATGAGTAAGCGGAGCACACCGACCGCCGGCTGGACCGGGTGCGCGTGGCCGCGATCTGCGCTAGTCACAGCCGGCTTAGTTTGCCGTGTTTACAGGTGCGCACACTCATAATGACCCTGTACTAAGACACCGAGGAATAGCAAACTTAGTTATAGAAGGATGGGTTGAGGATAAGAACTGTAGGGGTAGACCAAGTTTCAAATATGTCAAACAAATTGCCTTGGATGTAAGATGTGATAGGTATGTAGAGATGAAACTATTTGCCCAGGACAGGGAAGCATGGAGGGCTGCATCAAACTTTCAAAAGACTGAAGACTCAAACAACAACAACAACAACAACAACAACTGTATTAGGGAGAGGGGTGAGGTAGCTGCCCCGGGACTTGAATTAAGGTACTATCCCGGCATTTGCCTGGAGGATGAGTGGACAAACGCGGGGAAGAACCACAATCAGGATAGCCACTGCCAGCGTCAGGATTTGAACCTGGGACTTCCAGACTTGCTGCAACTGCCCTCACGGCCGTAGTGCACGATTCAAAGAGCACGGCTGTGGGGTACATAATTAATACAGCAGCTTGAAGATGAAATGTAAAAACTCTCAAGGGAATGGTACAAAGTGGGACATGGAATTTCGACGAAACGAATTACATATTCTTGAAGGTATTTCCAAGTTGAAACAGGTTTGGGAGCCTAATGGCTCCCTAGTCCTTTTGAAAGGGGAATTCAGGGGTTTCAAGTTGGCGGCCCGTGTTCTAAATATGGGCCGCTAACTGTCTGGGCACCCAGCCAGCAACAGTGCTTCCTACTCTTCCCTTTCAGACGGTGATGAAGTGATTTAAGTCTATCCCTTCGTTACGACATTACAAGGAAAATGCTTATTTCAACGAATGGAAACATTACCCTTGTATTGAACTACAGTGAATGGCACGTAACCTAACCAAATACTAAAGTTCGGCAGATGTTTTCGTTGATGCTTCATTTAGGGGCTTTGCAATAACGTGGTCATGTATCCCCGTGTACTTGGATGGGTCTGATATCCTGCATTACTTTGATGTTTTTATTAGTGTGTGTATTTGTGTTCGAGACTAGCATTGGGGAAGGAGACGACTGTGGTCTTAATTTAGGTACCTTCCAGGCATTTGCCTAGAGTAGAAGTGGTGAAACCAAGAAAAACAAAATCTAAGATGACCGAAGTTGGAATCAAACCCACTACTTCTCAGTTTACCGCGTTTACCCCTTTCCATCCCTCCTGCTAGAATTAAATTTCTTGGCAGTGCCGGGAATTAAACACGGATCTCAGAGATGACAGCCAAGAATGCTAGCCACTGAGCCACGAAGCGGTTCAACACAAAGCTCGCATGTTTCCGTTGTTTGCACTCGGTCAAACGAAGCATTCTTGAAGTGATATGCTGATATCTAATTTTAATTGAACAGAATAACTTCGTCAGAAGTAAGAAGACACCTAGGATTATTCTAATTTAAGACATAATTTTCCTTCACGATGGCGAAATTATCGATATTTATCTCCATATTGTCCCCTTAAGAAGGACTAGCGAAACTTTTCATCGCTCAAACCTGTTTCAGCTTGGAATAACTTTCATAAATATAGAAGTTCAATGCCTGACTTTGTATCAGTCCTCTGTGAGCGAAATGGGATATCAGGGATCGAACTTTCAGGAAGAGCGGTGGTTTTAGCATGAGTTTGGGAGAAATGTACAAGAGGAAGAATGCTTACAGTTTTACTTGGTTCTTAACCTCTCGATCATAAGCCAAAATGCTTTCATTTTCCATGGAATCCAAACTACTAGACGTGAAACTTCACCTCAAAAATCTCTCGTGCATTAACTTGGAATCGAACCCGGTCCATCTTGGTGAGAGGACATCAGTTTGAACATTCCACCTTCACACCCACGGAATACATATGCCCGTGTGCGACTCATATTTTGATAAATCTCCAAAATGTACCCACATTGTCAGTATTGTGCCTAGACTGCACTCTCTCAGGTCAATGCAATGAGAACGTAAAGGGAATATAATACAATAAATGTAAGTTACATATTTCGAGCTGATTCGAACAGATCAAACAGAATATGTTGAATAAAAGATTAGTAAGGACTCTGAATTTTTACGATATGCTTTGTACACGGAATAAATAATGGTCTAGCGATTCCCTGTGCCCAATGAGAGGCACAATCCGTACTTTGTGAATGTGCAGTCTCATTAATTATTTAAAAGCTGGATTTCACCAGATGTTCAAACCATGATGTGGATTTATAGTAGAAATGCATTTTGAAATACATCCCTCTTCTGTTGCGGTAGTGGAATTTTACCTGTGTTGGGATCTCGTAAGGACAAATCATAATTCTGGATTTAGGTACGGAACATTCACGACATTTCGGTTTTGTGAAGATTATATAGTTATTTTAGAAGACATTTATCAGTGTTGCTTTCATAATCTAGTAAAATTCATCCTTCTAAATCAGTCTGCGTGAAGTTGTTGTTGCTTGTTCTAGGGATTGCGACTTAGTGGTCATATAATCTCGTGTACTTTTGGGTCTCTGTGGAATTTGCGTGACAACCTGTGTTTTTGTGTTGGCTGTACTAGTGTGTGTATTTGAAAATTAGGGCTAAGGTTGGTAAGGATGCGGCCGTGGCCTGAAGTTAGGAAGCATCCCGGCATTTGCCTGGAGGAGAAGTGGGGAAGCCATGGAAAACCACTTCCATGATGGCTAAGCTGGGTAGTTAACCCGCCTCTTCTCAGTTTTGCCTGACGAGGCTGAGTGTACCCCGTTCCATCCCTCATACCAGAATTAAAATTTCTTGGCAGAGTCGGGAATCGAACACGGACCTCCGGGGTGACAGCCAAGAACGCTAGCCGCTACACCAGAGGTGGTGATATACAAATTAATGTGCTAAATAAAATTGGGTGGGAGGTAAAACTTATCTACTCACACCTCCAAGCCTTTAAAAGATATAGAGTGACATTGTTGAAGAAAGGGTCAACGAAGTTTCGAACACCATGTAATAAATCCGTGCACTAAAATGAAAGAAATGCTATTGTTGTTGTTGTTGTTGTTGTTGTTGTTGTTGTTGTTGTTGTTTCATTTCATGTAGCCCCGTGTACTTGGGTGTGTGTATAGACAATATATAAAATGCGTATGATAACCTGTGTTGTTGTGCTGTCAATAGTCGTGTGTGTGTGATTTTAAATTAAGATGAGGATTGGGAAAGCTTCAGCAAGAAATGTAATTCTGGTCTGGGGTCTGGAATGGGGTCCACTCAGCCTCATGGGGCGAAACTGAGAAGAGGTTTGTTTGATTCCTACCTCAGCCAACCTGGAAGTGGTTTTACATGGTTTCCCACTTCTACTCCAGGCATATACCGGGATGGTTCCTAACTTAAGGCCACGGCCATTCCCTTCCCAATCCTCACATGAATTACAAATACACACTCTAATACAGCCATCAAAATAACACAGGTTATCAGGCACATTCCACACACATAAATACACAGGGCTACATGAACACGATGTCATAAAGCCCCTAAATCAACAACAACAACAAGAACTCAAATATCTAGCGCAGTGTTGTTTTTCTTCCTTTGGGGCTTACAACGTATTCCTCGGGTATTTACGTCTGGTAATTTTGGGAACTGATGATCCTTAGGGATTTCTGAACTCAGCCACTTACTGTACTCTATTACGGTGGTTTTGAGATTTAATAATAACAATGATATTGGATTTACGTCCCTTTTTACAACTGTGGCTTTTAGAGAAAGGTTTTGGGATGGATGAAGCAGTATGAAGTAACGGAGTGAAGGTTAATGAACTTAAGTTGTTTCGTTGTTAATTAATTTTAAGGGCTTGCGATATTTTAGTCATCAGCCCCGTGTACATGGGTTGTGTTGAAGTTGTCTGGTAACCTATCTTTTCCTACCACACGTAAACTCAGGCTAAGGATAGTGAGTTAGTGATCTCGTGTCATAGGCTTAGACTCAGGACTTGCAATAAGGTAGGCCTATTATTCCAGAATTGCCCTGGAGGGTGAATGAAAACATCCGGGGAAAGCCCACACTCCGGATAGCTGCTTTCCGCATCAGTATTCAAACCTCTGATCTCCGAAATTGTTGCACCTCCCCGTCACAGACGTGGTGCGCGATTCAATACACACAGCTATGCCATAGGGATAAATAAGAGACATAACAGACGACGGCTGAGAAAGAGTTGTTGTTGATTCTTTAGGGGCTTTGCAGCATCGTGGTCCCGTATACTTCGGTGTGTTTAGAAGTTGTCTGATATGATGATGATAATTGTTGTTTAAGGGGGCCTAACATCTAGGTTATCGGCCCATAATGGTCTGGGTGATAGCGAAAATGACAATGGAATGGAAACTATAAGGAAAATTAAGTGAGACTGAAAATACGTACAAAATGGAACTCAGATTGAAACGACTCACAAAATGGAGAGTGGTAATACTTACAAAAGGGAATTTAGAAGGAAAATACTCACAAAGAATATATAGAAAAATACGCACAAAATGTAGTTTAAGTTCAAATTACGTACAAAATGCAAATGAGATTGAAAATACGTACAAAGTGCAATTGAAATTGAAAATACTTATAAAATGCAATTTACATTTAAAATGCTTACAAAATGTATGATAGATTCAAAATACTCATTTGGATTGGCAATACTTACAAAATGCAATTTAGACAGAAAATACTTACAAAATATAATTTAGATTCAAAATGCACACAAAATGCAATTAAGGATCAAAATACCTACAAAATGCCCACCATACAAAATGCAATGTAGATTGAAAATACTTGCAAAATGCGTTTGAGGTTGAAAATACTTACAAAATGCAATCGAAATTCAGAAAACTCACAAAAATGGTACCACACATCAAAGACTTACTAAAAAGCAATTTAAATAGTCCATCCTTACAAAATGCAATTGAGGTTGAAAATACTCGCAAAATGCAATTTACATAGAAAAGACTTTCAAAATGCAACTTAGATTGAAAATACCTACAAAATGTGGTATAGATTCAAATAGTTTGCCTAAGGTAATTTAGAGAGCCTACACGGGGAGCCAATTAACAAAAACAGTGCGGGAATCTTAAAGAAAAAAGGAAATAGAATGAAAAGAAAATAAGAGGTCTGACTCCTCGAAGAATGGGGGATCAGGAGAAATGAGACAAAGGCCAATTAAGGCGGTAAAGTGAAAGACTCCCTAGGCCTCGGATACTCTAATACCGTCGGGGTCGGAAAAGAACAAGAGTTGACCAAGGGAGGTCGACAGGAAAGAA
The DNA here is from genome assembly GCA_946902985.2 of Meconema thalassinum. NCBI lineage: Eukaryota > Metazoa > Arthropoda > Insecta > Orthoptera > Tettigoniidae > Meconema > Meconema thalassinum. The sequence goes on along the minus strand of OX336389.2, from coordinate 958,632,546 downwards.
GACGGAGAGGAGCCCGGCACAAGTAAGTGGAAGCAATGCCGGACTCATTTGGAGTTCCGTGGTCGCCAACCCACGTCCCACTAGATGCGAGCCCCTGGGGGGGGGGGGGGGAGTTTTCTGATAACCTGTGTCACTGTGATGTCTGTACTAGTGTTTGTACTTGTAAACGATGAACAATTTGGGTAGGAAGTGGCCGTGGCCTTAAGTTAGATACCATTCCAGCATTTTGCCTGGAATAGAAGTGGTCAACCATGGAAGATCACTTCCAGGATGGTTGAGGTAGGAATCGAACCCGTCTCTACTCTGTTTTGCCTCACGAGATTGAGTGTACCTCGCGCCAGTCCTCAAACCAGAATTAAATTTTTTGGCCGAGTCGGGAATCAAATCCGGGCCTCCACGGTGACAGCCAAGAATATTAGGCACTACGCAACGAGGCGGACAGCTGTTGAGAGAGAGTGAGTAATAAATAAAGAATGGATGAAAGGAGGAAAGGAGGAAGTTAGGTAGTATGTTATTGTTGTTTTAAGAGGTGGAACAGCGAGTTTGTCTGCCCCTAAAGAAAGAAAGAAAGAAAGAAAGAAAGTTTTGTACTGATGTTTAAAAAACTGAAAAAATACCAACCATAGATATAACCAGTGCTTTTTTTTTCTAAAAATGATTTATGGGCTACTCCCAGTTGTAGTTGACAAAACATCACGATCTTGCAATTTTAGGCAATTTGCAAAGTCTGGTCATTGTTTGTATTCGAATCAATAACTTTCAGCTTTTTCGATGCCTGGGTGGATATAAACTAGTTCGTTATTTTCTTCATCCTTCAAAACTAACCACACGCACAAAATAACAACCTATCCCGCCTCCAAACACTAGCCTGCGCGCTTATAAGAAGGGAGCGCCGAGTTGCCGTCAAAGAGAAACTGATTCGATAGATCGATTTAAATCGAGGATTACTCGAAATCTCCTCCAGCTGTTGTGAACAGCGCGTTGGCGCCAGCTGATCGATAAACTTTCAAGTCGGAAGTTATATTTGCCGGACTAGATACAAATGTAGCAATAATTTTTCTTAAACAGTTTTCAAATATTTAAGGGGTACGCTAGCCTACCCCCGAGTTCCCTTTGAAAAAAAGAAAAAAAAAGCACTGGATGTAACCATAGGCAAATCACATGAATTAATTTCACTTTCACTGACCAAAATCTCCGTGAGTCATGAATACAAATAGAATGTCAGAAAACAGCTTTTGAAGCTAATATTATTCACACCTCTGATTACTATACTGTTAATTACGAGCAAAATTGTGTAATCCAACTATCAACATTGTGGTAGTTCTCAATACACTCGATGATCCCCGAATCATTACCTGGATGTAGCAATCCAGTTATCTGTTTGACATAGCACAGCGGAATTTGCCCGAGAACTTAATGTGAAGTTCTCGTCAGTAAGGTGCCCCTATAAATTACAATCATCCTGAAGCCAGGCAAAAGGTCAAGTTGTTGAGCGTACATCTCTCCTGAGAGATAACTTTAACTTTGAAGCAGTACTTCCCTGGGCAGTGGTCAAGCATTACAGAAATTACAGTAGCCTATATATATTAGCGTAACTTGGAACATCTTCTCAGCGTGTTCACCTCACCAGTATAACCAGCATCAGGGTGAATTACAATACCAGGAGAAAATACCTGTATTACACAACAAACAGCAGGTATGTTTACCAATGGCAGTGAATCTTGAAACAGTTTGCCCTACACCGAATTACATTCCTGGCTTAATTTATTTTTGTTAACTAATTATTATTCAAACGCTTAGCCCCCCAGCCTACCTTCACCCACGGACCCTGTGAGGGATCATTCCTCTACCGTCGCAAGAACGGTGTCTGGGAGCTGAACAATACTTTTTCAGCAGATACAACTGGGCATGGTGAGAGGCCGATCGCCCAGGTGACCGCTAATTTGGGTGTAACTAAGGAGGGGTCCGAGAAAGAATTTTAGAAGGACGTCGGCTGTGGACCTGTTGATAGGAACCATCCTTGCATTTACCGGGAGGGGGGATGAAAATAGAAAATCACAAAAAAACATTTTCAGGATGGCCGAGGTGGGATTCGAACCCACGCTCTCCCAATACTGGTGAAGCACGAGGTAGTGCGTTAGCGCTCTCACAACCGCGATTGGTATTATTATTATTATTATTATTATTATTATTATTATTACAGTAAGTTATTATATTATTATTATTAATAGTAGTAGTAATAATGTTATAATATATAAACATAATAATAACAATAATTATTATATTAATAAATCATGTCCGTACAGAAGCTGTTCTTGCGCGTTAAATCGCTCACTCCGACTGCGATGGGGAACTGCTGCAAGTCCGGAGATCGGATGGTCGAATCTCGGCGCTGACTGCGGCTATCCTGAGTGTGGTTTCTTCCCGGTGTTTTCCACAGTTCTTCCAGGCAAATGCCAGGATACTACCTTACTTCAAGCCCCAGGGCTCCTACCTCATTCCAACCGTAATTAATTACTGGTACATTCACTACTACAGTCAACACAAGAGCACAAGTTATCTGTTTGACATAGCACAGCGGAATTTGCCCAATTATACACAATTATAAGGGTCTGACAATATAATTAATCAAAGATGCCAAAAGATCCAAACCCCGTGGCGCTACAGCCCATGAAGGACCCAGGCCTACTAAGCGACCACTGCCCAGACTGCAGATTATGTGATGATTCATGGTCAGCGCATAGGGTCCCCTCGGCCGTTAATATTGGTATTCGTGACTGGGACGTTGTCTCACTGTCAAGCAGCTACTCAATTGTTCTCACGAGGCTGAATGCACCCCGTTCCAGCCCTCACATCAGTTTCTAAAATCCCTGACGGAGCCGCAAATCGAATCTGGAGCCTCAGAGTGCGAGGCAGGCGGGCTACCTCAACACCACGGGACCGACAATCAAAGATGCCCCAAGCCTACAATACGAATTATTATTAACAACAACAACAAGATAAGCTGGGCAGGATAGTGGTGGCGTGTTCCACATGGAGAAACATTCTAGTGAACTGATAATCGGACACCGCTCCACAGCAAGCCTACATGGGATGTAAATTAGCATTAATTAGAAAATGAATTGGTGATATGAATTGAGTACAGATTAAAATATTCCGGGTAAAATACGCAGTTGTGAATTGCGCTATGTTGTAGTAAACAATTATTAATACTGCAAACAATACATCAATCTGTTAGTGTTTCAACACGAGAAATAATGAGTGAGTGGAATATAATAAAGTCCCTTGTGCCAATCTGTATTATCCTCCCGTTAGCAAATACACAGTAGTGTTAATACAAAAATAAATGAATAAAATTATGTTCAATGCTTATATTATTATTTTGTTGATGCACCACAAGCAAATTAATTGTATTGACCTCATGTTCGTGCTGTGTACAAATGAATACTGCTCTTCTAATAGAATACCATCCACATGGAATATATCGACGCACTCTGGGGATTATTTTTATAATTAATGGATTGGCACACATTTCTACACAATGTTTTGTCGGAGATGTTATTGAAGTGGCCACGTCCAACTCTCATTCACTGCCGTCCAATTTTACTGGCCAGTGATGTATTTCTTTATACCGTATAAAATGGGAAGGAGTTGTGGTTTTTTACTTTATCTAGAGGATTGCGACATCATGTTCATCTGACCAATATCAAACATATGAATACATGAAATGTATCTGATTACCAGAGTTATAATGCGTGTAGGTGCAATTGCTTGAGTCTACGACTAGGTTAGTTGCCTCAAAACATGCAAAACATTGTAACTTAACTTGGGGAAACTCCATACTCAGGATGACCTCTAATAGCGGCTGGCTCCGAATTTTTTATAATTTATTATCCTGCTTTCATAAAAATGAAATAAACTCATGTGATAACTCGGGGTATGTGATGTGTGTAAGTATGTGTCCAATTGCCTGTATGTCTTCCAGTTCCTAAATGCCTCAACCGAATTGAATAAAACTTGTTTCAAAATTTGGCCCTCCTCCTGTGAATTTTCACCATAGTTCTTATAATACCACCATATTAGCACAAAAGAAATGGTGGCCAACTGAATTTCCATTCCCTAATTTGGCTACTGGATTAACCAATCATCGGATGCCCTCTAAATTCGAGACTTGTGTACCAACCTAAACGGAAAGTTGGACGTCCAAATTACAAATTTCCAGGCTAATTAATATCATTATGGCGTTCGTTGGTAAATTTCAAATATTAGGCTATAATCAGTTACTTACTTTTCAATAGATCAATGCTCATAAAAATGGGCAATTTAGTAGCTACGTTTTCGAGTTACAACGTTATCAAAATGATTTTTACACTTATCCGCAATTTTCCATATATAGCCTACAATTAATATTCACTTATTCGCATTCTAATCAACTTAGAATTTTGAAACTGTGCAAAATGGTAGTAGTCGACTATACAGGAGATTTACTCTGTTCAAGGCATAAGATTAAGGCCAAGACACAGTCCAGGTGGGGGTCATGCGTACTTTTAAAATATTAAACTCAGTAAATTAGGATATAATAGAGCAACTGCCACGAATATTGATGATATGAGTCTTCTTTGGAGACATCTTTGTTATTCAAACCATACGGCTATAACACTGAATATTACGCGTAGCCACCATCTTGAATATAGAAAATCATAACATTTATTACTTACCATCTAAGAACGTTGGAAATTCGAAACATATAAAAGTAATAATATTAATGTAGGCCTATAGGAAATTTTAACTGTTGCACAGATATTTGGTACATTTAAGATGGCGACCATGCGTTGGAATATCGATAAAGTAGGATGTAATTGAGTAATAACGGCGAAATATTGTGATAGGGGAGATTCACTTATTCACTATCAAATAAACTTGAGGTTTCAAAGCTTTTCAGAAAGGTAGTACTGTGAAAGAGATTTACTCTCAGATGCACAAGTCACAGAAGCCTCCGTGGCTTAGGCGGCAGCACGCCGGTCTCTCACCGCTGGGTCCGTGGTTCAAATCCCGGTCACTCCATGTGAGATCTGTGCTGGACAAAACGGAGGCAGACAGGTTTTTCTCCGGGTACTCCGGTTTTCCCTGTCAACATTTCATTCCAGCAACACTCTCCACTATCATTTCAATTCATCTGTCATTCATCTATTCATTGCCCCAGAGGTGTGAGTCAGGCCTCGGCAGCCGGCACAGTCCCTATCCTCGCCGCTAGCTAGGGGCTTCATTCATTCCATTCCTGACCCGGTCGGAGACTGGAAACAGGCTGTGGATTTTCATTTTCATGCACAAGTCACAAGGCTATACTTATCCACCTTACATACAAATATTAAATCGAATACTCCCCATATGAATTAGAATTTCAAATTTCGAAACTTGGCAAGAAGGTAGTTTTGTGTAGCAAATTTACACTGCTGGTAGCACGTGTGCATAGATGCCATAAATTCAAGATAAGAGCCATGCGTACTACTAAGTCATCAAGGCCTATAAATCAGAATTTCATCAAACAAGTACCGCGAAACATGGTGAAAAAGGAATCTTGTATGAGGGACCTCAGTTGCAAAGTAAATAATACCGGCATATTGAACATTTAAAATATTAAAATATATACCACAGAATACTCGAGTGCAATAATGACCTAATTTAAGAAGAATGAGCCGTACAAGAAACATTCCGTGGTCCGGTTGGATAATTATCATATTAAACATTGCGTATGACCGCCATCTGGAATAAATAATATATTAAAATGCATTGTTCATCATCTAGTAAACTTAGGCAAGAGATTCAAAACATAGCATGAAATTAGAGTCGCATTAGACAGACGTATAGGGAGTACATGTGTTGGCTGAATAGATTGAAGATGCCAATCAAGCGTACAAAAATGCATTACAACCGATAACCCGGAACTTTAAATGAGACATTTTCAGGAAAGTTTGCAAATAAGGAAGCACAAGGAATTAAATCACTTATCTAAGCCACAAGTTTGTTACATTGAACATTATGCATAGCTGACAGCTCGAATAGCATGTAAGTTCTACAAGTACGAAAATTTGCAAAATTGTAGCTTCGTATAAGAAGTCTGGTAAAAAAAAACGCAGTAATTTCACAACCCCAATTGTACTGAATCTTACTGCACAATAAAAACAGAAAATGAGAATGTAACCATGGATTTCAAACGAAATTGTGATCTGTACTGAACATATTATTATTATTATTAATATTATTATTAATATTATTATTAGGCTTTACAGAGGAGATCCAAGACAAATCACTGCATAATAAATTATAGCAATGCCTCAAGGCAGACAGCGAAGTGAACAATTGTACACACAAGCAACGGATAACGTAAAGTTTTGAAACCATTAACTCAGTGCTGCCTTTACAAACTGTCAGTTGTAACTCTTTATCATTTAATTGTGATTATAACTAGTACATGTAATACATTCAATTTCAATTTTTAAATTATATACAGTGTGGTCCACCCGCCCCTTATTTTTTTTTGGAGGAAGGCAACCCAACTAACGCGTATATCACAGTCATCCTAAAAACATTAGTACGTCCATTGTACAACTGTACCGTTGAGTACATCCTCGCGAATATAGTAGAAATCAATAGTGGCAGTGTTCTTTCATTGACCTCAAATATAATGCATGATTGAAACGTTCAGAGCTCCGAATAACACCTTCTTACGTTTGGACAGGAAGTGTCTACGAATAGATTCAATACATGCCAGCAAAACACTATGGTTCTCGGTAGCTATGGTGGCTAAATCAAGAATTGCTAGAGTAGCGTCAACGATGTCGCATTGTAGTAGGTTCGAACCTTGAACTTGTACATTTTTTTTTGCTTAATGTCGTTTATTGTGGATGTATTATGGACGCATATCTATCTGTTCCAACGAGTGATTTTTTATTTGGTCCTCAAAAGGACCGTACTTTTCCGATGGTACGCAGCCAGATTGGACGACGACATAACGATCTGTAGAACGAAAGCAAGGTATCCTGTATATTGAAGGTAGCAAGTGTTCGAAATTTTGACCACCTTTGTTTAAATGAAAACTCCGACTAAATCAGACGACCCACATAACAAATAGATTTGTTATGTGGGTAGGCTCACGAATAAATACATCAGACCGAAACTATAATTTCTTTCAACGGCTTCTGTGCGAAAAGCAATTGCTATACACTTACAGTAATAGTTAGTTAGTGAGGTTTTAAGGGGCGGAACTACGAGGTCATCTGCCCCAAACATACAGTAAATACAGATAATTATAATGTTATTGGTTTTATGTCCCTTTTAACTACTCTGGCTTTTAGAGACGTCAGGGTGCCGGAATTTTGCTCCGAAGGTTATCTTCAACGTGCCAGTAAATCTACTGACACGGCTCCCTCGCATTTGTGCACCCTCAAAAGCCAGCTGACTGCGCCAGGATACGAACCTGCAACCTTGGGCACAGCAAGCGAGAACGTTACCGTTCAGCCTCGCAGCAAGGCAGTAATTACAGTTTTTTTTTTGTCGATTTACCCACTAGGTTGGTGGTTCCAACGGACTCAGCGAGGGAACTCACCACTACCGCCTCTATGGGCAGTGTCCTGGAGCTTGGAACATCTGGTCGGAGGGGATACAACTGGTGAGGTGTGATCAGCACCTCGCCCTGGCGGCCTCACCTGCAAAGCGAACAGGGGCCTCACGAGGGAAGGGAGGAGGGGAAGATTAGGATGGATAGGCAAGGAAGGGGGAAGGAGACGGCCGTGGCCTTGAAGTAGGAACCATCCCGGCATTTGCCCGAAGACGAAGTGGGAAACCACGGAAAACCACTTCGAGGATGGCTGAGGTGGGAATCGAACCCCCTCTACTCATTTGGGCCACCCGAGGCTGAGTAGACCCCGTTCCAGTCCTCAAACCACTTTTTTCAAATTTCGTGGCAGAGCCGGGAATCGAACCCAGGACCTTCGGGGCGGCAGCTAACCATGCTGACCGCTACGCTACGGAGGCGACAGTAATTACAGAACGTGTCATATTATTATTCTGGGATAAATATTGAACTATTAAAATTCTAATTATCACGAATATAGTCGCCTCCGTTGCGTAGTGGTCAGCGTGATTAGCTGCCACCCCGGACGTCCTGGGTTCGATTCCCACCTCTGCCACGAAATTTGAAAAGTGGTATGAGGACTGGGACGGGGTCTGCTCAGCCTCGGGTGGTCCAAATAAGTAGAGGGGTTCGATTTCCACCTCACCCATCCTCAAAGTGGTTTTCCGTGGTTTCCCACTTGGCCTTCGGGTAAATACCGTGATGTTGCCTACCGTACGGCCACGGCAGCCTTCTTCCCTCTTCCTTGTCTGTCCCTCCCGATCTTCCCCTCCCTTCCCATCCGTCAAGAGGACCCTGTTCGCTTTGCAGGTGAGGCCACCTGGGCGAGGTGCTGATCCCACCTCCCCAGTTGTATCCCCCAGACGAGATGTTTCAAGCTCCAGGACACTGCCCGTAGAGGCGGTAATGAAGGGATCCCTAGCCGAGTCCGTGGGAAAACCTAACATGGAGGGTAAAATCGACTAAAAATTAAATAATTATAACGAATACTGTCCATCCATGGTTTTGAACAGTATTTAGGGAAAATAGCCATTTAAATGAGATAAGAAAATAACTTTCCCTATCGTCTTCGTAGATAATGTGAACAAAACCAAGTTGGAATCTTGCTGTACGAGGTAGGGAGGGTATAATAAAATAGTTAAAAAGAATTTTAAAAGTCTGCCGTTGGATAGTCTTGAACCCGGGATCTTCGAAAGAGCGAGCGGGCGCAATAACACTTGCACACATTTTCAACACACTCTGGAGGTTTTTGTTGCGCTTCTTATTAACGCGTATGGTAAAATATTAAATTATTACAGTTAGATCTTAAATGAAAAATGAAAATCCACAGCCTGCTTCCAGTCTCCGACTGGGTCAGGAATGGAATGAATGAAGCCCCCATCCAGCACAAGGATATGAACTGTGCCGGCTGCCGAGGCCTGACGCACTCCTCTGGGGCAATGATTAAATGAATGACAGATGAAATGAAATGAGAGTGGAGAGTGTTGCTGGAATGAAATTTTGACAGGGAAAACCGGAGTACCCGGAGAAAAACCTGTCTGCCTCCGTTTTGTCCAGCACAGATCTCACATGGAGTGACCGGAATTTGAACCACGGACCCAGCGGTGAGAGGCCGGCATGCTGCCGCCTAAGCCACGGAGGCTTGTACAGTTAGATCTTAAGTATTGATTGGAATGCCTTCAGTACCAAGCATGTTTTCTAATTTACTTAAAGCAAGTTTCGCGACCGTTTTGCGTTATTAAGGCGAATTAACTGCAAATAATGCCCTCAACGACAGCCCTTCGGTTTTATTTCATACAACTTAGCATACAAAATGCTAGCGTGTGATACACTTCGGTAATACAAGCGGGTATACTGACGAAGAGAACAGAATCATACAGGATTTTGTACCAGCGATCACAGCAGCTTCCTTGTCAGCGAGTGTCGTGTGATACAGGCCTAAAGATATGCTAAGACTATTTGTTAAAATTTAATAACAAAACAAGATGTTCGGTAAAGAACGTATAGCCTACTTTCTCCTAAATGAATGGATATTGTTATAATTCGTGATCCTTTTCAAGGAGTATAATTGAATGTTAGTTGTAGTAGCTTCTTGAAATACAACGTGCTATACGGATATTTTACATGAATATGATGTGCCCTTTGCTAGTGCTACCACTGTAAAAAAAACATTCAATTCGGTTTCACCGTGTTTGAATTGATATGGGGAATCGATTTGCACACATACATGGCCGCTATCTGCGAACTATTGGGTTGATGACCTCGTAGTTCAGCCAAGAGATGCTTCCCACAAAACGGTATGTTGTTGACAAATTTGGTAGAGATCAAATGATTAGGTTGGTCGTAATTTGATTTAAGCTTTTAACATTACGGTGGCCGCCATTCCGTTTCGGTCAAGATGGCGGCGATATACAACATGACACTGAGGTGGCCTTTGCTAGTGCTACCTCTGTACCAAACTTCGTTCCGTTCGGTTTCACCGTGTTTGAAAAGATAGGGGGAATCGATTTGCACACATACATGGCCGCCATCCGCACATTATTGGCCTGATGACCTTGTAGTGTGGTCAAAAGATTTTCTATACATAAAGGTATGTTGTTGCAAAATTTAGTAGAGATCAGATTATTTGGTTGGTCGTAATTTGATTCAAGCTTTTAACATTAGGATGGCTGCCATTACGTTTTCGTCAAGATGGCGGCAATATAAAACATGGCACTGGAGTGCCCTTCGCTAGTGCTATCTCTGTATCAAATTTCGTTCAATTCGGTTTCACCGTGTTTGAATTGATTGGGGGAATCAATTTGCACACATACATGGCCGCCATCTGCACACTAATTGGATGATGACCTTGTAGATCACACAAACGACGCTCGCCATATAAGTATATGTTGTTGCAAAATTTAGTGGAGATCGGATGATTAGGTTAGTCGTAATTTGATTTAAGCTTTGAACATTTTGGAGGCCGCCATTACGTTTCCGTCAAGATGGCGGCGATATAAAACATAACACTGAGGTGTCCTTCGCTAGTGCTACCCCTGTACCAAATGTCGTTCAATTCGGTTTCACCGTGTTTGAATTGATAGGGGGAATCGATTTGCTCACATACATGGCCGCCATCTGCAAAATATTGGGCTGATTACCTTGTAATTTAGTCAAAAGACGCTCGCCATATACATATATGTTGTTGCAAAATTTGGTAGAGATCGAATGATTAGGTTATTCGTAATTTGATTTAAGCTTTGAACATTTGGGTGGCCGCCATTACGTTTCCGTCAAGATGGCGGCGATATAAAACATGACACTGAGGTGCGCTTTGCTAGTTCTACCTCTGTACCAAATTTCGTTCAATTAGGTTTCACCGTGTTCGAATTGATAGGGTGGGGCAGACATTCAGAGTACATACACTCACACACACACAGACACACAGTCTCACACACACACACACACTCACACACAGACACACAATTTTTGGCCCTGTGTAGATCTCATAAGTCTTCTTTCATTTTTGGCAAAAATCGAAAGTATGCTAATAATACCATGGGAAATTCTAAGGAATACGTATACTTCGATGCAAGCACTGGCGATCAGAATATCCTTCGATATGTTGTTGTTTTGTTTCATGTGAGGGGCTAGAACATCGCGGTCATTTAGCCCCGTTTACTTGGGAGTGTGTGTAGAATTTGTCTGATAACCTGAGTTATTGCGGAAAACCATTTCCAGGGTGGCTGAGGTGGGAATCGAACCCCACTTATTCTCATATTTGCTTCAGGAAGCTACGTGTACCCAATTTCAGCCCTCAGACAAATATTACATTTCTTGGCAAAGCTGGGAATCGAACCCGGACCTCCGGAGCGACACATCGATATGTTATATTAATATTCATGCCAGTTTTTAAATTTGCTGCCATTACAGGTCACGTGGCATAACGTACCAGTTCGATCGCTTTCTCGTAAATAAATCAGCAAAATTCAACGTATTCGTCACAAAAATACGTCGTAAGGCAATAAATGTGGCAATGTAGTTACATCCCCACTAAAATGGAATGTGGGCTTTCGTTCAAAAAATTATGCCTACTACTGGATTCGAAGCAGAATTCAACCCGCTCGCGCCCATCATGTACGGTCAGGCTTTAAACCTCTTTTTTTTATTTTTTTATTAGCTCTTTACAGAATTACAGAATTTTCAGATATGATAAATACCAGACTAATACATCACAAGAAATCCAGATAGTGTCCATATTTATCGTACAATTGTCCACTTTCACTAAGCTTCCAACGCTCTTTTTGCAGGTGATACCTGAGATCCAGGAAAGAGAAATGTTGATCATTGTCCATCACGAAGTGTACATATTGGCCCATTATCCACACAATGGCAGTCTGTTTAATTTGGGGGAAGGCGGTCACCGACAAACGAACCAACTTCCTGTCATCAAGGTCATCCGAGGGCACATTTAATAGTTGACATACTTTTCCCTTACACCACAGCCACGTGGAGGCAACTCGCGTGCATGTTGTGAAGCGGTGTATCGCCGTATCAGTTTGACCACATATAGTACACCATGGGTAAGCTTCAAGATGGATGGTATATCGCCGTAGAGCGGTTGGGATGAGATCGTTGAGGAAGATAAAAACTTGGGAGTGTACAGCAGAAGAAATGGACATAGCCCCAAAATTTTTCCAAACAGTGGGCCAATGTACATAGAGGGTGGTGGCCTCTATTCGCGGTTTGGAGTGTACCACTTGCCGCAACATGTTATAGATACTTTTCGTCGTTGGAACAATCCCTGATGGCATTTGGCGAACAGTTTCCAGAAGGTGCTGTTGATGGTCCCTAAATATCTTCGGCAAAGCTCTATCACAACCACGGGCTGTGTTTCGAATATCTTTGTATAGCGCTTTCGTAAAAGTGTCATGTTGGGAAAGAATGGTGATATCGTTCTTGCAGAGGAGTGCACGGCATTTCATGCCATGAGCTGTTAGCCCTAGCCCGCCTTGCCGGGATGGGAGATACAACTGTTCCCGTTGTACTCGGAACAAAAATCCTTGCCATATAAACCAACCTGTATATTTTGCCAATTGGCTCTCAAACATTTTGGGAAGTGGGAAAAGTTGTGCGACATACCATATTTTAGAGAGCGCAAACACGTTGAGGACCATGACCCGTTGCACTATATTGAGGTTTCTTTGACCAAATTGGATCAGGACTCCCCTAACTTTGGCAATGACCTTAGTCCAGTTAACTTGCACTGTGTCCAGAAGCGATTGCTTCCAGGTAATGCCAAGAATTTTCACCTCATTTACTATCCGGAACCAGGGCTGTGGGGTAATCACTGAGTTAGTATTGAGCGGAAGCAAAGCAGTTTTCTGGGGGTTCGATTGTGCTCCAGAGGCGATATGGTAGAGCTGAAGGACGCTATCGATGTGGGAGATGTCTTCTTCATTGCGGATCAATATTGATACGTCATCAGCATAGGCGCACATTCCAAAAACATGTGTGGACAGTTTGTAACCCTGTAGCTTCACCTGGGTAGTCCGAATGAACGGTTCAAGGCCAATGACAAAAAGTAGCATAGAAAGGGGACATCCTTGCCTAACTGATCGTTGTATTGGAATCAGAGGGGAAAGAAAACCGTTGACGAGCACTCTAGACGTAGCATTACAATTTATCATACGAATGTAGTCAATAAGGATTTCAGGAAATTCGAAGTGTTGCAAGACCATGTACAAGTATTCATGACTGATGCGGTCGAAAGCTTTATCAAGATCTAAGGTGAGAAAACTCATTGGCTAAGTGGGGAGCATTTCGGCTTTTAGGTGTAGGTCCCGTAGTATCGCTAAGTTTGTTAACAGAGTTCTTCCAGGAATACTGCAACATTGTTCATCACCAATGATATCAGGTAGAACAGTCTTCAATCGGCATGCAAGTACTTTGGTAAGGACTTTATAGTCACTGCAGTGCAGAGTAACTGGTCGGAAGTCACCAACTGCCATGGGAGAGGATGTTTTTGGTATGAGGACTATGGTAACCTCGTGATGTGATTGACAAAGAGCACGACGTTGGAGAATGGTACGCAGGACATGACAAAATTCTTTGCCAATGAGAGGCCAGAAGTGTTTATACATTTCATATGGCAGTCCATCAATGCCAGGTGAGCGGTTGTTTGGGAGTCGTTTAACCACAGAGTGAATCTCTTCATCCGTAATATCCGCGCTGAGCAGGGTTTTGTTGTCCGGAGATAGTTTGGTACTGCAAGATGACAGCAATAGGGTCACCTGCTGTGGATCAATGGGAGCCTTAGCGTAGAACCGTTGATAAAATAATGATATTTCACTACGTATAGCGTCAGGGGAGGTGACGACACTTCCAGTACTGGTGCGGAGGCGGTGGATATATTTACGTTGCCGCTCACGTTGTCCTTTGGCGATATGGTATACACTTGCACTTTCGTCCGGGAGCACTGTACGATCTTTTAAAGCCACGTTGATATGAGCGAGCGTTCGTTGCTGTAGAGACAGGAGCTTGGTTTTAACTTCCCGGATCTGGTCATATATACGCTCCCCAGCATCAGATCTTTGCTGGAGCTGGCGAAGAACTCGATAGTAAAATTCAACTGTATCCCGTCTTTCCCGACCTCGTTGGTAAGATATGTTCTTAAAGACGCGGCGGATCCCTGGTTTAACTAAAATATCCCACCAGTCTGTGCAGTCGCGAAATTTGCATTTTTGTTGGACCCATCGAATCCAGTGTTGTCTGAAAATATCTTGGCATTCCTCCTCCAGTAACAGCGAGCAATTCAGCTTCCAATAACCTCTTCCTATGTGAAATATGGGATGGGGGTAAGAGATTGTACATACGACAGCATGATGGTTAGTGAAACTGGCAGGAATCACTTCATATCGTCTAGGCTGGATAAGTTCCTGTGAAAAGTAGATGCGGTCAATTCGTGATGAGGAGTTGTGACTTATACAGGTGTAATGGGGCAGGGGCACCCTTAAACTATCCACAGCATCAATGAGGTGTAGGGAGGTAAGAAGGGTCCTGAGAGCCGGGTTGACACCTCTGTATGGACTAGTGGAATCCTCTGGGCGTTGAATACAATTGAAATCCCCTGCAAGAATAAGTTTTTCCTTAACGTCGTGCAGATGAGGCAGTATACTCTGTTGAAAGAACATTTTCCGTTCCACACGTTTATTAGACCCGGATGGGGCATATACATTTATCAGGGTGGTATTGTTTATGTGTCCAGATATTATGCGTCCTGATGGATGACATAGCACACCTGCGAGTGGGATATCATATCTTATGAGGAATCCGGTCCCCCTATTCGTATTACCGGTATTGATGTATTGTTTGTAGAAGGCAGATATGGGTAAACACGGTATAGCAACTTCTTGAATGAAAGCAATGTCAATGTCAGCATCTCGAAGGAATCTCTCCAACAGTTGAAATTTCAGAGGGCTTTCTATTACATTGATATTCACAGTGGCCACAGTGAGAAATTGCGCCATTAAGAGAAGTATAAAAGCTGTGCTAGACATACTGGAAGGTGGACTCGAAAGAAGACACAGGTGAGAATTATCCTGGTGCACTATGTCAAATTAGGTTGAGATAGTTCCTTTTGACTGCCATTCATAGGCCGGCTGTCAGCGGCTGAGAGCGTTCGTGGGTCCCTAGATGACGTAGAAAGAAGATTTTGTTTCTTTTTCACAGCTGCGGAAACGTTTGTGGAGCCAGTTTTATTCTTCGGGGCTGGTACGGCAATCGAGGCATTTGTTTTAATCTTCTTAGAGACGTTCTCGGCTCCCCGATCAACATTCTTTAGTGAGTTGGTAGGGACCAGCGAAGTCGGGGGCAGTGAAGACAAAATTTCTGTGGCAGCCTGTAGTAACGGCAGAGTTGGTTCTAAGGCTGCGATACAGGTTGCCGAGAGCACAGGGGCACTCTGTGTCTCGCAGCACTGGTCAGGGCAAGGTACCAGTTCTGCGTCAGATGTATCCGAGGTCACTCCTGGTGTTGTCTCAGCTGACTGATCAATGAGCATGTTTTCATATGACGTTTGCTGCGTCACAACTTCCGAGTATTGTACACGTCGTTGTTGTGTAGGAGTTATACCGAGGGGAATCATTTTCTTTGGGCAGTTAATACGCAGATGTGTGGTAGCATTGCAAATTAAACAGGTCTGTTTCTGTCCATTATACGTTATATAGCCAGAATGGCCACCAAAAGCCTCAGTGGAGGGGATATCTTGCTTGATTTCCATAGTTACGGCACGTATTCCATTATACACCGGGAACTGATAAGCAGAAGACCATTGTTCTTTCCTGACGTCACTCACAGTGCCATATTTCGACAGGACGGATTTGAAAATTTCAGGGGGTACTTCGAGTGGGACATTAAATATACGCACTGTGGTAAAATTGGAATCCGCTGTGGAGAGCTTAACATTGGTCATTTCGCCTGAATCATACTGAAATTTAATAGGATCTGCAAAAGTATTTAACAATTTCTGATAAATAGATATGGTGATTACCTTGATGTACATGGTTTTTTCGTGCGCATTTAACTGGATGGCTTCTACTTGGTCGACAGTCAACCGGAGGGTATCGCCAATCCAGCGGTGAATTTCTCCTGGTGAGGGGCGAGAACTCTGCCTGTCCCATTGGCAGCGTACGGTGTTTTTTCTCTGGTATCCGGACATGATTTTCAGCGGGGTTTTCTGGGTTTCTGGTTTTGTTGTCCTATCTGGAACACTACTTAAAAAAAAGTATTGTCCGAATGACACACGGAAGGTCAGTACACACGTGGAACTAAGGAAGCACCGGTATTAGGAACCGTAAACTCTTCCAATGCGGTCACACAGCGCGCACACACGTACCGCACTCGGCCACGACCAGTGACCAACTGTCCTCTCAGCCACCAACACATGGTAGATACTGCTCGCTAAACGTGGTGTAGTTACAGTAGCCGTCCCACCTCAAACGTTTAAGTCCATCTCAAAGTCTTCAATCACGTGTTATGGTGTTGATTTAACCTTCTACTATTACAGATCACGTGGCGTAAGCTATTAATTCGATCGGATTGCGTGTATGTGTGTTATTTCAAGGAGCAGTGAGTCATATGTTAGTAGAATGGGCCATAGTATTTGGCGGGGAAAAGTTTAAGGTCGGTTTTTCTTTGCTAGACCCATGGCCCAATTACATTGCTGTCGCACAGTCAGAGCGCAGAGCAATATCGACCATCGGGAGAAATGCCGTGTTAGTTGGGTTTCATAAAACTAAATAATAAGGGGCGGGTGGACCACACTGTATACGCCCAGTCATTTAGGCAAATTTGTGTTGACCGACTGAAGAGTTACAACTGACAGCAACGGATAGTTCATATTTGTATGTTGTCAGCAGTACTGAAAGTTATAGCCTATATTACAGGCTGTTCCAAATCCATGAGTTTGAGTATGAGTACACGCGAGTACTCAGCAGTAATGCTCGGAGCGCGGTTGGAGAGGGACTGGGGGTGATAGCCAATTCGTCACGCGGCGAAGGTCATAACACAAGTCAATGCGCTTCCAGCCAGTCTTGATGTATCCACCGCGCAGTGACGGCAGCCCCCCACAGCAGAGCTGTATTGCATGTTGCAGGTTTACTCATGGAAGGCGGCGAGCGAGCTGCTCGGCTGGAACAGCCTGCTATATTAGAATGTATCATTTATTAAATTTTTTATTTGTATTGTTTTAAGGTGTGGAGCATTGGCGTCCTTTTTAGCCTATTTTCATTTATGAAACAAATAGATTTATGAGATTACCTTTTGTCCGTGTGTGTGTGTGTGTGTGTGTGTGTGTGTGTGTGTGTGTGTGTGTGCGTTTCCCCCTAATGAAATCTTAACGGCCAAAGCGATTTCAATGAAACTCGGTAAGTGCATACTAGGCCTATTAACTTGTCCGACCTCGACCGTGCCTATAAAATTTTAATACGTTTCACCAATCCAACATTGGGAACTCACGAAATATTTCACTGGCATTCTATATCTCCGCAACAGTACCAGATATCACCCTGATATTTTGTACGGTCTTAAAGGGCCTACTACTAAAAGTTAATCTATGTAATTTTCATAAACCTGTTAAGTACAAAACGAACATGGTGGCCAAGTGAAGTTGAATCATTTAAATAGATTTCTCTCGCGATTTAATCATCCCAGCGCAGTGAAACTTCGTACAGAATGTTTATTCACATTGTAATGAACTGACAACTAACTTAGGTAAATTGTTTCCATAATCCCAATTGTCACCTGTGCGAAATTTTAAAATTATTGTTTTAAATCTTGTGTCCTAACAATGCTGATGATGATGATGATGATAATTGTTGTTTTAAGGGGCCTAACATCTAGGTTATCGGCCCCAGATGGTTTGGGTGATCGTGAAGATGAAAATGAAAAGCGAACTTAAAACTAAAACTAACTACTAACCTACATACTAGAAGAAGAAATGGAAAAATAAAGGAGAATAAGGCAAATACAAGGACAGAAGGAAAAGAAATGCCCTCAACCCTCTGAGAAGGCGGATTGAGGGACTTGGAAGGAAGGAGAGCCATGAAAGGCATATAGGAAAGTGAAAGAGGAGAGGGTCCGCCCCACAGGTATGGGACAAAAGGGGAAAACGGACCCAGCTCAGGAATCCCTCGGGGTCGCCAACTCCCGAACTCCCCGGCCGTGAGCCCCTGAGGGTGTAGCATTATCTAGGGTGCACCAGAAGTGGTGGGGCTACATACACCCTGCCTCCTTAAGGGCCTAGAGCACAAGGCAGGAGGTAAAAGGAAGAGAAAAAGAAGGCTGACCCCTCGCAGAAGGAGGGTATCAGAAAAGATGAGACAAGGGCCAATTAAGGCGGGAAAGGAAGAGACTCCCTAGGCCTCGGATACCCTAATACCGTCGGGGTCAGAAGAGAACAAGAGTTGACCAAGTGAGGTCGACAGGAAAGAAGACAGAGAAGAGCCCGGCACAAGTAAGTGGAAGCAATGCTGGACTCAGCTGGGGCCCCGTGGTCGCCAACCCACGCCCACAAGATGTGAGCCCCTGGGGGAGCATAACAATGCGTTCGAAGAGAAAGTTTGAATAATAAACCTACGCAATAATTTTCATCTTATGGTACATAACTCCATGGCCTACATAGATAACAATTCAACATGGCGATCATCCGAAATATTTAGACGGCTCTCAATATCTACGAATCTAATACAGCAATCAAACTGAAATTTTGTATGTTGATAGAGGCAATTAACATAAGTTCACCTATGGGAGTTTTAATAACCTGGTGATCACAAAACCAAGCGAAATTTAAACATTTTAATGGAATTTGCTCGCGATTTAATCATCTGAGGGCAGTGAAACTTGTCACGGTAAATGTTCATATATAGAATTTAAACTACTGACATCCAATTAAACTTAATTGTTTTGATAACCCCTGTGCGAAATTATCAAATTGAGTTTTTTATTTCTTGTGTCCCAATCAAGCGATGAAAGTGAACGTTTGATTAATGAACCTTGGAAATAATCTTAATCTAATGATTCACTTTCTATAGCCTACACATATAACGATCCACATGGTGACCATCCGAAATATTTAGACGGTTCTCAATATCCATGAATATATTTCAGCAATCAAACTGACATTTTGTATGTTGGTAGAGGCTATTAACGTAAGTTCACCAACGGATCATTTCATAACCTGGTGAACACAAAACCAACATGGCGGCGACGCGAAATTTAAATATTTAAATGCAGTTTTCTCGCGACTTTTCTTCCGAGCGCTGTGAGACTTGGCATGATATATCTTCATACAAGCCTTAATATACTGACGTTCGATTTAATGGAATTTTATGAGAACGTAAAAATGGCGGCTATGCAGTTTTTTATCTCATTTTCATTTCTCTTGTCCTAAGTAGCACTAGTAGGATATATGAAAATAGGCTATTTAGTTCTTCACGGAACTACTTGTTCTTACTCGCTTAACAACTTTCATTACCTCCTTACATTTGAAAAGCAAAGCAAATGTTGGAAATCTGTATCTCCAAATGAGCTATCACCTTCAAGCCATTCAAATAAGATGGCTTCAAGTTGATGGAAGGGCAATTGCCCAAAAAGGAACCCCTTCTCCCTAATATTAAAGGAAGCTTTCCCGTCGGTCAACAAATTATGCCCAATTACATTAGGCGGGAAAATAAGTATTTATACACCCTAACCTGAAAGAAATAATGCATACGATATTGATCACATAATAACATGCTTTTACGTACAAAATTGGGGGGTACTTACATTTTGTACTTTAAAACGTGTTATTTTGTGATACATATCTTAGGTAATTTCTTTTTCAGATTAGACACAATTTGTGTTGACCTACTGGAAGGAGGCTTAAATTGATAGAACTAAGCAACAGTGAAGGATGACTTATATCACTCCAATCCTTCCCCCTAAGGCAGGCCATATCACCTTTATTTGAAATATACATGTATTTGGACCTCATAATTATTTTGTCTTAGTACAAGTGAGGGGGAGGAGGGGGAGGGCGTACTAGTAGATCTTTGTCCCATGCGAGAAATAACGAATGAGGGTTTCAGCCTGCCGCAACATGCAATAATATTTTATATAATCTGGTGACTTTATGACAGCTTATGTTATAATGTAGCTTTCCTTACACACTTAGTTCAATCTCGTCATCTAAAAACATAATCTCAACTTAGAATGCTAACCAATTAAAATTTCTTCAAAAAAGCATTATATCATTCCACTACGGTGACGGCAGTTCTTATCCAGCTCATATACCACAGTGGTAATTTCTGTGTTCTGGGGAATCATGACTCCCAACGCAGATAAAAACTTTTCCGATGCTTTTCTTACAAAAATGTGTGTTGCTGTCTGCAAACTCCATAACGACCATTCGTATTTACCATGTCAATGGCTACAAGTCAATTATAGTGTTTGGCGTCATAAGCATTTCAAACCAGACGATCGCCCAGAACCCTGTGTAAACTAGAGAACTGGAGTTCTTTAGTTGCCTTTCTCTTTACTTTTGCACATAAGCACATTTTGGATACGGAGAGTAAATATCCCACAGTAATGACCTGTTTATGTTTTACTAATTGTATTTTGATAGAACTCAACAGGCGTACATTAGAGCCCTCAATACATTCATAGCTGTGCAATTACCATCTGCAAACAAGTGAAGCACAGAAGCTAAGCTCATATCATTATAATATCCTGGTTTGCACATGGATCGATTATTTTAAAAACCAGTCAAACGCCATGAGTGAAATTCTGAGATAAACAGAAGGTAGTGCCCAATACCACACTGAATGTTTTACAAGCGATTTCATGAATTTCTCCTTAATTAACAACATTTCAAAGTACATTTGACAAGAAAAGACCATGTCTTCTCACGTCCTATGTTGTGGGAACAAATTCAAAGGTTTTGCACTTGACTGGTTTCTGCACTAATCACAAAGTTTCATGTGGTGTATACAACCTTATTAGAATGGCTCTTGTCTGTTTTCTGCACTAACAGATGCGCTTACCCCGAGTTAGCAATGTATGTTTGAGTCTCCAGTCTTTTGACTGGTTTGACGCAATCTGCATACCTCCCTGTCCTGAGATAATCGTTTGATTTCTACATAGCTACCACACCCTACTGTACATCCGAGGCAATCTGTTTAATATATTTTAACGTTGGTCAACCCCTACAGTTCTTGTCCTCGACCCTTCCTTCCATACATAAACTTCCTATTTATGGGTGTCTTAGTAGACTACGTGTCCTACCAACCTATCTCTTACCTTCGTTAGCAGTCGACAGAAACATCTCTCCTCTCCCACTCGCCATAATACCTCTTCATTTGTAACCCTATCTACCCATCTGATCTTCATCATTCTCCTGTAATACCACATTTGAAACGCTTCAATTCTCATCTCTTCTCCTGCACAAATAGTCCAATTTTCACTTCCATAGATTGCCACATTCCAGACAAAGGCTTTAAAAATGACTTCCTAATACCTAAATCTGAATTCGATGTCAATAGATTCCTTTTCTGTACAAATGCTTTCCTAGCCTGTGCCAACCTACATTCTATATCCCCTTTGCATCGTCCATCACTGGTTATTCTGCTTCCTAAGTAACGTAAGTCTCCTACTTCCTTTAGCTTTTCACCTGCCAATTTGACGTCCATAGGGGTCTCTGATTTATTTCGGCTGCATTCCTATATTTTTGTTTTACATTCATTAATTTTCATCATGAATTATTTCCTCAAGACGGAGTCCATACCATTCAAAAACTCATTCAAATTACAACATGGCGGCTGTGAGAAATATTTCACTGGCATTCTATATCTCCGCAACTATTACTTATATCACCCTGAAAATATGTACGGTGATAGAAGGCACTATTAGAAATTCACCATGTGACATTCAAAAACCTGGTAACCACAAAACCACACACATCCACAATGGGAAGGGCATTACTTTGCAATTAGGCCTACCGCAATCCTGAGAGCCAATGCGCACCTCTTCGTTATCGCACATGCAAATTGACCGCACGTCTGCGAAATGAAATATACCATACTGTATTTAATTCAGAATGTATCATCAAGGATGAGGAGCCCAATGTGTTGTTTGAGACACGAGCTGATGGTCAACTGAGACTGTGCATCAGACACTCATTACACAAACCTTCAAGTGGCTGATGATGTAGTCTATTGACAGAGGTGACGACGACCAACTTTCACCCGGGCTTAGTGGCCGTATGAATGAAGTAGTGATAATCACATATTAAGAACAATGTCTTTTTGGAACTGTTCTGCTTCATTTGTAGATAAGTTGCTTTTGTACTTGGCCGAAAAATGAAATGCCATATGTCCTAATATAGTAGGAGGACTGGTGTAGGTCCTTCTAATTAACGTCTATGGGAAAACTGCGTGGCATGATGAGGATGAAATGAATGATGATGATGTCACAAACACCCAGTTCTTAAGCCAGGAGAATCAGCCCATGGTCCGGTCGGGAATTGAACCCAGAGCCCTTCGGGCCAAATAATAGCAAGCTAACCACTTATCTACTGGGCCGCACATGAAAGTTTAAAAGATTATATTTCCGAGATAGTCCATTTTGTCACTTATCAAACGGGTGTTCTCATATAGCACAGGCGTACTGAACATTCGTCGGAATGATTTCTCAGGTTATCAATTCCACTCTCGGTACGTGTAGGTGGTTACCCCACGTGGGGGATGCCTACTGTGTCAGGTTTTCTCATCACTGACTGTCAATGTCAAGCTTAACTGTCCTTTAATGGCAGCATCTCAACTTCCCAAAAGAATACACGCCGGTTGAGGTCAAAAATAATCACATGCATTAATTTTTCTTATAATAAATCTGCATTATTTTCTTGATTCCGAGTGGAATACGCAACCCGACGAGCTGTATTCATACAACGAAATTCATTCACGCACGATTATTTTAACATGTCTGGAGTGCTTTACAAAAGACCAGTGGAACTTCCCAAAAAAATCTCTTCATATCTTACGTACTAATAGTCGTATCAACATGAGATTTTGTATTAATAAACTTCAATTAGTTTTATCCATCACTGTAACTCCAATTGTTTTGGGGTTATAATTCTCCGTGTTCTTCCAGCATGCTGAAAAAACTCATACTCGCGTGAGCTTAGAGCGCGTTTACATTTCTCCCAGTAGGTATCATATATGTTGACCATTCAGTCTCCCGATGGTACACCGTGATGCAGAGATTGTAAGGAAGCCAGCAAATGATGTTTCATCCAAATAGATTCAGTAGTTTTCGAAATATCGAATAAGAAACAAACTAGCTCAATTGTCTTCACTGTCTTAGTAGAGCCACTGTAAACAGGCACAACTTTACGCACCCCTTGTGGGCAGCCCTGCAATCACGCGTACAGCTGTATTTACCTCCACTGTCTCGATTCGGCGAACAGACAGTAGTTGGCATCTCTTGGCATTCTGACGTAACCTGTTTGCATCCAAGGATATCCCTTAGCAATTCAGTTAGTAGACCTCCCGTTCATCATTCGTGCATGCGGGACACTTATAAGTAGATAGTACGGGGCAAAGGAGCCACCTGGTATACTTCCATTTTCAACTGATCACTGAAGCAGTTGTGAAAAACCATTTCTTTGTACTGTACTTCAAATGTGTTGGTGCTCTATGCGAATGACACCTGCGGAACTGGTGAAGAGGTAGATTTATGACCATTTGGCTCAACACGCATGAGCCCGTCGTAGGATTCATCATCAGTAAATCGGTACGGATTGAACTCACCGTAAATAAATAATGCTTCACATGTTCATGGGTAATTAATGAACCGGAAGAGACCGAGATACCTTAATTTAATTTGAATTAACTTCTATTTAAATTCCTGGGTTTGTAATATAGTCTGGAGCCGGAAATTGGGGTGCCCCAGCCTCATGAGGACAAAATGAGCTTGGATCCTCCTCACTCATCCAAGAATATTCAGTTCGAATATCCTGACATGGTTCCCTCACATTTGCGCACACTAAAATGTCAACTTACTACTACAGGATTCGATTCTGCAACCTTGGGCCCAGCAGGCGAGAATGATGCCGCTGCACTATGCAGCCAGTTGATGGCTTGGAGCACGTGGGTACCTCTTCTGTCAAGAGACACTAAGTGGTCATTACGTTTTATGCCCCTACCCTACGGACGAATCATCATCAATTGTGCCATATGCTCTCAGTCCAAATAATTGTTGCTCCTTTTAGAGACTGGCAGCTGGAATCTATTAGTCCCTTGCCGCTTCGCTCTTCACCTACACAATTTCCAATCCAAGGTCGATTCCCAACTCTGCTATAACAGACTTAAATCCTGGCATTAGAGTTGTACTGGGGTGCAGATAACTGTGAAGAGAGGTAGTTTCGGTATTGAAGTGACAGAAGCCATTTTTCAGTGTTGCCTATAGTTCTAATGAAATGAAAATCCACAGCCTGCTTCCAGTCTCCGACCGGGTCAGGAATGGAATGAATAAAGCCACCATCTAGCGGCGATGATATGGACTGTGCCGGCTGCCGAGGCCTGACGCACTCCTCTGGGGCAATGATTAAATGAATGACAGATGAAATGAAATGATAGTGGAGAGTGTTGCTGGAATGAAATTTTTGACAGGGAAAACCGGAGTACCCGGAGAAAAACCTGTCTGCCTCCGTTTTGTCCAGCACAGATCTCACATGGAGTGACCGGGATTTGAACCACGGATCCAGCGGTGAGAGGCCGGCGTGCTGCCGCCTAAGCCACGGAGGCTTTGCCTATAGTTCTAATAATGAAAGCTTTTCAGTCGGTCAACACAAATTTTCTTGCCAAATTACATTAGGCCGGAAAACAAGTATTGATATGCCCTAACCTGTAAACACTACATAATATAGACTATTTAACACTAGGGTTTGGATGTTCAGAAGCGTGATGGCGCAGTGGCATAGCTACTCGCGTTTCACTGGGAAGGCCGGGGTTCGAATCCAGGTGACAGCGGTGTGGAATTTTCACCTGAAAAATCACTTGGCGTCAGGAAGGGCATCCAGCCTTAAATCCCCAGCCAAAACCAAAATGAGCCTGGTTGGCTCCGGCGACCCCAATTATTAATTGGGAAAAGCCGAAGAAAGTTTTAGGGTTTGGAAGTTTAAGACCTAAAAAAGTAAAAAATATGCCCTAAAAACTAACTGAATATGACCTAAAAACGGGAAAATGACCTAGGGATATTAAGCAAGTATTGGAGTAGTACTAACGCGATAATAGAGCAGACAGATTTAATCACGCAACCTAAGAGAGCAACAATACCTATCGGACCCAACCTAGGCGTAAGATAACTAGAGATTCCTTGTTTACTAATTGCTCTGAGCTAAATTTGTCTCCAGGGGTGGCATCTTACTCGATGAGACACCCAAACAGATGCTTTTTCTTGGAATCCGGTCTTCTAATCCTGCAATCTGCCTGTTCCGGGATTGCAAAGAAAAATACAGTACATCTATTGCACCATTTTGCAAATCCCGTGTTTGAAACTCCAGTCAGATAACATGTAATAACAACAATAACCCCTGGCACCCCATGAAGGGCCCAGGCCTACCAAGCGACCACTGCCCAGCCATTTGGCCTGCAGATATTGGGGTGACGCGTGGTCAGCGCATCGGGTCCCCTTGGCCGTTAATCTTGGTTTTCGTGACCGGGGCGCTGCCTCACTGTCAGACAGCTTCTCAATTGTCCTCACGAGGCTGAGTGCACCCCGTTACAGTCGTCACGTCAGTTTCTAAAATCCCTGACGGAGCCAGGAATCGAACCCAGGGCCTCCGGGTGAGAGGCAGACGTGCTACCCCAACACCACGGGGCCGGCCAGATAACATGTATCTTGTCAAAATATAAGCAAAAATGCTCTAATATGACTTTTTTTCACTAAAATGTGCAAAGTATCACATAAAACCTAAAATTGATCAAAATATTCATTTATAGGCAAAATCAAATAGTCTTAAACGGGGCCAGGAACCCTCCTTTGGCGCTTATTTTACAAATTTCGGACAAAATAATCCTAGGGAAAAAATACGACTTTTCCTTAAGTTCAGAACCTTTTATTTATGGCAAAATTTCACGATTTTATGCACAAAAATGGTGGTACTTAAAATGGATGACATGTTTCCAACGTCGAGCGTTCATCCTCAGTTCCTGCACGCTTAGGCTTAATTAGTTAAAATGCTTATGTATTACATTATTAATAACCCCCATATTTGTACATAAAAGCGTGTTACTTTGTGATAAATATCTTATGTAGTGTTTTCAGGTTTCCCCGTCTAATGTAATTGGGCACAAAAGTTTGTGTTGACCGACTGAAAAGCTATCCTTATTAGTTTCGGTATAGTTTTCATTGATTTCCCACATCAACTGAATGCTAATGTCAGGATGGCGTGTAATTTAAGGCCATAACTACTTCATTCCCATCGCTAACCACAGTCAGCTAAAGGCGACACACTCATTTAGGTACCACCATAACACAGGTTATCAGGTAAGAGTGTATTTCAAATTTTGGTCTGAAGTTTACGACG
The DNA here is from genome assembly GCA_946902985.2 of Meconema thalassinum. Taxonomy (NCBI): domain Eukaryota; kingdom Metazoa; phylum Arthropoda; class Insecta; order Orthoptera; family Tettigoniidae; genus Meconema; species Meconema thalassinum. The sequence continues at coordinate 958,605,811 of OX336389.2, read as the reverse complement.
ACCTTAAGGAAATAACATGAAATAACGTTTTCCTAAACTTTGGCAATAACACAAGCAAAACGCACAGTCCTATTAATAAATGTTGTATAAGTGAATGCCGCCCCGTGGTGTTGGGGTAGTGCGCCTGGCTCTCACGCGGAAGCCCCGGGTTCGATTCCCGGCTCCGTCAGGGATTTTAGAAACTGAGATGAGGGCTGGAACGGGGTCCACTCAGCCTCGTGAGGACAAATGAATAGCTTTTTGATGGTGAGACAGAGCTCCGGTCACGGAGATCAAGGTTAACGGCCGAGGGGACCTGATGCGCTGACCACGCGTCGCCCTATAATCTGCAGGCCAAATGGCTGGGCAGCAGTCGCTTGGCAGGCCTAGGCCCTTCATGGGTTGTACCTAAGGGGTTTTGGGGGATATGACTGAATATTTAAGTCAAAATTTATTTACTGAAATATGTGACAAAAATGAATGTAGATTCATTAATATTCAACATGGCAACATAATTCAGGTAGGGATTGGAAATGAGGCCTTAAGTTAGGAACTACCAAGTGGGACACCACGGAAAACCACCTGCAAGATGGCTGAGGTGGGAATCGAACCCACCTCACTTTTGCCTCACGAGGCTGAGTATACCCCGTTCCAGGCCTTAGACCAGAATTAAGTTTCTTGGCAGAGCCAGGAATCGAATCTGGGCCTCCCCGGTGACCGCCAAGAGTGCTAGCCACTACGCAACTAGGCGCACCCTGTATTATTAAGAGGAGTGCAAGGGAATAGTTTACTTAGCTGTTGGACTTTCAGCTGGATTGCCGAGATCGCAGTCCGGCTGACAGCAAGTTCTATTTTTCTCCTGAAAAATAATTTGGGGTCAGGAAGGCCTGAAACAAAAATGAGACTGATTGACTTCAGTAACACCAAATAATTGGGATAAGCCGAAGGAAGTTTTGTATCCTACAAAATGAACCCGTCAGAAACGGTACTCAGGACCATGATTACTTAGCATAATTATTATAAGTGTATGCCAACACTTAGATGCTCAAGCGATATATCTATTGAATGGAACATTCTGTAGATGAACCAAGGCCTGAGTCCTGGTGACAGTGAGATAGAATTTTTACCTGGAAAATAACTCGAGGTCTGGAAGTATTGTTGTCGTCCATGACTAACGTTCCGTTGTGATTTGTTTGCTGTCACGAAAGATGACAAAGCGAAGTCGACAATGAAGAGATAACTTCTGTTAGAAACTTGAATCCCCTGAGGCGCTGGGCGCAAGCTCCAAACTAGACGTCGTCTGGTATGCTGCATAGGCTTGCCATACGTCCCGGTTTGACCGGGAGAGTCCCGGTATTTTGCTCTTGTCCCGGTGTCCCGCCCGGTTTTATCAATGTCCCGGAAAACGTTTGTAAGACGTAAAAAGTATCAACTTCGGCCTTTCTTGCTATGAATTTTACGAAAAGGTCAAGCTTAAGAAAGACATTTTGAAAAAAGTACATTCAAGTAAAAAATATGAGTGGTTTGAGAGCAAAGATTAACAATGTTAACTCTTTCTTCTAGTTTGACAAAAAAGTTTTTTTGTTGTAATTGATTTTGTAGAAATAATAAGACTTAGTAATTGTTCAAACAAACAATTTTATGAAGAATTTTAAATGGTATTTTATTAACACTTCTTTCTGGATGGTGGACCAGAAAAAATTATCATTAAAAAGGAAAAATTATATCTTTTTAAGTAGCAAAAATTACTTTTTTATTTTTAAGGGTGTGTAGAACTAACAATTTAGGGTGGCAAATTCCCCCTCCCGTCACTTGCAAGGATTAAAAAAAAGGCTTAAAACTCACTATTTTGCTTCTAATTTTTCAAAAATTTCCCGGACCCCCCGCTGTACTGGGGGGTATTCTATACCTCGCAGACTCCCCGGTAATTCCATCCCATATTAATGTGTCCCGGTTTCACTCACCAAAAATATGGCAAGCCTAGGTATGCAGAACAATGCCCAGTCCCATGGAGACAGAACAGCAGAATTTTGAAAAGATACGCACTTTCTGTTTGCCGAGAAAAGAAATCAAAGAGCATGCAAGAGATGAATAGTTAGTATAGGAGAGGAGTGACAACTACAGGTAAATATCTGAGTCGAAAAGTGTTGTGTTGCAGGCACTTCAGTATACACCTGAGTTAAGCAGCTGAATCACCTTAATTAACATTAACTATTAAACTGATCTTTTCTTGATATACCGCGCTTTACATGTGATATACAGTAGCGACAATGAACTACATGATTTGAGAGCGTTCTCAAAATCATCGGTATTATTATTATTATTAGACTATTATATATAATATTTGTAAATGGGGGTAGTTCCCCGGTGCCAAATTGTACAAATACAGAAAATTACCAACAATAATATTAAACACAATATACACAATTCGTAATTTATTAACTATAGTAATTACATCGTTGTGTTTACACTAAATTTCAATCTTCTCTTAAACACATCAATATGTTTGGGGAAAGGCTCTAAGACTGAGGCTGGTAATGAGTTCCAATTATCAATACCACGGTTAATGAAATAATATTTCCCATAATTTGTACGCTGTGTTCGGCCCTTGACTTTATGTGGATGATCTGCCCTGCTCAGGTAGGTGGGGTTTCCCAGACGTTTGCTTAGTTCTTCCCATGTTGGCCGAATAGTGTAAGTGTTAAACATAGCGTATAGTCTGGATTTCATCGTTTTATCTTCCAGATATTCCCACCCTAGTGTTTCTATCATTCGAGTTACACTACCTCTAGGATTAAAATCGTTGAGCACAAACCTAGCAACCTTCCTTTGTACCCTCTTCAGCTCATTGGTGAGCCCTACCTGATATGGGTCCCAAACCACTGAGCCGTATTCCAAAATTGGCCTCACCAGGATCAAATATCCTAATTCTTTTGCATTAGAGCTACTGACTTTTAATACCCGCATTACAAAGTGACGTGATTTGTACGCGTTGGAGACGACACAACCCACATGAGTACTCCATTTCATATCATTCCTTACATGGAAGCCCAAGTATTTGCACGACTCTTATTCTACAAGTATTTCCGAACTGATATTAGCAAAGGGAATTAGAGATCCATTCACGTAGATTCACAAAACATTGATTTCAGGCAATAGCAGGTGCCTATGGTTTGTTCTTACATCCTAGCTTGACACCTAAATAATTGCAGAAGGCTGTCTTTATGAGTGGCATGACTTTAAACGGAAAATATCACGTCACCACACTCCTACAAAATATTATCAGAATTGTTTTTACATTTACGTAGTATCCTAGTTTTTGACGTTAAGTATGATCAAAGATACATTTCAAAGAATGAAAATATTACCTGTAGGAGGTTCTTGTACTTTATAAGTAGAGATCACATCACCCCTCCCGTAATTGTGCGAAAAAGATGAGTCACTGAGCAAATGCTTCACAGACTTAAACACTGGAAATTCCTTCTTCAAACATCACACATACGGGATCTTCCTAGTGCCACGCGCTTCAATTGAGCAGCTGGGTACAACGACAGAGTTAGTGCTGAAAACAAGTTTTGAGAAATGCAAGCGGAATAACGCTTCATTTGTTGAATATGTATTAAGATATGTGTTTATTACAAACTAAGTGCCAAAATAGAACTATTCCTCTGTATCTATAACAAAACAATAATCTCCTTTGCACCAAAGAATTGGCTTTCAAATGTCTTGCGATACTGATTTTGTAATACGCCACGAGCGTGTGGGAGCCCTACCAATCAACTCTAACGAACAAATTGGAGATGGTGCAAAGGAAAGCTGCAAGATTCGTTATTGGCAAATTCTCCCAAACTGACAATGTCTCTGACATATTGAAGACATTGGGATGGGAATCCCTTCAGAACAGAAGACGTAAAAGAGGACACCAAAATGTGTATAAAGTATACACAGGCGAGCTGGCCTGGAATGAGCCAGATTATATGTGTAGGAGACATCACACAAAATTAGGCCCAAAATTCATAAAAACAAATTTAGCCAAGTATTATTTATTCAACAGGGGTATTGAAGCATGGAATGAGTTGACTGAGGACGTTTTAGAACATGTCCCTAACAGTTTAAAAGTTTTCAAGAAGAATATGAATGTTGTATTCAGGGAGCACAGAGACATTATGGAGAGAAATTGATATATACAGCATGTAAATATCTTGTTACCACCAGGTTTTGCCTAACTGTTACAGTATCTATTAGTAAATAAATAAAGGCAAATAGGACACTATAAATAATTCTAAACGCTGTTCTTGCATAGAAACCGTTCTGAATATTGCTGTTTAGGAATGCCTTGAGTGAGAGTCTTGAGGAGTTGGCAAGCAAATTCGCAGGCACATCTGACAATCTCTGTCTTAAAGCATCATAGAAGGGCAATATCTCAGAAAAGAGAGCCAGTTAGCTATTTTAAATGCCCCATGCTGCCAACCAGAAACATTTTCACTTTTAACAATGTTTACTTGTGTGTCCAGGATGTGGCATTCGGCAGACAACTTCGCTCCCCCTCACCCCTCGTGGTGTAGTGGCAAGCAATCGTGGCTGTCACCCCAAAGGTTCGGGTTCGATTCATATTCTAGTCTAGGGGATGGAATAGGGTACAGTCAGCCTCGTGAGGCAGAACTGTGAAGAAATGGGTTCGAATTCCACCTCAGCCATCCTAAATATGGTTTTCCGTGCTTTTCCACTTCCACATCAGGGAAATGTCGGGATGGTTCATAATTTAAGGCTACGGCCGCCTCCTTCACAATGTTAGTCTGAAGTGTATAAATAATTCAAGTAATTTATTTGAGGCACTTGGTAATTTCTTGTAACTTCCCGTCCAATCTAATTGGGTGCACTCGTGTTGACCGGCTGAAAAACGTCTAATTACAGAAAACATACTCCTTTACAGACACTACAAAAACACAGGCCATCGGACAAATCTTATACACACCCACGTACGCGGGGCTAAATGACCACAACGTCATAAGCCTCCAAAACAATTAAAAAAACCGGCCGCGGTGGCCGAGAGCGCTAACGCGCTACCTCGTGCCTCGCTGGTATCGGGAGAGCGTGGGTTCGAATCCCACCTCGGCCGTCCTGAAAATGGTTTTCGTGGTTTCCCATTTTCACCACCAGGCAAATGCCGGGACGGTTCCTTCCAATAGGTCCACGGCCGATTTCCTTCCAATATCCCTTCCCTGACCCGTCCTGAAAAGAAAAGTACATGGCCATTGGCTGCATTAATAAAAATTATAAAACAATTAAAAACAGGACTGGCAATTTGATGGAAAGCATAAAACATTTAGTTCAAAGTAGCTTTTCTCTAATAGCCCTGACTGTCTGCGTGGCGCAATGTCAATGTTTTCGCCTTCTGTCTCCAAGGTTGCAGGATCGAAACCTGACGCAATCAGTTGGATATTGAGCGTGCGCAAATATGAGGGAGTCGTGTCAGTAGATTTACGTAAAAGATCCTGGAACCCCGGTGCCTCTAAAAGCCGCAATTGTTACGGGACGTATCACCAGTAACATTCTTTTTATTATTATTATTAATCCTTAATAGCCCGACTGTTCTTCATCAAGTGTACTGCACAGCGTAGTTGTGCCCGTTAAGTCGTGCACCAGACTGCAAGGGGAGCAGGAAGTTCAAATCCTGGCGCTACAGTACCATTGGCCACTCTGTGTTCTTCCTCCTGGGGTTTTCCTCACTTCCTCCAGGCAATGACTGTATGGTGTCTTATTTCAAGCCCCATGGCATTTACTTCATTTATCAGAGAACGCTGGAGTTCGAACCATTGATCTCCCGACTTGCTGCAGCTTTCCATCCCAGTCGTGCTGAGTGACTTAACGCACACGGCTAAGCAATGGGGTATGCTGGTTGTTTCTGAACATTCCAGCAATTGCCTGTGACTCCACACCTCAAATCAATCAATCTGCCCCTTCTCGCAGTTTCTGTAAAGACCAAAATGATCTGCCTCCCATTCTGTTGTTGTTGATCTATTTAGGGGCTTTGCGACATCGCGGTCATGTGACCCCGTGTACTTGGGTGTATGTGTGTGGAATTTGCCCAATAATCTGTGTTACTGTGATGGCTGTATTCATGTGCAGTTGTAATTCAGATGAGGATTGGGAAGGGGGCGGCCATGGCCTTAATTTAGGAACCATCCCGGCATTAGTCTGGAATTGATGTGGGGAACAACGGAAATCCCCTTCCAGGATGCCTGAGATGGGAATCAAACCCTCGTCTTGTCAGTTTTCTCTCACGAGGCTGATTGTACCCCAATCTAGGACTAAGAACAGCATTAAATTTCCTGCCAGAGCCGGTAATCAAACCCGGGCCTCTGCGGTAACAGGCAAGAGTAGTAGCCACTACGCAACAAGGCGGACGCCCCTCCCATTCTACTGTCAATACTGTTGCAGATGTGTAATTAAAACATATACGTTATGAAAGCTAAGCTACTCCGAGCGTTCTAAAATTAGATGTCATTTTTATCCTATCCTGGTGGTGTAAATTACTGCGCAACAATCACTCTGTTAAGAACCAATTTGTAGCTCGGATTATATTGACTATAATATATTGTGGTGGGAACTACGGTAAAATGGATATTTAACGAAATTTACTCCATTGAAGCATGTATCATATTGATGCTACACTTTATGGGATACAGGCTGAACAAAGTGTCCCATTCTTCATTGTTATTGCCCACCATGTCCTGTCAGATATTTGGAGGTATATACATCACAACAACTTCATTTTCTAGGACATGAATTCTGTTTTCGTTCCATTTAAATCTTTACAAATAAATGTGGTTCAGTAACACGGTGATTGATCTCCCGCGCTCAGACTGCTACCCGCTGTAAATTAAAGGGGAAGCTGTTTATTTTCGCTTTGCTTCAATAACTAAATTACTACTGACACTCATCGCAAATGATACGTGAGCAAATATCCATCTTTGATGAGAAATGGTACTGTATGTTTTAATTTAATAGTTTACCTCGTGGGGCAGTTTTCTTCTGTTTGTTTGTCGTGTAGCCTCCTGGGAGGCCGAGTGCAGGTCTTTCTAAAGAACGGCCGTGGGCGACCTGCCCGAATTATGATGAAGTGATGATGAAGACGTCACATACACCCAGTCCCCGGGCCAGAGGAGTCATCTCCAGGAGATAAAAATCCCCAATGGCCCCGCCGGGAATCGAACCCGGGACCCTTTGGGCCAAAGCCTAGCAAGATAACCAATTCGTCATGGGGCCGGACCGTGGGGAAGTGCCTAGTATTCTTGGTTGTCAACCCTGGGGACCAGGTTCGATTCGTAGCTCTACCAAGAAATATAATTCTGATCTGAGGACTGGTACGGGTTACACTCAGCCTCATGAGGCAAAACTGAGAAAAGGTGGGTTTGATTCCCTCCTCAGCAATATTGGAAGTGGTTTTCTGTGGTTGGAAGTTGGAATTAGCGTGCAACATCTAGTAAATGAGTCGCATGTTCTGCTTCTCTGGGCAGTCTGCGGCCCACATAGCACTTGCAGCCGAGTATTGTGTTTATTGTTATTTATGCTAATTCGTGTTTGGGGCTTGGAACATCTTTGATCATCAGCCCCGTGTACTTGGACGTGTGTCAAATTTGTCTGCTGATCTGTGTTTCTATAGTGACTGAAGTAGTTTGTGTAGAGACAGGAATGTGGTAGGTGCCCCGGAACTTGAAATAAGATACATTCCTGGCATTTGCCTGGATGGAGTGTGGTAAAACCCGGGGAAAACCACACTCAGGATAGCCGCTGTCAGTGCCGGGATTCGAACCTACGACCTCCGGACTTGTTGCAGCTACTTATCACAGTCATGGTGAGCGATTTAAAGCACACAGTTACGCTGCGTGGTGGTTGTATCAATGGCATGGCTGGAGCACAAATTAACCTTGTACCAAGCACATCGAATGATGACATTTTTAAAATCTTCATATACTTTAAAATCCGTACACTGTTTGGTCAAACAAATTCCACAGTGTCTCGAAACCTTCGTTGGTGCTGTGATGAATTACTCAAATTATAATTTGTCGCAAATCATGAATATTTAATCATATTACGGAAACGGGAAGAAGAAAGCTGGCAAGGAACAACAGATAGGAGATTTTGAATGGTGACTGTAAAAAAAATCTGCTTTGTGGGTAATTCTTTGAAGAATCGGTACGAAGATTTCCACTGTTGATAATATTTTATACATAGCCTGTAATTTATCAGAGGTTGCTTGAGGGATATGAAAACTGGCCTTTAGTAATTGAAGATATTCTAGAATACAGTAACATACACCATACTAGGATGTTCTAGACTTGACAACAAACATATGTCATATTACTCGACGAACACAGGCAGTTAGGAATGTGGGGCAAAGGCCAAGGAGGTTAAAGATAATGTAAGAAGACAGGAAATTCCTTCTAGTTCAGTGCAGGCAACGGAGGTGACAGTTGCCTGGAAACGGACCATACATCGCTCGAACTGCTAAGTTCATAATCCACAAAAACTGACCATTTAATAACAATCACATAATCACACTAAGCAAGCAAACTATCCGTATCCCCCCAAAAATCACACATCTTGACTAGTTGCGTTAGCTTATTTACTACTGCAACTAAATAAGTGTATATATTGTAAATATCATAATCCTTACTTGTGGATATAGATTTAATACCGTAGCCTTAGTGTAATAGATCTGATGATGATCGCTTGCCGATCGAAACTGGTCATCTAAGTGTAGTTATTAATCTCAGGTAAGATTCTTTCAGAATTAGGGATCCACCCATTACAAGTGGGTACAATCGTGCTGAACGAATGAAAAAAATAAAATTTCGAGGGATATGGACTAATTTCATTGTACAATATTTCCAGCAGGGATACCTTGTATACAAGAAATGTCACTATACGTAGACAAACAATCTAAGATCAGTGCACACACGACCCTGATGAATGGGAAAAAGACCCTTGGTACCACTCATTTAATTATCATCCCCATGTTTCCTGATTTAGTTGCTTCCATTGTTAAATTACCTGCCTGAAGCCTTGTTTTAGACACCTTGGCGCCAAATGTTCCAGTCAGAAATAGTGTTGTATCCATAGTAATCATCACTAACATTCACAGATATCACACTAAACATGAAAACTTGAAGGTCAATAACCACTAACAACATCTTAACAAATGAATTGCGTATAACTAACAAATATTTTAAAGTTGCGCAAGTTTATAATAACTGATGTTACTAAATAAATATATATTGCAATTCCATCGCCAACACACTGTACTTGTAGACATAGACTTAACGACCTAAGTGTAAGGGATCTGATGATGATCGCTTGACGATCAAAACTCGCCATCCAAATTAATTTATAAATGTTTTTAAGGTTTAGAGAAATACCCATTGCAATTGGGTACAATCGTGTTGACCGACTGATAAACAATAATTTCGATTTTAATATTATTATTATTATTAGAAGAAGAAGAAGAAGAAGATCAGCTATCTCGTATACCAGAGAAGAACATCAATGTGTTAATGGGTGACTTCAATGTGCAGATCGGGAAGGAGAGAAAATATCGGAAGATAGTAGGAGAATATCCAGCACATAAACTTACCAATAGAAACGGTGAGATACTCTTAGAACTTTGCCGAGACTTTACTCTACACCTTATGTCATCGACTTTCAAGCATTTGCCCAGGAAACAAAACACATGGCGATCACCCAATCCTCTATTGGGAGAATTTCAGATCGACCATGTCGCTATTTCTACGATGGGAAAGAAAGAAATCATGAATGTGAAAGTAGCAAGGGGAGCAGAAGTAGATTCCGATCATTACTTGACCAGAATTAAATTGAAGTTTCTACCAACCAGGAAAAGATCAAGAAGACAAAATATCCCTCGATATGACGTCGGAAAATTAACATCCAATAATGCGGCAAGGGAAAGTTACCGAGATGAACTGAAGTGCCTTGCGTCAGGAAATTGGGATGAAATCCGAGACAAGATCCAAGGTGCCGCTGAAAGAACGATTCCTCAGACAAAGCGAATGAGACAAAATTGGTGGAATGCAGAATGTGACGACGCACTGAGACGTCGGAAAGAGGCTTGGAAGAAATGGAGCTCAACGAAAAAATAGGATGATATGTTAATTCTCGAAATCAGACGAAACATACAGCCCGGACATTCAGAAGGACTAAGAGACAATATGAACAAGACCAGCTGAAGAAAACGCAAGAAGATTTCCAAATGAACAATACACGGTACTTCTACCGGACGTTCAAATCGCGGTTAAGGGGTTATCTGGCATCACGTATGTGCTTCAAGAATGAAGAAGGGAGGTTAGGAATGACCGACAAGCAAAACTGCTACATCCTCGCCAGATATTTCGACTCACTGCTTAACTGTGATGGTCCGCAAGAAAACCTGAAAATGGAACCACCCGAGGTGGAAAGGGGTATATGTTAAGATATCACCCCAACTGGGAAATAGCATTGGATTAGGGTTAGGGCACACAGTGGACTATAATAGGACTATATGGAAGAGACCAAAAGTTACTTGACTGTTGATACATTTATTTGATTGTTTTAAACATTTGGATAAATAGTGACAATTATTTGCATTAAAATTGATTATTTAAAAGAGGCAATTAAAAAATGCCTGTTTCTCCAGGAAACTCAAAACCAACTTGCAAGTAGCCTTGACTAGAAAAAAAATGAATGAAGAAAGAGTAATAACAGGCAACTCGATAAAAAAGTTCATAGCGAAAAATCCATGACAACAAAGTTAGAAATAGTAAAGGCTTAGCCTTGTATTATATAAAATGAGTGATTGGTTACCACCAGTTCGATACTTGATACAGGGAGTATCTTCCATAAGTAATCCTACGGAGACCCCGCTGACGATAGCGGGAAGCGATGATGATTGTCCAGGCAGGACAAGTTAGTTCATCTAGAATCCAAGGTCAGAGTGTAGACCAAGAATTGGCTGGCCCGCGTAGAGTGGGTCGTGAAGTCCAGTGAAGTTGTTCTCTAAGAAGCCGTGATGTGGCTTCCAAAGAAGATAGATGATAATTCCTCCAGCGAAACATAACCAGCAGTGCCAGGCCTCTTGGAAATGACCTGGTTTAGCGGGTGCAAGCAGTTACGATTCCATCGTGCCGAGTTGTAGAGAAATTAAGTGACGAAGCTGTCGCCTAGATGAAGGTTGTTGACCCCGGCCTGCTCAGCCCGACAAAGTCCAAGCAGATAAGCATGCCGCGTAGATAGCTTCAGGTCAAACAGTGTTGGTAAACAGTGCGCCGAGCAGGCTTCACTGAAGTGGTCAGGCAGCCGTGGGCAGGTGAAGACAGGCCGCAGGACGGCGAGGCGGAGAATATATAGTGGAAATGACGACAGCAGCCGAACATTCCAGAATGAAGGAGGGGTGTCAAACAGCCAATCAGCGCACAGCCCCATGCACGTTGCGAGGGTAGCCGCTGAGGCGAACACAGTACCTCATGAAACAGTGTGACAGTATGGTGCGTCTAGAAAGACACTTCAGAAAAAAGGTGAGTACAAGAATAATAAAGAACAACAATTCAAATGAAACGTAAGTTAAATAAATAATCAGAACACCGCGTTCATACTGCAATTATAACGAAAAAAAATAATGGAGCAGAAAAATTGAACGTGTGTTTCAAACCGTGCGGGAAACATAGCCTACAAAAAAACATTCGCGAAAGCGAACACGAGGTATCATCTCCCAATTCATTGCCTCCTGACGAAGACGAAGTTCTCCGGATTATTCAAGGACTTAAGGCCAACAAAGCTGCTGGTGCAGATGGTATCGTCGCTGAACTCCTACAACTGGGATCTGCGGGAGTCGTAAAATCTTTCACACGGTTACTTGAGAACATATGGATAGCTGGGAGGATCGCTGCTGACTGGCAAATGGCTCTGATCCGTCCCATTCATAAGAAGGGTGACAAGATGGATGTTAATAATTATAGAGGCATCTCTCTTGTTTCGGTTCCCTGCAAGATTTTCTCGAAAGCGTTACTGACAAGAATAGAAGTGATATTGGATTCTGAACTGAGTGAATACCGGGCAGGCTTTCGGAAAGGGAGATCATGCGCGGAACAAATCTTCAACCTGAGGAATATCATAAAGTACAAGATGTTGGGACAGAATAAATATGTTGCCGTCTTTGTGGACTTCCGGACTCCATTGACCGATAAACCTTATTGGCAGTTCTCGAGGAATTTGGAGTGGACAACAAGACGAGGAATCTAATTCATCAGACGATTAGCAATACTTTCTCCAAAATGAAGTTCAGGGGAGAGTTGTCAGAGCCTTTCGAAATCAAAACTGGCGTACGATAAGGGACGGGCTATCACCAATATTATTCAACTGCGTCTTAGAAAACGTTATTCGAGAATGGACGAAGGGAATTTCGGATAAGGAGGCTTTCAGGTTAGGGAGAGGTAAATCAAGTATAAGAACGGATTATTTGGCATTTGCTGACGATGTTGTGATACTCACTACCGGTGTTGAAACAGCAATCAAAAGGACTGAAGAACTCCAGATGATAGCCAAGAAGACTGGCCTACAAATTTCATTTTGAGAAGACTGTGTTCATGACCAACATCAAAGACACCCCTCTCCACTTGGAGTTGAGAGAAGCCAAGATAAAGCGAGTTAAGTGTTATAAGTACTTGGGAGAAAAATTTCAGGACAATGGGTCGGAAAAGGATGCCATCAAAGAGGGGGCGAGGAGAATGGAAATGGCTGATCAACTAACGAAAGATACATACAACAAAAAGGGTCTATCCTTTGGGGGTAATTTCCGACACTAAGATACTGTTGTCAAACCTGAATGTCTGTATGCAGCAGAAACATTAGATATGATTGGGAAGGGTGGCCTCGAAGACATCCGAAAGAGGGAAAGGAAAATGCTCCGAAAAATCCTAGGCCCAAATATCAAGGATGGAGAGAGGAGACGCAAACCTAACATAGAACTATAGCTGAAGACAGAAGGAGTCGCAGCCCTAATGAGAAAAAGGAGAATACAGTTTTATGGACACTTGGTGAGGTTGAACAATGCCAGATTGACGAAGAGGATTTTTGAATTCTTCAGGAAGAGGAAGACGGGGCCGAAATGGTTTCGGGAAATGAGATTGGACTTGGATCGGATGGGGGTGAAAGAAGAAGGCGGCTGGTTAAGGAGTTTGCAGGATTCCAGGAGACAGGGGAGTTGTCAGTGAGGAAAGGAAGATCTTACACGGAGGAACAAAGAAGGAAGTGGGAGGGAGGATGAAGCGATATTGGCGGAGAGTGAAGGCAACAAATAATGTACAAGCTGTCAAACGTGGTCCATAGATGGCCGTAACGAATAAATAATAATAAATAATATAATAATAATAATAATAATTAATTATTATTATTCCTGATAACATTGTAAACCGTGTGGTGGATACTTTTCAAGGGGCGAAATATCGAGGTCATTTGCCCCTATTAATTACAAACCCTTTATGTACAATAGAATACGGTCTTGTTAGGCAAGTTAGGCGACATATAGAGCAAGTTTATTTTTCCAAACAGTCAGTTGTGACACTAGCCAAATACCGTAGGTAAATGAAGGAAGCTTGTATATTGAATTCATGTTATCTTCTTTTCACGTGGAATCCAAACCATTAACGTGACATTTCCCTTCGAAAATTCCACGCATAAAACGGTACTCGAACCCGATTTGCCTTGGTGGGAGGCAAGCAGTTTTACCACTACGCCATTACGTCTCTGCATCACAGCCATGATGTGATGTGGAGAAAACAGGAAAACCAGTTTTGAAAATATATCATCAAAATACCGCTACAAGCACCTCATCGTCTTGCACATCATCAAACATGGAATGAAATCTGATGAATTGAAATGAAATGGCAAATGTCTGTTATACACTGACCTGAATAATTAGTTCCGCGAACCTGGATTACGCAGGAGAGAGACTGGGGTATTGCATATCAATCGACACCCAAGCGGTCTCTGAAGGATAAACGCACATGTCGAGTATACTAATTATACATAGACGTGTAATCCCTTTGTCTCGGCGCTAGATCAATGAAAGCAATTAGCATCGCACCCTTTTACTCCCCGTCACCTATCCAGTGTACGAGTACACTTACGCTGAGAGGTTTGATGAAACAGGACGCCATGCTAATTACGTAGGACATATCGGTAGGAGGATGCACACACGTTATAAAGAACACAGAAATGCAATCCAACACAGAAGACACTCGGCAGTATGCGAACATATGTACGATACCGGACATAGTTTAACTAATGTAGAAACAAAAATACGTATAGCCCTGATTCCGAGTACGGGTCCTGCTTATTGTACTGTAAGTAAGCCATCTGTTATGCAAATATGTATCAAGTGTGTTGGATGTTCTAGATGATATTTTGATTCCTTGTTTCTTGAATGATTAGTAATTTTGTGTGTTTTTGTATTCATGAAATTAAAACTCACGAACTTGTCCTCATTATTCCATGGCGTTTGATTTATGTTTTTTTCTCTCTCAAGTGCGTGTGGACAATTTGATTAAAAACATTATATTTAATACTGCCACGGTATTCCATTTTGCCATAAGATTTCATTGGCTTCTTAATTTTGGTTTGAGGGCTGGAACGGGGTACACTCAGCCTCATGACACAGAACTATGTATAACTCACACCAACACACTGTTATCACTGGAATATATATGTCCAAAGTCACACGTAGTAAGTCGTAGTAGTAATAACTTGCGAAGTTTCCCACCATCCGTTTAGATTGTTTTGGGACTCACACACGCACACACATAGGCTATACACACACGAACAAAAAGTGATCTCATAATCGTATATTTCATCAATGAAAGTAGGCTAAAACCCGCAACAGGGTTCATTTTAAAGTTGTATGTAGACTACACCACCCCTTTCTGCATCCATCTAAATAAAGTAAGAAAAACCTCAAACTTCATAGTGTAAGTAGAAATCAAGCTGAATCGGACACACCTAACAAGTCGTTTTTACTTCGCACGCGAACAAAATATGTTATAGTGTACTGAATATGTTTCAAACTATGATGAGGTCTGTGTTATCGGGGTGCACTAAGCCTCGTGAGGAAAGAGGTGAGAATCCCTGGGCTCAATTCCGGCCTGAGCTGTCCTAGAAGTGGTTTTCCGTGGATTCTCACTTCTACCCTAGGCAAATGCTGGGATGGTTCCTAACTTACGGCCACGTCTGCCTTTTTGTGTAGCCTCAATTGCCAATACACACACTACTACAGCCATCACAATGATACAGGTTATCGAAGAGATTCCACTCACACGATGTCACAAACTCCTTAATAAATCAACATCAACAAACGATAGACTAATGAGTAAGGTCCGGAAGTTAAGGAAAAGTAATAATTTTTCCCTACGCTTATTTTGTCCGAAATTTGCAAACTAAGTGCAAATGAAGGGTCCCTGATCCCGTTTAAGGCTATTTTATTTTGCCTTTAAATGCATATTTTGGACAATTTGTTGGTTTTTGTCATATTTTGCTCATTTTAGTGATATTGAGTCATATTTGATTATATTTTGGGCATTTTTGCTAAACTTTTAATAAGGTAGGCTACATGTTATCTGGCTGGAGTTTCAAACACGGGATTTGCAAAATTGTGCAGTTTTTTTCTGCATTCCCAGAACAGGCAGATTGCAGGTTTAGATGACCGGATTCCAAGAAAAAGCTTTTGTTTCGGTGTCTCGTTGTGTAAGATGCCACACCAGGAGACACATTTAGCTCAGAGCAATTAGTAAACAAGGAAACTCGAGTTATCTTTCGGCTACTTCGGCCTTAATGGGTCCGATAGGTATTTTTGCTCGGTTGGTTTGCGTGATTAAATGTGTCTGCTGTATTTTCGCGTTAGTCAATTTTTTTTCAGCCAATTTTACCCTCCAGGTTGATGTTTCCCAAGGACTCAGCGAGGGAACTCACCACTACCGCCTTTTCAGGCAGTGTCCTAGAGCTAAGAACACTTGGAAGGATTGGATACAACTGGGGAGGTGTGATCATCACTTCGCCCAGGCGGCCTCACCTGCAAAGCGAACAGGGGCCTCATGAGGGATGGGAAGGGAAGATTGGGATGGATGGGCAAGGAAGAGGGAAAGAGGCGGCCGTGGCCTTACAGTAGGCACCTTCCAGGGAAACCACGTAAAACCACTTCGAGGATGGCTGAAGTGGGAATCGAATCCCCTCTACTCATTTGGACCACCCGAGGCTGAGTAGACCCCGTTCGAGTCCTCGCACCTTTTTTTTTCAAATTTCGTGGCAGAGCCGGGAATCGAACACAGGATCTCCGACACGGCAGCTAACCATGCTGACCGCTACGCTACGCAGGCGACTTTGCGTTAGTACTACTCCAATAGTTGCTTAATATCATTTTCCCGTTTTTAGGCCATATTCAGTTAGTTTTTAGGGTATATTTGCTTGCATATTTTGTACTTCTTTAGGTCGTAAACACCCTAACGCTACTAATGAGTAAAGGATTATTATTATTATTAGCGTATGGCTTTTAGTGCCGGGAGTGTCCGAGGACATGTTCGGCTCGCCAGTTTTGTTGCTGCTTCGAGACGGACACCCAATGGGTGAGCTACAAGTACCGTCGGGGAGGAAAGTTGGAATGGAAGGGCGAGGAGTTGGAAGGTAGCGGCTGTGGCCTATAGTTAGGGACCAACCCCGGCATTTGCCTGGAAGGAAGATGGGAAACCACAGAAGACCATCTTCAAGGTTGCCGGCGGGGGGATTCGAACCTCCTCGCCTCCCGGATGTGAGCGACTGCCATTAGTCATGCCGCAACGACCACGGCTAACTCACCCGGTATGAGTAAAGGAAAGCTACAGTAATTGAAATGTTCCACGCCAGCGTTTCTAATCAGAGTAGAGCAGTACACCGCCAGGACCTACGAGCGTTATATTTAATGCTTTTGAGAGTTTTGCTGAACTTTTCGGACGAGATCTCAAACTGTTGTTGTTTCATTTGAGGGGCATGGACATCGTGGTCATTCAAGTCCATGGATATGGGTGAATGTGAAAAATTGGCTGATAACCTGTGTTATTGTGGTGGAAGTACTAGTGTGTGCATTTGATGTGTAGGTGAGGATGGGTAAGGAGTCGGCCATGGCCGGCATTTGCCTGGAGTAGAAGTGAGAAACCCATGGAAACCCACTTCCAAGATGGCCTGGCTCACCAGGCGGAGTGTAACCCCTTCCAACCCTCAAACTGGTAGCTTATTAAATGCCTTAGCAGAACAGGGAACCGTATACGGACATCCCGGGTGACAGCCAACAATGCTAGCTCCTACATCACGAGGTGGTTGCTCTAACAGGACAGAGTGCTTCAAAAACATATTTTCAAGACACAAACATCGTGTACAGTACCACCAAAACTGCCGGCCCCGTGGTGTTGGGGTAGCGCGCCTGCCTCTCACCCGGAGGCCCCGGGTTCGATGCCCGGCTCTGTCAGGGATTTTAAAACTGACGTGAGGGTTGGAACGGGGTGCACTCAGCCTCGTGAGGACAATCGAGTAGCTGTCTGACTGTGAGACAGCGCCCCGATCACGAAAACCAAGAATGACGGCCTAGGGGACCCGACGCGCTGATCACGCGTCACCCCAATATCTGCAGGCCGAATTGCTGGGCAGCGGTCGCTTGGTCGGCCTTAGCCCGTCATGGGCTGTATGGTGCCAGAGGTTGACTTGACCACCAAAGCTATCAGGCACAGCGAAACAAACAAAACAAGATATAAAATGGAAAGTAGAGAATCAAAATGGCTGATGCATGCGCGAATCGAATCTGCGGTCTACTACTACGGCAGCCATTGCTCTATTAACTCAGCTAATAATGCAATTTAGTCCAAGTATACATGGGTGATGATAGCTTGTGCTAACATAATAACACTCTCATTGTTGCTCGCTGTGGGTTCGATTCCGAGAATTTGATTTCCATGTTATTGAACTGAACTAAAATTTCTTCTTGGTTGTTGGTACTGTGTGGAGCACTTTTATGAAGTTCTGTTGTTAGCTCAGTCTGTTCGATTCTTAGGGCGACGGGTTGACGTACGAGAGCTCTGGGGTTTATAATCAGTGAGGAGCATTTTTATACCTCATAAATTGAAAGTGCTTCTTCTTATCAAAAACCAAACCCCTTGGCATCACAGCCCATTAAGGGTCTTGGGCTATGAGGCAACCGCTGACCAGCCATTTGCCTACAGATTGCAGGGTGACGCGTGGTCAGCGCATCGGATTCTCTCGGCCGTTAATCTTGGTTCTCCTGACCGAGGGGCTTTCTCACTGTCAAATAGACACTCAATTGCCCTCACGGGGATGAGTGCACCCCGTTCCAACACTCACGTCAGTTTCTAAAATTCCTGACAGAGCTGGGAATATATCCCGTGATCAGTTGGTGAGAGGCAGACTCACTATCCAAACACCACGGGGGAGGGATCTCATTATCAAGAAAATATCCACTTTTTGTGGTCTCAGGGTGCGCATTGAAACTCCGGATCCAATGGCCCTGAATTTGATTCCCGGCACTGTCAAGAAATTTGATTATGATCAGATGGTTCGAACGGGGTACAATCAGCCTCGTGAGGCAGAACTGAATAAAAGGTGGGTTTGATTCCAATCTCATCCATTCTAGAAATGGTTTTCGGTGGTTTCCAACTTCTTCTCCAAAATGGCTCAGATGTAAATCGAACCCAACTCTTCTCAGTTTTGACTCACGAGGCTGAGTGTACCACGTTCCAGCCCTCAGACCAGAATTAACTTTCTTGACAAGGGCGGGAATCGAATATTGACTAGATCTCTCGATTAAACGTTTAAACGTTTTCTTACAAACTTCGTTTCGTAAAACGCTTAATTAAATAAACGTTTTCTTGCGTTTGTAATAAATAAACGGCAAAACTTTTTTTACATATCGCTTAACAATTAAAATTTTCTGAAAACCGTTTAATGATTTTAAAGATAAATCTATTTTTTACCAGTTTTCTCTTAAAATTTGTTTCTTTAGCTTTTAATGTGTTCCATTTTTTTGTTTCCTCAATTTAATAAACTTATTTATCTTAATAATATTTCGTGTTATTGTCGGTAAAATGAACAACTTTCATATCATCAGCTGTTAAGCATGAGTGGTACCGGTATATCCCATACCATATGAGTCGTCCAATGGCAAAACTCGTTTAATCCACTTGTGAATAAGAATAATTTTCATGAGATACGTTTCTCTGGGCTTGCCTCGCGTATCTTTTGTGTTTTTTAGGGGCAGATGACCTCGTAATTCCGCCCCTTAAAACAACAATAACTAACTAACTAACTAACTAACTAATTAACTAACTAACTATCTTTTGTGTTTGTTGTTTTCTACTTTTTATTTTTGCTTCTACTTTTGAATTTTACTTTTTGCTTTCCTTTCTTGGTTTTGGTTTTGTGTTTGTTTTCTGCTTTTGCTTTTGTTTTTGAATTTTTCTTTTTGCTTCGTGTTTTTTGTTTTTGGTGTTATGTTTGTCTTCTGGAAAATCAAAATGAAACAAAACAAAATAAAAAAACAAAATAAACAAAACAAAACAAAATAAAACAAAACAAAATAAAAACAAAACAAAACAATTAAAACAAAATAAAATGAAATAAAATAAAACAAAACAAAATCAAATAAAACAAAACAAAATTAAATTAAACAAAACAAAATAAAACAAAACAAAATAAAATAAAGTAAAATAAAATAAAATAAAATAAAATAAAATAATAAAATAAATAATTTTACGACATGATCCTTATTCACAAGCAGATTAAACGAGTTTTGCAACTGGACAACTCATGGCAGTATTAATTACTCCTATGTACCACTATACTGCTCCATTGTGCATTATTCCTCGCACTAGACTTGTGAACTGATTTATTTAGCATACGGCTTTTAGTGCCGGCTCTCCGAGGGCATGTTCGGCTCGCCAGAGTTTGTAGCTGCTTGTATGTGGGCACCCATGGGGTGAGCTACAAATACCGCCACATGTGGATGAGATGAAATGAATGAAGATGAATGAAACTGGGCAAGTACAATTTCAAGTAGCTCCAACTTTGGCTAACAGACGTCACTGAAACACAGCGGCGAACGTTGGAACTTGATAGGGATTTTCTAGCCAAATGAAAATGAAAATCCACAGCCTGCTTCCAATCGACCGACCGGCTCAGGAAATGGAATGAATGAAGCCCCCATCTAGCGGCGAGGATATGAACTGTGCCAGCTGCTGAAGCCTGTCGCACTCCCCTGGGGCAATGATTAAATGAATGACAGATGAAATGAAATGATAATGGAGAGTGTTACTGGAATGAAATTGTGACAGGGAAAACCGGAGTACCCGGAGAATAACCTGTCTGCCTGCGTTTTGTCCAGCACAAATCTCACATGGAGTGACTGGGATTTGAAACACGGACCCGGCAGTGAGAGGCCGGCGTGCTGCCGCCTAAGCCACGGAGGCTCCTTTCTAGCCAAATAATCTACAAATTTAGCTACACACTACCAATTGTAGTGTAAGGTTCTTTTTCATGCCATAAATCAAAAACATGGGCCCGCCGGCTTTACTTCCCCTCCGAAGGAAGGCATAATGACGGATTTTAATACTCTTAAAATATCCGACGATTTTGGCCTGGTTTGATCCCGCGATCTAGGGCATAGCAGTTCAGAATGCTACCGACTACGCCGACGTAGCCGCTTGTGAACAGAAAAACCTTCGTAACACTTCCCTCAGAATCAGTCAAAACATCAGTCGTCAGAAACATTTATAAAATTTAATTGCAAAATCGTTTAAGACGGTCTGTCTGTTAGGTAGTCAACCTGGAGGCTGGAGGCTGGTTGGATCCTCAAAAAGTGCCACTGTCGGTTATGTGGGCAGAAACCCACAAAAACCAAAGGGAGCACATTAATGAGGCGTTCTAAGAAAGGTGAGGAGTGAAGTAGTTTGGCATTGCTTTCCTCTCTGAGTCGGTACAGCAATACCAACTCTACGAGTAGAACCTTTCACAGCATCCACCGACACTAGTTGTGCCCTGAAGGTCATTACTCAGCACCACTCTTACCTCAGTAGCTTCCATATAATGACAGCCATGAATGAGGCTGAGATATCGGTGAAAAGCCACATTTTACTCTAGCCTGTGCCAACAAATAAATACAAAATACGGCATCCATCAAGAGCAGGTAAACAGGTGGTTTACACTACTGTAGACATTTCATTACAAGTTATCTTATTTTCTTGAAATTAATATCATTGATTCCAAGAATATAAACTAGTGGATTTTTGCACAAAAAAAATTGGGGGGTCTGTTTCAAAGATTAATCATAAAAATAACGTGCATTTTTAGGACGCGATATCTTTGATCTTTTTCAACATAATTGAGTCATTGTTGTGGCAAATTGATCTGCTGTATGTTCAGAATGTTGTATAGCAGAATCGTTTTTGTATCATTGATTGAGGCAAATATATTAGCTTTGTTCTACAATTTACGTTATTTTGATTGAAATAATAAATTAATTGTGGGGGGCGCGACCCCTAATTTCAATTTAACAACTTCATTCTGCTTTACAACATAGCTTCATTAATTGTCTATATTTTAGTTTTTAAATGAAACTAATATCTGCATTCTAAGTGGACATTTTAACTGCCCAAGTCAAGGCAAATATTGAAAAAATGAAGTGGGAATCTCAACTTAAAGTTGAGGTACGCATTTAGAGTAAAGAGTCTTACTTTTCAACTCCTAAAAACTGCATTTTCTTTGGATTTTAGGTCAATCTTCTGCATTCTCCGACCCGTGAGTATCTCCTACATTGTCTTAGTTCTTAGACTGTTTCAAAGCCAGATTAGTGTGTGCTTTATCTGCTGCACCTATGCATCAAAGTGACAGCTGCTGAAAAGCGTGCTCACCTATCATTAAAGTGAATATAAATGAGCTAAAAACAATAAAACTAGTATAAACTTTATATTTCTGGAAACTAGAGAGGACATACTATCGAATAAGACAATTAAAAAATCGAAAATTTTCTTGAAAATGACCAATGGAAGGGTCGATGAGTACCTTAAGAGGGTCATGATTAAAAATAAATTCAAAACGTTTAATAAAACATTTTTTTGGAGAAACGTTTTCTATGAGACGGTTTTAAATGGTTAATGGAAAACATTTAAGCGGGACATCGCAAAACCACTTCTGATCGTGAGCCCTAATCCCGACCCCCCGAGCCGACAGCCCAGAATGCTAGGCGCCACACAACGAGGTGGTCCCTGAGAAAGACAGATTGTTATGTAATATTAGGGCACGTGATATTGAAATAATGGATATCTCAATTTCCATGCAGCTATATGCGAATGTACTTCAAATCTCGAACCAATTAACGCTTTGATTGCACGAGTAATGCCCTTTACTTGACACATTGTTGAAAGAGTTCATTATAATGTGCACAGTGCCAGGTCATATTATAATTAGATTACATTGAAGTGCATTTAGAGCAGCATGTGCTCCATCGGTGGCTATCAATCAGAATAACAAATGGCTTCCATTACATCCAAGCTATGATCAGGTAGGCTTTTGTGAAAGTTAGCTTTTGGTAAAGTGGATTAGTTCAATCGGTAAATTTAAATGAACAATACCTTTGTTAGGGTTGAAATGCATTTGTGCTGCTGCTCACACGCTTAAAGTTTTGTGATCTTGTTACAGATCATTTCATTGACAGACCATTAAGCGTAAATGTCGAATTAGAGGGCACAAAAGCACCTCCAGTTGAGTAATAGCAGCTTACTTCTACTTTGTGCATATATGGACTAATCATACTTTTTTTGAATTTTCTGTTGTTGTGTCAGTGTTTTAGCGTCTTATTACAAGTGTTCACACTACATTGCATTGTTTACATAAAATCTCCTTATCTGCCACCGTATTTTAGTGGTAGCATTGTAGCTGTGACACCTTGTATTCGCTGGTTCGATTTCCTGAACTATTCATGATTTTCTCTAAGGTAGGTGGAATAAAAATGTGTCAAAATAGCCCAGAGAGGTCAACGTTTAATTACTTGAGCCTGTGGTAGATGGAGGAGTGGAACGGAACTAGATACTCTACCACGTAGTTCTTGTTAGTTAGTTTCTTGGACACCATGGTCATTTCTTGTAATTGGGTGAGTGATAACCTGTGTTGTTATGGTGTCTGTAGAAGAGTGAGTGTGTATGTGTAATTCAGATGATAATTGGGATGTAGGGAGCCGTGACCTTAACCCTAGAAGTAGGCTACTATGGATTTGCCTACTACATGCAATACTAAGGGGAGGCTAATAAATATCCACCCACCTTTCAATGCTAGTAAACATAACAACAAGGGTAGAATTCTGAAATAGATTGCTAAATTTATTAAACTAGAATTTGGTAGAAATATAAATCATAATACAAACAGTTATTCAGATTTTGAAGGTTTGAAATTCTCTCACTCAGAGTCTCGAACTTTATATTTTTCACAGTTATGGCACACATTTGTTTTTTTTTACTGTGTTTTCCACAAACAAAATTGTGACACATTGTGCACAAAATGGTTGTTTTGGAGATTATGTTTTCTCACTGTTGGAACGAGTGTTCTTGCAGCAGACGTAACGCCTTCCTTTGGCTGTGGTAGGTACTGGCTCTCGTTCCATGGTGCACTGCAGTCTTCTTCCTAGAATATTTTCTACTAGCAGTAGTACCCGGCTTCGCCCGGTGGAATGATGATAATGTTTTAAGGTCTCATTAGAAATATAATGGACTTAAAATCTAAGTCATTTGCCCCCAAAGACAATGAGGGAGTAATATCTAGGTCATTTGCCCTTTTGATAAGGATGATAATAAAAACTACTGTTGAATTGACACGTCAAACTTACAAACTACCGTAATAGAAATACATATTTCAAAATTCACAGGCGAGGAAGACTTATTGTGTGTGGTGATTAATGGTGTAATGGGCGTAACATCTACTGTAGGTCATTTGCTCTTATGATGAGGATGATAAGGGAAACTACTACCGGTATTGAATTGACACTTCAACGTATAATGTACACAATGTACTGTTATAAAAATAACTATATGGCGGCTTCGGTGGCGTATTTGGTAGCATGCTGAGCTTCTATGCCCAAGATAGCGGGTTCAAACCCGGCCGAAGCCGTCGGATATATTAAGAGCGTTAAAAATCAGTCAGTATGCCTTTCTTCGGAAGGGAAGTAAAGCGGCGGTCCCATGTCAGATTTATGGCATGTTAAAGAACCTTCCACTAATTACACCTGTGTGAAGCTAAATTTGATAGGTAAACAACGCTCATAGATGCCTACGTCCGTTGCCAAGAGCCGACTGCAGTGGCGTCTAGTAGCTAAGTTCTGAACTTGGCCTAGTAGTCGTTGACGGTGGCGCTTGGCGGCAAAAGTACGAACTATTTGAAGAATTCTAAGTTGCAGTTTGTACTTAAATTTAAAAACAGATAACACACACTAATACAGTCATCACAATTAACACCGGTTATCAGACAGATTCTACACACACCCAAAGTACACGGGGCTACATGACCGCGTTGTCGCAGCCCCTAAACTTAAGAACCAACCAACCAAAAATAAATATTTTAAAAATCACAGTCGAGAAAGACTTTATGCGGCGGTGATTATTGGTATGATGCGCGTAACATATAGGTCATTTGCACTTATGATGATAATAATAAGGTAATGAAAAAATGACTACTAAACGAACATGGTGTTATTTTAAAACTGATATAGGTAATTCAGGTGTCTAGCTTCGATGTCTTCCAAAGTCTCAACCTTATTTTCTGGCTTAGGCCTGTACTGGATGCGTCTAGTGAAAGAGCGTACTGCTCGGCAAAGACAAAGAATATAGGTCCATGCTGCACGAACCTGAGATGATCGCAGATGATGACGAAATATGGTGACACACGTTCGGGGTTCCCCGTCCTATACAGATTGACCGGGAATCACTCACTGTTTCGCAACGGCCCTGTGCTGGCATCAGCATAGACAGCAGGAGATAACACGGCGGGCTCTGGAAAGTAACTCTCAAGTCACCTCGCGATGAATCAGCAAGCTATTCTCACAACTGACCCTCCCCCCCCCCCAGGGTCTCACAACTTGTGGGACGTGGGTTGGCGACCACGGAACCCCAGCTGAGTCTGGCATCGCTTCCACTTCCTGGTGCCGGGCTCATTTCAGTTCTCTTTCCTGTCGGCCTCCCTTGGTCAACTCTTGTTCTCTTCCGACCCAGACTGTATTAGGATATCCGAGGGCTAGGGAGTCTTTCAATTTCCCGCCTTAATTGGCTTTGTCTCATCTTTCCTGATACCCTCATTCTTCGAGGGGTCTGCCTTCTTTTCCTTTTCATAATATCTCCTGTCTTCTGCTCAAGGCCCTCAAAGAGGCAGGGTGTGTGTAGACCCACCACTTCTGGTACACCCTCAAGGGCTCATGACTGGTGAGTTAGGAAGCTGGCAACCCCGAGGAATTCCTGAGCTACATGCAGGGAATGGAGTGGTATGTCAGAAATTTCAAGTGGACAGTGTTACGCATCGGGTTCCAAAGGGTAAGTATACACACTTTGTTTTCGATCGGTGAACGATGTAGATTTGTACCAAAGGGCCTTAATGCGGGAAATGGAGTGGTCTGTCCGAAATTTCGAGTGGACAGTGTTACTCGTCGAGTTCCAAACGGTAATTATGTAAAATCTGGTTGAGATCGGTGAAACGGTGTAGTTTTGTGTCAAGGGCCAAAATGCAGGGAATGGAGTGGCCTGTCCAAATTTTTAAGTGGACAGTGTTACTCATCTGGTTCCAAAGGGTAAGTATACACATTTTGTTTTCGATCGGTGAACGATGTAGATTTGTGCCAAAGGGCCTAAATGCGTGGAATGGAGTGGTCTGTCCGAAATTTCGAGTGGACAGTGTTACTCGTCGAGTTCCAAAGGGTAATTATGTAAAATCTGGTTGAGATCGGTGAAACGGTGTAGTTTTCTGCCAAAGGGCCAAAAAGCAGGGAATAGTGTGGTCTGTCCGAAATTTAAAGTGAACAGTGTTACTTGTCGGGTTCTACGGGTAAGTATATAAAATTGGGGTCAGATCGGTGAAACGGTGTAGATTTGTGCCAAACAGCCTAAATGCAAGGGATGGAGTGGCCTCGCCGCAATTTCAAGCAGACAGTGTTAGTCGCAGTGTTCCAAAGAGTAAATATACAAATTTTGGTTGAGATCGGTGAAACGGTGTAGATTTTGGACAAAGGGCCTAAATGCAGGGAATGGAGTGGTCTGTCCGCAATTTCAAGCAGACAGTGTTACTCGCTGGGTACCAAAGGGTATGTTTCCGAATATTGGTTCTGATCGGTGAAACGGTGTAGATTTGTGCCAAAGTGCCTAAATGCAGGGAATGGGGTGGTCTGTCCGAAATTTTAAGTGGACAGTGTTACTCGCAGGGTTCCAAAGGGTAAGTATACAAAGTTTGGTTCAGATCGGTGAAACGGTGTAGATTTGTGCCAAAGGGCCTAAATGCAGGGGATGGAGTAGCCTCTCCGCAATTTCAAGTGTTAGTCGCAGTGTTCCATAGGGTAAATATACAAATTTTGGTTGAAATCGGTGAAACGATGTAGATTTGTGCCAAAGGGCCTAAATGCGTGGAATGGAGTGGTCTGTCCGCAATTTCAAGCAGACAGTGTTACTCGCAGGGTTCCAAAGGGTAAGTATACACATTTTGGTTCAGATCTGTGAAACGGTGTAGATTTGTGCAAAAAGGGCCTAAATGCAGGGAATGGCGTGGTCTGTCCGAAATTTCAAGCAGGCAGTGTTAGTTGCAGTGTTCCATAGGGTAAATATACAAATTTTGGTTGAGATCGGTGAAACGGTGTAGATTTGGGCCAAAGGGCCTAAATGCA
This sequence comes from Meconema thalassinum, assembly GCA_946902985.2. Lineage (NCBI taxonomy): Eukaryota > Metazoa > Arthropoda > Insecta > Orthoptera > Tettigoniidae > Meconema > Meconema thalassinum. Next base: position 958,578,849 of record OX336389.2, on the reverse strand, counting down.
GGGAATGGAGTGGTCTGTCCGCAATTTGAAGCAGACAGTGTTACTCGCAGGGCACCAAAGGGTAAGAATACGAATTTTGGTTCTGATCGGTGAAACGGTGTAGATTTGGACCAAAGGGCCTAAATGCAGGGAATGGGGTGGTCTGTCCGAAATTTTAAGTGGTCAGTGTTACTCGTAGGGTTCCAAAGGGTAAATATACAAATTTTGGTTGAGATCGGTGAAACGGTGTGGATTTGGACCAAAGGGCCTAAATGCAGGGAATGGGGTGGTCTTTCCGAAATTTCAAGTGGACAGTGTTACTCGCAGGGTTCCAAAGGTTAAATATACAACTTTTGGTTCAGATCGGTGAAACGGTGTAGATTTGTGCAAAAGGGCCTAAATGCAGGGCATGGGGTGGTCTGTCCGAAATTTAATGTTGACAGGGTTACCCGCAGGGTTCCAAAGGGTAAGTATACAAATTTTGGTTCAGATCGGTGAAACGGTGTAGATTTGTATACATAACAGACAGACAGACAGACAGACAGACAGACAAACTTTGTGCTTTATATATATAGATTGCTCCAATGATGTGAGAAGTTAGGCCATTTAAGTTTTTAGCCCGTGTTTCCACGTGCGGCGTTATTAGCTGCAATCCTAGCTCCTGGAGGAACATTCTCCGTCTGTTCACCTTCCTTGTATTCCAGCAGGGGAAATTCAAGAGGAAGAGGAAGGGTAAAGGCATTTATTCCAGCTATGTCTATAAGAGTATAGAATACAGATTGGGGCCATCTTCTTGTACCTCGTTTTGTTGCCTAACCTCGGTTCATCCGGTCAATTGTGTCTACACCACCCTTTGTTTCATTATAATGCAGTATCATACCTGACTTCCTTTTATGTTCTGTGGAAACAGTAGCACCAGCATGTTGCGTGGATAACAAAAGTAACAGTCGCTTTGGCTTTTCTCGAGCAAGATATGATACGATGTTAACTGGCGGTTTATTTGTTTTAGGATCCGTAAATGCAAATTTGCTAGAATAGAGCTCTCGCCTTTCTGTGATTTTCAATTGTTGTGGAATATGCTTTCTGTTGTTTTGAAGCGTGCCTACCATTGTCAGCTGATGCTGCGTCCAGAGGTCTTCGGCCAAATCAATAGATGTGTAGTAACTGTCAGTTGTTACATTACGTCCTATTTTGTCGATTGGCTTCACAAGTCGTTTTACTAAGGCTGTTGGTCCTGAGTTACCACGTGTCTTTCCAGCGTACGCTTCCATAGAGACAACGTATAGTTCCTTACCGTCCGCAAGCACACGGATAAGTATCCCGTTCATTTCCCGGTTTGTCTTTCATGAATACTTTGAATGGACATCTGCCTCTGAACAAAGAGAGCATTCCATCCACTACAGTATGTGGACTTGGGTCGCAGAACTTTGGAAATTGTTCATTCAGAAGATCAAACACTTGTCGAATGGGAGCAATCGTATCATCAAGTTTGCGGGTAGGACTTGTAAGTTTATCATCAAACCTTATGATCTACGTTATTTGAATGTACCTGTCTCTACTCATACAACCGACATATATTCCCCGACCAAACAAATCGGACCACGGGTCAGGAATAGGCATAGTAACATCTTTGTATGCTCCCATCAATATTAGAATTCCAACATATGCAAGAATTTCTTCAGCAGTCTTATCTCTTTACTCAAGGCTTCTTCATTCGTGTGCAATACAATAATATCAATTAGGTCATTTGAAGAATACTTACTGAAAGCTTCCATGGGACTTTCATTGTATATTCTTCCTGGAGCTTTCAACACTGATTGAGATCTAACTATGTTGCAGATACTCCTACGATATGCACGAGGTGTTAGTTAGTTAGTTATTGTTGTTTTAAGGGGCGGAACTACGAGGTCATCTGCCCCTATGCACGAGGTGGTTTTGAAACATAAACTCTACCAGTTTTTGCAACATACGTTTCAATATATTCGTTTCCTTCTTCGGAATTGCTCTCACTGCTAACCTCAGTTTCTGACATAACCTCACTTTCTGTATCCTCTTCATCAATTCGATCCTGTACATCTGCATAGTCTTCCACCTGATCTTCAGTCATCAGTCATCTTCTTGTAATAATTCTTCTTCTATAGCACTGTCACTGAGATTCCCTGACATGACGAGAAGTACGTAAATTCGTTTGAATGCAACACACTATCACCCAAAATGATTCAATATAACAACACCTCTGCCATCTTGTGGTATACATTAGATATAATGCTACAAGCGAGAAGCAGCACCCAAAATAGTTGGCATCTTAAAACTACTAAGGGAGGCTCATTTTGTGTCCACCACAATTAGAATAAATGAAAATAAAATAACTAATTATGCAATACATTGAGCAACAATGCAATACGTTATAGCAACAATTCAGTTCACAGACAATTAGCTAGAATATCAAGAATGAGTATATGCATTTGTGAGAATTATCTAACATTTTTCCAAAGTGTGGACACAAAATGACCCCCCGTTAATACTTCTAGGATTAAGTTAGGTACCATCCTGGCATTTGCCTGGAGTACGAGTGGGAAACCACGGGAACCATGTCTAGGCTAGCTGAGGAGGGAATCAAACCCACCTCTTCTCAGTTTTGCCTCACAAGGTCGAGTACAGTATACTCCGTTCCGACCTTCAGACACAACTACCCAATTGGCCAAGAGGAAGAAGATGATGATCAAAGTTATGATGACGATCATGTTAATGATGATTATAATGATGATGATAATGTTGATGATTTTTTAGCGTATGGCTTTTAGTGCCGGGAGTGTCCGAGGACATGTTCGGCTCGCCAGTTGTGTAGCTGCTTCGAGACGGACACCCAATGGGTGAGCTACAAGTACCGTTGGGGAGGAAAGTTGGAAGGGAAGGTTGAGGAGTTGGAAGGTAGCGGCTGTGGCCTATAGTTAGGGACCAACCCCGGCATTTGCCTGGAAGGAAGATGGGAAACCACAGAAGACCATCTTCAAGGTTGCCGGCGGGGGAATTCGAACCTCCTCGCCTCCCGGATGTGAGCGACTGCCAACAGTCATGCCGTAACGACCACGGCTAACTCACCAGGATGATGATAATTAGGGCTCGGATCGATATGCTCGATAAAATCTTCAGATATGCTCGAAAACCATGTGTTTTATGCTCGATAGATATGCTCGAAACACCCATTTTAAGAGGTTAAATATGCAGAATATGCTCGAAAAACACCGTTAAAAACTATACAAAGGAAAGTGAAACGAAAAAAACAATAACATACTCGCATTCAAGTTTTTCAAGTATATAGTCTATAAGAGAATTGTTCTTATAAAATTTACAGTTTAAAAGTTCATTTACAAAATCTTCAGAATTAGGCGAGTCAATGAAGTAGATCTGCATTGGTCTGTACAACAAGAAATTTTCTATGTTTTCAGTTTTGAATGATTTTCTTCAATCAGTCAATAAAAGTTTCAATGACGAAAACGACCTCACTAAAGGTTAAAAACCTGCGGTTCTATTATTCTCAACAGATAGGCTTTTCAATAATTATTTCTGTTTTCGAACCTTAAGGATGGTCAGGGCCCGAATTCGGGGGAGAATTCGAAGAAAAACAAACTATTTAGACGAAACCCACAAGAATATGCATTTATATGCTTCTATTCTGAAAACCGCGGTTTTATGCATTTATATGCTCGATAAATTTCAATTCTTTTGGTCCCAGACAGGTGAAAATACCACCGAAAGGCTTCTTTCAATGTGTACTATTCAGGAAAAAAATGTGCAAATATGCTCGAATCCGAGCCCTAATGATAATGATATTGAAGTTCATGATGATGATTAGGACGATGATGATGTTGTTGAAGTTGATGTTAATGATGATGATGATTAGGATGATGATAATTATGATGTTGAAGTTGATGATGATTAGGACAATAATGATGATGTTAATGATGATGTTGAAGTTGATGATGATGATAATGATGATTAGAATGATGTTGAAGATGATGATGATTAGGATGATAATGTTAATGATGATGTTGAAGTTGCTTATGATGATGACTTTGAAGTTGATGCTGATGTTGATGATAGTTATGATGGTGACGGTGATGATGATGGTGTTGATGATGGTGATGTTGATGATGATCTCTCAAAGAAGATGAAATCTTAAGAAGTTTTCGGAATTCAATCATGTCGATTCTTTGAACGAACGTCCCATGATTGTGGCAAAGGGTAAAGGTGCTTAGCACTTGTTGGAAAGGAGCTTCCGTGGCCGGTTTGATGATGCGTTTTGCATTCATATTTTACTTCAACGCAGCTCTGAATCAAAAATCAGGCTCCTGTGGCATGGGTTTAAAGAATTTTCACCGATCGAATGGTAAACGACGACGGATAGAGTATGTGTCGATGACCACTTTATCTTCAAGTTCAGCGGGAAGGGAGAGCGGGAATGTGTGAGAGAGAGACAGAGAATGAGGAAATGTGAACCTTTAACCCCCTCATAAGCCATTCACCGCCAGGCTTTATGGTTGATGCTGCATAGCGAAATGATTCTCGTGTGCTGTCCAAGATTGCAAGATCTATTCCCGGCGGAGGGAGTTTGCTTATGAGGGTTGTGGAATGAGAGTGAGTCTATCAGTAGATTTACTGGTACGATAAAGATTCCCATCTCTGCAAAATTCCCACACCCCGGTGGCGTCGCTAAAGTCGCAGTAGTTAAGAAGGATTGTAAACGCATGATATCGTTACAAATTGCAATAGCTGATGGTGCGTTAACATCCGTAATAACAAAAGTGCGAGTAGTAGATGGTACCTGGCCATGACTAGCATTCTTGACTGTCACCCTTGAGGTCCAAGTTTGTTTCCCGATTCCCAACTCGGCTGAGAAAATACATTCCGGTCGCAACGAGACGGACTTAACACAAAGCGTTAGAAATAGGAATATTATATGTTTTTGTAGTTGTTGTGACAAGTATCACCTAGGATTGTGCATAGCGTCTTCCCACGAGTAGCGTACGTGTGAAGTGGTCAAGATATTTCTAAAAATTCCTGTACAGCTACAACTGTTGTTATTTTGATTCACTTCTCACATATATTTTACAAAATGAGAAACGATTATAAAAACGGAGAAAATGCACTCAAGGAAAATCGATTCCCTAAATCAATACTTCAAAAGACGCACATCATCTTGTCGGGATCTGAACACGTTACCAAGTGCACGGAACTGATAATAATTCCAGAATCGTTTTATTGCCTACTACATTACACCAACATCTTCAGAATCTATAAGGTGCGTTCAAAAAGTAACGAGCCGGAGGCAGGAATGCGCAAACCGGTGACTACATCGGCTAATCATGGCGTGTGCAACGAGGTGTGGTTCCGACCAGAGCGTGGAGGGTCACAGCCCGTCGCTAGAGGACACGCGTGCACATCACGTGACGATACAAAGTGAGCAGCAGCATGCATCAATCGTCCAACGCTGCCAGTCGCATTGCAAACAGTGACATCGGGGCGTCAACCGAAGAGCAAAGAAGTGTTGTTCGGTTTCTGACAACGGAAGGAGTAGGTGGAACGGACATTCATCGCCGAATGTCACAAGTGTACGGCGAACACTGCATGTCCCTTGCAAGGGTCAAGGCGTGGCACAAGCGCTTCAGGGAAGGACGGGTGTCGTTAACCGATGATGCCCGGTCTGGGACACCCCCGTGCATTGCCGATGACAACGTCCAGCTGGTTGATGCACGCACGACCTCATACGGCCAACACAGCCGCGGCATTCCTGCAGAAAATCAAATTGGAGGTTCTCGACCACCCTCCATGCAGTCCAGACCTCTCTTCTTCCTGTGATTACGCTATGTTTGGTCCCCTGAAAAGGGCTCTGCGGGGCCAACGATTCACCTCGGACGCCGACGTCCAGCTGTACGTGCGGAACTAGCCCAGCCCAGAGAATTTTATGAGACAGCCATTCACCGCCTCTTGTCACAGTGGGACAAGTGCCTCAACAGCCAGGGCCAATACTTCTAACATACAGGTACTGGTTTCTGTAATTATGCCTTCGGCTCGTTACTTTTTGAACGCACCTTATATTTTCCCGTTGGTATATCGGGCACTATGTTATCCTTATTGTTATGAATGAACAAGAATAACTACAGCGAGGGCCTTCTCTACAGAACGGAACTTCGCAAGCACCGTGTGACGGCCAAGACACTCCGGCTAGCCACCTGTCGAGCAAGGGACTGGCGCTAGCAGCAGCGTAGAGCCCAAATAGTTCATCACATTTACAACTTTTAACGTATATTACAATCATCATTACTTACATGAATTTCAGAGCAGTTGCTGGAAATGCTGTCCTTCATTTTCTAAACACACATTGCACCAACGTAGGAAGTTTTGAAACACTCGTTGTAATTCATCCTCACTGATATATCGTATCAGCGCAGTTATGTCGTTCTCGAGAGACTCCAGAGTACGCGGATTATTTCTGTATACGTTTTGTTTGAGATTCCCCCAAAAAGTAAAAATCGCACTGCACTGAAACTTACGAACACATGTACTGAAAGTCTTCTTCTTAAGTAGATACGTTTCCACTAGCAAATGTCAATGTTTTTATCATTTCAAATGATCTTGTCGACTTCATCGTTATGCTTGCGTCAAAAGTTATGCCTTACGGAGACGGAGACGGTGACGTCATGCAGCCGCGCGGGAAGCCTAAGTTAATGGGTAATGGACGGCGAGTGCGTGACGTCATGCAGCCACGCGGGAAGCCTAAGTTAATAGTTAATGGAGTCTGTTGAATGAGTCCTGGGGGCGTCGAGCGACCTGGGGCTTCGAGCGAAGCGGAAAGAATACAGGGTGACTCCTAAAGAAGTGTACAAGATGCCAGATGAGAATACAGGGTGACTCCTAAAGAGATATACAAGATGCCAGATAAGAATACAAGGTGACTCTTAAAGTGGTGTACAAGATGACAGAGAAGAATACAGGGTGACTCCTAAAGAGGTGTACAAGATGTCAGACAAGAATACAGGGTGACTCATAAAGAGTTGTACAAGATGTCACAAAAGAATACAGGGTGACTTCTAAAGAGATATACAACATGCCAGATAAGAATACAGGGTGCCTCCTAAAGAGGTGTTCAGGATGTCAGATTCAAATAATGGGTGACCCTTAAAGAGTTGTAAAAGATGTCAGAATCAAATACAGGGTGACCCTTAAAAGGTGCCCGCACGGGAAGCCTAAGTTAATGGGTAATGGAGTCTGTTGAAAGAGTCTGAGCCTTCGAGCGAAGCGAGAAGCCCTCCTGAGTCTTTCTAACATGTGTAGCATTTGTAGCATGCGTCATTTGAAATGATATAACGTCTAATCTTTCAGACTGACTGTATTTTTTTTTTGCTATATCTTACCTTGTTGGTTATAGAAAAACTTCACCACAAGTCGTAATCATTTCAATTAAGGTATCTTGCCAGCTCCATATACTGTATAATAAATGCAATGACAGCAGTCGGGGCTTCCGGACCCGCCCCTGTGTAATCGTTAAATCCTAGTCAACTGGCGTTGACTAATCACTCTCCGCTCGTCACACGGGCCGGCGAGGCACTGTTCTCTAGGGATGGCCCTCGTTGTATAACGTAACCATGCACGTCTGTGAACACTTCAGTGTGTACTGTGCTGTACGCGTCAAGCGATGCAACCAGTCTGTCATGCGAACAGGCTGTTCTGGCTAGCGTAAGGTGGAGGGGTGTCCATACTTTGCACTCCACCAACACCTTTTAAAGACAGCAATATTTTCAAAATTTTAAGGTATTCCTTTTTGATAATCACAGTTAAATTTTACTTGTGTACCCGATTGTCATCATGTGGACCATGTGTTCGTATCCCAACTAACTCACGGTCTTTCGAGGCATGGGACGTTCCTGCCCACCATACGACCACATGCTCAGGATTTGAGTCTACCAGGTAACTACTCTACAGGAAATACACAACATTTTCCTAAAGGTAACACATTTACTGGTCTAAAATCAATGGCTATACAACAAATACAAAACAAAGGACAATTTACATTTGATTCCCACAATTAAAATAGGGTTATTCTGTGAGCTTTCTTCTTAAAATAGTGCTACACTGCACTCAAATCTAATTCTAGCATCCTGTCAATGATATTTTCAGACTTCCATGGGTTTCCATAGTGTTCATCAACTGACACAATATTAGTTAATGGGAGTACCATAACACAAAAATCACATCCCATAACAATAATACTAATAAAACATTTTTCCATTTCTTATGGCATTTACCTTGATTAACATGAATTCATTATTTTCTGCAATCATTAACAGATATTTGTTGTATTGCGTGAATCATCTTCCCTCCTTCCATGCATATGAACGCCTTAGGAAAAGTGGTACTAAATTTTATAGTTTCACCATATAACGATTTTCTGGGTCTTGTCGGGCTTATCATTGTTACAAATGTGTCATGTTCTGGGAAAAACACATACCCGTCTGCATAAATTAGCAGGAATGGCAAAATGCACTCTAAAAGAAGATGCCTACATTATCTTGGTTCAGCTTTTCTCCTCAGAGAATAATTGAGCCAAATATTATCTGATTTCTATGATTCAACAACGTATGTGAGTTGCAACCCACCGTTCAATTCACTTGGCATCATCAAAATAATCATATCTTACTTGCATATTTAAATATCGAGATTTCTCAGTGTCCTAGTGTGACTAATTTACAAGGGACCGGTCGGACGACCTTCCTCCCCCTTAGCATGCAATAAAATTCGTTCCAGCCGGCTCTCCAAGATGGCCGCTACAGAAATGGTCTACCATTCCCCTCTCTCTCACTCTGTCAAGATCAAGGTCAGGTTTGTTTACAAAGTGCAGACTAGAGTAACACTGAGTGTGGCTCCTAAATAATTGAGTCAATTTAAATATTTAACATCTATCCTTATAGTGTCTTGGGCTCAAACTGGCTCCTTAATTAACATTCATGGCTGGGGTGGCATTCTAGTGATAGTCTTGCCGTTCTATGGTGACGACTAGTGGCTTTTAGACGCGCATCATAGTGAAAATCCAACGACTTTCACCAGCAGCTGTCAATAAAATATAAGGAAACCTGCGTTCCTAAACGACGAATATGATCCTCACCTCACAGGGTGGGTCATTAACACACACATGCTCACAGCGTCTCGACGGACGTCAATAGTGGCATAATTCAAGCAAGCGTTGGATACAGACAGCTCTGTCCAATTCGCTGCGAAATAATACAGTATGCACAAGGGCGATACTACTCGTAGATTTGGCCAACTTCTCACCTAACGTGCAAGCTATACTAGTTGTCCCCGCTATATTTATTACGTAAATCACTGGATTCTACGTTAATTCTGCACGCTTACAAGCGGCTCAAACAATACTTCACATATATGACTCCATTATTAAGACACTCGCGTTCTCTGTCATACCACTTAAGCCAAAGCTTTACATAGCTCCTAACACAAATGTATCAAAATTTACTGGCTTACTTTACTTTAATGGTCCTCAAACAATAATCCTAAGGATTGACCATATCAAATATTCATTCATATTTCACTGACACTGAAAAAGCTCTCGTATTTCTTTATATTTCACGTTATACTCTCACTGTTTACCAAATACAGTATCTTTACATTAGACATGACACTATTTGAACACTATTTAGGCCAAAAATGCCTATTACTTTACTGTTTGCCGACCCATAATATTATTTATTATTATCATTTAACGTTACCGTTACATCCATCACTATTTTTTTTTTGCCTGAATGGCCTTAAACAAATCACCTTCCAAGCCATATTTCATTCAAGACGAGTGGTGAAAACTCGTTCAGTAAGTGACTATTACATCTTACACAAAGTGATAAATCGTTACATGGTGAACTACTTAGTTATAATTACATTATAAAAAATGGGTACTCACTTTTTTTCCTCTTTGCTGGATAGTGCCAGCGCCTCAGCTGTAGCGCTACCATGACGCTTGACTTAAGCCATCATGTTATCCTTGACACAACACTTAGATTCATACACTTTCCACATGATACACATATTTTTATCGGTGGTTTTTATCATTGCAATACACTGCATATTAATCACTATACACATGAACACTTAAAATCACTATTTCACAATTTATATACATTTATCCACTACTTCACATGTTGATCCTTAAATTGGACTTCTCCTACGCCTGATCTCAGAGATGCGCTGCAATTATGACAACCGCTGGTCTCCGTGACAATCTAACAGCGTTTTACGGACGTTCAATCCTCGTTCCCTGCAATCTTGTTCAGCTCACTATCCAAATTAGGTGGCAATGATTTCCAAGCTCCCATCATTGTAGTGTTTCTGATGATGCTGTCATGTATAATTCTGACAATACCTCCCGGTATAAGAACTGTTCAAAACATTATAAGTTCCTTTTCGCTGTGGCGAATTTATATTTGCGTCAGATAATATGTAAATATCTGTAATACTTTACTTTCGACGCACTTCATGATTATTTACGAAGCTTTATAACTTGCTTCTATTGTTCTCCAACGACGGCGCGTTGATACTTTAACATTTGGCGCGCTACTAGCAACGTCTTAGTTACGTGTGTACTGTAGAAGACTGGTGATGAACTTAGAAGAAGACTGTAGAGCAACTGGCTTGGCTTGCCTCGCTCCCTCTATATAAAGGCTTCTCGTACAAAATAGTCCACTGGACACACGAGAGCGACTCCTTTCTTGAAATAATGCCTCTTCAGCCGAAATGACATCTACATCTTGTTTATTTAGGTGTGGAGGTTTCAAAAACATTCGCGTGCCGGCGATCGCTTCGGCCAATTAATTACAATTAATTGCCTTAGTTCAGCGCGTGGGCACGCTATCATGGTACTTCCCCGTTGACTGGTCACTAAGTCAATGCTCTTGAGCGTAGGGTAGGTTGTGATGCATTCATTTGGAGATAAAGGCCTTAATTTAGGTGAAAAACCATTCCTAAATTACCTCTCCGTGAATATATTCACCTGGGTGTATATTTCAATGCATTTCAATGCTCCATTTAGCTGTAATCAATTTATTTCCATGTGCAGTCGATCCCGCCATAGCTTGCACCGTTGTCAAGCGGTGGATACTCGAGTCATTAATTCTGAGCTGTCTCTCCGCTCCAGACGTAAGTAGTTCGGTAGGCGCCTAGACTACTCCGCCCACTTGCTAAGGGTCATTTGTAAAACTTCAAACTGGCCTACTCTCACTTTCGTATGCTCTGAAAATGTATATTTCCTTGCATTTGGCTACAGTTCTTCCCTTAAATTGCTATGATATTCACCTATAGATCGTGAAATCACGCTACATTCTTATATGTCAGTATCCCTCTCATTGCTCTTTGGGTTCCCAATAATTGCTCCCCCGCAGAGATCAATGGTTCGACTCTAGGCATAACCATGTGCCTGGTCTTTTCTGATGAGACCTGAGTTCGATGCCAGACTGCCGTGGCCAGTTGGGCACATTTTTCCCCTGCTAAGCTCGGAAAATTCATTTCATAAGTGAATTTTTCGGGCCTTTCAGATGGCATCGACTCCTTGCAGTATTTACTTTAAGCGGTCAGTGCTCTCGGCAATGGGATTTCTCGTTCCCCACTCCACTCTGTCTGCTTTCTCGTAGACTCTCGTTCTGCCTTCGCAATTGTTCATTCATCCCCTCTAGCTCGGTAGCGGCTTCCCTCAACTGGTCATAAAATTCCTGCAGTTGACAGCTGCACTCTCCCTTCGTAACCGTTAGGTCTGCGAGCTGGTCGCTTCGCTCCGTCCCTTCCTGAGACTGCAAGCTTTTCTCAAGATTCTTTCCGTGCATACGTAATGATTCCTCGTCCACTTGGGTGTACATTGCTTGCTCCTCTCTTGTCTCATAGTCTTCTGGTGGACTATATAACTTCAAATTAGCTGCATTTACAACAACTTCTCTACCTGTTGCTTCGTCTTTGATCCGATATGCATTATTTTGCAGATCCCTTATAATCAGGTAGGGTCCGTGATAAGCATGCTGAAATTTCTTATATTTCCTGCTCTCTGGATCTGAACTGGCGGGTTTCTTCAATAAGACGTATTCTCCTACGAGTAACGGTCTCTGATACCGTTTCCTCCTGTTTCGTCGCTGCCGTCTATCTGCTTGTTTCTTGAGATACTCGAACGTTCTCTGGATCCTCAGCTCACGTCCAGGTTGTGCATCGATGGGTGTCCGAATGACATTATTCCATGGCCTCTCTGGTCTTCTATCGAGATGTAGGCTCACTGGCACCTCTCCTGTCGCTTCGTGTACGGTATTGTTAATACAATATTCAATAATCTCAAGTACGTCAATCCATTTCCAGTTCTCAGTAGAGCAATATATCTTCATGTACTTTTGCAGTTCCCTCATAACTCTTTCTGCGGAATTCGACTCCGGGTGTCGAACTGTGGACAAAATCTGTCTTATGCCCAGATTCTCCAACTCCCTGCGAAATTCTATGCTGGTAAAACAACTCCCATGATCCGATAAGATGTTCTCTGGCTGTCCTAACATAGGAATGATTCTTTCCTTCAGCCTCTTAAGTACCTGTTTTGTACTGGTTTTCTGAATTGGACACAGGACTACCATTTTGGAAAACACGTCTAGTGCAACTAGGATGTGTCTATTTCCTCTTCTAGCTCTAGGAAGCGGCCCAAAGTTGTCCAGTGCCAGAAGCTGACATGGCTTCTCTGGTAAGAGCGGTATAGGTTTCTGCCTCATTAAATACGAGTTAGGCTTTACTCGTTGGCACATATCACAAGTCCTGATAGTATTCCTGACTGTCTCTCTAAGTTTTGGCCAAATAAATGCTTCTTTAAGCAGGGCAACAGTCTTATCTACACCGGAGTGACCAAAAGCTCGGTGTGCTAACCATACTAGCTTTCTCTGCAATGCTGGTGGTACGACTATCCTAGGTTTGGTGTGGTCTGAGTCGCTCCATTTGTGTAACATCTGGTTAAACCATAGATATTCCGTTGATAATGCTTCAGCTTCCACATACATCGGAGTTCCTCTATCCAGCCTTCCCTCGAAGTAATTAATCATCAACCGTATCCAGGGATCTTCACGTTGAAAAACGGTGATGTTCCTCAGATCATCTAAGGTCTTCTGATCTCTATCTTCTATCTCGATAGCTAGAACTTCTTCTTCATCAGCTGTAGGGTATCTGCTCAGCAAGTCAGGTATGATATTGTCCTTCCCCGGGCAATACTCTATTTCCACTTGAAATTGCTGTATGTACAGGGACCACCTTGTCAGTCTTTGACTCGACAAGTCAGTTTTCAGCAGGAACGTTAGGGCTTTATGGTCTGTTCTCAATATAATTCTAAAACCATAGACCAGCTTTCGCCAATACTGCAAGGCATACAGTATCGCGAGTAATTCGATCTCCGTGACCGTATAATTCTTTTCATTAGGCTTCAACCTTCTGCTGATAAATGCAATGTAAGTTTTCTCCTCTGGCCTGTCCATGTTCTCCTGATATAACATAGCTCCGATCCCTATAAATGATGCGTCAGTCTGGATAATAAATTTCTGAGTGTAGTCAGGATATCCCAATTTCACATAATCTAACAACATCTGTTTAGATTTCACGAAGGCTTCCTCGCATTGTTCCGTCCAGCGCCATCTTCCTCCCTTCTTAAGTAAGTCTTGGAGTGGTGCTACGGTCTCGGTATACTTCGGACAATGGTTTGAAAAGAATCCAATAACGCCTAGATATTGCCTGACGTTCTTTACCTTCGTTGGTCTCGGGAAATGTTTAATGACTTCCAATTTTCCCGGATTAGGTCTGACTCCTTGTGCATCTATTACGTGGCCTAGAAATTTAACTTCTCTCTGAGCAAAGTTAGACTTCTTTATATTGACCTTAAAGTTAGCCTGACTTAGGTCATATAACAACTTGCGTAGATCTCTGACATACTCTTCGACAGTTTCAGATGTCAGTAGTATATCATCTACGTAACATATGGTGGTAGCTTTTACTTCTTCGGATAGATTCCGATCTAGCGCTCGTATCAATGCTGAACCTGCTGTCTTTAATCCAAATGGAAGACGCACGTATGAATATGTGTGCTGGTCAAATAAAAATCCAGTTAGCAAACTTGTTTTCTCTTCCAGAGCAAGATGGTGAAAACTTGCCGTCAGGTCAAGATTTGAGAACACAGTCTTTCCTTTGAACCTTCTAAGTACCTCCTTAATGGGCGGCACTGTATCAAATTCCGGTATGACCTTGGAATTCAAATTTCGTAGGTCCAGGCATATCCTCACACTTCCGTCCTGTTTAGGTACAACTACCAGTGGGCTGACATAGGGTGCGGCTGTCTTTACAATGACGCCTGCTTCTAGCATTTCCTGTATCGCTTCTTTAACCTTTAAATAATGTTTCTCAGCTACAGGATACGGCTTCTGTTTAAATGGTGTCCAATCGCTGACTTGGAACGCATACTGGAAGTTCTTGATCCGGCCAGGTCTCGAATCGAAGACTCCTTTATACTCAAATAGCAGTTCCCTTAGCATTTTCTTATATTCTGGACCAAATTTAGCTTCTTCAATCTTCTCTTCCTGGCATTCTTCAAATTTTGGTTCGAGATCCTTTTCAATGTCTGCGGCCAGTGTTGCCAACTCTTCCTCGATGTCTTCTGTTGTCGACACTGCATCCCCAGTCATATCTCCGTATGTATGCCATACGTATTCTTCTGGTCTCGTTTCATTCTGCTTTAATGAGAGTTCTAACTCTTCCTTTCCCTCACTTGCGCGAAACATCACAATGTCTTGCGAGAGATCTATAATAACTTTATACTCTCTTATGAAATCCATCCCAACAATGATATTAAAAGGCAGCTTATTTACAAGTAGGAAGCTCTGTGAGAATGTAGAGTTCCCTATATGCAAATCTAAAAATACTTGGTATTTGCATATCATAACTTTATCTGGTATGACACCTTTTATTTTCACGCTTGAAATAGGTATTTTCAATACGTGAATTTTACTCTGGATTTCACTGTATAATGCCTGGGTTATCAAACTCACTGTAGACCCTGTATCAATGAGACTTCTTATCTTCATACCCGCAATGTTTACAATAATAATGGGTAGTTCCCTTCTTACATTGACCGTCCTTTCATCGAGGTCTTCGATAAGCTCCTCAGGTTTGGCAATCCAATTAACAACATTCACTGTGTTCCATCCTGAACTTATCTCTCTTTGGCCATTTAAATTTGGTGTTTTTTTTTCAATTGCTCCATTCTTTGTGGAGTTCTTCTGTCTGTCTTCATGCTGCTGAAGCTCCAGACTTTTGGCACCATCATCATTTTGATATATGTCGGGTGACCTTCTATTCCTAATCGCTTCATCCCAATGAACTCGCGATTGTCTTGGATCATCTCCGCGCTCTTCCATGTATCTTAAAGATGCGTGATAACGTTCTTCCGCCTCTTCATCGAACCCGCGACTCTGCTCTTGGGATCTCCATCCTTGGTTGTTCCCATTTCGGCCGTAACTCCTTCTGTGATCAAGCTGCTGGTCTCTGGTACCACGCTGATTCCAGTTTTTCCTTCCTCGGTTACCACGGTTCGATGCTCCTCGATACGCTGGCCTCCAATTTTGGTTTTCGCGTCCTTCGCGTTGCCAGTCGGATTTTTCTGTTTCGGTGCTTGTAGATTTGCTTTTTGTCTGCACCTTGGTTGACTCGATCGGTGTAGTCGTCATGTTTACTTGTTCCGCATTTCGACTTTGTCTTGTGTGCTGCACTGTGGTTAGATCAAGTTGTCTCAGCACCTCCTCCATATCAATTGCAGTTTTGGCGTTTGCCGAGATTAGCAGACGTTGTACTTCATACGGTAGCTGCTTGGCTATTGCTATGCACAAATCTGACTCTCTAAGCCCTTCATCAAGCTCTCAAAAACGGCACAATTGATTCACAAAGAATTCCCCGTACTTAGTCGGATTACTAGTACTGTAACGCCTGGAATACAAGTCCAATCTGAGGTTCTGTTGTACGCTCGCGTTCCAGTATCTGCTTAAAAATGCTTGGCGAAATTCTTCAACGGTGTCGAACGTGTATCGAAAACTCCTAAACCATAGGGCACACTCCCCCTCGGTTAGTTTTTCAATTGCTCTCAACCTGCGCTCTGGCGGTATTTTCGCGTCATTCAAGTACTCGGAAACTTCTTTAAGCCAGTACTTGGGTGTCATGTTAGAATTACTCCCAGAGTATTTCTTTGGTTTCTCATCACTAGCCCTTATAACTGTGACTATTTGACTTTGAACAGCATTTTCATGCGGTGTTGACATGGCAATTGGCATACCAGGTGTGGTATACGGACTGTCACTTGGCATGGCTGCATTCTTTGGAGTGGGCTGTATTTCTATATCTGCCCATTTATTCCTCCTATTCTCGTCTATACTTCCTTCGCTAGACCTAGGATTCCGCAACATAGATTCTTCCTGCGCGATCATTCTCGTCTCGATTTGACTGTGTCTATTTTCTGCTCTTTCCAAACGAGCTAATACCTCTCGTTCTATTTTCTCTAGGCGATCTCGGTTTCTTTCTGCCATAGAAAATACCTTTTCCTTATCGTCCTTAAGGTTTTCCTTCAGGTGGATAATTTCCCTGCTAGACTCTCTCTTACTTCGGCAAGAGTCTTATCACTGGCTTCAGTCTTTAAGCCTTCTCGAAGTTCTAATTCTTCTCGTAAGCCTGTGACTTCCTTTTGAATGTGACCTTGTATATGAGAGATTTCAGTCCTTATTTTCGTGATTTCTCCCTGGTCCTCGTCTTGTCTTTTATGGATAACTGCTAAGTCGTTCTGAGTTTGTTCCAACTCTTTCTGTACTTTCCCGACTTGCCTCTTCATATTTGACATTATCTCCTTATTCTCTTGATCAGAAGTTTTTATTTCTTGAATTTCCTTGCATTGGTCAAGGATATTCTGATCCTGTTTTCTTAAGGCTTCGTCTACCGCCTTGGCGTAACCTGCCATTCGCGTATTCCATTTTATATCGCTATCCTCGAACCTTTGATCCACGGTCTGAGTAAACGTATTAAACTGCTCTAATTGACGTTTAGTATTAGCTTCATTCTGACTCTGAATGTCTTTAAGCTCCATGGACATACTGCTTAAATTATCGTTAATTTCACTCTGTGACTCTCTGCACGCTTGCAGATTATTCTCTAATTTTAATTCAATAGACTCAAAGCGTTTATCGTTATCATCTTGCATTTCTGAGATCACGCTAACAATATTCTTAGTTACCTCACGCTGGACAGACTCTTTAACGTCATCCATTTTCTTATTAACCTCTATTAGGTTTGATTCTAACTGCGTGTTTATTGTAACTTGATTAGCCTCTAATCTATTGTTTACTTCGGTTTGATTGGCATCCAATCTACCCGCTATTTCATCTTTAAATTCTCTAATTTCTTCCTTTCTCTTAGCATTAATCTCATCAAAATGCTCCCTTAACTCAGCAATACACCTGAGTACTTCTTCAGTTCCAGCCATCCTGTACTTCTTAATTTGAGATATAGGTAGGCCGCAGCTGAATATGCTGGCGCGTTCTATTGGAAAGGAAAGGATTCCGATCCCACGACAACAACAACAACATATTATAAAATGTCAAAACTAACTATGGAATGGGTATAGACCCTCGTACCCGTCTGACAACAATGTCTGACGTCTGAATATCATCTAGAAAGACTCAAAATCGCTCAAACAAAGTTTGAGAAAAAATATCATTTCTATGGTTTTCCCCATGAAAACCATGCTATTATTATGGGGTTTTCTGAATCCCAGAAGCCATCCACGTACTGGGCGCCATTGATAAAGATTAATGTATTGATGCTCACCCTCATGTGCCTATGGTGACCCGTAATTTCAACAGGCCCCACTCACGGGCGACATTGATAATGATGAGGGTAATATATAGGGATAACACGCTTTGCCCCACACACCTGGGTGACATGATAATTAAAGGGGTTTGTGTGTAAGTTACATTTACATTTAAGCATGTTTTATGGAGGATTATCAATAATTTATATCACGCGATGGCTTATTAACAAATGGGACGCGGCCTTTCCTATTCTGTCCTAATTTCTATGCTATATTTGCTTCTACCATTAATATCTTGGCCGACTTTTTAGCAGTACCTGTGACTCAATCCCAGTACAGAGACATCTCCTCCATGTACCCGATTGTCATCATGTGGACCATGTGTTCGTATCCCAACTAACTCACGGTCTTTCGAGGTATGGGACGTTCCTGCCCACCATACGACCACATGCTCAGGATTTGAGTCTACCAGGTAACTACTCTACAGGAAATACACAACATTTTCCTAAAGGTAACACATTTACTGGTCTAAAATCAATGGCTATACAACAAATACAAAACAAAGGACAATTTACATTTGATTCCCACAATTAAAATAGGGTTATTCTGTGAGCTTTCTTCTTAAAATAGTGCTACACTGCACTCAAATCTAATTCTAGCATCCTGTCAATGATATTTTCAGACTTCCATGGGTTTCCATAGTGTTCATCAACTGACACAATATTAGTTAATGGGAGTACCATAACACAAAAATCACATCCCATAACAATAATACTAATAAAACATTTTTCCATTTCTTATGGCATTTACCTTGATTAACATGAATTCATTATTTTCTGCAATCATTAACAGATATTTGTTGTATTGCGTGAATCATCTTCCCTCCTTCCATGCATATGAACGCCTTAGGAAAAGTGGTACTTAATTTTATAGTTTCACCATATAACGATTTTCTGGGTCTTGTCGGGCTTATCATTGTTACAAATGTGTCATGTTCTGGGAAAAACACATACCCGTCTGCATAAATTAGCAGGAATGGCAAAATGCACTCTAAAAGAAGATGCCTACATTATTTTGGTTCAGCTTTTCTCCTCAGAGAATAATTGAGCCAAATATTATCTGATTTCTATGATTCAACAACGTATGTGAGTTGCAACCCACCGTTCAATTCACTTGGCATCATCAAAATAATCATATCTTACTTGCATATTTAAATATCGAGATTTCTCAGTGTCCTAGTGTGACTAATTTACAAGGGACCGGTCGGACGACCTTCCTCCCCCTTAGCAGGCAATAAAATTCGTTCCAGCCGGCTCTCCAAGATGGCCGCTACAGAAATGGTCTACCATTCCCCTCTCTCTCACTCTGTCAAGATCAAGGTCAGGTTTGTTTACAAAGTGCAGACTAGAGTAACACTGAGTGTGGCTCCTAAATAATTGAGTCAATTTAAATATTTAACATCTATCCTTATAGTGCCTTGGGCTCAAACTGGCTCCTTAATTAACATTCATGGCTGGGGTGGCATTCTAGTGATAGTCTTGCCGTTCTATGGTGACGACTAGTGGCTTTTAGACGCGCATCATAGTGAAAATCCAACGACTTTCACCAGCAGCTGTCAATAAAATATAAGGAAACCTGCGTTCCTAAACGACGAATATGATCCTCACCTCACAGGGTGGGTCATTAACACACACATGCTCACAGCGTCTCGACGGACGTCAATAGTGGCATAAATCAAGCAAGCGTTGGATACAGACAGCTCTGTCCAATTCGCTGCGAAATAATACAGTATGCACAAGGGCGATACTACTCGTAGATTTGGCCAACTTCTCACCTAACGTGCAAGCTATACTAGTTGTCCCCGCTATATTTATTACGTAAATCACTGGATTCTACGTTAATTCTGCACGATTACAAGCGGCTCAAACAATACTTCACATATATGACTCCATTATTAAGGCACTCGCGTTCTCTGTCATACCACTTAAGCCAAAGCTTTACATAGCTCCTAACACAAATGTATCAAAATTTACTGGCTTACTTTACTTTAATGGTCCTCAAACAATAATCCTAAGGATTGACCATATCAAATATTCATTCATATTTCACTGACACTGAAAAAGCTCTCGTATTTCTTTATATTTCACGTTATACTCTCACTGTTTACCAAATACAGTATCTTTACATTAGACATGACACTATTTGAACACTATTTAGGCCAAAAATGCCTATTACTTTACTGTTTGCCGACCCATAATATTATTTATTATTATCATTTAACGTTACCGTTACATCCATCACTATTTTTTTTTTGCCTGAATGGCCTTAAACAAATCACCTTCCAAGCCATATTTCATTCAAGACGAGTGGTGAAAACTCGTTCAGTAAGTGACTATTACATCTTACACAAAGTGATAAATCGTTACATGGTGAACTACTTAGTTATAATTACATTATAAAAAATGGGTACTCACTTTTTTTCCTCTTTGCTGGATAGTGCCAGCGCCTCAGCTGTAGCGCTACCATGACGCTTGACTTAAGCCATCATGTTATCCTTGACACAACACTTAGATTCATACACTTTCCACATGATACACATATTTTTATCAGTGGTTTTTATCATTGCAATACACTGCATATTAATCACTATACACATGAACACTTAAAATCACTATTTCACAATTTATATACATTTATCCACTACTTCACATGTTGATCCTTAAATTGGACTTCTCCTACGCCTGATCTCAGAGATGCGCTGCAATTATGACAACCGCTGGTCTCCGTGACAATCTAACAGCGTTTTACGGACGTTCAATCCTCGTTCCCTGCAATCTTGTTCAGCTCACTATCCAAATTAGGTGGCAATGATTTCCAAGCTCCCATCATTTTAGTGTTTCTGATGATGCTGTCATGTATAATTCTGACAATACCTCCCGGTATAAGAACTGTTCAAAACATTATAAGTTCCTTTTCGCTGTGGCGAATTTATATTTGCGTCAGATAATATGTAAATATCTGTAATACTTTACTTTCGACGCACTTCATGATTATTTACGAAGATTTATAACTTGCTTCTATTGTTCTCCAACGACGGCGCGTTGATACTTTAACATTTGGCGCGCTACTAGCAACGTCTTAGTTACGTGTGTACTGTAGAAGACTGGTGATGAACTTAGAAGAAGACTGTAGAGCAACTGGCTTGGCTTACCTCGCTCCCTCTATATAAAGGCTTCTCGTACAAAATAGTCCACTGGACACACGAGAGCGACTCCTTTCTTGAAATAATGCCTCTTCAGCCGAAATGACATCTACATCTTGTTTATTTAGGTGTGGAGGTTTCAAAAACATTCGCGTGCCGGCGATCGCTTCGGCCAATTAATTACAATTAATTGCCTTAGTTCAGCGCGTGGGCACGCTATCATGGTACTTCCCCGTTGACTGGTCACTAAGTCAATGCTCTTGAGCGTAGGGTAGGTTGTGATGCATTCATTTGGAGATAAAGGCCTTAATTTAGGTGAAAAACCATTCCTAAATTACCTCTCCGTGAATATATTCACCTGGGTGTATATTTCAATGCATTTCAATGTTCCATTTAGCTGTAATCAATTTATTTCCATGTGCAGTCGATCCCGCCATAGCTTGCACCGTTGTCAAGCGGTGGATACCCGAGTCATTAATTCTGAGCTGTCTCTCCGCTCCAGACGTAAGTAGTTCGGTAGGCGCCTAGACTACTCCGCCCACTTGCTAAGGGTCATTTGTAAAACTTCAAACTGGCCTTCTCTCACTTTCGTATGCTCTGAAAATGTATATTTCCTTGCATTTGGCTACAGTTCTTCCCTTAAATTGCTATGATATTCACCTATAGATCGTGAAATCACGCTACATTCTTATATGTCAGTATCCCTCTCATTGCTCTTTGGGTTCCCAATAATTGCTCCCCCGCAGAGATCAATGGTTCGACTCTAGGCATAACCATGTGCCTGGTCTTTTCTGATGAGACCTGAGTTCGATGCCAGACTGCCGTGGCCAGTTGGGCACACTTGTAAGCTTCAATTGGCAAATACTTATGTTATTTCGATTTGAACTCATCGTCATTTCCTTGTTAGTTATACACTAGAGCAGGGGTTCTCAGCCAGTGGGTCGCGACCCCCTGGGGGGACGCGAGATATGGAGGAAAAGTAAAAAGAATGAGTTATTGCTGTAGTTTTTTATTAAAAGAAGAATGCACTCACATTGTATTAAACTTTTACGTTTAAAACGTAAAATGAGAAACTTGAGCTTGTTTGGAATTAACCAGTTTTTGAATTAGTGTTTAATAATATTACTTACAAGTGTCTTTTATGAATAAAACTTAAGATTTAATGTAATTTTTTAATTATTGTTTTAACGTTAAAACTTGGGGGGTCGCCAAAATGCTCAGCCTAAAAAGAGGGGCGCAATGTCTAAAAGGTTGAGAACCCCTGCTCTAGAGACTGAATGAAACTTGTTTAAGCTCTTAGACCAGATTTGAATTTCTCGTAAGAGACAGGAATTGAACTGGGGACATGGGGGTCGGAAGATCATAGCGCTACCCATTACACCACGGGGTAGTTTGTTTTTAATGAGTACACCGGGTCTCATATTAACGTTGAGTTTGGGCAGCCTCAAAATAGAAACAAATATACTGGCTAAGAAACTTGACATCGCACACATACACATGAGATCTCCAGAATAGCTCTTCAGTTTGAATTTCCAATCTGCTCTAACGTTTCCCCAGCGAGAATGGGGAGCTCTGTGAGACTGTGGGTGGGGGAAACCGTGGTCTGCATATCTCTGGACCGTAAGGCCAACAAGGAACATTTTCACTCCGAGGGTGGTTCTAAGAGCATCTGTGACTGCTGGCGTTCGCTACATTACTTGCATTGCCAACATTGCGGTGTGTGTGTTTGGGTCTTCAATCTTTAGAATGGTTTGATACAGCGCTCCATGCCTCCCTGTCCTGAGTTCTGAGTCATCTAAACATAACCACACCACCCAACATCTCAGGCAATCTATCTTATTATACCGTATATTACGTTAAGGTGAATGATTCACAAAACTAACGCTCCTAAACCAGAGGGAGTTAGAAGGTGTGGTTTGTACCAAAATCTTCCAAATTGTCTGAATAGTACAGGAAATATCCTGAATTTTTAGAAAAGTCAACGGAAATCTATGTATTTGTTTATAAAGTGCTTTTAAACAAATAAACAAGACGATTGCCCCTGCCAGAACTGTGTCGCGTCCAGCCCGCATAGCACTAGAGCCGGGCGGGTAGTCGGTACACATGGGGTCCACACAACCCATTATGCGAGAGTTCTCGCACGGGTCCGCTAGTCTATTATATAATACGCTAACTTCATCCGGCAAAAAATTCAAGCTCCTGAACCAGAAGGAGATAGAAGGTGCGTTTTGTGCCAAGATCTTCCAAATCGTCTCAATAGTACAGGAAAAATCTTGCATTTCTTGAAAAGTCAACGGAAATATATTTATTTGTTTAAAAAGAGTGTTTAAACAAATAAACAAAACGATAGCCCCAGGCAGAACTGTGTCGCGTCCAGCGCGCATAACAATAGAGCTGGGCGGATAGTCTATACACATGGGGCGCACACAACCCATTGTTCATTGAAAAGAATATTCAAACAGAATTAACCGCAACAGTGACGAATCGCACTCTGATTTCATAAATATCGATAGTTTGTTTAAAAAGTGCGATTAAACAAATAAACATATTTATAGAAGCCCGCATAACAGTAAAGCCGGGCGGGTGGTTAATGAACATGCGAGATTTCTCGCACAGGTCCCCTAGTTTAATATATTCTAACCTTGGTACACCCCTACAGTTCTTGCCCTCGACCCTTCCTTCTGTATCTTAGTTTACTGTTCCAGGGTGTCTTACTATGTGTCATTTCCAACCTATGTCTTCTCTTCATAAGCGATAGCCAGAAACATCTCTCCATCCTCACTTGTCTTACCACTCTTCAGACCACATGGTGGTGCAGCATTCTTAGCTGTCACCCTGAGGTTCGGGTTCAATTTCCAACTCCCCATCGGGGTCGTGGTGCACGGCTACTGCAGGGTATCAAATTATAACCTCTTCCAGAACAGCTGGGGTGGGAATCGAACCTCTTCTCAGTTTTAACGCATGTGGATAAGTGTACCTATTCCAACCTTCAGACCAGAGTTGAATTTCTTGGCAGACCGAGGAATAAACCCAGGACCTTTATTTCCAGAGTCTTAATATGTAGCCCATGACCACAGAAGGCGAGTGAAGTCACAGTACTTCGATTATTTTGCAACAGGCGCGGCGCATCTTAACCGACAGCCGTGTGATAGAAGATGGGTTTCTGTTTGGCGTGGTCCTTACCCCCCCAGTCTGTTAGCTCACCTGCCCGGACGGCCGGGCCGGAGCCTCGAGACTGTTCTCACGTTTCACGAATTTAAATTGAATTTGTTTCCCTACAGACATGCCGTAAAATCAATTCAATTTTGTTTTGTCGTCGACAGCTTCTTGTGCTATACATGTACACAGACAAATGAATAATTATGAATAGAGAAAAACGTGGCAGTAAAATTAGATTAAAAAGGAATAAAAGAAGACACGTCAGCCATTATCCATCCAATCCACAAGAAGGGAAGCAAAACAGATCCCAGTAACTACAGAGGAATATCACTCATTGCTGTTACCTATAAGATATTTTCCAAGATTCTGGAACGCCATGTAACGAGACAGCTGGATAAAGAGTTAGGAGAATATCAAGCAGGGTTCAGAGCATCGAGGTCCTGTACCGAGCAGATACACAATCTGAAGACCATCCTTCAATACAGCAAGTCAAGAGCCAGACAATGGGTAGCTATATTTGTCGACTTCCAGAAAGCATACGACTCAGTGGACAGAATTACTCTTTTTAACACCTTGAGAGAACTAGGACTCAACGACAAGATCAATAGGCTGGTGCAAGCCACCCTGCACAACACCACAGCCAGAGTAAAGTTTAGAGGACAGCTCTCGGAGAGTTTCACCATTAAAACAGGGGTGAGACAAGGAGACGGCATCTCATACATATTATTTAATTGTGTTCTGGAAAAGATCATTAGAGAGTGGACGAGAATCCTACCAGAGAATACTGGATTACGGTTGGGGATTAAAGCTGACAACCTAAGGATTCCATGCCTAGCCTTTGCAGACGATCTGACTTTATTGGCAAATGACATACAGGAGGCTACTACTCAGCTCCAAACACTGCACTCAATAGCGGCTAAAACGGGTCTTTTGATTAACATAGGAAAGACCGAGTTTGTTACTAACATCAAGGATGCCCCTAGAATGATGAGAGTCAGTGATAACATCTACATCAAGAGAGTCAAAAGTGTAAAATACCTTGGGGAATGGTTTTCAGAGGACCTCAGCGAAACAGTGGCTCTTGAACACAGGAGACTCAAACTAGATAAGGCTTACCATGCCTGTAGAAAACTATATGCTTCAAAAAATTTGTCGATGAATGTCAAACTAAGACACTACAATGCAGTAGTCAGACCTTCAGTCCTCTATGCAGCAGAGTGCCTATGTCTAACTAAGAAGACCCCCATTAAGAGCCCTCGAGGTAAAAGAAAGAAAGTTCCTGAGACGGATAGTAGGACCAAGAATTCTACCAGATGGAAGCCGATGGTATCAACCAAATCGTGAGCTATATAAACACCAAGAAAATCTCATAGATGCCATCAGAAGAAGGCGACTAGCTTTTTACGGACATCTATTCAGAATGGACTCAAACAGGTTATCCCATAGGATCTTCAAGGCTGCTAACAAGGGCAAAGCTACTGGATTCTTGTGGAAGAAGCAAGTGGAGAAGGATCTTTCGGAACTCCATATAAATGAAAATGACATAGCCGACCGGAGTAACTATCATACAGCTCTTAAAATTAAATCCTTTGTAACATCCCTCACAGAAGTTACCCACAGACCAAAAGACGAGACTAGGAAATGGTCTGAGGAACGTAAGATTCAATTTAGCCGGAAAATGAAGGACTCCTGGGCCATCAGAAAAGCTCGAGGTACCAACATGAAAGCAGCTGCCAAACCCACCACTAAGAACACCAATCGTGGCAAGCCTGACGATGACATCAAGAAACAGCTAAAACACAAGCACCGTGGTCCATAGATGGCCCTAACGAAATTTAAAAAAAAGAAGACACTTAAGGGATGTGAATGCACAAATTTCCAACTGAATCAAGCATCACCAGACGGCTCAAGGCAGTGGTGGCCTGGGTTCGATTCCAAGCTCTGCCAAGAAATTTAATTCTTGCGTGAGGGCTGGAACGGGGTACACTCAGATGGATTCGATTTCCACGTTAGCTAACCTGGAAGTGGTTCTAAGGTGTCCCACTTTTATTCGAAGCAAATGACGGGGTGGTTCCTAACTTAAGGCCACAGTCACCTCCTTCCTAATTCTTGCCTGAATTTCACTACACACTCTACAAACCCCACAATAATAGACACACAAGTCCACGGGGCTAAATGACCTCGATGTCCAAGCTTCTCAAATATGAATATGAAAAACCACAGCCTGCTTCCAGTTGACAGACCGGGTCAGGGATGGAATGAATGAATCGCCCATTTAGCGGCGAGTATATGAACTGTGCCGCCTGCCAAAGCCTGTCGCACTCCTCTGAGGTAAGGATTAAATGGATGACAGATGAAATGAAATGATAGTGGAGAGTGTTTCTGGAATGAAATATTTGATGGGGAAAATCGGAGGACCCGGAGAAAACCCTTTCTGCCTCCGTTTTGTCCAGCACAGATCTTACATGGAGTGACCGGGATTTGAACCACGGACCCAGCGATGAGAGGCCGGCGTGCTGCCGCCTAATCCACGGAGGCTGGATTCCAAGTTTCTCAAATAAAACAACAATAACAATACAATCTTCGGAGAAAGTAATGCCTTCTTGTGGTCATTGATTCATTTATAGGTTTTGCGACAAAGCGGTCATGTAGCCCCGAGTGCTTGGGTGGGTGGGGTGTTCGAGTGTTGAATCTGTCTGATAACCTGTGTTATGGTAATGGCTTTACTGGCGTGTGAGTTTGTAATTAGGGCTAGGATTTTGTTAGAAGGCGGCCGTGGTCATAAGTTAGGAACCACCACAGGATTTTCCTGGACTAGAAGTTGGAAACCACGGAAAGCCTTTTTCAGGGTGGCTGAGGTGGGAATCGAACCCACGTCTTCACAATTTTGCCTCACGAGACTGAGTATATCCCTTTCCAGACCAGAATTAAATTTCTTGGCAGAGCCGGCAATCGAACTCTGATCACCGAGGTGATGGCCAAGAATGCTATCCACTACGCCATGAGGTGAATACAATAATGCCGTTCATCAGGCAAATACCAAAACACACTAGTAGACGAGGCTGATTATCGTGATGTCACAAGCCCTTAAATGAAATTACCCCCTCGGTGACAGTATGCAGTTTAACGAAACTGTACTGTGGCTGATTACTCTAGGCAAGTTGACATTTCGTGCTGAATTGTTGAACTCGCCAAATGAGTGCAACGTGATTCTGTCGTGGCGGTAATTGGGCTAGTTACTGTCTCGCTAGCACAATTACCACCTGCTATCAGCACTGGTGGCTTCGTCTTAACTCATTTACAGCCGGGGTTAATTAAGAGAGGCATCGTACACACAGCACCAGAAGATCTCTAGCTCTACCGTAAACATTATCTTTATTGTGGCCTTGCGTGCCACTCTATTAGTGAATAACCGACTAATGCACTACAGTGAGGTCGCGTAGCCACTTGGGAGACGGCTACATGAGTGAACGCCTGCGTTGTAGGCAGTGTGAAAAGCACTTATATATTGCGGGCTGCATTCACGATCAGTTGTACGAACATTACGATGGGAGTCCTTAAAATTATAAAAGTCCTATTGAACCCTCTATGAGTAACAATGTACAGCGTGTTCCGATTCAACACGGAACTGTAAAATGGGTTGCCTACCCACTCGCAATTGGCTTGAAATCTGTTCGCTGCGTGCCAGCGACGGGGCTGAGTTCCATTTCACTGATTGCCGCCTTCTTGTGCAGCATTGCCAAGCATTTTGCTCTTTCAAAATATATTTATACTGTCTTCACAATACGTTTGAACGATTTCTGTTTCAGAACTTGTTATTTTACGCTTCTGTTAGTGGCTTTTGCAGAGCATTTCGATGAAATAAAATGTTATTTTACAACATAGTTTATTACAACACAATGTATTTTTGTGTTGTATTTTATTTACAACACAATTTATTGCTTTTTAACCCAATACCACAAAACGAGATACAATTTGGAAATGATCTGTTACAAAATTGTAATCAGTCTTCGATGCGACTAAAAAAAGTATTAAATTTATCACAGACGTACATCTACTACAAATGGACATACATAAGATGTTCGAAGTGGCGTCCATCATTTTCCAAGCAGAGGGCTACTCTTGCGTTCGACAACATCTGAGAAGTACTTTCCGCAAAGGCTTCGGTAATGACGAGCTCCATTTCTTCGGGTGTTTGTGATCTTAAAAATGTTCTCGACCTGACGTAGCCCCAAATGAAGATATCGAGGACGGTCAGATCAGGTGAACGTGGTGAGAATTCTGTAAAGTCGCCAATTCATATCCACCGGCCTGGAAACAAACGGTTTAAAACTTCTACCGCCAGTCTGGAGGAGTGCGCTGGATGACCATCTTGTTGAATAAGCATGTTGTAATTGTTTTGTAATAAACTATGTTGTAAAATAATATTTTATTTCATAGAAATGCTCTGCAAAAGCCGTTAACAGAAGCGTAAAATTACAAGTTCTGAAACAGAAATCGTTCAAACTTATTGTGACGCCTGTGTAAATATATTTTGAACGACAAAAAAATACTTTGCAATGCTGCATAAGAAGGCGGCAATCAGTGAAATCGAACTCAGCCCCGTCGCTAGCGCGCTGTGAGCAGATTTCAAGCCAATTGCGGGTGGGTAGGCAACCCATTTTACAGTTCCGTGTTGAATCGGAACACGCTGTACATCGTGTTATTTGTAATTAAGACATATTAAATATTATGGCACAATCGTGTTGACTGAAAAGCACCGAAATTTTGAAGACATATTTAACTCGTGCATAGGTTATAGATTTAATAGCCTATGTCTAAAGGATCTGATGTTATAATGGTCGTGTATCCTCGGGAGAGGCCGAGTGCTGGTCTTTCTAGATGACGCCCGTGGGCGACCTGCGCGTCGTAATGAGGATGAAGTGATGATGAAGACGGCACATACACCCAGTATCCGAGCCACGGGAATTAATTAACACCAGGGATTAAAATCCCTGATGGCTCGGGCGGGAATCGAACCCGGGGCACTTTGGGCCAAAGCCTAGCGCGCTAACCATTTAGCCACGGAGCCGGACAAGGATCTGATGACGATCGCTTGACGATCGAAACTGGTCATCCAAGTAAATTTAATAATATCCTGTAAATTATTTTCAGGATTTGGAAACCAGCCATTACCATTGAGTACAATCATGTTGAATGACTGAAAAAAAAAAAATCGCCTGTGCATAGGGTTAATTTACCTACACAATTAGCCAAGTGTGCTAAGTCACTCTCAAAATCTAGAGAGAGATTGGAGGTTTAAGTCATGCCCCAGATAGTGGTTATCCTGACTCTGTTTGTCCCAAGGTTATCCAAATTAAAGCAAAACATTCTGGGATGTTATATTTTTTGAAGTTAGGGTGGCGCTATCTTAATAGTTGAACAAAACAGTTCAGGTTCTTAATATGCTTCTACCACACAAACTACTGACTCAATGAAATGAAAATTTATCAACATTTACGTTCATATGATAAAATAGTTAAGTTACCTAAAAGGCATTATCATTCACTGATACCAACATTACTATTAATGATCTCACCGCACTGTGGTTTGGCTCGTGTCTTCGGTCAGCGCGGCTGGACGCCAAATGAGTTGATTTTTGTTATATGTTAAGTGATTACGTAATCATTTCGTTTAACTCCCCCCCGCACGTCATCAACGTAATGTAATATGTGGACGGCTCCTATGTCGATGAATCATATTGGAGCGAGATGGGGTATGTCACTACGGATAGTGTTGTATTGCGAAAGGTGTTTGCTTATACGGTCGTTCATTTCTCAATCTATCATTTTTGTTTTTAATGAGGTGTCTAAAGTTATATTAATGCATGATAATGGAAATTATTCTTGCAATAAACTTCAGCGTAAAACCTTTGATCACATTTTAGTCTGAGTTAATGAAGAGCGAAGAAAGCAACTGTGTTCTCTGGAAGTACATGTTCATCATGTAATGTCCTGAAAACGCACATGTATTATCTTTATTCATGTCTTTATATTAGGAATTATTATTATTAACTTGACTTTGGCAATATGTAAGCCACACATTTATATTATTCAATGTTTGTTATTATTATTATCACTTGATCCAGATTTAATTTTATACATTTTATTATTATTATTATTATTATTATTATTATTATTGTGGTGTTTGAAGCCATATTTTCAGTGTTGCCTTAGTAAACAAGAGTTTAGTGCTTTTCAGTCGGTCAACACGAATGTACCCAAAAGAGATGGGTTATGCCCTAATCCTGAAATAAATTACATGAGATTAATAAAACACTAGGATGACCAGTTTCGATCGTCAAGCGATCATCATCAGATCCAATACACTTAGGCTATAAAATCTATGTTTGAAATACAGGTGAAAATATTTACAATATGTACAATTATTTAGTTGCAGTATTGGTACTGCAACTGTCAGTGTATGCTAAATGCAGTATATATGTTAGGTGAAATGCTAAATGGTGATGGCTATCCGGAGATTGTACTTTAGAGAGATTATATGGTTGTAAACTATGGTTAAACTATAAAATTTTAGGCTAACTACTTATCTGATTGTCTTCCGTACTACAGCTATTCGCAGTTTTCGTGGTCACTTGAACTCGCTGTGCGGTCGACTGCGGTGGTTACCTTAACGACTGGTTTTTCCCTGCCTTCCCCCCCCTGTCCCTACGTGCTGTGGGGAGTGATCGCGATGTGTTTATGTGAGGTGTTGCCAACCTAGATAAGATGTATGTTATTGAATGTTATTGAATGAGGTGGATCTACAACTATTAAAGACCGTGAATAATTGTACATATTGTAAATATTTTCACCTGTATTTCAAACATAGATTTTATAGCCTAAGTGTATTGGATCTGATGATGATCGCTTGACGATCGAAACTGGTCATCCTAGTGTTTTATTAATCTCATGTAATTTATTTCAGGATTAGGGCATAACCCATCTCTTTTGGGTACATTCGTGTTGACCGACTGAAAAGCACTAAACTCTTGTTATTATTATTATTATTATTATTATTATTATTATTATTATTGGATAATGCCTATATTTTAATTTTGTTTATTATTATTAGTGATATTTTGGTAAAGGCTAATTGAGCTATGGTAATGTTTCAATTTTCATTTGTCTATAATTATTCACCCAGGAGAATCATAGAGATTCATTATTTCAATACATTATCTCGTTATCTTGGGGATGTGAAAAGCCTGTAGTTCATTTCTACTTCATATTCAGACAGATTTCTTCACACTTAGCGACAGGGTTTTATTTTTGGTCAGTGAGCGCAGCGGGATACTTCCCTCACTTAGCTCAAGAACAAGGGAGACTGTCGCAACTTATTCCGAGAATTGGGGTGGGACGAAGAACTATGGAGGTCATAGACGGTCACTCGAGCTGTATTCGCGTTACCATAGCCTCACGCCAGGCGATTTAAATTCAAGAGGAAAGCAATTCCAGATTTCTTGTGAAGTTTGAAGATTGGAGGGTTGCAATGGCAACCACGTCCTGATTGGTGTATCAAGAGGAGGGAGCTTTAATATAGAAAAGATTTGAAAGTGAGCTGGAAAGGTTATTTAAAGGCTTGCAGAACAAAATATTTCTACTACATTATTATTATTCATTGACCTGAACGTATACTGACTTCGGTGATTCAATTGGCAGTCCGGGCGACTTGTATTTTGGCGGTCCATGGGACTTAGCAGTCCATTGGACTTTGGATATATTTGAATCTTAAAAATCTACAGTTTTCGAACTTGAGTATATGTTAGGCAAATTCGGTCTAGTCATACGAATGACAATGGTTGTGCTTGTGACCAGAGTCATTAAAGTGATTCTAGAAGTTTGAACTTCATCACTCTCAACGTAACAGCGGACATACATTTCGTCGTTGTTAATTCAATTGAAAATCCACAGCATGCTTCCAGTCGACCGACCGGGTCAGGGAACGGAATGAATGAAGCCCCCATGAGTTTATGAACTGTGCCGGCTGCCGAAGCCTGTCGCACTCCCCGGGGCAATGATTAAATGAATTACAGATGAAATGAAATGATAGTGGAGAGTGTTGCTGGAATGAAATTGTGGCAGGGAAAACCGGAGTACTTGGAGAAAATCCCGTCTACCTCCGCCTTGTCCAGCACAAATCTCACATGGAGTGACCGGGATTTGAACCACGGATCCAGCAATAAGAAGCCAGCGTGTTGCCGCCTAAGCCACGAAGGCTTGTGTTAATTACTTAATTACTTAAATCATCGGCAACGAATCTTCACGACGACGATCTGAAGGATGTTTCAGACGAGCAGAAATCATCGCCATCACTACACAATGAGGAACGAATATCCCCAAGTATCTATACCGGTGAGCGAACTGACCAAACCTCACAAAACCTCTCTTTTAAATACATTTGGCAAGTAAATTCATAGCAATGGAAATACCGTAAATGTAAATTCAAACTCCATACTTTTCATAGGCCACTTTTTAACGTAACTTTAGTAAACGCATCTGCTTATTATTATTTTTATATTGTGTCTCTCGTATTAAATTCTATATTTAAAATTCATGCCAAGTGTTTCCCTCAATGTAGTTAGAAATAGCTATAAGTCAACCATTTCGCCTGAAACAAGTATTATTGTGGTTGGAGACAGAGTCTCATTGCGGCCTAGGAAGAAGAGTACTCAGTGTGAACTATCTAGGGTATATCATAACTTATATTATTTGGTCATTAACGGTGAGTTACGACCATGGTGAACAACACCTTCATTCAATATTATTATTATCAGTATTAAACATATTACATTTGGTCGCAAAACAGTGGGACTCCTTAAACTATATTACAACCAAACCTGCATGGATTAACGTTAATCTTAAATATCAGTGTCTCCAGTACATAATAAGAGTTAAGATAAAGACGGTGGAGGTCCGAGTTCGATTCCCGGCCTTGCCGAGTAATTTAATTCTGGTCTCAGGACTGTAACGGAATACACTCAGTCTCGTCAGGCAAAACTGAGAAAATGTGGGCTCGATTCACTTCCCATCCATTTTAGAAATGGTTTTCCATGGTTTCTCCACGTCTACTCCAGGCAAATAGAAAGATAGGGCCTAAAGTAAAGCCACGGCAGCCTCATAACCAATCGGAGCCTCATTTACAAATACACACACTAATACAGCCATCACCGTAAGACAGATTATCAGACAAAATCCACACACATCCAAGTACACGGGACTTATGATCACGATGTCGCAAATACCCTAAATGAATCAACAACAACAACAATTAAAAAAGGAAAGGATTTGTCGACTTGCGTTATTTAGTGATAACTCAAATTACATACCGTACTGTAAAATAAATGTGATTTGTTTACCACTAATATTTACACTAAAAATGAGCTCTTCAAACTACAATGACCATAACGTTGTCTTGGTAATCCATAACCTCATAGCTTTGCAGCTACAAAATGTCATTATTTTATTGGAATTTTCTTAAAACGCTAATCATTTCGTGGTGCTATACCGATCCTTTCATGAACAGGTCTTAGCCCATTCATTAAGCTCCCGGTTAACTAATACTGCTCCCTAAGTTTTCGCAATTGTTTGACATTTTGAAATCTATTGGAATAAAGTACAGGGATAGGAGGGTGATATACAATCTATACAGAAACCAGAGAGCAGTCATTCGAGCTGAAGGACATGAGAGAGAAGCTGGTATTCAGAAAGGTGTAAGGCAAGGCTGCAACTTAACACCCATACTTTTCAATCTTTACATTGAACAAGCAATGAAGGAAATTGGAGAAAAATTTAAAGTGGGAGTGAAGATTCAAGGAGAAATTATTTCTACTCTGAGATTTGCTGATGACATCGTCATCTTGGCCGACAAGCCTGAGGATTTGAATGAGTTTTTGAATGGTATGGATTCCGTCTTACGGAAGGAATTCATGATGAAAATTAATAAATGTAAAACAAAAATACTGGAATGCAGCCGAAATAAATCAGAAACCTCTATGGAGATCAAATTGGCCGGTGAAAAGCTGAAGGAAGTAGGAGACTTCTGTTACTTAGGAAGCAGAATAACCAGTGATGGACGAAGCAAAGAGGATATAAAAAGTAGGTTGGCTCAGGCAAGGAAAGCCTTTCTACAAAAAAGGAATCTGTTGACATCAAATATAGATTTAGGTATTAGGAAGTCATTTTTGAAAGCCTATGTCTGGAGCGTGGCGCTCTATGGAAGTGAAACTTGGACTATTGGTGCAGCAGAAAAGAGGAGAATTGAAGGATTTGAAATGTGGTGTTACAGGAGAATGATGAAGATCAGATGGGTAGATAGGGTTACAAATGAAGAGGTATTAAGGCAAGTGGGAGAGGAGAGATGTTTCTGGCGACTGCTAATGAAGAGAAGAGATAGGTTGGTAGGACACATACTAAGACACCCAGGAATAGCAAGCTTAGTTATGGAAGGAAGGGTCGAGGACAAGAACTGTAGGGGTAGACCAAGGTTAGAATATGTTAAACAGATTGCCTCGGATGTAGGGTGTGGTAGCTATGTAGAAATGAAACGATTAGCTCAGGACAGGGAGGCATGGAGAGCTGCATCAAACCAGTCAAAAGACTGAAGACTCAAACAACAACAGGCCTAATATCAATATTATAAGCTGTCACGTATGGAAATGCATCATTTCAGTTTCAATATTCAGTTACTATTTTCCATATTTTCATATTGTGCTGGAAAATATAACTAAAACAGTTTTCATGCAAAGAGAATGTTTATTTAATTATTGCTTTTTAATAATTATCGAAATTTCATTTTGATAGTGTACACAACCACCGTACTGTATGAATGCCCCCCCCCCTCCAGAAAGGAAACCTGGGTAACCTGCATCCAAGTAATCCTATGAATGTAATTTCTTGCTTTCTTGAAACTTCCATTTAGTTGTATTTTACAGCTGCTGTCTCAAAGTTACGCGAGACCTGGTGTAGGCCTATTCTGATTTATTCAAGCTTGTGACCTCACCGATAGGTATTCCAAGGCGTCAAAGTGTCTTGCGTCTGAAGAAGGAAAGAGTGCGAATATCTCAGCCTTTCATCTGAGTAACGTCACGAAGTGCGACCACGTATAAGTGGGGCGCGTCAGAGAAACAAAAGAATTCGATTTTCTCCGGCAAAAACATCCCTAGAATAATATGATGGAACTAAAAAGAACTCTCTACATGTTTCCACCTATTGTTTCTTCAAAGTGAACTCTTTCCTCGATCGTCCTCGTGTTTTTGCAAACCCCGTGCCACTTTCAATGTTGAATCTCCTAACTCAGTAAAAATTTAAAACTAACTATATTCTAATAGCAGTAGAACCTGAACTCTCACGGTTTATTATGAATGGAGTGCAGCTTTGCCACTTGAGAAAAGGGCTTTCTTCCAATTGATGCATTACAAATGGAAAGATAGCGAAAGCATATGCCACAAACACCATCAATTAATTTTATGCCAGTGAATGTAATATTATATTTGATTTTAAAGAATAAACAAGGTTTTCTCTGGGGACATCACACATTTTAGCTACCTGGTTTGAATTAAAGTCGATATTACAAAAATCTAAAACCATTATTCACGTGATTTATATCAACGACATCTCCTCCACAATCAACTATAATAAATATCCTCTTTATGCAGATGATCTCCGAATATGTTGTCACACTAGTATCAACGATAGGCCTATATCACGTACAACAAGGGATATAAACACCGATCTCCATGTATATATAAACACTGATGTGCCGTTAACAAATCTTTTGTCCTCAATCCTAAGAACACCCAAACTATAATCATACGTTACTAAACTCATTAAGAAACAACTACGTTGTTCCTCCAGTAACACTGAATACAATCACCATTCCCTCTGGTAAAGAAGTAAGCAACCTTGCGTTGACCTTAACGGAAACACTCGACTGGTCACCACATGAAAGAAATACACGTAAAAAGATGTACGCATCCCTTCACCCACTCGTGCGTCATAAGAACATTTTACCACTAGACATTAAGATTAAACTCACCCAGACACTAATACTACCAATTCTCGACTACTGTGACATTGTTCTCGTTGATGCAACTCACGGACAAACAATGAAACTTCAACGAACATTGCATTCTTGTCTTCCGTTTGATTTTAATCTAAAATACGACGCCCACATAACCCCAAGCTACCGAACTCTTCCTTGGATTAAACCTGATGAACGCACTTATTGATATCCATCTATCAATTTCTGCATGAAAACACCCCCATGTAAATGTCATAAAAATTTAGTTACTTGTCCTGATATCATAATCGAAACACTCGACCTGGCTCTTCCCTCGCCATCCCCATCAATCACTCATCTATGTTCAACCAGTTTGTTTTCTGTCTCGACTACGGAATTCAGCTCATGCTAACAACAGAAATTCTAAAACAATAAAGAAATTTAAGGCCGCATGCCAAGATTACCTGTTGAATACTGCTGAGTGAACCGAGTAAATAGTGATGGATGGAAGGACGTATGACTGACCTACGATAATATTTAGGAAATTATAGAAAGGTTTGTAACATTGTGATTATTATTAGTTATTATTATTATTATTCATATACCGACAGTAGTGGCTACGCTGGCTAACGCGCAGCATTAGGTCATGGGGCCAAGCTCTCTGCTGACTCGGTAGACGCGTGGGTTCGAGCCCCACCGTCGGCCGTCCTTGAAATGGTTTTCCGTGGTTTCCCATTTTCAACACCAGGCAAATGCTGGGGCGGTAACTTCTGACAGGCCACGGCCGCTTCCTTCCACATCCTTGCCCAGTTTCATTCACCATCATTCATTTCATCTCTCATTAACTCCTCTCATGAGGTTGGCGTCAGGAAGGGCATCCGGCCGTAAAAACCATCGCCACTAAGACTTCCATCGCATCTCATCCCCGACCCCGTTGGAAAACGGGAATAATAAGGGGTAGGCATACAATTATTATTATTCATATGCCGCACTCATTAATATTAGTATTTAACATAGTTAATTTTCTCCTTGTTGATATTCATAATGAACTTGTAAGGTATTTATTGTATTTCAATAATATTGCTTCATATGTACTGGTACCATATTGCGTGGTTTGGTGTAAGAGAGGGCAATGAACCCTAACTTCTCCACTGCTAAATAAATAAATAAATAAATAAATAAATAAATAAATGAATAAATAAATACATAAATAAAATACTTATTTGCCCCTTTGCGGCATCTGAAATGATTCGGCATGTGTGAGTAGTTTCATGTGTAGCAATATAAAAAGGTATTCAGTAGAGTTTTGATTTATTTCTTATATCAAGCGAGGAGAATTGCCTGCCAATTTTGTTACGAACGATTGTGCTTATAATACTCCGACTTTTTTGTAGTTAGTTTAAGCAGTTGAGACTACCTTTCTACACTTCACAAGACCCCACATAACGATATCTAAAGAGATGTGATCAATGAAAATAACGCATCTCGTTGCGTAGTGGCTAACATTCTTGGTTAACGCCGTGGTGGCCCGGATTCGATTCCCAGCTCTTCTAAGAAATCCAATTTTGGTCTGAAAGCTGGAACAGGGTTCACTAGCCTTGCAAGGCAGATTTGAGAAGAGATTGGTTCGATCCCCACCTCGGCCATCTCAGAAGTTTTTTTTGTTTGTTTTTGTTTCCCGAAGTATTCCAATTCTACTCCAGGAAAATATCAGGATGGTTTCTAATTAAAGACAAGGGCGACATCCTACGAAAATCCTAACCCAATTATAAATGCACCTTCATTACACCCATCACAATCACACAGGCTATCAGACAGCCAAATACATGGGGCTACATGAAAACGAAGTCACAAAGCCCCAAAGTAATCAACAGCAATAATAACAACAACGGAAATTGTTGGCTGATGTAACTCCTTAAAGGTAATGATTGATCTTTCTCTAGGCGATGTTCTGTTTTTAGCCAATAACTTTTACGTTTATCGACTGTTATGGTAAGCAGCTTTCCGAATTTACCTGACATATTTACCGTTGTCTAGCACATAGTGAGCTTGGGGAAATTTATCAGCGATATTACAGAATCAGCTTCCTTACCCAGCGATTCACAACAGTTATTAATGGAGAGAACCCACAACTATTGTAATC
Source organism: Meconema thalassinum (assembly GCA_946902985.2). Lineage (NCBI taxonomy): Eukaryota > Metazoa > Arthropoda > Insecta > Orthoptera > Tettigoniidae > Meconema > Meconema thalassinum. Next base: position 958,540,419 of record OX336389.2, on the reverse strand, counting down.
ACCTTACCCAGCCTTGTACCTGTAATGTATACGTCATATGCATGACCACAGCATCTGTCGAGAGCAGTTAAAGTTACGGTGTATTTCATTAACAAGTTCATGAGAAAGGTGGAGCTACAATATTTGGACCCGCGGAGATGTGACAGGCGTTGCTGTCACTAGCAATTCACCGAATGGAAATGTGATGGCCTCTTAACAGAATACAAAAACGTGGAGTAAAGGGTGCCGTTCTCGGCAGAAATGTGAAAAATATGAAACATGACATTTCTGAAATGTAGTTCATTAGATTATTTAGTAATTTCTTATCAAAATGACATATAATTGCTGAAGAACTACATACATTTTCATCTGAGACTGATTTGTCTTTCAGCGTCCAGTCTAGTCTGCATGCCTCTGTTTGCGAACAAGTCGCCTCCATAATGCCCTATTAGCAGTTAGCACTGTGGTCTCCCCTGCTTCTACACCTCTCACTTTGAGATCGTTCATCACTGAGTCTGACCATCGCCTCCTAGGTCTACCTCTGCTTCCCTTACCCACAACAGCCAAACTCATTAACCTCTTAGATAATCTCTCCTTCCCCATTCTCATCACATGACCCAACCATTTGAATCGGCTCATACGAACAGCTTCATCTAGCGTGTTCATTTCTAACTTAGCCTTCATCTCTTCATTACGAGTACCCTCCGGCCATTGCTCCCATTTATTTGTCCCAGCAATCATTCATGCTGCCCTCATATCATTTACCTCTATGTATGTATTCTTTATTGTCAGACAGATAGAATCCACTAGTGACAATATAATAATTAACAATAAAATGTACAAGTATAAACAAAACACTAACAGCAAACAAGAACAAAAAATAGAAATACACTAGTCTATTATAAATCAACAACCACAACCATACAGACACGCACTCAAACATCCGATCTCAAGCATTCATTCATACAATCCCTATGTACAAGAAACATTGAAATAATTACAGGAAAAACAAAACTATCTACAGTAAACGGAAAAAGGCAAAAACATAAAATGAGAGATAGAAGAAAAAATCGAAAACTGGGGGAAAAAAAGTAATATAAGAGTGACATTCGAGGATCTAAAAAAAAAAAACATTACTTCACTTCAGTCGCTCGTACATTCAATCAACCATTCATTCAACCACATGTTCAATCAATCAATAAACGCAAATAGAAAAAACACAAAATGCACACACTATTTTACAGCCCACTCGAGATGTTTCTCATAACAGTTGATAGAGAGTCGAAGTGAATATCAGTAGCACTTTTACTCTCCATCAAGCTGTATGTTGACTGCAACCGGATCAGACATGAATTTTATGTACATTAATTCTCGATCTGCCCCCATTGAACGTGTGCTTCCGTCTGGTGTTTCTCTGAGGGACGTGAAAACCCAAGTCAGCTAGCAACTGATTCGAGTCAATTCCACCATTTACCAGTTTCCACAGGAATCTCACGTCTCCCACTGTGCGCCGACTGCTCAGTGGAGGAAGACCGTACACGTTGCAATAACTCTCATACTCAGCTCTATGGTACGATCGTCCACCCCTGTAACAGAGCCATTTGACAAATCTCTTTTGCGCACGTTCGATGGCGTCAATTTTATTACTGTGAAAAGGATTCCAGATCACACTACAGTACTCCAATTTAGGCCGAATGAGTGACTTAAATAATTTGGATAGAGTTATGTCCGAAAAATAATTTAAACAATTTCTTTTTAAAAATCCCAGGATCCGGAAACTTTCACGACATATTTTTGAAATATGTTCATCGAACGAGAAATTATTTGTGATTGTCACCCCTAAATCCTTAATGGTTGACACTCTACCTAGCGTTTCATTATTAATACAATAATTAAACCTGGGTAGGAGGTTACGTTTCAATGAAACTGACAAAACTTTACACTTTTCAGTATTCAGTTTCAGTTTCCATGTTTCACACCATTCACTGAGTTGGTGTAGGTCTTCTTGCAACAACTCACAGTCATTTATAGTACTGATGGGCATATACAGTTTAAGGTCGTCAGCGTACATCAGGCACCTAGAATTATGTATTATACGAGGGATATCATTCACAAAAAGTATAAAGAGCAGAGGGCCCAATACAGAACCCTGAGGGACACCGGAAGTAACGTTTACAGATTTAGACTTATTATTATTAATTATAACAGATTGGGTTCTATTTGAGAGGTAACTTTTGAAGAAACGTAAAAGATTACCAGTTATACCAAAATTTGAAATTTTATGAAGCAGTAGGTTGTGATGTACGCTGTCGAAAGCCCTAGAGAAATCAGTATAGATAACATCAGCACTACCACGGTTATTTATAAAGGTGGATACATCATGAGTGAAGACTGCTAGGTTGGTAGCAGTGGATCGCCTAGGAAGGAAGCCGTGCTGAAATTCAGTGATGAATGGTGACACGTGGGCGTACACTTCGTCCCGAACAATTGATTCAAAGACTCGTGCGAAAATAGACATTAGTGATACTGGTCTGTAATTAACTACTTTCTGCCTGGAGCCTTTCTTTAACACTGGGGTGATATGGACTGATTTCCAGTAATCCGGAAACACTCCTTCACTGATGGCTTGGTTGAAAAGAATATAGAGTGGACGAGATAGCTGGTGGCATAAAGATTTAATTATTTCTATAGGAATGGCATCAGGACCGGGAGACTTGCCAGAGGTTAGATTATGTAATTTATTCTTGATGCAGTCTTCGGAAATATGGAAGTAAGAAATGCTGTCGTTACTGGAGGGTGGCAGATCAGGTAGAGGTGGCGGTATAGAATTTACAGGAAGGAATAAGGTTTCGAAATATTCAGAAAACAGCTCACAGGCAGAGTTTGCATCAGTACTGGTACGTCCGTCGTACTCGAGCGAGACCGGTAATCTGGTGTTCCTAGATCTCTGCTTAATGAAGGACCAAAGTCTGTTCGGATTAGATTTCACACTGGAGTCTATGTCTTCCAGGTAGGCGTCATACTTTCGGTGCTGAATTTCTTTGAATTCGGTCCTCCTGACCACAAATTCAATTCTATGGCATTCCAAAGAAGAGCGTTTCCATTGACGATGAGCCCTATTTTTCGAGTGTAGTGCGCTGATTACATCTGCATCAAACCAAGGTGGATAACGGTAGGGATTAACCTTCACACGAGGAACTGCTTCTCGAACTGCGGACATCAAGAGATCATAAAATATCTCACAATTCTCATTAATGTCGTTCCTGATATCAAGGAGGGACCAATTCTCACTTCCATAAAGCCAGGTCGGTATAATTACTGAGCGATGTAAGGAGAGTTTCGTGGCTACACTAACTTCTTTCTTGCAGAATACTGTAGATCACAACTGAGAACTCACTTATATTGGCTTTTATACACCTCGACTCTATTTCATCCCCCATTTTATTTTTTAGCCTATTTTCATTTATGGAAAAAATGGGCTTATGAGATCACTTTTTGTCCATGTGTGTGTGTTTGTGTGTGTGTCCCCCCAACAAATTCTAAATGGCGGAAGCGATTTGAATGAAACTCGGTAAGTGCATACTACTACCTCATGCGACCTCGATCGTGCCTTTTGAATTTTAATACACTTCACCTAACCAACATGGCGGCCGCGCGAAATATTTCACTGTCACAGTTTCACGCCTTCAGAAGAAGTGTTTCGCGATAATCGTCGGTCATTTGTGATGGGCAACCTGAAGATGTATCTCGTTGTGTATTGTAATGCTTCAGCAGTCAGTGAGACATAGCATAAATTGCATTCGTGAGTATTGCATATTGTTTATATTCCCATTAAGAAACTAAATTATAACTTAATTAAATATTTTTACTTTTTTTTTACATATTTCAGGTTTTTTACATAAAAAATAAATATTTTCCCGATTTTTTGCACCTAAAAATCTGAGCCTTGATAATAAGAGATAGACATGCAGATTGTAATTTCTGACTGTTCATGAGTGTGAGACTAAAATGAAACATTACATAGTCAATAACGGGAGTATACTGTCGCACGCAACCGTGCCTCTAGTGCTCTTGTCGATTCCTAACTTCATATTTACTATTATGAGATTATCGTAGCACGCATGCAGGCGGTCATAATTGTATCACTGAAGGCAGTCACGCTGCCAGTAGTCATAAAGATATCAAAACGACAATCTATGGCTGTGGTAGAACATGACAACATTCACTCGACATTTCTATGTCATTTATCTGGCAAGCGTTTGCTCGGACGACGTAAAAGAACGCTGAAAATCGATTTTTGGTTCAAAGCAGTATGTCTTCTTACGTTTACCACTAGTTCTTAACAGAAACTGTATATCGTCGCTGAACTTGCAATACCACGTATCTGACAAAGCTCTTGTCTTCCATGATTGTTTTTCTCATGATTAGTCACGCCTTCAAACTGTATGTGGATGTGCCCAGTGGCGTACCGACGGGGCGGGTTTAGAGTTTTAAACTCTCTCTCCCCCCCCCCCCCCCCCGAGACATTTCTTTACTTGAAGCTTTATATTGTCCCATCTATCGTATGTTTTACGCTACTGCTAGTGAGGCGTCTTAAATCCTGTATATATTTTAAAAGTGGTCACGTTCGTCACTTGGTAAATGACCTGCACTCTACTCGCAGCGAGACTCCTCCTTCAACGTTGAAGCCAGCCATGGATCAGTTTTACTGTTGAAGTGTGCGATTGGTAAACTTTTTCACGTCGCTTCGGGTTGCTTTAATTGTGTATCCGTTTCGTTAAAGATAATTCAGAACATGAGGAGTTTCAGGAATTTATTCCAAATAATGATACAGATAAAGTCATTTGGTGATGACATTTCTAGATATTGAGAAGGCATACGACAGTGTACCACGAAGATTGGTCTGGGACGCATTGATAAACACCAGGGTAGGCAGAGCAGAAATACAAATGATCAAAGCCGTGTATGAAAAGTGTGTAAGTAGAGTGAAGGACAAGCTAGGACAAACAAACTGGTTCAGTGCTGAAACAAGACTTCGACAAGGAAGTGGGTTATCCCCTATACTGTTTATAACTGTCATGGATGAAATCCACAAGTGTGTGAAACGAAGAATGAGAAGCAAGGAGACTAAGGCCTTACCTTTGCAGACGACATAGTAATATGGGAAGAAAATGAAATAGAAGTGCAAGAACAAGTTACTGTATGGAATCAAGAGATAGAGAAATATGGAATGAAAATAAGTGTGGAGAAGAGTAAGACTGTAGTGATGACAAGAAACAAGAGAGAAGGAAGACAGAATATTGAAGTCAATGGAAATCCATTGGAAATAGTAAAAAGCTTTAATTATTTGGGGAGCATACTTACAGAAGATGGTACAATAAATGAAGAAATTGGAAAGAGAATCCAACAAGCTAATGGGTTTTACCAGTGTGTGAGAGGTTTAGAATGGAACCAGGAAGTCCCAGAGAAATGCAAGAAAGTTCTATTCTCAATGTATTACACACCAATTTTGACATACAGTATGCAGCAGGTACTTGGACCACAACAAAACGCGATGAAAGCCGAATCCAAGCAGTCGAGATGTGGTTCCTTAGAGGAATAATTGGGAAGACACGGAGGGATAAAATCAGAAATGTGGACATTAGGGATGTAAGCTATATTTTACGAGTCCCCCATGACAGTTTTAATGTAGGCTCGTAGGTTTGTTATTTCTTTATATCTTGTTATCGTGTTGGCAACGTGTTCAATTGCATTGGACACGTCTGCAGTAGACGCAGTGTCATTATTATTATTATTACTATTATCATATACGTGTACTTTTTATTATTAATTATTCAATGTATTTTAGGTCACTTTTGACGAGATTCTGAAGCTATCTCTTATCCTATGTTTTATAAGTATGTTTATTAATGTTGTTCAGACCACTGAACCAGGAGTCAGGTTCATGTTCTGGTCACACGTGCAGAAGGCAGCACTTCATGGACACTATTGTCTCAAGCAGGTATGCTCGCTCACCCCAGGGGGTGATGAGGAAGCGGCCGAGGAAATGCTATGAGTGGCTTGGGGAGAAAAACAGGCGTATGACAATAAGGCTTCTGAGAAGGACTCCCTGGTCTGAGGTGTGGCTTGACGGACGGGCTGTGGGATTCAGACCGAGTGCACTGCTGCAAGGTGATTGTCTCTCTGGGCATTGAAATGACTGGTTGGGCAGTGTGTCTCTCTTGAGCTGAGTGCTTCGTGTTTCGACGGAGTGTGATAGGGTTCTTGCTGTTATGCCACAATCACAGTAGGGCTGATGCCTATGCAAATAATTGTGCAACGTCGAAGAGGACCGTGAAATGTGAAAGCATGGCTGACCAGCTTCAAAGTGGTGTAGAGGTGAAATGGACATATGGGGCAGACGACGGCATTACCGGTAATGTGAAAACCAAATAAGAAATCCTTACAGGCCTAAATATTATTATTATTATATTATATATTTTTAATTGCATTTCTTGTGTGTCACTCTTTTTTATTATAATTATCCATTTCTTGCATGCAGCTTCAGAATATAAAGTAAATTTATATTGAATAGTTTCTTTTTAGTTAGATGCATGCAAACCTTCCTTCGTCTTTATTAATTTATAGGAGGTTTTGGTAAGGCCTATGTACGAGCCAGTCCTTTCAGAATATCTGCACACGCCCGGAGATAAGAAGAGTTTTAAAAAGGTGGATTTGTTCAATTACAATACTAATCATGTCATTTGGTTAAATTTTAAAGAAAGGCCATTTATGAGGCAGAATATTCATATTTATTTATTTTTTGTATCTTCAAAGTTACAAATGGCTTCTCTGGGTGAAGCCATCTTGTGGCTAGAATTGAAAGATTACAGGGAGAGAACTGGGTTCCCAAAACTGCAAGATATGATAGAGACCAGTAAGCTGAAGTGGTACGGACATATGATGAGAATGGAAGAATATAGAGTACCAAAAAGAATATTTATGGAGAAAATAACCAGGAAGTATACCACGAGGAAGGCCCAGAAGGAGGTGGATAGATACAGTGAAGGAAAGCATAGATAAAAGAGGAGTAAAAGAAAAAGAAGTATTGAAAGAAGGAAATAAATGGTGGAGGGATAGACAACTGTGGAGGACCTTGATTCGCAACACGACCCAGGGAACTGGAAACGGAAAATGAAGTAGATGAAGAAGAAGAAGAGGAAGAAGATAGAGTCATCAAGATAGGCAGATTTTGAGAGTCAATAGTAGGAACACGGAGAGCAAAACATTATTTTTCTCTCACATAATATCAATATTTTAAGCTACCACGTAACTATGGTTATGATGATACCACTGCATCGTTTCATTTTTAATATTTAGTTACTGTTTTCCAGATTTTTCTGTTTTTTTTTCATTTTTTATTGTGTCGAAGAAATAATGAGGCCTAAAATAGTTTTCATGCAAAGAGAACGCTTATTTAATTATTGTTTTTTTACGAATATTAATGGAAATATTTTAATGATGATGACGACTCTCGTTCTAAAGGCGGAAAAGCAAGGCCATCTGCCCCATTAGTAATGTACACAATTACCCTATTATAATAATGAAAACCCCCAGAAGGAATTCCTGCGTACGCCACTGGATGTGCCATCCAACATAGCAACTCACGCTAGGTTCATTTTCCTGTGTGTAAGTTCAAAGGAAAATGAGCTTTAGAATGTACTGTAGAAAAGTACATTTCCGTGTAGTTATGCTCTTCTACAGTGTTGTTGTTTGAGGCTTCAGTCTTTTGACTGGTTCGATTCAGCGCCCCATGCCCTCCTGTCCTGAGCTAATCGTTTCATCTCTACGCAGCACAGTATAGTATATTTAAGATTCACTATCCTTTAGTTCATACCCAATTTCGATCGAAACTGGTCATCCAAGTGTATTTATCTCATGTTTTTTTTTCTGGATTAGGGAACCACCGATTACGATTGGGTACAATCGTGTTGACCGACTGAAAAACATTAAATTTCGATTGCTAAGGCAACACTGAAAGATGCCTTCCAACACGATAATGTATGTTCGTAGAATTGATTTGTCACCTACTTGAGACCAATATGAGCTGATTAAATCAAAGGAATGAACGGTTTCCTTCTAACTTGAGCTGTTGCACCCTTATACCACACGCCATAGTACCTTATGACCAGGCTCTGCTGGCCAGGCGAGAATGTCCAAAGAAATCGTTCTCAACACCGTATTACCAAAACCGGAATTTCTGTTCTTAACCCGCGCATGTGAGACCGATCAGAACTGGAGAGTGCCTTGCCCATCTCTATTACACGCCTGTTGAAGCAACGATTAGCAGTGGATAGTGTAACGTGAAGGGGCCCCGCGGCATAGCCGTGCTGGTTAAATCGCGCACCGCGGCCGGGAGCGCAGCCGCAACAACTCCGGAGATCGTAGGATTGAATCACCGTGCTGACAGCGGCTATCTTGACTGTGGTTTTACCAGGATACATCAACACTCCCTCTAGACAAATGCCGGGATAGTACCTTACTTCAAGTTCCCGGGGCACCTACCTCATCCCTTTTCCTAAAACAGTTACACACACTGTTACAGCCATCACATAAATACAGGCTATCAGATAATTTCAAGACACTCCCAACTAAGCGGGGCTGATGACCAAGATGTCCCAACCCCCTAAAATGAATTAACAACAACTGTAACGTGAAGGAAGAAGGGTGGGGGTTGGATACAGTTGGGATTGATTTCCGGGACTTGCAGTGAATTTGTAGTCCGCAATCACCCTGGAACCAAATACGTCTTGACAACAATGAAGGAGTTGCTCGAGGGTAGGCCCATATTACAGTAATGATGATGATGGTGATGATAATTGTTGTTTTAAGGGGCCTAACATCTAGGTTATTGGCCCCTAATGGTTTGTGTGATCGTGAAGATGATAATGAAATGGAAACTATAACTAAAACTACTATTTTATATACTAGAAGAAGAAATGGAAAACAAAAGGAGCATAAGGCAAATAAAGGACAGGAGGAATAGAAATGCCCTCAACCCTCGAAGAATGCGAATTGAGGGACTGGGAATGAAGGAGAGCCATGAAAGGCATATAGGAAAGTGAAAGAGGGGAGGGTCCGCTCCAGAGGCAATGGTTAAAAGGGGGAAAACCGGACCCTGCTCAGGAATCCCTCGTGGTCGCCAACTCCCGAACTCACCAGCCGTGATCCCCTGAGGGTGTAGCAATTTCTAGGGTGCACCAGAAGTGCACATAAACCCTGCCTCCTTGAGGGCCTTGAGCAGAAGGCAGGAGATAACAGGAAAAGAAAACGAAGGCTGACCTCTCGCAGAAGGAGGGTATCAGAAAAGATGAGACAAGGGCCAATTAAGGTGGGAAAGGAAGAGACTCCCTAGGCCTCGGATACCCTAATACCGTCAGGGTCGGAAGAGAACAAGAGTTGACCAAGTGAGGTCGACAGGAAAGAAGACGGAGAGGAGCCCGGCACAAGTAAGTGGAAGCAATGCCGAACTCAGCTGGGGCCCCGTGGACACCAACCCACGTCCCACAAGATGTGAGCCCCTGGGGGGGGGGTCACAATGATGACCTGCTGTTCTAACGAGGAATATGTTTGGGCAAGTCAAAGGGCTGTGGTATCTTCTTCTAGCACACACTCATCTCATGGCTTGTCATAATTATTAAACTCAGTTCCGCGGTAAGTGAAGAGTGCCACAGCTTCCGTTGCTGCTTGATCTCCCTCTATCATGGTGACCCTACTCGACTGTGATGGCCACTGGCGTATTGTTTCCAATATCAGCGTATGTCACTATTGTGCACGCCAGCGGATTGCAGCTGAATGTGCTCTGCTTTATTGCACGACATGCCAGCCGAACAACAGGTGGGCTTGTCTGACAGCTGATCTCATAAAGCAGAAAGACTAGGGCCTTCAGCTGCTCTTTGTATACATACGAGGCACTGCGATCGACAGTAACCCGTGTCAAATTACAACATTCGAGGACAATTTAATATAACGCTTTGGCCTCACCTCAATCTGCTAGGAACACAGACCGAGTGTGAACAATTTAAGAGTGCACATGCACTAAGGTGCCGTCCACATGTACGTTATCACTTTTCCCATGTAATGGCGCCCAATCATTGCATCAATCCCCCACCTAAAGGTAAAGAAAGCCCTGCACGGATGCGGATATCCGCAAAATTTTTCGCCTTGCGGATATACGGAGGTCGAGTCATAAGCAAAGCCCTGCGCGGATGCGGATATCCGCGGATATAGTTTGCATGGCTGTGCGGATAGCGGATAAGCTGCGGATAATGTTTGGAGTAAATTTGCGGATAGTTTTTAGAATACAAACTTACGTTAATATTACATATTTGATATGCCAATCTACTGCTTCATGCTTAAAAGAGGAATACTCCTATAGCCTATTGCGTACGAAATATTCAGTCACGTATTGCACTTATACACGAGAAGATTATTTTACTCATATGCCTTCAACTACATTAGGTACCGTATGTTTGTAGTAGATGGTCTTGACATTTGCCATTATTATATACGTACGAGATTTAATGCTGTCAATAAGCTTGTTAGTTCATCGTGGTGACATCATTAACATTCCTCATTCAGCTACTTGGCAGTCTAAGCTATCCTGGAAGATCTGGTTCCAGGTTTATCTGTAGATTTATTTCCAACTTGTTACTGAAGCACGTTGGCTGTGATATTGCAACACCAACTATAACATCAAGTATGCGAACATGCATGGGTCAAGAAGCAGAAGGATGATGACTGACTTGGAATTTCCGGCCAAATGTCAATCCCTTTCTCCAAGCGTAAAGAGAAGTTCACGTAGTGAATGTTACCGTGACCGTGAGTATGAACATCATTTCACCAACATGGATAAACTATCTATTAATATAAAACAAGGTGAATATTCAATAGCGCGTGAAACAAAGCTCAAGTCAACGATATGGCAGACATTTGGTTACGTTTTCAATGGAAACGAAAAGGTGAACGATATAGTGATGTTCTACCTGTCAAAAAGTGTATTCATACTCAGGTCACAAATCGGGCACATCAAACTTACTGATGCACAAGTGCGAAAGTAGCCAAAAGAGTGTAGCCAATTTTTTGTCTAAAGCGGAGGTCAAGAAACCAGAAGTGTCATCCAACTTGAAGTCCTTGGAATGCCAACTTGAAGTCCCTTGCGATGAAGCGAATTGTCAGGAACGACTTTCTGCTCAAATGTCTAAATGTGTTGGTTTATCTAATAAATTAAACATAATATTGAAATATGAGCGGATTTGGATAAAAGTCATGCGGATGCGGATAACAGTCATGCGGATGCGGGACGGATGCGGATATCGTTTTGTTTATCCGCGCAGGGCTTTAGTCATAAGTCATGGCAACTATTTCTTTTCCCGCGAACAGGATACAACACAGAACATCTACGATATGCATTAATTGGAAACGTACGGTATGTACTTGAGTAGGATGCCACTAGATTGTGTATGTAAACAACAGTGTGGGTCTGAGCATGCCCCTAAGTTCAGTCTGTGAGTGAGTCACACAATGGAAGTCAACAAGCAGAAGCAACGATCGTATATTAAAATCGCAGTTCTCCGCAGCAAAAATGCACGCCAATGCCATGCCCTATAGAACAGTGGCGAGGTGGGTGGAAACGTTAGCGATACACATGCGGCGAATGGTATTCAGCGCCTGCCCCACCGCTGGCAACGCACAGTAGACACCTTGGGTGATTATTTCGAAGGTCTGTAACCAGTGGAGACCTGTCCTTTGTACGTAGTCTTGTGTATTTGCTGTCTATACCATAATAAAACAATGTTTACCAATGGCCTGTGTTCTGTCACTTACCTACGAGCATCTCCTTACATCAGAATTTATCTTCAGGCACTATGCATACGTACATGCCCTATATTTCCAAATGCATATCGTAGATTTTCCATGTTGTCTCCAGTTCGCGAGAAAGAAAAATAGTTGCCATGACTTATGACTCGACCGTCGTAGTTTGCATGGCTGTGCGGATAGCGGATAAGCTGCGGATAATCCTTAGAGTAAATTTGCGGATAGTTTTTAGAATACAATGTTGAACTGGATTTTTTTTAATAATTTTAGTTTTTACTAAGATCTGCGTCTTTCACGTTTCTTGTCATTTTCCTATTTGCTTTCGCTTGAGTTGTATGAGAATAATAGAAAAGTGAGAGAAGCCAGTCATGGAAATACCCTCAATTAGTGTTGACTTATGCAAAAAATAAGTCCTTTATACCTGCGCTTGTCTGCGTGGGTTTATCGGACGACTAAGTGAGTGCTATAATTAGCCACCCATTGTTACACTTGCCGTTACTCAGAGGGACAAAACTCAGTCAACAGTGTATTGCGATCCACACAGCCTAGGGGAACGAATTTTTGCTCAAATGTCTAAATGTGTTGCTTTAATACTTTATCTAATAAATTAAAAATATTATTGTAATGTGAGCGGATAACAAACGTGCGGATATGGATAAAAGTCGTGCGGATGTGGGGCGGTTGCGGATAACGTATTGTTTATCCTATAGGCTATAACATAACCACAAAGCAATTCCTAACATTCCCGATTTCGTCACGATTTGTCCTCTAAATAAATGAAACATAAATCACAGTGTCAGTTGCTCAGGGGCATCAATTACTGTAAAAATGTAGGCTATATAACGCTCAAGTTTCCTGAGGTCCATCGGGGGCAACAATAAAGCACAAGTAGTGTACGAACAACTGACGAAAGTCCTACTCAATTTTTGATCAGAAATAATTTTTGGACCTCTTTATGATCTGAAAAGAAGTGTTCTTTCAACAAGGTTTCTGCTAATGTTATATCCCTACGTCCCAACGCGCAGTGGCTTGGCTCGCGCCTTCCTTCAGCGCGGCAGGAAAGAAGCGTGAAATGAGTTGATTTTTGTTATTTGTTAAGTGATTGTGCAATAAGTGGACGGCTCCTAACCTCCATTGGTCAACAATATGCCACGTCTTCAGATTATAAGTTATTATTATTTTGTTTATTTTTACATAATCTGAATACTTTTCAAGAGATACGTATTTTTATGAAAGGTAGACTACCCAAATTCAAGGGATGCATATTATTATATAAGTATTTTACTAAAGCCTACACCAAAACTGGTTATCTGAGCACCAAGTAGACAATCCACAACTTCAGATAAGTATCCACGTCAGATCTTTGAGCACATTAGAGAAACAATAATTTATGTTGTAGTTATAGTTTTTAATCATCACAGCAAAGTATTACCCTTTCACGAATTGATTGCCGACGGTCAAGAAGGGAACTATTCTTTGTTTACTTGTGGCACACGTCAGCCTGCTTCGTTGACAGGTACATTTGCGCGAGTAGGATATGACTCAGCTCCAGTAGCCTAAGTCATCGTTTAACTGTCCGTGGTGACATGAGCACCTGTAACGCTTATCTAACGCAAATGCTGCTTGACTTATGTGCAGCTTGCAGTCTGTCATCGCTGTGTCTTCCGCTTCGCCTCGTGGGGCTCATGCTACAGTAAACTACAAACGCTGACGCAGCCACGCTCAGCGGCAATCAAAGCGTGAATGGGTAATACTTATAGTCCATTTCCGCATATTAGTTTACAATTCTACTGTAGCTTTAGGGCTAAGTATATCACAGCAATAGTAGTACCTTCATAGATTAGTTTGGGGGAGGAAGTTTTTTTTTCTATGGGATAGTCATGTTACGGGTGCGGGGTTGCTTCATTCCCTCGCGCGTGACTCACAGCCACCCGAGGCTACCCCCGGGCTCTGTGTCGGCCGGCCGCTGGCGCAGCGAGAACAAAAGGCATGATCCAGAATGCTCGTGGCCCATCTCGTGTTGGAAATCTCGAGAAGGTCTGAGAGTAGCTGTGAACCTTGGTCCACTCTAGAAACATCTGTGAGTCGTCAGCCCCGATATATAAAGAGCGACCCTGGCCAGTGAGAGTGAGTGTGTTCTTACCAGTGCGACAGAGGTGTTACGGTGACGTGCGAATTGCGAAACAGTGTGTGTTCAAGAACAGTGAGTGACAGACTGTGGCTTGTGTACAAGAGGAAGAGTTGTGGTTATTTCTAGCGAGGTCACGGGACTAATTACGGAAGGATTAACTGCATGACCAAGTGAGAGGGTGAGTGTTCTCTACAAGTGGAAACTAATAGTGACTAGTAGTCTTTTATGAAGTGAGACTCAGTGTGTCTATTGTGTGGTGTATATTTCTGACCTGCAATAAAGCTAATATTTCTTTAAAAGACCATTTGTGTCGTGCTTTACCTACTGTGATCCAATTAACGAACTTGCTACTAGGGATAGCACGTATCAGTCAGTTCTAAGTTTTGCAATATTAAAATAAATAGTGTTTTTTTTTTGGGTGCTTAATGCCTTAATTTATATCAGTAATACTGATCACACTTACTAAGGTTTCTGACGGGTTTTCTTGTATTTTGTTTCTGGAGAGCAGAGACTGTCTGTGGGTGTCACTGTAGGTTTGGTAGTGTTTTGTAGAGCCATTTGTCTTGCATATTTTGATCTGATGATGCTCGCTTGATGAGCAAAACATGTCAACCCTTAGTTTTCTTCTTCTTCTTCTTCTTCTTCTTCTTCTTCCTCTTCAATAGTTCGCAACAATAAAGGAAGCTTGTAGTTTAACGTGACCGTTAATCTCGAGATCATGAGCCACGGGACCTCCTTTTTACGTGGAATCCGAACCACAGGACATGGCATTTCACATCGAAAATCTCACATGCATTGACCGGGAATCGAACCCGGACCGCCTTGGTGAGAGGCATTCAGCTAGACCGCTGAGCCACCACGCCCCCGTTCGCAACAATATATATACAGTAAATCTTAATTACATGTCATTTATTTCAGGTTATTTTTCACATATTCCAGTAATTGGAAAGATTTACTGTATGTGTGGACCGACTGAAAGCTACAATATTAATTGTTAATAAGGCAACACTGAGAAGTGGCTCAATGCTATCTTTACTCTCAGATAAATTAGTGCGCGTTGTTTTGTTCCACTATTGATAACCTACTGGTTCTGACACACTAAGACAGCCATCGCCATAACACGGGTTTATCTGGCAAATTCCACACACACCCAAGTACACGGGGTTAAATGTTAACAACTCGCAGTTTTTGTTCATGATCCTGATACAGAGAAACGTCCATGGTAATGCAATGGCAATTTCATTTTCCAACCACTCTCGCAGTACATCGAAAACAAAAGTATGTTTTTGGAGCTCTCTAAATAAGGTTTATAACTTCCATGGTTTTCTTGTCATACTCACTTTGCCTTTACACCTGGCAGGTACATCTTGTTCTCTCCTACTACCTCCTTTATATCTCCCTTTTTTGCTCTTAGCTAATACCTAGAATATCCTATCCCATCCTACTTGCTGACTCAGCTAGTTCTACTTTCTTCCTTTCATAATCACCATCGATATTAATAGTATCCATCGAATACCTGTTTGAGTTCTTGTTCATTTACTGGGAGTGGGAGTCCGTCACTCCCATAGGTCCGAGGCTAGTTCAAAACATTGTTAGCAGCTTTAGAAAGTACAAGTGAAGTAGGTTGCAAATCTTCTTTACACAGGGTCCCATGAGTTTCACCTCAGTGAACAAACAAGTGAGTTGGGCACAATGACGACCACGACTCAGAATATGTCCAAGATGCCAATTCCTATTGAATAGTAACACTTACTAGGCCACTCAGGCGTTGCCCATGGTTCACGAGCTAGGATGTGAGTACTGTACACCACGGGCCATCTACTGTATCTGTCTGTTAGGTAGTCAGCCCGAAGGCTGGTTGGATCCTCAAAAAGTACCGCCGTTAGGTTATGTGGGTAAATACCCACAAAAATCCAAATGTTGAGGCGTACTAGGCAAGAAGAGGAGTGAGGTTGTTTGCCATTGCTTTCCTCACTGAGTCAGAAAATCAGTACTAACCCTATGAGTAGAACCTTTCACAGCATCCACAGGCACTGACTCTGCCCTGAATGCCATTGCTAAGCACCACCCATACCTCAGTAGCTTCCATATAATCACAGCCATGAGTGAAACTGAGACGTTGGTGAAAAGCCACATTTTACTCTAGCCTGTGCCAACAGATAAATGCAAATGTACTGCATTAATCAAGAGATGGCAAACAGGCCTCATTCACTGTATATAGTCTATATATTCACTACGCTAAAATAAGGAGGGAACCCTTCAGAATCCTTAAAATTAATTTAGCCTATCGCCTAGTGTAATTGCGGTATACACTAAGGAATGACATTCAATGAATTAATTAATTAATTAATTAATTCAGGATATATGTTGCTAACATTGCATGCGCCTCCTTATGAAGTCCCATGTATGAAGATGTACTAAGCGCCGCGCCGGACGCTCACTAGTGACGGATGACGTACGTCACGGAGCAGCAGGACTAGTGCCTTCACAAGGAAAGTTATTCATGGGCTGGGGCTGGATAGTCAGCACATGAGTGAGCAAGGTGTTGGATCATCGTAATAGAAGGTGACGAGATACAGTATCTTGTCAGTGTAAGTGTCCAAATGCCTTCTTGCTGACCAAAACTTCTAACTCCATTAATATAGTTTGGGTCTTATTTCAGATGGTTATCATCAGACTTATGTACAAAGTTTATGTTTGATCGCCTGTGCTATTATGGTCCATATGTGGCTGGGGGTTCTAAGTCTCTACGTTAAAATGTATGGCGTAGAGGTTTAAGGTTTCTTACAAGGGAAGTATCAGGCAAGACAGGTCGAAACCTATCTTGGAATTTTGTGGACGCAATCGTTGTACTAGAAGAGGACAACGTGTGGAAAATCAGCTGCCAGATTGAACTGCAATGCTCCGAAATCATGTGGTGAATCTCTCATATAAATCAATGGGAAGTAGCGAGTACCGGTACCGTACATGTTGGAACGGACAGCCATGACGGTTCAGGCACTCAAGGCTGGTGAAAAGCAGCCGCACGCTCAAGTCCGCATATACACCCCACCACCTGACTACTCCAAGTGCCAGGGAAGTACAGCTCCAACAGCCGTCATGTCTGCGTACCAGAATGTCTGGTACGATTTTGGAGCCTTGCAGCTCAATCTGGCAGCTAATTTTCCACACGTTGTCTTCTTACAGTACAACGTTGCGTCCACAAAGTTTCAAGATAGGTTTCGACCTGTCTTACCTGATAGGCCTACTTCCATTGTTAGTGCTATACCATCGTAACACAAGTTCAATATATATTTCCTGTGGAGGAATACTGTAAAACTGTCTCCCAGTTTGACTTATTAAAATAATTTCATCCCTAGCCCAGTTAACTGCCTTTTGTAAGCAAGCCCCTATAGGCAATGAAATAATGCCGCTGATTTTAGTCCACTTACATAAAAATGAAATAGGCGTATGATAACAATTGGGTGTCAGTCTGTCTGTTAGTCCGGTGTTTGTATGTCCCTCCCTATCAATTCCCAAACACCTGCACTGAAGTGAATGAAGATTACTACACAGGTAGCCCTCTTCCCATTCAACCTTAACCACACTTTGTACATTTCCGCCATCTTAGCGAAAACAAAATGGTGGCCACGTGAATGTCCAATAAATAATTCGGTTACTGGCTGAACCAATGATCAGATTCCTAACAAATGAGAGTCTCGAATACCATTGTATAATGGGAGTTAGATTCTTAAGTTACAATTTTCTCGGATATTTAATTTCAATTTGGCTGCCATGCCCTACTTCCCACTTTGCCCTACGTCATTTTACACCTGACAGGTACGCCTTGTAATCACCTACTTTTCCTGTCTCCCTTTGTCTGAACTTCACTTACACCTTGAACGTCCAGTCCCTTCCTACTTGCTGAATCATCCTTTTATAACCCTATCAGCGTCTTCGGTGGCGTAGTTGGTAGCATGCTGAACTACTGTGCCCAAGATCGCGGGTTCAAACCCGGCCGAAGTCGTTGGATGTTTAAGAGCGTTAAAATCCTTCAGTATGCCTTCTTTCGGAGGGCAAGTAAAGCCGGCGGTCCCATGTCATAGATTTATTGCATGTAAAAGATCCTTCCACCAACTAAACTTGTGTGAAGCTATATTTCTAGGTTAGATTTCGTTGAAACGCTCTATCAAAAGTTCCAACGTTCACCACTAGGCGTCAGTGATATCTGGTGGCGAAAGTTGGAACTACTTGAAATTGAACTGAATTTGTAGCTCACCCCATTGGTGTCCGCTTGAAGCAGCTACAGCCTCTGGTGAGCCGAACATGTCCCCGGACACTCCCAGCACTAAAAGTCATACGCAAAATAAAATAAATAACCAATATCGATATTAACTCGTTGAGTGCTTCGCCCGTCTCTAAATGGTGCACAAAAACGTTTCTCTTTTCCAGATTCCGCATCAGGCATGTCATGTTATTTGCTGGGCATTGTGTAGTGCTCCTTGAATTTGGATCTTTGCTTACAGAAGTAACTAACAGTCCATTTTGTAGACATCCGTCCTCTACAGCTGGAGTTCAACTGGGATGCAAGCAAGCATGCGGGAATAGCATGCAAATTCTTCTCACCGCGTTGTGATTTCGATCAAAGAATATCAATTTTTGTACTGGTACGGGGCAACAAGTACTGTATTTCCAGTTGCCTACTGATTTTAGGAAATAATTATAGTATGGGATCTGATAAGGAGATAATGCAAGCGTGGGCACAAAAATATTAATTTTGATTCGTCTTAAAATGAAAATTAATATACACGTAGGATTCTGAATTTGCATTTAGATTAATAAAGACCCAAAACCCATACACATTTAAAACCCCCTGATAAGATGAAAATTACGACTTCTACATTTTTTGTAAAATGCGAATTATAAAACTTAACACTGACTTAGAAAATAGCACTTAAAAGGTTAATAGTACCCCCATCGATACCCTGTTCGTTTCGAAGAAGTCCCTGATAAGTCAGATGGGAGTGGGACTCTGTCACTGACATAGGTCCGAGGTTTGCTCAAAACACTGTTATCAAGCTTCCATAAAGTACAAGAGACGCAGATTACTAGTCTTGCTTACCTAGGTTCCCTTCATTTGTACCTTTGACGGCTCAAGGAACAAACCTGTGAGTTGGCTAATCCAAGCCGCCTGTGTGCAAGGAGAATCAATTCAATAATAAATGGTATCCCAACTGTCAGGCCCAATGGTTCACGAGCTAGGACGTGACTAGTGTTAGTCTACCCACACCATTATTAATCATTAGTCCATTTCGTATCGGACATCTATGGACCGCGTCATTCCAACTGACTCATTCTTCCAGCTTTGATGTTTGCCCTGTACACTCACATTCGTTTCCGGTGGGGTTCCTTCCTTTCCTGGGTCCAAATCTTTCCCGTTTTCAGCCTCGGTTTTTCTTGGAAACCTTGGCATGCTTCAAGTTTCCTCTTCAGTGGGATGCGAACCTGAATGTCATTTGATGTATTCCCCACTTCTTTTAAATCTCTATCCCGTTGAATGAACCAGGGCAATTTTTTTTAGCGTAGTGTCTGTGGGTGTTGTGAAAGGTTTAGTACAGATGTACTGACTCAGTGAGGAAATTAATGGCAAACTACCACATTCCTCACCTTGCCTAGTACACCTCATTATAGTACTGCCTCGGTTTTATGGGTTTTTACCACATAACCTAAGGTAGTACTTTTTGAGGATCCAACCAGCCTCCAGGCTGACTACCTATCAGACAGACAGACAGATGGCTTTACAGGTAAAATGTGTAATTTTCCACAGAGTAAATAGTATACACAATAACATATCCTTACAAACATCTCTTTTGAATTTCCCCTTTTTCAACAACTGACATAGTATTCCAAGTTATGCTATTAATTTGGTTTTACACATTTTAAAGCAACAAAACAAACATATATTGTTTATATTTAAAGATCAATAATTCACACAAGGGCACTCCAATAAGTATAACCTCCAACTTGAAGTTTTGGCGTCTTGCTGCTTTAAAAGGCCAAACAGAAGCAGTTATTTAAATTTATAAAGTTCTGACAGCGTTGTTACTGGTGGTTCTTCGGTTATATTCCATGTTCATTATTGTATCTGGACCGGGAGAGGGATACTTGTATGTCCGGTCGCCTGTTCGCTGTTGCTCGCTAAGCACCACCCGGGGGTAACGTGTAGTGTATTTTCAGGTGAAACCTACGGACATGAGCAACAATGGACCCCTGAAAGTAAGTAATCATGGGGTTGATCTGCCTCGTTGAGCTAATTGGCATCACATGTCCATGAAAGTAAATCCCTCTTTTTCAGATGGTATCGGTTATCTTCTCCACATCAGTGTACGATTCATTAAATATTGCTTTCCAGTCTGTCAACACCAACTGGAAAGCTCTCTTTAATAGAATTAGGCAACACTGAAAAATGGCTTCTATTACTTCAATCTACAGTTCATGATTATGCTGTGTTCTATATTTCTCATTTTCTTTGACGGGACCCAAGATCTTTCTCAAAATTTTCCTTTCTTGGGCCTCCAGTAATTAGAACAAGTTTTTTTTGTTCATTGTGAGGCATTATAATAATGATTATTATTAATAGTGTCACTGTAATATGTTGATTACACTACTCCAATTATGCATCAAACAATTTATAACCAGCATGTAATGGCATGTTATGAAAGTTTTCCAGGACCAAATCATAAATAATAGGCTATACATTAAACCAAGTCTACACTGATTGGATACAGACGCAGGGAGTACGGTATCTTTCCCCTATGGTTATATTGAAATGGAGAGCACTCTTCGGTTATCGCATGTCCAATTATTTTCTGTATAATACACATTCACTACTAGCGCGGGTAAGACGCACATAATGGTTGGAGACTTGAGGCAGAGCGGCATTGTTCATTCTTATTAAAACTCTTGGAGGGTTATCAAAACAGGAGGAGTAAGATGAGACTATATTGAGAATGACTTCCCTAATAAGACCCTCAATATTATGGTGTTTGCGGCCATTTCAGTGTTGCCTTAGTAATCATAAGTTTGGTGCATTTCAGTCGGTCAACACGATTGTACCCAAATGAGATGGGTTATTCCCTAATCCTGAAAAAAAAAACACATGAGATTAATACATACACTTGGATGACCAGTTTCGATCGTCAAGCGATCATCATCAGATCCATTACACTTTGGCTATAAAATCTATGTCTGAAAATATGGGTGGAAATATTTACAATATGTACACTTATTTAGTTGCAGTATTGGTAAAGCAACTCGTCAATATTTGTTAGTTGTGGTCTATGTGATGTTTTGTTGAGATACTGGAAGTGGTGATTGACCTCCGGAATTTGCCCATCTCATTTGGTTACAATCGTGTTGGCTGACTGAAAAGCATCAAACTTTTGCTTTAACCTCAATATTAATACACTTCTTTTAAAAGTCATCAGTAACTATGTCATTTCTTTTCCAATGGTACAATTTAAGTATCTCTCATATTTCGATATAGCTTGTTTAATTTTATCACTGACCAGCAGTAACAATTCGATGTTTGTGCTGAAGAAGAACAGAAGCTGTGCGAGAAAGGACCCTACATTGCTCAAATAACCAGCTAAGTCCAAGTTAGAAACACCACCATTTACTGACCATTTCAGACAATCACACTAAACGAGTAAACTTGAAGATCAACAGCCACTAACAATATCATAACGGAATGTCACATAAAACTAACACGTTCTGACAAGTTGCGCCTGTAACTATAATCAAAAGAAAAACCGTAGCGCTACAGCCCATGAAGGGCCTAGGCCTATCAAGCGACCGCTGCCCAGCCATTTGGCCTGCAGATTATGGCGTGACGCGTGGTCAGCGAGTCGGGTCCCCTCGTCCATTAATCTTGATCTCCGTGACCGGGGCGCTGTCTCACCGTCAGAAAGCTATTCAATTGTCCTCACGTGGCTGAGTGGACCCCGTTCCAGCCCTCACGTCAGTTTCTAAAATCCCTGACAGAGCCGGGAATCGAGCACGGGTCCTCCGGGTGAGAGGCAGAAGCGCTACCCTCACACCAAGGGGCCGGCTTGTTACTATAATAGTGTATATATCTTCAACATTGTATTCGTTGACAAAGTTTTAATAGCCTGAGTGTAAAGGATGTGACAATGATCACTTGACGATCGAAACTATAATAGTAATACAAGTGAATTTATTAATCTCATACATTTTATATTTAGGGATAGGGAATAACTCCCAATACAATTGTGTTCAACTCTGTTGACCGACTAAAAGGCATTTACATTTCGTATACTACGCCAACACTGAAAAATGGCTTCCGACACGATAATGATAAAGTGTAGTTTGTTACAAGGCGATATTTTAAACTAATATGGGACCACCTCATGGTATAGTGGCGGCTCTGCCAAGAAATTTACTTCTAGTCTGAAGGCTGGAACGTAGTCCACTAGCCTCGAGAGACGAAACTGAGAAGAGGTGAGTTTGCTTCACACCTCAGCCATCCTGGAAGGGGTTTTCCGTGGTTTCCCATTTCTACTCCAGGCAAATGCCGGGATGGTTCCTAACTTATGGCCACGGCCATGTCATTCAAAATCTTCACTTGAATTACAAATACAAACACTAATACAGCCATCACAGAAACACAGGTTATCATACAAAATTACACACACCCAAGTATTTTTCCCTTAAGTCCGATGGGTGCAGTATATGGGGATAAATGACTACGATGTCCCAGTCTCTAAAAATGAAACAACAACAAAAGCAAACAAGTATTATCCACTAAATCTAACTTAGCTCCTATTAACGTGTTGACCGACAGAAGAACAATCTTACTGTAAATGGTTATTTTTGTTTTAAGAGGCAGAACAGCGAGATCATCCGCCTCTGACGAGTCATCTTAAGCACAGATTCCCCAAACAAAATCAAATAAAATGAAATTACCTCAATGTAAAGACAGAAACTTTCACACATATTTCGTGTTAAAGCTACTGAAAACACAATTCTTCAACAAAGCCATTTGTAAGCCTCTTATGAAAGGAGTAAGCTAGGAAAATTCAATTCGTTAAGGTTTTTCTCAGATTTGGCGAGTATGAGCAACCCTTGACGTCGCATGTTAGGCTGGTACAAAGTGCTGGCAGGCGTCCCTGGGGAACTTGCTGCGTTGCATAGTAGACCTGCTAGCGTCTGCTGTGGTTTACTGAACGATATCTCAAGGGAATCCCCGAAACTCCGATAGCTCGCTCTAACTTGCCTAATACGGCTCCATTCCCTTTAAAATATCTCGAGTTTAAAGCCTCCCAGATGTTCATAGGGAGCGGATCCCACATTTAGATTATGTGGCTATTATAAACAGGAAATGGAGACACTTATGCCGCAGTATTATTTTACTTAATAGGCTACTATTAATGACACACAATCTTTTTCAGGTCCTAAGGGAACTCACTCTTCATTTCGCAAAGCACTTGGAATATTATTTCCATCTTTCGTGAAATAGAGTGAAGATAACAGTCATTTTATCATATCCCACGTGCCATGCCGTTATGATATGAATATAAGCCTATTTCATGTCGAAAACGCACAATTTTGAGTGCTTGAAGCTCCCCTGTGGCCATCTGGAAGGCGAAAACATGCAATGTATTGTATCAATATTGGTGAGATTAAAGCGTACTTCAAGCTGAAAAAACTCCTATTGACGCCAAATTGGCAGGTGATAAGCTAAAGGAAGCAGGAGACTATTGCTACCAGTGACAGATGTAAAAAGTAGTTTGGCTCGGTTAATGAAAGCATTTCTAGAGAAATGAAATCTGTTGACATCAAATATAGATTTGCGTATTAGGAAGTCACTTTTGAAAGCCTTTGTCTGGAATGTGACGCTTTATGGAAGTGAAACTTGGACTGTTGGCGCTGCACAAAAAAGGAGAAGAGAAGAATTTTAAATCAGGAGTTACAAAAGAATGGTGAAGATCAGATGGGCAGATAGAGTAACAATTAATGAAGAGGTATTAAGATGAGTGGGCGAGGAGAAATGTTTCTGGCGACTGCAAATGAAGAAAAGAGATAGGATTGTTAAGACACATACTAAGACACCCAGGAATAGCAAGCTTAGTTATGGAAGAAAAGGTCGAGGATAAGAACTGCAGGGGTAGGCCAAGGTTAGAATATATCATAGGATGTGGTAGCTATGTAGACATGAAACAAATAGCCCAGGACAGGGAGACTTGAAGAGCTTCATCAAACCAGTCAAATGACTGAAGACTCATTCAACAACAACAACAACAACAACAAGCTGAAGAAAATTGTACGAGTTTCGGAGGACCAATAATGCTCCGATGTGGTAACAAGATGTCCAACACACAACAAATCGCCTACTTCTAATTTGAAATTCAATGACCCATTAGTAATCTTTGACATTGCTATGCAGTTAAAAGCAGTAGATGGTGGGTGATAGGTTTACACCATTTAATGAAAATACCCCGAGAAATGTTTGTTGTTATTGATTCCTTAGGGGCTTCGCAACATCGTGGTCATGTAGCCCCGTGTGCCTGGTAGTGTGTAGATTTTGTCAGATAACCTGTGTCACTGCGATGTTTGCACTAGTGGGTGTATTTGCAATTGGGGTGGGATTTGGGTAGGAAGCGGCTGCGGCCTTAAATTATGGACCATCCTAGCATTTTCCTGGATTAGAATTGAGGGGGGGGGGGCACGGACAACCACTTCCAGGATGGCTGAGGTAGAAATCTAACCTGCCTCCTTTCCGTTTTGCCTCACAAGGCTGAGTGTATTCCGTTCCAGCCCTTAGACTCGAATTAAATTTCTTGGCAAAGCTGGAAAAATAACCTAGGCCTCTGCAGTGACAGCCAAGAATGCCTGAGGAATGTAATACATGTCTAAAGCCCATAATGGTGATAAAGAAACGAAGGAAGTCCCACTGTGCCATGTAACCCACAACTATGCAGGGTGTGTGGGGAAACCACGGAAAACCATTTCCAGGATGGCTAAGGTAGAAATCTAACCTGCCTCCTTTCAGGTTTGCCTCACAAGGCTGAGTGTACTCCGTTACAGCCCATAGACTAGAATTAGGCACCAGGCAGCCAGAAACAGGTCAGGAAGCTCCAACAGACGTGAAAACTCATAGTTAAGTGCGTGTTACAGCGGGGAAACTGGTTTAGGTACATAAATTGAACATGTCTAGCAGCCTAATCATGTTTGCACTATGTTTGCCAGCGTTAAAAAGTAACAAATGATGTACGATGTGGATCCGCGTACGGCGGATTTTATTATTATTATGTAAAGTTTTTCCATAATTCGAACTTATATACGATTTTAAAACAAAAACAAATAGTGCATATTTCTCATAGCTTTTGTTGTTTGATGAAGGGTGATGGGTGTGCTTTCAATGTTTGAGCCACATTACGTATACTACACTAGGAGAATCAGCTCCCCCTAAAAAATATGGTATTATGCAACCCAACTAGCGTTGTTGTCAGGAGGGTCGATATTTCTCTGCCTGCATCCCGTATGGTTCTACAGCACTGAAAGCATATCCTGCAAACGATACCGAACACTCTTACTTCTCCCGCTTACTAAAGCCAAATACGAGGGGACTACACGCGTAATTTGGGCTGCATAAAACAATATTATTTGGGGCAGCTGGTTCACCTGGTATTTGCCTAGTTTGGATTTCAGAAGTATTTCAACGTTTCCAAGAAACTTTAACCTCTGAACAAAACGCATGGAATAAATGTTCCTTATGTTGTTCAATGTTGTTCGACATTTCAGAACAAAGGTAATTATACCAAACTGAAATTGCTTTTATTCTCACGTCATCCCGGGGGGATTTTCACATTCGTTCGATTAATATGGTGAAGATGATTTGGTATTCCATTCTTAAATTCGATTGCTATGTGCTATTATGCATGACTAATGTTTGGAACTGTTTTGGTCTGACCTATACCACTGTCAGTCTCACCGGTCTAATTAGGGCCCTAGACGAGAAGTTCGCTCAATGCAGGTGGCAGATGAGAGATCGCTCATAATTAGCAAGCACCTGTTTGCAGAGAGTTTCTGAGTTTACACTGTTGAGAGTTCTAAATGTGTGACTAACAACATTCCTCTTTTGCAGATTGTCAGCTCTGTGCAGTGCTTGCCCGGCAGTAGGTGAGTCATACAGCACTTCATTTTCAAACATACTTACATATGGGTTTTGGTGTATATCATTTGCACAATATTTTAATGCCATAGTTGTTGTAGTTGTTGCTATTTCATTATTTTAGGGCTTGAATATCGTGATCATTAGCTCTGTATAGTTGGGTGAGTATGTGTGTGTGGGGGGAATCTGTCTGATAACCTGTGTTCTTTTGATAGTTGTATTAATGTATTTGTAGGAGCCTCCGTGGTTTAGGCGGCAGCACGCCGGCCTCTCACCGCTGGGTTCGTGGTTCAAATCCCGGTCACTACATTTGAGGTTTGTGCTGGACAAAGCGGAGGCAGACAGGTCTTTCTCCGGGTACTCCGGTTTTCCCTGTCACAATTCCATTCCAGCAACACTTTCCACTATCATTTCATTTCATCTGTCATTCATTTAATCATTGCCCCCAGGGGAGTGCGACCGACTTCAGCAGCCGGCACAGTTCATATCCTCGCCGCTAGATGGAGGCTTCATTCATTCCATTCCCTGACCCGGTCAGTCGACTGAAAGCAGGCTGTGGACTTTCATTTTCATTTATTAATGTACGGTATTCGTAATTAGGTTAACCTTAATTTGGGTACCATCCCGACATTTGCCTGGAATAGAAGTTGAAAACTACTTGTAGGATAGCTCATGTGGGAATCCAACCCACTTCTTCACAGTTTAGCACCACGAAGCGTAGTGCAACCCATTCCAACCCAAAGACCAGAAGTTAATTTCCTGGCAGAGCCGGGAATCGAACTCGAATCTCAGATGTGACAGTCAATGACACTAGCCACTACACGAGGTAGTCCGAGTCTTAGTAGTTCATCACGATAGTGATAACGGGTTTACCGATTGGGAAACCTTCAGAACACCAGCCCACCGAATTGAACATGCAATCGCGTTCATATATAACACTCCTCAAGTGATCAGAAGTGTATTTATTGTTGTTTCATTTTAGGAGCTTGCAATATAATGGTCATCAGTCACGGGTATTTTATGGTGTATTGAATCTGTCTGATAATCTGTGTTAGTGAGGTGACTGTGCGGGATTGTGTACATGTAAATGAGGCAGCGATTTGGAAAGAGGTTTTCATTGTACATGAATACGTCACAAACACCCAGTCCCTGAGCCAGAGAAATTAACTACAGGAGCTTAAATTCCCCATGACCCGGCTGGGAATTGAACCCGGGACTCCTCGGGCCAAAGCCTAGCACGCTAACCAATTAGCCACGGAGCGGGACTAGCTCAGTTATTCTTACGAAGCTGAGTGAACCTCTTCCAGCCTTCAGGTCATAATTCATTTTCTTGGAAGAGCCAAGAATCGAACCCAGGTCCTTTGATACAAGGGTTGATTGTCGTTGTTGTTACTTCATTTTACGGACTTGGGCCATATTGCTCATCATCCTGGTGTTCTTGGGTGTATTTGCAATTTGTTTGATAATCTATGTTTCAGTGGTGAGTGTAGGTCTAGTGTGTGTAAATGTAATTATAGGATCGAGGATTGGAGTACAGTTCAAGCCACGGTTTTTGGCCGGTGAGCCCTGATTGCGCATTTGTACAGAGGATAGTTGGTGAACCTCAGGCATGTATAATTGATACAAGAGTTGCTTTCCGCACAACTGAAAACTCACGTATCGATTGCATATGCGTGAGCCTCACAGACTGTTCTCTGTACGACTGCAAAACTGGGGCTCACCGGCCAAAAACAGTGGCGTGAACTGTATGTGCTCCAAGACTTGTCTGGAGGGAGTGTGGAATAACTCAGGTGGAAACCACATTCAGGATGGCTGCAGTTTGCGTAGAGATTCGAACCTTCGATCTCCGGACTCTCAGCTTCTCCTTGCACAACTTAATGGGCGTGGCTATTCTAAGGGAATAATTCCCAGAAGATCGAGCACAGAGAGCAAATTATTTGATGATGGAATGCCTCAGTCTGTTTAAATGTCACCCCGTAGGTCTAGGTTTGATTCCCGGCTCTGCCAAGAAATTTAATTCTAGCGTGAGGGCTGGAACGGGGTCCAGTCAGCCTCGTGAGGCAAAACTGGCAAGAGATTGGTTCGATTCCCACCCCAGCCATCCTGGAAGTGGTTTCCCGTGGTTTCCCACTTCTACTCCAGGCGAATGCAGGGATGGTTCCTAACTTAAGGCTACGGCTGCCTCCTTCCCAATCCTTACCTAAATTACAAATACGCACGAATACATCCATCACAATAACACAGGTTGTCAGACAATAATTCCACACACACACAAGTATACGGGGCTAAATGACCTCGATGTCCAAGCCCCTCAAATGAAACTGTTTTAGAGTGGTCATACATTGTGATAAAAATTAAGTTTACAATTCTTGAACGTTTCTTGCATCATTTTTACAGTTTTTGAGGTATTCTCTGACGATGCATGTAACATTCCCCCTTCAAGTGCACAGTAGCACACTACACCATTAGGAGTTGTGTTAAGTCATCCTTGAAACAGAGCACTAGAGAACTGCTTTGCTCGAGTTACAACTCTCGCAATGCCAGTGGCATTAGGAGTCAGTCAGCCTTGCGGTGATCCTTCAAACTGGTATGTGCTGTGACTGTAGTTTGGGTTGTGCTGGCCGTGTCGATAATATGAACACGTTAGACCTCTCTCCTTCTCCTTCGCTCTTCTGTATCTGTATAGACTAACAGTATACTATCCTCCTGAGTTCTTAATTTCCTACTGCCTTACCTTCAACGTCTAGAGCAGGGGTTCTCAACCAGTGGGTCGCGACCCCCTGGGGGGGGGGGGGGCTCGCAGGATGTGTCTTGGGGGTCGCGAGATACGGATAAAAAGTAAAACAAATGAGTTATTGCTGTAGTTTTTTTTAAGAAGAATACACTCACACTGTATTAAACTTTAACGTATTTTTATTCTATTACTGAGAAACTTGAGCTTGTATGGAATTAACCAGTTTTTGAATTAATCATCATCATCTTCATTTCCCCTTTTCCAGCTGACACAGGGTGGGGGCAAATATGGTTTCTCCCCACTTTGTTCTGTCGTTCCACCATTCCTCCTCCGACACGGTGTTCCAATCCAGGTTCCGTTTCCTAATGCTATACTTCATCGAGTCCATCCAACGCATTCTTGGTCTTCCTCGTCCTCTCTTCCCTGTCATCCGTCGTTCCAGTGCTCGTCTTGGTAGCCTTACTTCATTCATCCTTTTCACATGTCTAAACCATCTCAATCTGTTTTGCTCCAATTTGTAATTTAGTTTCTGTACTCCCAATTCTTTCCTTATATCTTCATTTCTCACTCTGTCTCTCCTCGTTTTCTGGACCATACTTCTCAGGTATCTCATATCAGCTGCCTGTATTCTGCTCTCATCCCTCTTAGTCAATGTCCAAGTTTCTGCTACATATGTCATTATAAGAATATAATATGCTTTGTACGTAACATCTTTAGCCTTAATTGGTATTTGAATTAATGTTTATTAATATTAGTTACAAGTATTTTTTATGAATAAAACTTAACATGAAAAACCACAGCCTGCTTCCAGTCGACCGACCGGGTCAGGAATGGAATGAATGAAGCCCCCCATCTAGCGGCGAGGATATGAACTGTGTCGGCTATGAATAAAACTTAACAGTTATTGTAATTTTTGATTATTGTTTTAACGTTAAAACTTGGGGGGACACCAAAATTCTCAGCCTAAAAAGGGATTCGCAGTGTCTAAAAGGTTGTGAACCCCTGGTCTAGAGGGTCTACAGATATAATGCTATTAAAAACCTCAAACTAATCAATGATGAATGCCACACACAAGCTTGTACCTTTCAGTGGCATATGTGGTTGCTTTTCCTGCTCTGTATGACATTGACATCCAATTTACACCTGTTTTTTTTATCATATTGTAATGATATAATTCTAGCATTCTTAGCTGTCATCGTGGGTCCCCGGGTTTGATTCTTGGCTCTGCCTAAGAAATTTCATTCTGGTCTGAGAGCTTGAACTTAGTACACTCAGACTCGTGAGGCAGAACTGAGAAGAGGCGGGTTCAATTCCTACCTCAGCCATCCTGGAAATGGTTCTCCGTGTTTCACCACTTCTACTCCTGGCAAATACCGGTATGGTACCTAACATATGGCCACGGCCGCTTCCTACCCAAATCCCACCTCAATTACAAATGCACACACTAGTACAGGCATCACAATGGCATAGATAATCAGACAAATCCTACATGCACCAAAGTACACGAGGCTACATGACCACGATGACGCGAAGCCCCTAAAAGAATCAACAACACTCAAATATAATGTATGTCTACCCCTTATTATTCCCGTTTTCCAACGGGGTCGGGGATGAGATGCGATGGAAGTCTTTGTGGCGATGATTTTTACGGCCGGATGCCCTTCCTGACGCCAACCTCATGAGAGGAGTTAATGAGAGATGAAATGAATGATGGTGAATGAAACTGGGCAAGGATGTGGAAGGAAGCGGCCGTGGCCTGTCAGAAGGTACCGTCCCAGCATTTGCTTGGTGTTGAAAATGGGAAACCACGGAAAACCATTTCAAGGACGGCCGACGGTGGGGCTCGAACCCACGCGTCTACCGAGTCAGCAGAGAGCTTGGCCCCATGACCTAATGCTGAGCTTTAGCCAGCGTAGCCACTACTGTCGGTCCTAATTCATTCATGGTCAATTTACGGGAAAAACCAGGGGTCTCCAAACTTTCCAGCCTTAGGGCCATACTGATTACTCCAGTAAGTTCCGAGGGCCAAAACCATATTATCATTGTTGCCGGTGGTAAAAAGTGAAATAGTCCACTGATGAAAAAAAAGTCCGAAAAAGTACGCAACGTTGAAAAAAGGCTGCAAATCGGACTAAAGTCCACAAAACGGCAACACTGCATATTATTAATTTTCCTGTCATTATCTGTAATTTCTAGATTAGTCGTAGAGTACGAGCCATGAGGAGTAACGTGACACGACATCTGGTGGACACAAGCGGAAATAGGTAGTACCTTCTATCGCTAACAGATGGCGCTAATAGCACGTACAGAGTAATCTCGTTGGTTCGAGAGAGTTCTGGTGTCTTCCACTCACTTCTAGATGGCAGTAATTGGAATATATAAGAAGGCTAGTTGCGCAACCTCAAGTCAGTTCCTATGACACTGTTGTGAAATAAAATAGTGCGTACCTCCTTAAAACGTGTTTGTGCGTGTTTAAGTTTAAGACATCTTTGTAACAGTATTTTGATTTGAATTGTTGCTTTTGTGTGTGATTTAGTAGTATGGAAAAGAAGCGAAAAATTGATAGTGAATGCAGAAAATTCAAAGATGAGTGGAACATTCAGTATTTCGTAATTGAGTCCAATAACAAGGCGCTATGTTTGATTTGCAATGAAAGCATAGCCGTTCTCAAGGAATATAACATTAAACGTCATTATGAAACAAAACATTTTCAAAATTACTCAAAATATACAGGAAGTTTGCGGACAGAAAAATTCGAAGCTATGAAGCGCGGATTGAAATCGCAGCAATCTTCAT
Organism: Meconema thalassinum; assembly: GCA_946902985.2. Classification (NCBI taxonomy): domain Eukaryota; kingdom Metazoa; phylum Arthropoda; class Insecta; order Orthoptera; family Tettigoniidae; genus Meconema; species Meconema thalassinum. Next base: position 958,508,751 of record OX336389.2, on the reverse strand, counting down.
TTACAAAACTCAAAACCGAACAAGAGGCTGCAACTCGTGCCAGCTTTCGTGTGGCTCTTGAAATTGCAAAACGTGGAAAACCATTCACCGATGGAGAAATGATCAAAGAATGCATAATTGCAGCAGCCGAAGAAATGTGCCCTGAAAAGGTAAATTTATTAAAAACTGTCAGTATGTCAGCAAACACTGTGGCTCGAAGGGTAGAAAACATCGCTGAAAATATATCCTCTCAACTGTTCGACAAAAATGGAGATGTTGAGTGGTTTTCTTTGGCCTTGGATGAGTCAACGGATGTGTCAGATACTGCTCAGGTGTTGATTTATATTCGAGGAGTAGATAAAAGCTTTGAAGTGCATGAAGAACTTCTTGATATGTGTAGTATTCATGGCACAACTACTGGTACAGATATTTTTAAAGGAGTTGAAATGGCCATTAATCAAAAGAACCTTCGATGGAAAAACTTGAAATGTATTACAACTGATGTAGGCAAAAACATGAGTGGGAAAGATAAAGGAGTGGTCGCTCTTGTGTCAAAGGCTGTAGAAAATGACGGTGGTTCAAAACCATTAGTCTTACATTGTATCATTCATCAACAGTCTTTGTGCGGAAAATGTTTGGATATGTCTGAAGTTCTGAAACCAGTCATATCAACTGTTAATTTTATGAGATCTTTTGGGCTGAATCACCGACAATTCCGACAATTTATTGAAGAGATTGGAGAAAATGACTTACCTTATCATACTGCCGTACGTTGGCTTAGTTGTGGGAAAGTCCTTCAGCGCTTTTTTGAACTTCGAGCAGTGATCGAAATTTTTTTGAATGAAAAGCATCGCCCTCTTACTGAATTACAAAACAACGCATGGCTGTGGAAGTTAGCATTCTATGTTGATTTGACAAAACATGTGAACGAACTGAATTTGAGATTGCAAGGAGAAAACCAGCATCTTCCTGATTTATACACTAATATCAAATCATTCCGGAAGAAATTGATACTGTTTCAATCACAACTACGAAGTAAATGTTTTTCACATTTTAAAACATGTGAAATATTCAGCCACACCACTGAGACTGAGTTTCCTATCGATTTTGCAATCGAAACTTTGAGTGCTTTGAAAATAAATTTTGATACTCGTTTCTCGGACTTCGATGCCTTTGCCAATCAAATTAAGATTTTTCAGGATCCTTTTGATACTGACATTGAAACCCTAGCCCCAGAACTTCAAATGGAAATGATTGAACTACAGTGCAGTGATATAATTAAGAACAAATATCAAAACTCATCTTTGTTGGAATTTTATAAGAGTCTTCCACTGACACAATTTGATAATTTGCATAAATTTGCTCGTGGGCTGTTTTCTGTTTTTGGTACTACTTATTTGTGTGAGAAGACCTTCTCCAAAATGAAGTACACAAAAAATGTTTACAGATCTAAATTAACTGATGAGCATCTTAAATCTCTTTTAATAATTGGTACAAGTAAAATTAGTCCACAACTACAAACTATTGTCAGTGGAAAATCTCAATTACATAAATCTCATTAGTATTTCATATGTCTGCATGTTATACATGTCTTTACTCATTACAATTCTGTGTTTCTTTATCCAACTTATCACAAAAACAATAACAATAAGCCTACAACAATGTTATGAGTAGTTAGCCCATGACCATATCAATGTAGATGTCATATTAATAATTATTCAACATAAAATTAGAATACTTCAGTAAACTAAATTTAATTTGCTATGAAAAATATGTTCTCTAAAAGGAGTTTTCAAGTATGCTAGCTCTCCGCGGGCCGGACAAAATCTGTCCGCGGGCCGGATGTGGCCCTCGGGCCGTAGTTTGGAGACCCCTGGGTTAAACAAATGAGTAGGAATTTGAAGGAAATTCATAAAAAGTGTAGGCTACAGTCATTCTGAATTTTGCTAACTGTGTAGGCTATTATTGTAACAATACTTTAATAATAATAATAATAATAATAATAATAATAATAATAACTAGTGGGCCCGTGCAAGAACTCTCGCATGTGTATAAACCACCCGCCTGGCTTTACTGTTATGCGGGCTTTGTGTATAAACCACCCACCTGACTTTACTGTTATGCGGGCTTTGTGTATAAACCACCCACCAGGCTTTACTGTTATGCGGGCTTCTATAAATATATTTAATTGTTTAAACGCACTTTTTAAACAAACTGTCGATATTTATAAAATCAGAGAGCAATTCATCACTGCTGCTGGTTGCACAGTGGGTTGTGTGCATGTCTACATACTACCCACCCGGCTCTAGTGCTATGCAGGCTTTACGCGACACAGTTCTGCCAGGGTATATCGTCTTGTTTATTAGTTTAAAAGCACTTTACAAACAAATAAATATATTTCCGTTGCCTTTTTAAGAAATGCAAGATTTTTTCCTGTACTATTGAGACGATTTGGAAGATTTTGGTACAAACCACACCTTCTAACTCCCTCTGGTTTAGGAGCTTGAGTTTTATGAAACATACACCTTAGCGTATTATATAGAGAGATAATACGATTATAATAATAATTAAATTACGTTTGGTGCTTCCCTCCTCGTGGCGCAGTGGCTAGCATTCTTGACTGTCATCGTAGAGGTTCAGGTTCAATTTCCGGCTCCAAGAAATGTAATTCTGGTCTGTGGACTGCAACTGGGTACATTCAGCCTCGTTAGTCAGACCTGAGAAGAAGTGTGTTCGATTCGCTCCCCTGCCAACCATGAAGTGGTTTTCCGTGGTTTCCACTTCTACTCCATGCAAATGTTGGAGTTGTATCTATATGAAGGTCACAGCCACACTAGTACAGACATCACAAAGAGGCAGGTCATCAGGTTGATCCATTTAGGGCAGTGATGCATAGCTGAGCACTCCCGGAGAAGTAGGGGGAGCTTGAGAGTGCCATCGACGTGCTTAGCTTGGCCATGGAGGTGGGAACGTGTAGAAGGCTTCGTAGAGCTAACCAACGTTTCGTACAGAGCGTGTTTAGCGGTGCGCACAGTTACTGAATATACCCCCCAGGGGCTCACATTTAGTGGGACGTGGGTTGGCGACCACGGTACCCCAGCTGAGTCCGGCATAGCTTCGACGTACTTGTGTTGGGCTCTTCTCTGTTATCTTTCCTGCCGACCTCCCTTCGTCAACTCTTGTTCGTTTCCAACCCAGACGGTAATAGGGTATCCGAGGCCTAGGGAGTCTTTCGCTTTCCCGCCTTAATTGACCCTTGTCTCATCTTTCCTGATCCCTCATTATTCGAGGGGTCAGACCTTTTGTTTTCTTTTCATTGTATCTCCTGCCTACTGCTCAAGGCCCTCAAGGAGGCAGGGTGTGTGTAGCCCCACCCCTTATGGTGCACCCTGGATAGTCATACACCCTCAAGGGCTGACATCTGGAGAGTTCAGGAGTTGGCGACCCCAAGGGCTTCCTGAGCTGGGTCCGGTATTTCTCCTTCTTCCATCTATGGGGCGGTCCACCTCCTCTTTACTTTTCCTGTCTGCCTTTCCTGGCTCTCCTTTCTTCCAAGTCCCTGAATTCTCATTCTTCGAGGGTTGAGGGCATTTCCTTTCCTCCTATCTTTTGTTTCCCTTATTCTTATTTTTGTTTTCCATTTTCTCCTCTAGTATGTAAGTATGTAGTTAGTTTTAGTTATAGTTTCGTTTCATTAACATTTTCACTATCACCCAAACCATTAGGGGCCGATAACCCAGATGTTAGGCCACTTAAACAACAATTATCATCATCATCAGTACCGACAGTAGTGGCTACGCTGGCTAAAGCGCAGCGTTAGGCCATGGGGCCAAGCCTTCTGCTGACTCGGTAGACGCGTGGGTTCGAGCCCCACCGTCGACCGTCCTTGAAATGATTTTCCGTGGTTTCCCATTTTCAACACCAGGCAAATGCTGGGACGGTACCTTCTGACAGGCCACGGCCGCTTCCTTCCACATCCTTGCCCAGTTTCATTCATTCATTCATCTCCATCCATTCCATCTCTCATCCCGACGCGCAGGTCACCCACGGGCGTCGACTAGAAAGACCTGCACTTGGCCTCTCAGCAGGTCACACGACAAAAAAAAATCATCTTCAGTTACTGAATACCATGCAAACCTTTTAAAACACTGTGCTGTCTTATAACTGCTTGAGGTGGTAATGAAATAATTCAGTCTTCGGAAACCCCACGTCAACAACAATTACTGTATATTAGATTGTCTGTGGTTGTTATTTTAAGGGGGAGTTCTGTTTGTCTGGAGGGACTGTGGGAAAATCGGGGGAGGAACCACACTCAGCATAGCCGCTGTCAGCGCCGGGATTCAAACCTACTGCTGCCTACGTGGTCGTGATGCACCATTTAACGAGCATGGCTACGACACGGGGTATGGGCCAATTAACGTCGTAAGCTCTTCATACTGTGGATTGCAAAATGTTAAGCAACATTGCAATATTAATATTTTATCCTTGCGCACTTCAAAGTCAAACTCACTCGCTGCTTTTGTTTATTTCGTGAGTTCAGCCAGTCCAGGTACTGAAGAGAAGCTTCCAAGATTTAATCTTCTTTGGGTAAATGCATGTCTTCAGAAATAATTGAACAGCGTAACATCCACACACAGTCATTTTAATAGCATCCGTAAAGCCTTAAGGATTTCCATTTAACACGAAATAAACTTGCCGGTATCCGGTATCCTCAAAGACGGTTCTTTACGATTCATAATTCATACATCATAAAGCATTGTTAGTTTTAATACCTCCCCTTATACACCAATACAATATTCACATATCAAGTGTTGTTGTTGTTTATGTTGTGTACTTGGGTGTGTTCCGAATTCGTCTGATAACCTGTCATTGTGTTGGCTGTACTTGTGTGCGTCTCTTATAATTGGGGCTATGATTTAGGTAGGAGGCGGCCATGGCCTTAATTTAGGTACCATCTTATCATTCGCATGGAGTAGAAATGTGGAGAAACAACGGAAAACCTCGTATAAGATGGCTGAGGTAGGAATATAAGCCGCTTCTCCTCAGGAGTTTCAGTAAATCCATTCCAGCCCTCAGATCAGCCTTAAATTTCTTGCCAGAGCCAGGAATCAAACCCAGACCTCCGCTGTCCTTGTGATGATGACATTTTATTTCGCACCTATTCAGAAAAAGGATATTAAACAAGGTATTTATGGAAAGAATATTCTTTTAAGAACTAAATATTAAGTAATACCGAATGATACAACACTACGTGGAAGAAATAACGAATTGTCGCAAACAGACCAATCATGCTTTATCTATTGCACCTCCATAAATAAAGGGCTTTTAGTCATTTCGCCTTCTCACTGAAGCTGAATTTTTCAGGCTTATAGAAATATCTCAGCTTGATGTTTACACTTTTAAACATGATTATTATAACATATATAGCAAAGAGATTTAGTGCTGCAGATTACACATCTCCTGAGCGTACTGTATACAAAGAACCACATGGCTGATCCATGCCTAGCACAAACCAATGTGAAATATGACGGACTAGAAATGTTCATCTCTCACAATCACATCGCGGAGAAGGTCAGTGTGATGAACACACAGATTGTTCTGACATATTACTGAGGGATGAATTTGCCGGCGGGGTGAGGATAATCTTGCTTGTGAGCGTGCGTGCAGTTGTCAGGCATAATATCAGTGCTATATACACTTGTCTGTAGGAAATTAAAGTTGGTATCGATATTTAAGGTTGTTTGTCACCTAGTACACTGTCCGGCTCCGTGGCTAAATGGTTAGCACGCTAGGCTTTGGCCCGAAGTGCCCCGGGTTCGATTCCCGGCCGAGCCAACAGGGATTTTAATCTCCTGGGGTTAATTCCCGTGGCTCGGGGACTGGGTGTATGTGACGTCTTCATCATCACTTCATCCTCATTACGACGCGCAGGTCGCCCACGGGCGTCAACTAGAAAGACCTGCACTCGGCCTCTCCGGAGGCCACACGATCATCATCATCATCATCACCTAGTACACTGGTGTCAAGCTCAATGCCACCAGAACATAGGCTACACGGGACACTGGATAAGGCTGCGGGCATTGCTGTAGGTACTCAACTCGGGTGAGGGCGGGAAAGAGGTGAAAATATCAATGCAGTCTGTAATCCTGCAGGCTGTTCCAAATCCACGAGTTTGAGTATGCGTACACGCGAGTACTCAGCAATGATGCTCGGAGCACGGTTGGAGAGGGACTGGGGGTGATAGGCAATACGTCACTGGCCAAAGGTCATAACACAAACCCATGCGCTTCCTGCCAGTCTTGATGTGCCTACCGCGAAGTGACGGCAGCCACCACACCAGAGCTGTTTTCCATGTTGCAGGTTTACTCACGCAAGGCGGCGAGTACTCCACTGCTCACTGGAGAGCAGCTCGGCTGGAACAGCCTGCAAGGGGACGGTGATATTTCTCGTTCGTTCGTTCAGTAGCGATCAGAGGACTGTCAATGAATGTAATTAATTATTTACTATTTACTTCATAATGTTATCGTCTCTTAAGAATTAATATCGCGTATCTGACAATGCTCTTCTTTTCTAACAGTTTCCTTATGATTGGTCACTCCTCCTAGCCGTGTGTGGTTGTGCTGTCCCATAGAACAACTAACGTTACTTTCAGAATTTGATCTTTACTGCTGGCCCTTGAATCGATAATTTATTGGCTGCGGATATTCAGTTCTTAGCTTTGTAAATGTTTCGTTCAAATGTTTGAGACATCGAGGGTGTTATTGTATCTCTCGAGTAATGGTTAGCATCGTTGGCCCCCATCCCGGAAACCTGGGGTTGATCCCGACTTTGCCAAGAACTGTAATTCTGGTTTGTGGTAGTGGCATAATGTCGTTAACATGTAAGTCACCCAAGTGGTGTCAGTTATGAAGACTTGCACCAGGCTAGTAGGTACAAGTTTACTTTTTTCTGGTCCCATGTCATGCTAGCCTGTTCCCCAAAGGATCGCCAGTTCGATTCTTTGCCGAACCGTGGACATTTTAGTCTCCAGTTGTTAATTCCCCTGGCTAGAGGGTCGACGTTTGTGAGGTTTTATGATTCATTTCATTCTAATCACGACGTCCAGGTCACCCACCAGCCTCAGTTTGTAAAACCTGCACCAGTCCTCCATGGAGACCCTTGTTCAAGAGCAGGCGTTCTCAGAGTATGTGAGCACCATCTTCATGCCAAACCAAGTACCCGTGCACCATTAAATCGAATATATGTTATGATAACATTATACATTATATAAGCGGCTTCGGTGGCGTAGTTAGTAGCATGCTGAACTGCTGGGCCCAAGCTAGTGGGTTCAAACCCAGCCGAAGTCGCCGGATTTTTAAGAGCGTTAAAAATTATTCAGTATGCCTTCCTTCGGAGGGGAAGTAAAGCCGGAGGTCCCATGTCATATATTTATGGCATTTAAAAGATCCTTCCACAGACTAAACTTGTTTGAAGCTAAATTGCTAGGTTAGATTTCGTTGGAACGCTCTATCATAAAGTTCCAACGTTCACCACTAGGTGGCATCGACATCTGGTAGCGGAAGATGGAACTACTTGAAATTGAAGGGAACTTGTAGCTCACCCTATGGGTGTCTGCTGGAAGCAGCTACAGACTCTGGCAAGCCGAACATGTCCTCGAACAATCCCGGCACTAAAAGCCATACGATAAATAAAATAAATATTAAACATATAATAATAATAATAATAATAATAATAAATAATAATTCAACAAGTGGGCGCCTATCTTTCCTTTTTTCATCTTTCTCTCCCTCTGAAGTGCTTCCATAGCTAGGATTTCACCACTCACCAGGCATGCTGCAACTGCTTGCAAAGCTCATGCAGGTAAGATACACTTACGTGTATACATATAATAATAATAATAATAATAATAATAATAATAATTCAACAAGGGGGCGCCTATCTTTCCTTTTTTCATCTTTCTCTCCCTCTGAAGTGCTTCCATAGCTAGGATTTCACCACTCACCAGGCATGCTGCAACTGCTTGCAAAGCTCATGCAGGTAAGATACACTTACGTGTATACATATAATAATAATAATAATAATAATAATAATAATAATAATTCAACAAGGGGGCGCCTATCTTTCCTTTTTTATCTTTCTCTCCCTCTGAAGTGCTTCCACAGCTAGGAATTCACCACTCACCAGGCATGCTGCAACTGCTTGCAAGGCTCATGCAGTTAAGATACACTTACGTGTGGACAGTCGAGTGGAATCCCCATCTTTCGTGTTACTCATTACATCTGTCTGTTAGGTAGTCAGCCCAGAGGCTTGTTGGATCCTGAAAAAGTAGCGCCTCAAGTTAGGTCGGCAGATACCCACGAAAACCTAAGGCAGCACTATATTGAGGCATACTAGGAATGGTGAGGAGTGAGGTAGTTTTCCATTGCTTTCCTCACTGAGTCAGAACAGTACTGATCCTATGAGTAGAGCCCTTCGCAGTACACACAGACACTAGCTGAGCCCTGAAGACATTACTCAGCACCACCCATACCTCAATGCTTCCATATAATCACAGCCATGAATGAGGCTGCGACTTCGGTGGAAAGTCACATTTTACTCTAGCCTGTGCCAATAGACAAATGCAAATGTACTGCATTCATCAAGAGGTGGTAACCAGGCAGCACAGGGACATAGGGATGTCCATTTATTTATGTTCGACCCTGACTGTTATATGTCTGAAAACTGTATCATAATGATGGTCATTATAACACTATTTTTCATTATGAAACAGTTTCTCCCACCAATCACAGCTCAAAAAACAGTTGTTTGACCAATTAGATAAGGATACCTTCGCGCATGCGCTCAAAATCCAACATGTCTGTATAAATTACCGAAAGTGCACCGTCCATATGTTCGCGTAAATAAACTGGTGAATATGAGACAAGAAATAGCACTGTACCTTAATATCTCCAAATCCAATTTCTACACAGCGCGTTGTTTTCAAACGCATGCGGTGACATTTTTACTGAATACTGGCGCACAATCTGCACATATGGCATTGAAGCACACAGAGCGCATGCGTCGGTCGATCAGAGAGCTTGGAAATCAGAGATATCCTATACTCAGCGCAGCACCCGATCACGAAATTCTAGTGACAATCTCAACAGATATTTATGAATATTTATGTTAAAACATATAATAAAGTTATAATTATCGTCGAACATAAACAGTCGTATGCAACTCGCCTATAATGGTAATTAAGACACTCGTATGGAAATTATAAAACTCGCATACGCTCGTTTTATAAATATACTCGTGTCTTAATTATAGCCATTATAGGCTCGTTGCATAATGTACTATTATATTATTTATCTATACTAATATAATAAAGCTGAAGAGTTTGTTTGTTTGTGTGATTAAACACGCTAATCTCTGGAACTAGCAGTCGGATTCGAAAAATTCTTTTTGTATCTGATAGCCAGATTCAAGAGGAATAGTTTAGGCTATGTAGTATTAGGCTATACCTCTCAGGTAACCTTAAAGATTGATTTTTGTTCAGTAAGTCGGAAGAACAAGCGCTCCCGTACAGTTTCAATAATACCTAACAATCTATTTTTGCCTGGCAATGCGTGCTGCATCGCGTCGCCCCTACCAGTGATCTGGTGCAGAATTGCGAGCTGCTTATAAATTGCAGTCACGGGGAGTAATTAGTGAAAAAAGATTTCTTAGGCCCCTTAAAACAGTTATCATCATGACAATAATATGCCTCTGTATAAGGGCGATGGTGTTGATGCAGTATACTGAGTTTATCAGCTGCAATGAGCGTTGGTGCTTTCCGATCCTTCTCCTTGAGCGCTCCAATTCTGTAGTAGTATTCATTATCATCCATAAAACAAATAAATCCACCGGGCGAAGATGGGCACTACTGCTAGTATTTCATAAATAAATGAAAATCCACAGCCTGCTTCCAGTCTCCGACCGGGTCAGGAATGGAATGAATGAAGCCCCCAATCTAGCGGCGAGGATATGAACTGTGCCGGCTGCCGAAGCCTGACGCACTCCTCTGGGGCAATGATTAAATGAATGACAGATGAAATGAAATGATAGTGGAGAGTGTTGCTGGAATGAAATTGTGACAGGGAAAACCGGAGTACCCGGAGAAAAACCTGTCTGCCTCCGTTCTGTCCAGCACAGATCTCACATGGAGTGACCGGGATTTGAACCACGGGCCCAGCGGTGAGAGGCCGGCGTGCTGCCGCCTGAGCCACGGAGGCTCTTAGTATTTCATAAAATGATAAAAATTTCTAACTATCCAAACTTGTAATGAAAAGACTATTATTCCGGTTGGTGCAACAGAATTTGAATTGAAGAATGGATATCAGGGGAGCTTGTGCTCGCGAGCAAATTTTTCCCGTATGACGAGAGCACCAAATTGCCTTTAAAGAGCACCTTGGTGCTCGCGAACACCAGGTTTAAAACGCCTGTTCTAGAGAGTGTATGGAATATATTCGATAATCTGCTTCATCTTCAGTTTGTTGGATGGTTTCTACATAATACCATTGTCTTTTGGAGGAAATTAGATCTCTATTTCATTCATTTTGTTTGAAGCAGGCTACTTGGGGTTCTATAGTGCATTCTTGAAAATGGATGGCTAGGTATTGTCTGCATTTATATCACAAAGAGCCTCCGTGGTTTAGGCGGCAGCACGCCGGCCTATCACTGCGGGGTCCATGGTTCAAATCCCGGTCACTCCATGTGAGATTTTTGCTGGACAAAGCGGAGGCACACAGGTTTTACTCCGGTTTTCCTTGACACAAATTTCAGTCCATTAACGCTCCCCACTATATTTTCATTTCATCTGTTATTCATTTAGTCATTTCCCCAGGGGAGTGCGCCAGGCTTCGGCAGCTGGCACAGTTCATATCCACGCCGCTAGATGGGGGCTTCATTCATTCCATTCCCTGACCCGATTGGTCGACTGGAAGCAGGCTGTGGATTTTCATATGTCTCGCATACTTCATTGTATGCATATAGGAATCTTCAAATCTCTCTGTGTTGTCAAAATAGATTTTGTGTTGTTATTAAATCTTTCCCTCTTACATTCAGCGGTGAGATATTCCCAGACTTGGTCTGAAAGGAGCTATAGCAATGCCAGGTCTGCAGATAGTCTCTAGAGAATCCAATACCAGCCTGCAGCCTGAGAAAGATATAAAAGGAACACTCCACTGTAGGTCGGGACAGAGCTCTATGATCTCATGAAACCTGCATGGAATGATGCTACCCCGCTCCATTTGTGCTTGGAGCGCGTGTGAGGGGGGGGGGAGAGAAAACTCAAGGGGCCAGTCCTTTCAGTGGAAAACACAGGTAATGAGATAGCACATGGCTTGATGGCACCTTTCTGGTTTCAGGATGTCCCTCATTTCCGGCATTGAGATCAATATTCATAGCACTAGGAGCAAACAACACTATCACTGGACTTCATAGCCTGGAGTGTTGATCCACGTTTTATCACCGGCCGAACTCGTCGGATTTTTAAGAGCGTTAAAGATCCCTCAGTATACCTTACTTTGTAGGGGAAGTAAAGCCGGCAGGCCCATGTCATAGATTTATGGCATGTAAAAGAACCTTCCACTAACTAAACTTGTGTGAAGCTAAATTTCTAGTTTAGGTTTGATTAATGGTCTGAAGTACCAACGTTCGTTACCAGGCGCTGGTTGCGACGGCATCTAGTAGTAACCAAGTTTACAGCTAGGTGTCATGAACGGTAGCATTTGGTAGCGAAAGTAGGAACTACTTGAAACTATCGTCTGCATCCTTACTTGAATTAAAGACAGATAACACACACTAATACAGTCATCACAATTAACACTGGTTATCAGACAGATTCTACACACACCCAAAGTACCCGGGGTTAAATGACCACGTTGTCGCTGCCCCTAAATTAAGGAACCAACCAACCACGATTTATCAGAAAACCAGGAGACATTTCACGCCACAGTACCTTCCAATGGTCACCCAGAGTGAGAATTTCCCCAGATATTTCCACATTCACTGTCAGAAAATAGTAGAATAGTACCTAATTTGAAGTTTTTAGCATCATACCGTAAAATTAAATTTAATGATCTGTACATAATTACACTGGAACAGAACATTACACCATATCCACATACTCGTACGCAGAGCAGATGGCCTTGTAGCTCCAAGACTAAAGTCTATTCGCCGAGTCGAGACAGTGCCCTTGGCTGCCTGGACAGGGAAACACGCCCAGTTCACGTCATCGGCTCTGCCGGACAGGGGTAGCCAAGAAGCTCCGAGATCATTAGTCATGCCGTAGCCCTAGAAAACACAAGACTTGCTGCACTTAGTGCTGTGCTGCACTGTATATTGTTGCCTGTCATAAGCAGTTAAGAACTTATTAATTAAAATGCAAAAATTTGCAATGAAATCTTCAGAGATGTATATTTGAGCTCATCATGCCACAAACCGTATAATAATTAATATGTATGTAGCGCATTGTCACTGAGAAGAGGTCTGTTCCCAAGATTGCATATACTCGTATTTTTATTTTTAGAATGAGTTGTGCGGGGTGATACAGAAGAACTGTTTGGGAATGACCCCTTCCCCCTGGCGGGGGAGGATAGTATGAATTATGTCTGACAAGGTATCAGGGCCAATGAGAATGTAAAGGTTCAGCTCCATGTGATGTGGTTCATATCACGCCGTGACTATCCAAAGGGTCTATCTTCCGTAACGCAGTTTTGCAGCTGGCTGATAAGATCAAGGGCCACCTGCAGGTGAGGAACAATGTAAAATCTCGTGCCTCTTTCCAAAATTAAATCACTCTCCTTCCAGCCGGCAAACAACACCGAGGCTAAATAAACTAGGAGTTCATTTTAATTATTATCGTTTTGGAAGCCGTTTCCAGTGTTGCCTTAGTAATCAAAATTTAATAATCTTATTAGCCTATATAATACGCTAAGGTGTATGTTTCACAAAACTCAAGCTCTTAAACCAGAGCGAGTTAGAAGGTGTGGTTTGTACCAAAATCTTCCAAATCATCTCAATAGTACAGGAAAAATCTTGCATTTCTTGAAAAATCATAGGCAAGCTTCATTAATTCCCGTCGTGACAGTCCATAATTCATTTTAGATGCGATCTGAATGTATTCAACAAGCTCAGATTCTTCATCTTCACTGAACACTTTCTTTACTGCACAATTATCAAACGATTCGTAGATATTTGCATTATTTACAGCTCTTCGTAGTGTTGAACGCACTATCTGGTAAGTTGTACTTGCGGTTCTTAAGTGCATTCCTTTCGTTACCTGTTCCACGGCATCTTTTATTCTATGGAGTCTCTCTTCGCTAAATTTGGGCCTCTTCACCCCAGATTTACTTCTTGGCATCTGAAATTCAAAATTCACACTTCAGCCTAACAACACAATCTCTTAATTTTAGTTTGTAAGTGATGTATTGGAAAAGATGTTGTACCTTGGACCGGCTTGTACCATGGACCGGTTCGTGGTCCAAGGTACATGACACGTAGTTGCAAATTAAAACTGTGCAAGGATTCATTATGTGAAGTGAGGTTAGGAAGACGACCATCTTAAAACAATTGTTATATTACATAGATGATATATGCATTACATTGCAATTAATAACCGCCAATAATGTACACACATTACACAACAATGAAGGGATAATTACTTACTCTACGCGGCAACAAACTCTCCTTGCTTCAGACCAACACCATGCGGTTTCCCGAACAAAACAAATGATGACCAAGGAGAAGAGAGTTTGCTGGCCAACATTCCTTGACAAGTCCAAAGAGTATACTCTGCATCTCTACGAGAAACATGCTAAGGTTCATTGTACAAGCCGGTTCAAGGTACAAGACTCTCCCCTAACTTACATATAACACTTTCACATATTTGCGTATTCCTTTATTATTCTCAGTCTTTTCGTGCATAGTTCTATTAGGATGTCTCATAAGTAATGTCGTTTCTTATGTGTGGTGTTTTATAAGATAGAATTGGTTTTCTTTGGTCCGCCAATGCTATTTACAGGAGGCCATGACTAGAATTGCGTATATTGTGAGATTAAGAAACTTGACAAATCAAAGAGAAGCCGTAGATCTGAACCGGCTCAACGTAGAGTGGATATCGGTCGTCAGCGTATCGGCAACCCCATGGATGATAGATGTATCAGGAGAATTGTCGCATGTGATGAAAAATGGGTCTATTACCGCAACGCTGACGCCTCGAAACAGTGGCTCAGTCCCCGCGAATCTGCTCAAGTCATCGTTAAAAGGGGTCGGTTCGGCCACAAAGTGATGTGTGTGTGGTGGAATTTTGAGGGAGTGATTCACTGGGAGTTTGTACCAAACGGGCGTGCAGTTAATGCGGATCTATATTCTCAACAACTGGAGAGAGTTCATGAAAATTTGAGACGGAGATACCCATCGTTTGTTAACCGACATTGCAGGAACAACCACGGCAAACATTGAGGAATTGGGAGGACTCGAACTGCTACCACATAGAGCATACAGCCCTGATCTTGCGGTTTCTGATTACCATCTATTTCGATCCATGGTCCATTTCGTGCGTGGAAGGAATTTCGAAATTCTTCGCATCAAAACCCAGAGACTGGTACTGTCACGGGATAGGAAACTTCACTGAAAGATGGCTCAAGACCATAGAATTTTTGATGGTCTCTACTTTGCAGAATAGATTAATTTCTTGTCAGCAAACGTTCCTAATAACGTTTTCCTAATAAAAACATAAGTTATGATACATCCCCTGTGTGTGGTATCATTCACAGATTTGACTACATAATTCACATACACACGCTGGATTTGGGTCATGAGAGTTATGTTTTTGCATATTAGATGGTGGAAGTCTAGTCATGACATGAGGCATTTCATAGTTCGGAGCCAACCATGCCCGATCCGTCATGGCTTCGGCGCCGTATAATTCAGGGCAGACCCACTTCCTCAGCTTCATTGTTGATCTGAGCATTTGCAGGTGCTTTGCCCCCATTTCGGAATATCATTTCCGTCTTTGATATGTGTATGTGTAAATTGTGTTGATTACCCCATGTGGCTATCTTTTCTATAGTTTCCAGCAGCTTATGTATGTCCGTTGATCCTACGGCAATGTCATCTGCGTATGCATGTACAGGGTCTTTCATATAAAGTAAGAACGGCGAGCGGCGGATTTGTTATCCGTTGCTGCAGTGGCCTTGGCTGAGCTTGTGGCGCGCCACGGCCCCCTGCTGTAGTTTTGAAAGCGCGCGCATAGTATATATTTGACCTTGTAATAAGCGTGCAGTTGTTCAGTCACCAGTCTGAACCTCAGATGCTAACATGGTGAGACAGATATCACTTATCATTACAACATCGTATTTTTGTAAGTAAACCTCATTTTAAGTACGAGTCGGCTCGGCGGGTACGTGATGCATTTGTTCAGCAATTTCCCGATAAAGGTCCACCTTCACTAGCACAGATTCACGTAATTGAAAATAAGTTTGACACTACTGGCTCGGTGCTCAATAAAATACATCAAATAAAAAATCAGAAACATTACAATGGCAGAACTCACTCACGTCAGCCAGAAAGTGGTTACCAGATACAATGCCTGCATTACCCAGGAAGGACGACACATCCAGCATCTCTTATAAGGTAATATTTCATATAGGATTGTACACACGCTTAACCCTTTATAGGTCCTTGGGATACTATCTTCCCACCATGTATTTATAGAACGGTGTTAGGGAGAGAATCTTCCCACCCATTTCATTTCAAGCAGTTCCACTTGCATCCACAAGCTAGATGCAGAGAAATATTGAAAACCCATTAATTTGATGTATACAGTCATCAGAAACCGAAGGTGAGAAGCATATATCCCAGTGCACGTACTCGCCAGTTCGGTTGTGTTGAGTGAATGAAATGCATTGTTTTACAGAAGAAGGTGTTTTTATTGAAGATAAGAGGTTTGTAAACGCTGGTATATAGCTGAAATACAATGTTAATAATGGCTTTGGTCACTTGAGGAAATATATTTCAGCTAGAATAGAAATTATTATAGAATTATTGTAGAATAGAAGATTTTAAAAATTAATTTTCTGAGTTGTTAATAAATACTATTGAATTATATTCGAATATACTAACTTTTAACATTCCAAAATCACTTTTATATTTTTTGTGCAGTTTTCGGCAAAGATGATATAGGTCACTGACCTTGTTTTGCGTTGGAATTACGGGTTTTTCTTAAATTATAGAGCGTGATGGGTGTTTTTATACATTATATCCTGTTAAATAAACCTCATTATTGAGTGATAAACAGAGTATCATCATAATTTGGAGGTGGGAGATTATTATCCCATTGCTCATTTAAGAAAACATACTGTCGTGTGTGGGCAGTGGGATAATAATTTCCCACCCCATATTTCATAAAATAGAATGCACACCCAAAAAATTGTTGCATATTCCTACTCATCTATTACCCCCAATTACAAATGTGCAAAAAAAGCAAATATTTTATACCTCCAGTCTTTTGCCCTATAAAGGGTTAAAGCAGGGGGCCACGGCGCGCCACAAGCTCGGCCAAGGCCACCACAGTAGCGGGTAACAAACCCGCCGCTTGGCGTTCTTACTTTATATGAAAAACCCTGTATGTGTTTGTCTTCTTCTTTTTCTGGGATTCGTAGGACTTCTTCAGTGGCGAGAATCGATTTTAAATTTTTGTCAGTTGGTCAACATGATTATACCCAATTGTAACGGGTGTTTCCCTAATCCTGAAGAAAATGTACATGAGATTAATAAATTTGTATTAAGTATTTATGCATTTATTGATATCATGTAATTATCTCGGGATTAGGGAAACACCCGTTACAATTGCGTACGATCATGTTGACCGACTGAAAAGCATTACGTATCGAGTTCATTCAAAATAATTTAAAAAAGACTGTGGAACTAAGCAAACGATCACGAAATTCATTCAATAAAATAGTCATGTCTAATTAAAAGTAAACATTTCGTGTGATTCACAAGCATTGTCTCAAAGACAATCAGAGGGTAGTTCCATAGCAAGTATATAACACCTACTTTCGTGGCTATTTCTTGCGCAATTATCTCGAGGATAAATCAGTCATTTTTCAAATTTGCCATCATTTAGTCGTTGAAATGATGTTATAGAATATCAATACATCATCGTGTTGGAAGCCATTTTTCAGTGTTGCCTCAGACATCGAAATTGATGCATCAACGTGTGTTGACCACACGACTGCACCCATTTGTAATGTTTGTTTCCGCAAACCTGAAAAATATTTACATGAGATTACAAAGCGAATTTATTTTTCAATCTTACGTAATTGTCTTTAGGTTTAGGAAAACAGCAATTACAGTTGGGTGCAATTGTGTTGACCGACTGAAAAGCATAATTTCCAGATCCATACACACAAGTTCAAATTATGAGACTGATTTTGGGGGATTTAGCATTATGTTGGTGACTTGATATTTCTAGTTGCTAAGGCACTTCTAAAATGTCTTTCTTGGTTGCCCTTAGAACGACCCTAAACCTGTAACAAATTTCACTTTCACTCTAAATTAGCGTGCATTATTGACTGAGTAAAATCTGTGCTATGTGACATTACTTCTTGAATGACGTCATGGCACAACTAGACCACAAACCTTCACAAAATAGATATTCGAACCCACTTCCCAGTTCGGCCTCACGAGGCCGAGTGAAACCCATTCCAGCCCTCAGACCAGAATTAAATTTCTGGGCAGAGCCGGGAATTAAACTCGGACCGCGGACATTACAGTCAAGAAAGCTAGTCATTGCGTCACGAGGTGGACATAAGAGAAAACAACATACACACCTTATTGAGGTAATACAAGAAAAATCTGGTAAAGCCCGTAACGTTATTGTTTTATTTAGAGGCCTGGATATCGTTGTCATTTTGACCCCGTGTGCGGAGAATTTGTCTGATAACTTGTGTTGTTGTGGTATCTGTAGTAGACTGTGTATTTGTAACTAATACTACGATTAGGATGTAGACGGCCATGGAACTAAGTTAGGAACCACCCCAACATCTGTCTGAAGTGAAAGTTGGGAAACCACAGTAAACCACTTCTAGGATGACTGAGGTACAAAACGAAGCCAACACTTCTCATTCTTGCCTCACTAGGCTGTGTGAACCCCACTTCAAACAGGAGGCCAGACTCATTATTGCCTCACTAAGCTGTCTGAACCCCACTTCAAACAGGAGACCAGACTCATTTTTGCCTCACTAAACTGTGTGAACCCCACTTCAAACACGAGACCAGACTCATTTTTGCCTCACTAAGCTGTGTGAACCCCACTTCAAACAGGAGACCAGACTCATTATTGCCTCACTAAGCTGTGTGAACCCCACTTCAAACAGGAGACCAGACTCATTTTTGCCTCACTAAACTGTGTGAACCCCACTTCAAACAGGAGACCAGACTCATTTTTGCCTCACTAAGCTGTGTGAACCCCACTTCAAACAGGAGGCCAGACTCATTTTTGCCTCACTAAGCCGTGTGAACCCCACTTCAAACACGAGACCAGACTCATTTTTGCCTCACTAAGCTGTGTGAACCCCACTTCAAACAGGAGGCCAGACTCATTTTTGCCTCACTAAGCTGTGTGAACCCCACTTCAAACAGGAGGCCAGACTCATTTTTGCCTCACTAAGCTGTGTGAACCCCACTTCAAACAGGAGACCAGACTCATTTTTGCCTCACTAAGCTGTGTGAACCCCACTTCAAACAGGAGGCCAGACTCATTTTTGCCTCACTAAGCTGTGTGAACCCCACTTCAAACACGAGACCAGACTCATTTTTGCCTCACTAAGCTGTGTGAACCCCACTTCAAACAGGAGGCCAGACTCATTTTTGCCTCACTTAGCTGTGTGAACCCCACTTCAAACGGGAGGCCAGACTCATTTTTGCCTCACTAAGCTGTGAGAACCCCACTTCAAACAAGATACCAGACTGATGTTTGCCTCACTAAGCTGTGTGAACCCCACTTCAAACAGGAGGCCAGACTCATTTTTGCCTCACTAAGTTGTGTGAACCCCACTTCAAACAGGAGGCCAGACTCATTTTTGCCTCACTAAGCTGTGTGAACCCCACCTCAAACAGGAGACCAGTCTCATTTTTGCCTCACTAAGCTGTGTGAACTCCACTTCAAACAGGAGGCCAGAATCAAATGTCTCTGCAGAGCTGGGAATCGAGCTCGGAACTCGAGGATGACAGCCATGCATGCTAGCCACTACTCCTCGAAGGGAACTAATACGAGAGTACAATATGGAGATCCCAACTCTGTTGTCACAGTACCACCTCGTGGTGTAGCGGTTAGCGTTCTTAGCTGTCACCCAGGAGGTCCAGGAGCGATTCCTGGCTCTTCCAAGATATTTAATTCTGGTGTAATGACTGAGGAAAAACTGAGAAGAGGTGAGTTTGATTACCACCTCAGCCACCTTAGCAGAGGCTTTCCGTGGTTTCCCACTTCTACTACAGGTATATGCCGGGATGGTTTCTAACTTAAGGCCGCAGCCACCTCCTTCCCAATCCTCGCCCGAATTACTAATAGACACCCTACAACACACACCACAATACATTTTTATCTCTCTATATACAGTATACAGGGTGTCACAAAAGTGTACGGCTCAAATTGCAGGACACATTTCTCACACGTAGACGAAGAAATTATGTTATATGAACATGGGTCCGAAAACGCTTTGTTTCCATGTTATACCTCAGTGTCTCCAACTCATTAATCATGGGAAACACACAAGAACAGAACGTTTGAATCATGGGGAACATGCACTATTGGTTACGTCCAGTTACGTTGTCATTACCGTAGGTTCACCGCCAGTGTTTTGTTTTACATGGCCCTGTTGCCATGTGACTTACCGTAACATCAACTGTTCCAGTGATCAGTACGACCTCATATTAGTGTTAATGTCCGTCGGCTTCTAAATAACTGATTCGGTGACAGATACGTGGAGGTGGACCAATTGCCTGGCCTCCACGCTCTCGTGACCTAAACCCACAGGACTTTTATTTGTGGGGTCATTTGAAAGCTCTTGTGTATCAAACCCCTGTACAATATGTTCATAGTCTGCGTGCGCGTATTATGGAAGGCTGCGAAACCATACGCAATCCTCCCGGGATACACGAGCGCATCCAAGATTCACTTCGACGGCGGATTGATGCATACATCAATGCGCACGGAGGGCATATTGAACATCTCCTGTGAGGAAGAGCTGCATGTGGTATGCTGGAACGTTCCGATCTTGAGTGTTCCCATTATTAATGATTTGGAGACAATGAGGTGTTAAATGGAAACGAAACGTTTCCGGACCCATGTTCATATAACATAATTTCATCGTCTAAGTGTGAGGAATGTGTCCTGCATGTTGGGCCGTATATTTTTGTGACCACCTGTATATGCATACACACACCTAAGTACATGGGGATTAATGACCACGATGACAACCCCTCAAATGAAACAACACGCGGAACTACCACACTATACAAAGAGGGTCTCTTCAGGACAAACTTAACCGTGAGGAAGAGGTTGTTGACCGCTGACTATTTCCCCACCCAACGACACACTACACTTACAATGCATCAAAATACTCGCGTAGGTCAAGCTTTAAAATTAATATTTGTTCTTCTCTGAGAATCATACAAGCTGTGAAGTTAACGGTTGAAGGAAGAGTTTAGGAACATAAAGCTTCAAATGTAACTCGATCCATTCATCTTGCCTTGACAAGTGCTTAGTATTCAGTCCACCGTTTCCACTTGTTGCGTCAGATCTTGTCGTCGAAAAGAAGGAGGACCAGTGACTCTTCTGAAAGACTTACTCCAAAATATTATGGTTTATTTAAACTGTCGCTCGCGGATTTCATTCCATATCTGATATGAATATCTTTTATAAACATTTTCCGTGTTGAATATTAACAATTGCACAAACCTTTTTCCACTTTACAACACTACTTACTTTGTTTCTGGCTTTATGTCCTCTTCGGGTACATGTTTTGGACCTTTAAAATGTTCCTTCTTCAGCCCAGTTCAGCAAAATCTTAGTCTGTTAACAGCCTACAAATCCAAATAATCCAATGGCGAGTATAGCATAAATTATTCCTAATGTTCCAAATGCTTCCTTTTTTCCACTTTCTTGACTAATAATGTGTGAAAATATACCAACTCCTGGTAAAATTAAAATACACCCGAAGAGGACATAAAGCCTCAAACAAAATAAGTAGTGTTGTACAGTGGAAAACGATTTGTGCACTTGTTCATATCTGGTCCCAAGAAAAAAAATCCTAATATTTTACTTGTCTCACTTCATGGAAATGATGATAGGATTTTCTTTGAAGTTTTTAACTACAATCCACCCTCTTCTCTGGCAAGTATGAATGGAATCAAATTGAAAGACAAAAGCAAAATGGAGATAAGTTTCAACCTTAATTGCTTGGCTTTAGTAATGAAATGCTCTCTTTCAATTGATCCTACACAATTTATTAGATTCCAGAATTAGATTTTCACTGGTCAGACAACCCCGTGGCGTTGCCGTGCTCGTTGAATCGTGCACCATGGCCGCAAGGGCAGCTGCAGCAAGTATCGAGATAGTAGGTTCGAAACCCGGTGCTGTCAGCAGTTATATTGAGTGTGGGCTCCCCCCCCCCCCCCCCCCGGGCTTTTCCTCACTCCCTCCAGGCAAATGCCCGGATAGTACCTTACTTCAAGTGCCAGATATACAACTACAGTCACCACAGAGACACAAGTTATCAGACAATTTCCACACACACCCAAGTGCACGGAGCTGATGACCAAAGACATCCTAAGTCCCCAATACGAATTAACAACAACAACAACAACAACTGGTTAGACGCATATGGGTGAGATATTTAATTATCTACCTCCCACTTAATACCTCATAGTCCACAGTGGCCTACCATCACGATGTGATTGTACCACCAGAGCCTGGCTTCACAAATATAACCCCCACCAGTCGGAATTAAGATGCCCCCCCCCCCCATTAGCTTACATGAGAACGCCCTATACCACTGTAGCGGCTAGTGATGTTGTCGGCCTGGAGGTCCGGGTTCAATTCCCGGTTCTGCCAAGAAATGTAATTTTGGTCTGAGGGATGGAATGGGGTACACTCAGCCTCGTGAGGCAAAACTGAGGAGTGGATAGTTCGATTCCCATCTCAGCCATCTTGGAAGTAGTTTTCCGTCGTTTCCCACTTCTACCCCAGGCAAATGCTGGGGTGGCTCCTAACTTAAGACCACGGTCCCCTTCTTCCCAATCCTTACCTAAATTACAAATACACACACTAACACAGCCATCATAATAACACAGGTCATCATCCAAAATTACACACACGCGCGCAAGTACACGGGGTGTAATGACCACGATATCTAAGCCCCTCAAATGAAACAACAACAAAAACCTAGATCGGTGAAACTTTGGACTCATGATGGCCAGATCACATGGGAAACATTTGATGCTATTTCATCCCCAAGTTTAGCAGGGCAATCCCTAGGGAGGACGAAATTGTACAGCTAGATTTTTGCCTGATGACACAAGCCTGCACGAGCCATGATATTGGAGGGGAAAGGAGGAGAAGAGAGGTATTGGAGTAGGTAACTACTGCTGTGCTGCTGAAGATACACTAGTATACTCTACCAGTTATAGTTGCCCGTTACCGGGTGAGTTAGCCGTGGTCGATACGGCGTGGCTGCAGGCAGTCGCTCACATCCGGGAGGCGAGGAGGTTCGAATCCCCCCGCCGGCAACCTTGAAGATGGTCTTCTGTGGTTTCCCATCTTCCTTCCAGGCAAATGCCGGAGTTGGTTCCTAACTATAGGCCACAGCCGCTACATTCCAATTCCTCATCCTTACAATCACACTTTCCTCCCCAGACAACACTCTACACGCGACGGTACTTGTAGCTCACCCCATTGGTGTCAGTACAGAAGCGACTACAAACTCTGGCGAGCCGAACATGTCCTTGGACACTCCCGGCACTCTAAGCCATACGCTAAAAGAAAAAAGCTGCTCTTGTGGTAACTGTATGGGTCTGGATAAGGTATTGGAAGGTTCAGCTCTGTTCATTGTTTACTGCTGTTTCATTTGAGGGGTTGAGTACAGAACAGCTGGAATGGTTTTGTTCCAAAACTGTGCTATGGTTGGCTTTTTGTAAATCGTTAGAAAAGCACAAAAAAAGCTTAACTCTGAATTTTAGAATCATTTGCACGATCATTTTGTCGGAAAACTCAAAAAAATATTGAAAAGCGTTTTTCTCTGAATCGACGTATTTTAAAGAAAAGATTTTAAACAAAACATGTAGAGGACATTGTCACCTACAATTCGTCTCATTGAGGTCATGTCATACGTTTTGAAATGCAGAAGCTAGGTGGCGCCAAAGTTTCCAAAAAAGTGTTTTTTCACTTTTTGTCCTAGAAAAAATAGGTTTTTTTTTTTCACAAAAGAGTGAATCAGAAATTTGTTCCTCTCAAAATTGTCTGCGAAATTTATTTAAACGTTTGTTTCCTCCGACTTACCGTTCCAAAGTTATAGCGCACCAAATGCAACGCTGCGTAGTCAAGGCTACTACTGTATTGTTGCTGCGGAGAGAGCGGTGGGCATAATTTAGACAGGGGCCGGTGTCGGACAGCTGCCTAAGGCTCAGTCAAACAGGACGCGGGCTGTGTTTGTTAATTAGCTCAAACAATCATACAGTATCTATTTCAATCGCAACGTATCAATCATAACTGTACACATATTAACCTTTGTGCCATCTGAATAGTACAATTGTCACACTTCGGCAGACTATAACTTTGGAACGGTAAGGCGGAGGGAAGAAAATGTTTCAATAAATGTTGTAGACAATTTTGAGAGGAACAAATTTCTAATTCGCTCTTATGTGAACAAAATATTTTTTCTCGGACAAAATGTGAAAAAACACTATTTTGGAAACTTTGGCGCCACCTAGCTTCTGCATTTCAAAACGTATGACATGACCTCAATGATACGAATTGTAGGTCACAGTGTCTTCTACATTTTTTGTTTAAAAATCTTTTCTTTAAAATACGTCGATTCAGAGAAAAACGCTTTTCAATGTGTTTTTTTTTTTTTTTTAGTTTTCCGACAAAATGATCGTGCAAATTATTCTAAAATTCAGAGTTAAGCTTTTTTGTGCTTTTCTAACGATTTACAAAAAGCCAACCATAGCACAGTTTTTGGAACAAAAGGGGTTTTTCTGTGCAGCTGTACTGTACTATTGGACTAGGTCGTGTGTGGAATTTATCTGATTATCTGTGTTATTATGGTGACTGTAATATAGTGTGTGTATACGTAAATCTGGTGATGATTGGGAAGGAGGTGACCGTGGCCTTAAGTTAGGAACCATCCCGGCATTTGCTTGAAGTAGAAGTAGGAAACCACGCAAAATCACTTCCAGGAAGCTGAGGTGGGAATCGAAGCCACCTCTTCTCAGCTCTGCCTCAAGAGGCTGATTGTACCCCATTCCAGCCTTCAGACCAGAATTAAATTCTTGGCACAGCCGCGAATCGACCCCATACCTTAGAGGCGACAGCCAAGAATGCTAGCTAGTGCGTCACAAGTTGGACCAACGTTTTCTTCACCAGTTTTGGCTGTCCAAAAAAGTATATGTATAGGTCTGGATAAAGTAATGGAAAATTCAGGTTATTGGTCTGGGTCAAGTAATAGAAATTTTAACTCAAATCAATATTTTTTTCTACCAGATTTATCTTCCCATAGAAGTAAGAGCACACTTTTGCTTACAAGATTTATTTATCAAGACCCATAAACATGCATAATGTGCAATTTTGTTTATACATGTGAAGTGTCGAAGGTAAATCCAGTTAACTAGTGTAGCATGTAATTTTTCAAGAGAGCCGTTGTAAAGTTTAAAACATTATAGCGTCATCAGTTTCACCCGGCATAAAACGCGCGTAAACATAGACTGAGACTCTACCAAAAGTGATAATTTGACAGAATCATGACCTCATGATATGGGGTTAGCTGTTTCTTCACTTGAACCTGTAGTTTGGCTTGATCTTCCATTTTGGTATTGGGAATATTGTAATATTCCAAGAGAACTTCCAGACTGAGTTGAAATCATATTTACAATAGTAGTGAACTGGTCTTTCCTTGGGCTCTTGATGTCTTCGAGCAGCTCAAAGTAGTAAAATAAACAATGTTTGCAGCTGAACTTTCCATCCTCTGCAATATTGTATCAATATCGGACCGAGTGTTCCTTGTTAGTATCTGTCTATCACTTTGTTTCTTCTCTAGGGAAGTATTGGAAAAGATTCACTACTGTAATTTGACTGCCATTTAATACTAACACTACGTTTAAGAGGGGGGGGGGGTAAACTTAGGATAATATATTGTTTGTTCTTGAAAAGAAAAGGAGTGAATTTTATAATAACCCTCGTGGTGTTTCAAAAGTTAAATGATGCCGATTTTTCGTGTGTGTGGCTGACATACAGGGCATAAAGTGTTACTGCAGTAACTAGCCAGATTATTATAATAACCTATACGTTTGCTATGGTGTCTTCCTACGTGCAACGTAATTCTCCACCCTCTGGTATAAAACATTCCCATTTCCTGTTATTTTCTTTATCTCATCGCCACATTTGATAGCGAGTAGGCCCATTAAGCGGCTTATTGCTCTTTGTAAAGCATTATTATTTGCAAGCTGCACGAATACAGAGGCCCTTTTCCAAGCTGAATCGTTTCTGAATTTCCCCATCATAATGGAGATCATGTCGAATAAAGAAGTGAACGATAACTGAATGAATCAAAGGATTTTGTTTTACCAAGAAGAACCACAATACAGCTGTAATTAAGAAACCTACAGAAGCAAAACATAATAATACCTCACCGAAACGCATATCCACCTTTAGAATTGCTCATTGAAACCAGCCGAGCCACTCCAAGCACTATACTAAAATGCTAACAAACGTGGAAGAGACTTAATAAATCCCTTCAACGGAAATTTCATATAAAGAGCGAAGAAAGCCAATTGCTTTTAAATACAATAAATTGCTCACAATAATCTGCTCAGGTACTGTAAATGCAGTATACAGCGGTAGTATCTTCGCTCGCTTGCTGACGAGTCCATTAGTCCTTACACATGATGACTGCCCGCCTCTGCACTTAACACTCTTCTCTCCTCACGCGAGGTGCCTGATGAATTATACAGTAGCTTACAGGCTTCTCCACTGCACACTAATGCACCATGCAACAACGAAATGGTTAGTTGTTATATTTTTCTCCACCGTTTCGTTTAATCTCACAATTGTACATATCTTGATAATTAAACCGGACAAATATTTAGGAATATAACTAATAGGGCATTAGTCCTCTCTTCGTGGTAATAAAAGCATTCGAAGCACTCATTCTTCATCCTACCTTGAAGTTCTGCATGATTGTGTGTGTTGCAATGTGTGTTCTGTGTGAGTGAGTGCGAGGATGTGTGTGCACATCGATGAACCATCACATTATTACCACCTACCTAATGCGTTGTGGACTACTCTCAGCCCACAGAACTGCGGCCACTTTGCAAGAAATCGATTTTACGTGGTCGAGGAAGATATCCAGGGAAATCCGATACCACAGGTACAACAACAGTTCCTTTAGCTGTCGCACATTGTGGGGTGGTCCTGATGAAGCACGAATCCTCCTATTCAAGTCAATCGACAATGGAATTCATATCCGGTCTATTGGCGTGCCACGGCGGTAAATTATATTCACCGTCATTTTCATCGAATTAGTCTTTCACTATCTTATCCGATTGGAAGTGGCTGTCACTAGCAGTAAGCACTGCTGATATGAGGGGACAAGCATAGTACCCAATAACGTTCAGATATCGGACAGCTCTTAGGGATAGTAGTACCACTTTGTCCTATCGAAACTATCGCCACGCCACCTTCACCAGCCTGCCAACGCCAAACAGTGCAAAGACGTGACATAGCACCTGATGGAAATAAGCATACACGCGCTCGGCTGCCGATGTGATGAACCAGAAATCTGGATTCATTGGAAATGGCGTTTTATCAATATTTTCCACGCTCCGGTGTCGATGATTGTGAGCCCACCTCAAGCGTGGCCGTCAGTGGAGTGCAGTCAACATTGAGGTACGACTGGGTCATCGATTTCTTACTCCCATACGCAACAACATTCTCTGAACCACGTGCTGTTAAGCATTATCCTGATCAGCACCGTTGTACCTGAGGGTGATTTCTCGAACTTCTCACCTGCTGTCGCTCCGAGTCAACTACACTGGCCTCTGGCATCAATGAGCCATTGCCGACACACGACTGGACTACGTATCGTTGTTTGCCCACTGCTGCACCATTTTCGATACGTGCACACAACAATGGCTTGCGAACTGCCAAACACGATACGTTTCATAAATGTTAACATCAAGATGAAGTACCATCACTATTTGACATATACCTAAATTAGAGAAATCGTTCGCTTTTGATGTGTAACATCTTTCCGCTCGGTTACTGGATAGTTTTGTGGGAGTGATTTTGAAAATTGGAGACGGAAGTGGATCGGAACGATCGAGCTGGCAGTGGTGGATCGAACGGAAGTATGCACAGCCCGCTCGATCGATCGAACGGAAGTGCACTAGCTGGCAGTGGTGGAAAACGGAAGTATGCACTGCCCGCTCGATCGATTGAACGGAAGTGTACTAGCTGGCAGTGGTGGAAAACGGAAGTATGCACTGCCCGCTCGATCGATGGATCCAGCGGGCAGTGGTAAGACCCAGCTTGCAGCGGTACAAGAAACAATGAGCGCGCGGTGTCGGAAATTGATACCATGATGTACTCTCGGTCATGCGGAATGTATATGACATACTGAACGGAAAACGCTCATGCGAACTCTGGTGTCAAGTGATTGAAACAAATGACATGGTACATGTTCGAAGTCTTCGTATCAGTATTTAAATGGTAAAATACCTTAATATCAAACATTGTAAGTAGTCGGCATTGCCGATATTATGTTTCTGCACAATGGCTATTCAAATATTAACCCACATAACGGTAATGCAGTCATCAATATAATATAATCGTTGTGGTTATACGAGAATTGAGCAAGCCTTAATGAACTATTACTGAATACTTTCTCTTTACTCACAAGAGGGCCTATTCATAAGGCATTTTAAGCTCAATTTCACGCAGGAACATTATCGAAACAAGCAAAATATAAATGAAACGTAATGCAGTATTATTGGAACGTGGAAATAAGTCACTATCTTGTGCACAAAATTTGCGTAGTCGAAATAGCCGTGGGGTTAGTGCTTATGACTGTGAGTGTAGAGATCTTGGGTTCGAATCCCGGACGGGGTTGATATTTTTGCTACCAGATTATCATTTTAAACGATATTTATCATACCAATATGACTCATTTTAACAGAATCCATATGAAATTAACGGTCGCCTCCGTAGCGTAGCGGTCAGCATGGTTAGCTGCCGCCCCGGAAGTCCTGGGTTCGATTCCCAGCTCTGCCACGAAATTTGAAAAGTGGAATGAGGACTGGAACGGGGTCTACTCAGCCTCGGGTGGCCCAAATGAGTAGAGGGGGTTCGATTCCCACCTCAGCCATCCTCGAAGTGGTTTTCCGTGGTTTCCCACTTCGTCTTCGGGCAAATGCCGGGATGGTACTGTCCCCGATAATTCGGATAGTAGGCTGTCAGATATCCGCCCCCTCAATCGGATTGCCAAAAATCAAACGCACCGGCACAGCTACATCAATGAAAATGGCACTGACAGATACTACCGAGATTAGAGCACAGCAGTTAACAAGAAATTATTGTGGAACACACCAAAATATACGGGGGTTCATACTTACCTTTACTTACCTATTCAAATTAATCTCGGGTATGGGTTGCCAACTGGATCACTTAAAGTATGCCCTCACAATAACCTCCACTATGATATTTAAAATGAACCAAGACGGAAACAAGAAACTTTAAACTGTACAATAATGTATTTCACATAAAGGGATGATTCTAACAAAAATAGACAACAAAATACACGTGGCAATCAGAAGCCATTGTCAATATAATCATGTCCTCCTGTAGGACTTGTAAACGTTACATACAAAATCTCAGCTTTACTAGCTTATAAAGAACGTAATAATAGTAATACACTTGGAATGGATGAGGGAATTGGAACGAGACATGTAGCAATTGTTTTCCTCTTTCATAAACATCACACTTTATTTATAACCGCAAGCCTGCTCTGTAGTCGACCTTGGCCTCTAACATACAGTTGTCAGGCCAGCTGCGATCCACCCTACAACATGTCGCATGCTCGCATCGTTAAATGGGCCCACCTGTCCTGCCAACGTTAGCATAAGCTCGTGACCTCAGAGCCTAGCTCCTTTTCAAACACTTTAAATGTCCTCAACTCAACTCAAATATTATCACGCAAATCTTTTAAATGCTTCAATCACATGTTACTGGATTACTCTAATAATCCCAAAACTTGTTTAATTACATAATCCATATGTTTCATTAGCGTTGTTTAGAGTATATTAACAAAACTCTTAATGTTTATAACAAATGCTCATTAATTGTTTATAACAATTATAAATTGTTTATAATATTGTCAAACGATAATTGAAAAATCTATACACGCCTCTATTAATTCCTTTCATTTCACATTATTGTTAAAGATATTTACACAATTATTTAAATATTAATATTATTTATTTTAGAAATACATTAAACCACACGTTTATCCGGGTGATAATTACTCAAATCAGGTTAATATAATCGACCAATGAAGGTTAGTTATATTTAAGCTTAAATTCAGGTTTAATAAGTTTTAATAATTATTATTATTATTTGTGACGGTAACCTCCATTCACAATCTTTATCTCAAATTATTTAACACTCTTGTTAATTATAACAGTAATTTCACATGATTAATTTTCAAAGGACCTGGACAATAAACTCAGCGGAAAAATACTTCGCTCAAACGCACAAAATTGCATAAAATAGGCCCAGAATTCATCATATATCTCAATATATATGGCATAAAAATCTTCCACAATATATATACAAAAACCTCCACTTACAAATTCTTCAACATCATTAATATTACTGTGGGAATCTCCTTCACTTATTCAAGGGCATTATTCATCAGCGACTTTTACACGTCCACTGAACTAACGATTATACATCCATAGTTCCTCTTCAAAAATTGTTATATTCATTAATTGTTTCAAAACTGTTATTTATTTAACCTTCGTGGGTTTCATTCATGAATCGATATGAAGTAAAAATTAGCCAATCACAAATAAATTTAATAGCAAATACGATTATACACGCCTCTCTGGTCTATCAAAATTGAGATTAATATCTCCAAAGTAATGTAGTATAAAAATACTATCTTCAATCAAAGTTCATCTAAACTGCATAATAGTCGAATAGAATACAATTAGATTGTGGAATGCAAACATTATTGTTCCAATCTAGTATTGAGAAAAATTCCTATCAAATGTTCATAACTATAGTGTATTCAATAAATCGTAATCAAAGTTCATATTTCATAAAATTGTCTATAATGCCATGGTATTTTAGAACTGACGATAAATGTCTATGTTGCAATCATGTTCATAAAACGACTAGTATTTCCAAGATCGTCGATACAGTAATAGATTTTAACGCTCTAAAATCTTTTAATTATTCTTCTTTCTTGATGATGACAGAAAATTGGTCAAAGTAATTTACTGAATAGAATTACTTTAATAAAGTGACACGCCGTCTGAATTCAAATCTGCCATAGAAAAATCATTTACTTTACAGTCAAATCGTGACTACAAAAATATGCAAATTACTGAAAGAATATATTATCAGTCTCAACTGATCCAAAATTATTTAAATATGCCAATGACATAACAATGTCTTAATAAATCGTAGAAAAAGCATAACTCATCGAAGTGTACTGAGTACAGAAATATCAAGCAAGAAAATGGGGCAAAATATAGGACAGAACATATGAGAAAAATGGTTGCTC
The DNA here is from genome assembly GCA_946902985.2 of Meconema thalassinum. Taxonomy (NCBI): domain Eukaryota; kingdom Metazoa; phylum Arthropoda; class Insecta; order Orthoptera; family Tettigoniidae; genus Meconema; species Meconema thalassinum. The sequence continues at coordinate 958,477,687 of OX336389.2, read as the reverse complement.
AGACATCGCTAAATGGCTCAAATAAAACAAGAAACGTTCACGACTACCTTATCTGTTGATTGAAGTTCTAGAGGAAAATCTTCCAAAGAAGACTGCTGATGGTTCCATTTCACCAAAAAGATGTGCTCCGACCTCGAACCTGGAACCAGCGCCCTCGGAGAATAGAACTGCTTCCTCCTCCGGAAATTGCACTGCTCCATGTATACGATAGACATCCTTCTGGCAAAACTCTTCTTTGTGAGCCGGGTCTACCCTGGCCTCTCTTGATAGTTCCCTGAAGTTCTGGCAGAAATTCGCCATGAAGTTTATTGCAGTTATTTCCGTAGAAATATTCATATTTGTGGAGTATGAAAATATTTCCACTGCCATTTGATATAATTCAGCGTTGGACAACGAGGCATGAGTGTAGTTGGATGTTCACTACATGCTCGCTTTTGTAGAAAGACGATTAGCGAAGTTCCATGCTGCTACTTCACTCCATTTATATATGTCCCAATTGCATTAAAGTCCTTAGCCTTCCATCTCTATTTCCGTTATAATAGTTGAAAGAACTGCCATATTATATTGTTCCATGTTAGAATGCAGCGTTGTATCACCAAATGCAATATGTAATATCACGGTTGCACTACACGTGTCAGCCGTAGCGTAGATTGTGATGTTATAAAAGTGCTTCTCAGGTGGCGAGAAAATCACTTTTGTCTGCCGTCTTAAAATGCCAATATCTTCCAAATTATAATCTTGAAAATGTTCAACCTTTCTACACACTTTAATATAGTACTGCACAAACGAATTAGCTTAAAGGCATTAGTCAACTCTTGATAAATTATCTTGTAGACTCGTTAATGTGTGCGTTTCAACTTCGCCTAGTTTCAAACACCGTAAAATGGAACTGCTGCACGCTCGAAGCTCGTTCGATGCGGTGGGCTTTACCACACGCGCTAAAGACGACTTGTTTCACTTATTCACTCGAAAACGACTATATGACATCAGAAATATATATGCGGTATGAGAAATATATGCGATATGAGAGCTCCTCTCTGCTGTGCAAGACCTTTTATCAACTTCTTAAGGGGCGTATCCATCCCTTCCATAGCTTGTTTCTCCGTCATCGCTAGAATTTCTAACTTTGGCAATACTTGACGGATTTTCAAATTTCAAAAACTCAAAATTAATTTCTTCAAAATTCCAAATCAATGCCATAACTGAAAATAGGTTTCCACAATTCTGCATTCCAAAAGTAATTAAATATGATAGTTTCAGTAATCTCCGTCTCCCTCCAAACTATCGTTCATTGGTTCGAGTCTTTCCTCCAATCGCGTAACTTCTTCCTCAGCACAATTCCATGTTTCCCTGCGACTGCGTCGTAAATCTCAGATCTTTCTCGAACAAAATCATGACGTCACCAAGAATCTCAGTTCAATCAGCCTATTTGCATAAAGTCTGCGTCATCCGTGCTTACGTCATTAATATCCGCGTCACAACTATGACAGCCATAACTTAACTCACATTTTCCAATACAGCCACCGTGGTCTCAATATAATTCAATTTACGGGGGCAGTACCTTCTTCAAGGCCACGGCCGCCTCCTTCCCTCTTCCTTGCTTATCCATCCTGATCTTCCATAACCTTCCCTCATGAGGCCCCTGTTCGCTTTGCAGGTGAGGCGGCCTGGGCGAGGTGCCAATCACACCTCACCGGTTGTATCCCCTCCGATTAGATGTTCCCAGCTCTAGGACACTGCCCGTCGAGGCGGTAGTGGTGAGTTCCCTCGCTGAGTCCGTGGGTTCCACCAACCTGGAGGGTAAACGACTAAGAAGAAGAAGAAGAAGAAGAAGAAGATATGAAATTACATGTTGGTCAGTGAATCAAGAGGGCCTGTTTTTAAGGAATTTAAAGTTATGAGCGGTGTCGCGTCTATTAATCTAGTTGATCCATATCGTATTCTTTATTTAGGCTAGTGCTGGTGGAAGCTACAAATCATCTAATGAAATGAGTTCCGTATTATAACCTACAATATCTGTAAAACACTCCCTTTTACAATAGATTCATATTTGTGCCAATAATAGTATAAAATACCGGTGTATCAACAATTTCACGTGAGGTTTCTTTTATGTCAGATGTTACACATCATATGCGACTACTGTAAGGCTCGTTTTTTTTTTTTTTTTAATTATGACGCCGGAGACACCACTGACAATGAGCTGGTTGATCTGCCCTCTATACACCATGCTGCCAACAGGTCATGAGTAAGTCCCCATTCTCCAAGCGATGAATGGTCCCAACATGTTGTGGTCATAAAGTAATGTTTCATCAGTGAATATGTTGTATGGCTATGTTTATGTAGGTTTGTGCATGTGTGTGTTTATACCAGATGGCCCTCCTGCTCAGTACTGTCTACTTGTAAGTGTCCCGCAAGCATTATTAGTTAGTTAGTTATTGAGATTATATGGGGCGGAACTACGAGGTCATCTGCCATTATCCACAAGCACTATTGATGAATGGGATGTCTAATAACTGATTTTTATAGGAGTGTTAATGCAGGCAGGCAGGTTAGGCAAGAATGCGAAGTGATTATAACCGTACAGTCGCTTGCGGCATGTTTCTAAGCGCTACCCATCCAATGCGCCCCATTGCGTTATAAAGTCTAGTTTTCAAGCGCATGTTAGTAGGCTTCCAATTGCTTCCAACATGTCTATAGTAGCTGGAGTGTTCAGCAACGACCAGTATTCAGACGTTATTTTGCCATATGGACAATACGACGTTGTGCGGAACGTACTACACTACTTTGAACACAATCCTTCACACAGTAAGTTGAATAATAATAATAATATTAATAGGACCTACAAACCATCAGTGTTACAACGTGCAAATATTTAATGTTACTTAGAGCAAGGAGGAGCTGCACATTAGCTAGGGGTGCCCCGGACGTCAAAGCAGAAGACCCCGAAGGAGAGAAAATGGCACTCGTATAAGGTGCACCAACTGTATGAGAATGATTTTGATCGCAGGGTACCATTTTTGGATTAATGTGTGGTGCGAAATTCTGGGAGATGCATAACTTGTAGCCCCTATAGGCTGAAAGGTAGGCTTTATCTGGAATTTCTAGAGACCAACCTGCCTCTATAAAACCTTCCAGAAGATATTCCGCTGCAGCTAGTACTGCAACATTTGCTCCAGATGGCTGGCGATCCACCTTTCTAATTTTGAGCTGTTACGGAACACCTTGACGCACGATATCGTGAATGTTTCAATGGTGGGTAGGTCATGGAGGAACCTAGCAGTGGCCATCACGATTGCCTGATCTAATTTCACTGGACTTTTTTTTCTGTGGGCCTATATCAAATCGATACTGTACGTAACAGTGCCAGAAAATGTTGATTAATTACTACAAGGAGTTATTGAGGTCTGCGATGCAGCGACGTGTCCATGCGAGACTTATTCAGAATTGAATGGACATGTTTTTGAGCATATTCATTATAAATGGTTATAGAAGGAAACATTCTGGTATATCCAAGTTTCTAAGCTTTGAAACTCAAACATATAGTTTTTGTTTTGTATAGCAGTAACTCTTTGAATATCTGTACGTGTATGAATTAATGAATTATTAAACTTTCTTTTCTACTAGCCACGCTGGCCGAGAGCACTAACGCGCTACCTCATGTCTCGCTGGCATTGTAAGAGCGTGGGTTCGAATCCCACCTCAGCCGTCCTGAAACTGGTTTTCGTAGTTTATCATTTTCACCACCAGGCAAATGCCGGGACGGTTACTTTCAATAGGTCCATGACCGATTTCATTCATTCCAATATCCCTTCCCTGAGCCATCCTAAAAAGAAAAGTACATGGCTATTGACTGCATTAATAAAATTATAAAGTAGCATTTCTTCATCTATAAATGAACCCTGTTACATAATGTGTGCAGTAAAATGACTGCTATTTGTTTCACAACATGCGACGTAATGTATAGAACGTTGTAGCGCTTCTTTGCAAACAGCGATTAAGCATACCGTTCATCATTAGTGCATGCGGAACACTTACACGTGAAAAGTACGACATAGAAGGTCCACCTATACGTCTTCCACGGAATCTGTGAAGTAGGTTTGCGCATGACGTCACACGGAGGAATTGAAAAGGGAATGCAATGGGCGGAGCTCGGCAGCCCAGCCATTGCGACAGTTGGTTGAAACCAAGGTTGCGCCACCCTCCTGCGCTAATTATTCAGTGGCATCGTAACTCAATGAACCTGTCAGCTGAGTCACTCCTGTGCGCAGACTACTTGTTTTCACACTGGCACTTCGCAGATTGCTTGGACGGAGTATAGAATGTGTATGTATGTCTACCCCGTATTATTCTCGTTTTCAACGGGGTCGGGGATGAGATGCGATAAAAGTCTACGTGGCGGATGGTTTTTACGGCCAAATGCCCTTCCTGATGCCAAACTCATGCGAGGATTTAATGAGAGATGAAATGAATGAATATGAAAGAAACTGAGCTAGGATGTCGAAGTAAGTGGCCGTGGCCTGTCAGAAGGTACCGTCGCAGCATTTTCCTGGGGTTGAAAATGGGAAACCACGGAAAACCATTTCAAAGGCGGCCAACGGTGGGGCTCGAACCCACGTCTACCGAGTCCACAGAGAGCTTGGCCTCAAGGCCTAGCGCTGCGCGTTAGCCAGCGTAGCTACCGCCGTTGGTAAGGTCCACCTAGAATAAATATAGTATATAGGCAGACAAATACTGAATACGTGTGTATAAACGCGTATGTGAGTGTGTGTAAGTGTGTGTGTAAGAGTGTGTGTTTGAGTGAGTTTGAAAATAACCCCGGCTTACGATTATCTATTCCAGTCATCTGCTCTTACCCAGATAAAAGTTTTGCATGTTCTGGAAATCCTAAATTAGCCGATGGCAGTAGCCTACTCCTTGGTGGGCTGTCCGTTCTCATTAAGCTATCCAGGCGCACTAATCGTTATCAACTCACCTCATTTTCTTCTTATCGCGTAATTTAAACACGTTAGAGCTTGAGGTAGATATTTATCATCCCTATTTTAATGAAGCGTACATTGTTCATCGCAAACTCCGTTCAACTTTTGTGCCCTTTTAGTTACCAGAAATCAATTTAAGGTGAATATAGGATGTGATGCAGATAACGCACAGTGTTACAAACAGATGCACTTTACAATACATAGACAACTTCCACTTTCTGTAGTCTCGCGGTACGTATTGAGACTGCGATCTATTCCTCGTTCTGCCAAGAAATATAATTTTCGCCCGATAGTTGGAAGAGGTTGCACTCATCCTTGTGAGGCAAAACTGAGAAGAATTGGGTTAATTTCTCAACTCAGCTATACTAGCAGTTCTCACATCAACTCCAGGCAAATACCAGACTGGTATCTAAGATAAGAGCACTACCACCTCTAGGTAGCTCAGGCACTCGATAGTAATAATAATAATAATAATAATAATAATAATAATAATAATAATAATAATTTGCGCTAACACTTACGTTCTGTCAGCATATTTGCTGGAATTACATCAACATAATAGCTTACCACGGAGGGTGAATGGTCAACGTGTCGGTCTACTAACCCCAAGCAAGCAGGTTCGCTCCTGGCCGTGGTAAGTGATTTTTGAAAGGCGGCAAAAATTACGACACCATGTCATACGATGTTGGCATGTCAAAGAACCCATTTGAATTCAGTAGGCCAGGTTCATAATGGCAAAATTAATCTCGGGAGTTTCCGCCAACACAAAGTTCCCCCTTTCTCTACGAGAAAGCGCTATAGTGTTCAAGGAGCTTAGATATCTAACCTCCTTGACTTTCATAGTGCTTCAAGGAACAACGACATTCGACATGCACCCTCTGGGTGTCAAATAACATAGCTTGCACCCGGCACCCGAGGCCATACGATATTATTATTATTATTATTATTATTATCAACATAATTGTTATTATGCTATATATTGTGCCCGTCAGAGGAGCTATCAGGGTTGCCAACAGCCGAAACGACATCCCTAACACCTCACTTGCCAGACCCATGTGCCATGAGGATTGGGTGAATTTCTTATAGGCAATAGCGGCACGAGAATCCATGATCCAGGGTATCCGTGGCAACATGGTTGCTAAAAGGTCATAGACAGCCCAAGAAAATACACCTCCTAAAGCTAGACTGAGAAATAAACTTCCAGACTTAGGTAAAACTTGTAGAAATATTTATTCAAAATATTCAGACACCTAGCCTAGTTCGGAGGGTTTCTATCGGCTAATCCGCAAACTAATAAATAAATAAATAAAAATTAAAGATCAGTACCCTAACTGTAAACTACTGTAAACCCTCGCGAAAGATCTATCTGACAAAGTAAAGCAACAACAGCAACGCTGGGAAAATGGTACGGCAATAGTCTCTAAATCAAGTTACAAAATAAGCTAATAACAGAATTTACATTTAACAGGGTAGCAATAGCAAGTCTAAGTTAGGATGATACCATTTCCTCATTTACATTTATTTTTAAATCTAGCTAATTCCTAACAATTAATACAAAATTTACGGCGATGACGTCCGTAAAGCAAAAACAATTTAATACAAAATCTACATGACAAGCCGTCAAACAAAACATTAAATGCCCTCTTATAATCTAAGTAAAGGGTAAACATGGGGTTATCATACACTTGAAATAAGTAAAACAAGACCATAAACATTATTATTCCTGCCTTCGCCCTGGGTTACTCTTTGTAAACCAGTGTCATCTACATGCATGTGATTTACGTTGGCGATTGCGTAGTGAAAACTACGTCTAACGTCGCATGTGGCTCACGCTCCACCAGCTACTGACTAAAGGTTGAGCAAACACTCCGTCGATAAAAATTAGTGTCATCTGTCCTAGATTACTTCCACAAGAGATGTGTGCACAAAGCAAGTGCCAGCCATCAGGTCCAAAATGCAAGAAAATCAAGGTTAAATACTATAAGTAGTTAATTATCATCAGGTTTATAATAATGACGTTACTGATTATTAGAATCGTTTGTTTAAATTATCGTTGGTTTATGACGAATAGGCTGACAATCCTGAATACCTTGGGCTCAGCAGTAGCATTCTCGTGCGAGATCAATCTCTGCTATAACACCGTCAACGAGCTCTCCCGCTCGGACATATCAATAACACAGGTTATTAGTGGCTCTCGGCTCACTTAATTTACCTCTGGGTAAGGCCTGGTATGAACATCAGTTACCTCCCTATAATAATACAGTCAACAGAATCGAAGTCTGGACACACTTAAATATAGCCTCTAAACAGGTGCCTCATCTAGCCTCTTAATTACAATAAATAAACCTTAACATAACGTGAAAACATTCTCAGATGGAGAAGAAAGATATTCACTTTAGTAGCGATGCAAACACATGGCTCTCGCCAGTCATCTCTAAGTAGCAAAACATATGATTATTACAAAATGGTGGCCTGGACATTGACCTACACATGAGACACATCATCTAAATGTTAGTAATGCTATAAGCATTGTCAAAGAGTCTGGAAAGTTATGGTCTCACTGAGTGAGTGGTGCTCTAGTACACTGCTGGGAACTGTTAACACCTGTCCATGATTCGAGCTAGCCTCGCTACCCGCAATCATCTACACGGACGGTTTAGAAAATGCACATCACTGAAGGCAGGCAGCTTTCACGCAGAAAGTCCTATTAGAAAACTGGCCTTGTTATCATGTCCCAGATATAATAGAAATTTACACAAGCATTGGCTTGAAATCACGCCTCAAAACTATGCTCAAAGATATAGCATGTTTGTAAAGTCAAAGAAAAGAAAAACATAGATATTCCACTTAATCTGAACCTCTTTGAAATGTGCAGACATGTCAGTTCATAACTGCTCTGTCTAAATATAACCAAAATAATAACCGTGTCGAAACACTTGACACGAAATAAACATTATAAAGGCGCAAATCTTACAATTGCTAAGTTTGCCAATGATACGGCATTCATTGCTGGGTTCGATGCTAGATTGCATACAAACTGTAACACTCTGAATGTGTTCAAACTTGAACTGGATGGTTTCATAGCACATCAAAATGAAAAATGACATAGTATTACAAAACTGATAGCTTCAGTCGGCTATCCGACGATACGGACTGTTCTGACTAAATCAGTGGCGTGACAACATTTACTAGAAAGGGGTGTTATAAAAATAACACTGGCCATGACGTCTGATCGTCATCCCAAATAACTGTACAAGATCACCCACCTAGGGTTGAACAAAACGTAGTAACAAGACTACAGTCACGCTTAACAGCGGTAGAAATAACATCTTAACGATGTCCCTCAGAATGCACCGTGATCGAAGAGAAATTCAATCACAACAGGTGACTAACAATCACTCAAAGTGGACTACAAGCATTAATTCTAACAGTACAAAACCTACCTATGGCTTGTCAATGAGTTCGGCTGATTCTACAATAAACTACAATAAACTACACTAAGCTACGCCACAAAAGAACCTCACAAGGAATGAATATTTCGGACTCACAAGAAAGGATGTCTACATCTCGGTCGTTCCAACGACCCGAGGGATATAATAAAGCTTTGGTCTCCGGACAAGGGTTGTCCAATCTGAGCCTCCACATCGGCTCTATCCATTTCCACGGCCTTTATTCGTCCTCGTCGTTGTCGTGATGATATAACCAGACTCCTCCTCAAAGTCGTCATCTTCCTTGGATTAGCGGATGCTAAAGCCATGGTTCTTCCGTCATCGGCTGTAGTTCTCCGGTCCTCTCCTTCACATGATGAAGTTTAACAGCTCATCTCCACAGGTGATGCGTAACAAGGATTGTCGTACACGTGGTCATCAAGACATGACATCTTGAAGTATGACTTTACCACTTTAAGATGCGATAAATAAGCGTAGCACAATTTCACAGAAGCTAGCTTTAACTTGGCACTCAACTCACTGCTACTACACGGCGCAGATGGTTTAAAAATTGGCCATGCACTATTATCTGCTTCACTGATACAGATTTCACTTGCCCACAAATCACGTGGCATCGGCGTTGCGTTTCACTGAAAAGAATCGCACTTGCGATTAAAGCAATATTTGTAGCTATGAGTGTTGAAATGATCCACTCGGTTAATAATTATTTCACTGGGAGTGATGTATTTATCGCCACTCGACGATGTCGAAATATGATGTTCAAGCACGTGACTGAAAATGTGGCGTTCCACAGTTGTGATCACTTTTCCCAAAAATCCACAGTATTCGTAGCACAAGCCTTCTCCGGCTGTAATATTTAATAATATCATGCACTATTCGAATTGAAATAAAGTGCGATGCACTAGGATTGCTTTCCTCGCCTTCAGGCGGACTGTTACCTCGTCTTATAGACGGACTTGACACAAACGGCATCCAACTTGGATGGTAATCCAAACACTTGTGGTAAGATCTCAGCCATGCGCTGCGTTAGCTCGTGACTACACTAGTCATGCAGCGTCTGTCTGGTTCCGGTTCGCGTATCTGCAGGGTTACTACCTTACCAAAACAGAAATCACATTCTAAAGGAAGTTTCGATGAAACAGAATTACAATACGATAACATCTGAGCTTCGTAGAAAATAGAAGTGTCATAATTTAGCCTCAGATTATTTAATAGTGGTTTTCTCCTTAGTCAAAAGATCAACCATTTATAACTCCAAAGAATGTTAGCATGTAGCGACAGCATGGTCGGTTAGTGGGTGCGTTCTAAAGTGATGCATCAAAAATGCGTTGTGGTGAAAAATATCACATGAACCAGTGGTTAGCGGGTTCAGTATTGAGACTGGGATCTATTCCTCGTTCTGCCAATAAATATAATTTTCGCCCGATAGTTGGAAGAGGTTGCACTCATCCTTGTGAGGCAAAACTGAGAAGAATTGGGTTAATTTCTCAACTCAGCTATACTAGCAGTTCTCACATCAACTCCAGGCAAATACCAGACTGGTATCTAAGATAAGAGCACTACCACCTCTAGGTAGCTCAGGCACTCGATAGTAATAATAATAATAATAATAATTTGCGCTAACACTTACGTTCTGTCAGCATATTTGCTGGAATTACATCAACATAATAGCTTGCCACGGTGGGTGAGTGGTCAACGTGTCGGTCTACTAACCCCAAGCTAGCAGGTACGCTCCTGGACGTGGTAAGTGATTTTTGAAAGGCGGCAGAAATTACGACACCATGTCATACGATGTTGGCATGTTAAAGAACCCATTTGAATTCAGTAGGCCAGGCTCATAATGGCAAAATGAATCTCGGGAGTTTCCGCCAACACAAAGTTCCTCATTTCTCTACTAGAAAGCGCTATAGTGTTCAAGGAACTTAGATATCTAACCTCCTTGACTTTCATAGTGCTTCAAGAAACAACGTAATTCGACATGCAAGCTACCCTCTGGGTGTCAAATAACAAAGCTTGCACCCGGCACCCGAGACCATACGATATTATTATTATTATTAATATTATTATTATTATTATTATCAACATAATTGTTATTATTCTATATATTGTATATCATAAGTTGTCTATTAAGATCATTAGTGTATTATTATTATTATTATTATTACTATTATTGTCTGTCTGTAAGGTAGTCAGACTGGAGGCTGGTTGGATTAGATCCTCAAAAAGCACCACCATAGGTTATGTGGCAGAAATCCACAAAATCGAGGCATCACTATAGTGAGGTGTACTAGGCAAGGTGAGGAATGAGGTAGTTTGCCATTTTTTAAAGTTTAGTTAGTTAGCCAGTTAGTTGATGATTGTTATTTTAAGGGGAGGAACAGCGAGGTCATCTGCCCTTAATGGTGATACGGTTCAATGATCAAGTACAACAATGGTTGCTTAAATGTTCATAAAGCGGTGCACGGTATGGCATGATTCCAGTTATACAGATGTTTATATGCATTCAATTCCTTTCGTGAGTCCCAGCAATGTCATCTAATGAACGTTCTTTGGATGACTCCTCTTGCAGACATGACAATAAAGCAAATTATTATTATTATTATTATTATTATTATTATTATTATTATTATTATTATTATTATTATTATTATTATTAGTATTAGTATTAGTATTAGTATTATTATTATTATTATTATTACAGTAGAGTCTCGCAAACTCGGCACTCGGTAACCCGGCACTCCGGATTTCTCGGCCACCCTGACAAGAGAAAAAAATCATGATTTTTGTTTGTTTTTGTGTTTCCGCACAGAGCGTTATTATGTTTTCTTTCGTCTTCTCCATCAATGGAATTATCGACGGTTAAATATGACGCGAAACAAGTTGACCTACAGTAAATAGTAAGAAGAGTAACGGCGACCTGATAAATACAGGTGTTGAACAGTACAGTACTGTAAATGCACAAACTGTAGGCAGTATGAAGTAAACAAACGGTTCTCACCCAGAGCGTTGTATTTATTTAATTGCGCATTCTCCGCAATTCTTTTTCTTCGCCGTCTTCGTGACGAGGCTTCAAGAAACAGTTTTCAAAGCGAAAAGCAAAAGAACATTACTTCCTTTTTTGCACAAAAAAAGTTAATGGTAATTTTAGTGAAAAAACTATTTGCCTACGGGAATTGTTTTGTACATATTCAAGTACTGTAATTGTAGTGGCTAAATCATTTAAAACTTGTGTTTCTGTTAATAACAAATAAATGTACTGCATTGCATTACTTTTAAACCAAAACAAACAGCTTATTTCGTATTTATAACACATTTCCCGATAACCCGGCATTTTCGCGAACTCAGCCACCCTTCGGCCCACATTAGGTCGAGTTTGCGAGACTTTACTGTAGCCTACTATAAGTGTATTATTAGTATTTATCTTTATCGTCTATTAAAGGAAGGCCCCTCCTGACAACTGAATTTCTTGGCAGAGCCGGGAATCTAATCAAGGTCCTTGGTATCCGGAGTCTCAATACGTAACCCGAACTACAAAATATGGTTACTGTCACATGTGGATGTATAGCTCCACATAGCAATATCGTAAACGTCACTTTCCTTTGTTCGACCATAGAGAATAATGACCTGAAGTGAATCGTTGCATTTTCACATACGGCACGACTAGCGTTAGGGGAAAGAAAGAAAGTGAACGGTATTTCATATAACAGACTTTTCAAGCGAACCGACACTATGTCGTGCCTCGCTGGCGTGGGTTCGAATCCAACCTTGGCCGTACTGAAAATGATTTTCGTGGATTTCCATTTTCACCACCAGGCTAATGCTGTCCGGATCCTTTCAACAGGATACTTCCTACCAAAATCCTTCACATAATTTTACCAAAGTTAGCGGTCGTCTGGACAATCGGCCTCTCACTAACCCCAAGTTGCATCTGCAGAGAAAGTGTGTTCAGCTCCCAAACACCGTCCTTACGACGGTAGAGAAATGATCGATTGCAGAGACCGTGGGTGAAGCCGCGCTGATTATCGTATGAAATAGGGTCCTGCGTCATCTACTTTTGACCACGGATGTTTTGGGAATTGCTACATCGTGGTCACATGACCACTTGCCCTGTGTACTTGGGTGTTTGGTGAACTTGTCTCATAACCTGTGTTTCTGTGATGACTGTAGTAGTGTGTGTAGGTGTTTTAGGGAGGGATGGGGTAAATGCCCAGGAAGTTGAAAGAGGGTAACATCTTGTCAATTGCCTGGAGGGAGTGTGAGAAAAACTGAGGAAAACCATACTCGGGATGGCCACTGTCAAAGCCGAGCTCCGAACCACCACACTTGCTGCAACTCCCCTTCGTGAGAGAGGTACGCAATTTAACGCACATGGCTACGCCGTGGGGTGCTCTGGATTGCGATAGGTGTCCCGGGACTAGAAATAAGGTATCATTCCAGGATTTCAAAGGCATGAGTGTAGAATACCCGTGAGGAAAATATCACTCCGGATGGCTGCAGTTAGCACCGGGAATCGTAACACCGATTCCCTCTTGTAGTCGTGATACATGATTTAACGATTGCAGCTACCTTGAGTAGTAGCTGTATTGTAACAGATATTGAGTCTGTACAATGTGTCACCATGTCAGCATGTCAGCTACTCTCTACTGGCAAGTGACTTAATACGCGCGGCTACGCTGAGTAGTAGCTTTATTGAAGAAGACACTGAGTCTTTACAATGTGTCAGCCAATCTCTACTTTCACGTGAGAAGCCACAACGTGCACGTACTTAGCTGCTCTTCTACAAAGAAATTAATGAGTGCTTTGTTGAATCTGCTGCTGGTTGGCGTGTCTCGCCACATCCACTTAGTTCTCTGAAGAGCGGTCGAGAGCTTCAAGGGAAAGGCTGGGTGGAAAACGAGCAAGGAAATATCGCACAAGAGACGCTTGTTCAACTTAGTGTGGAAAAAGGAAGGAGACAAGTCCCCGAGAAGGTGAATTCATGGGAGTTTGGGGCGCGTCAACGTGCACAAGGGAATAATGGATATTATGGAGAAAATGTTCTAGTGGCTAGGGACGTCTGTGTTGGATTTGTGTGATAGACCTAACTGTTGTGACTGTAGAGTGCATCTGTAATTATTAGAGTAAGAGATTGAGATAGGCTTCAAATCAGTATTTGCCAGAAGGAGGAGTGAAAAAACTAGGGGGAAGCCACACTCTGGATTGCTGCTGTTAACACCAGTATTCGACCCACCGGTCTCCGGGCTTGTTTTAGCTCTCCATCCCAGTCGTGTTACACGATACAACGCGCGCGGCTATGCCACAGAATAAGCCTAGTACGCGGTGTACGTTCCACGGGCGATAAAGCAAACTCTGGTTGTGACATGTAGGCGAATACTGTTTATCGATGTACTAATCCATGCCTGTTCAGTAATGCGGTGAGCATTGTAGGTGGACGAGACGCACGAGTCACATTTAATCCCATTATGTCACACATGTGTTCGATTGGAGACAAGTCCGGAGATTGTGGTGGTCCGGGAAGGTACTGAACGTCTTGAAGAGCATGATTGGGGAGTGTTATGCCATAGTGAACTAAGTGACTCAATAGCAGTTTCGAGATAAATGGCAATTAAGTTTACAACTTCACTACTTTGTAATAGCTAACCTGCAGTCAGCAATACAACGGTAGCCGAAAAAAATATCGTTTCGACTTAGTTTGTTATGACAGCTCATAAAGATCGCACATGTCAGTCACATAGCGTTCTTAACTTGTTGATGTGAAACATCTTTCCACTCGGTTGCTGGATATATTTGTGGGAGTGATTTTGAAAAATGGGACGGAAGTGGATCGGAACGGTTGAGGTGTGGCACCAGCTGGCAGTGGTGGATCGAACGGGAGTGTAAGACGCACTGCCAACTCAATCGATCGATCCAGCTGGCAGTGGTAAGAGAAACAATGAGCGCGCGGTGTCGGAAATTGATACCATGACGTACTCTCGGCCATGTGGAATGTATATGACGTACTGAACGGTAATCGCTCATGCGAACTCTGGTGTCAAGTGATTGAAACAAAGCACATGGTACATGTTCGAAGTCTTCGTATCAGTATTTAAATGGTAAAATGCCTTAATATCAAACATTGTAAGTAGTCGGCATTGCCGGTATTATGTTTCTGCACAATGGCTATTCAAATATTAACCCACATAACGGTAATGCAGTCATCAATATAATATAATCGTTGTGGTTATACGAGAATTGAGCAAGCCTTCATGAACTATTGCTGAATACATTCTCTTTACTCACAAGAGGGCCTATTCATAAGGCATTTTAAACTCAATTTCACGCAGGAACATTATGGAAACAAGCAAAACATAAATGAAACTTAATTCCGTAATGCAGTATTATTGGAACGTAGAAATAAGTCACCATCTTGTGCACAATATTTTCGTAGTCGAAATAGCCGTGGGGTTAGTGCGTATGACTGTGAATCAAGAGGTCCTGTTTATAAAGAATTTAAGGTTATGAGCGGTGTCGCGTCTATTAATCTAGTTGATCGATATCGTATTCTTTATTTAGGCTAGTGCTGGTGGAAGCTACAAATCATCTAATAAAATGAGTTCAGTATTATAAACTACAATATCTGTAAAACACCCCCTTTTACAATAGATTAATATTTGAGCCAATAATAGTACAAAATACCGGTGTATCAACAATTTCACGTGAGGTTTCATCTATGTCAGATGTTACACATCATATGCGACTACTGTATGGCTGTTTATTTTTTATTTTTTTAATGTGTAACATCTTTCGACTCGGTTGCTGGATATATTTTTGGGAGTGATTTTGAAAAATAGGACGGAAGTGGATCGGAACGATCGAGGTGGCACCAGCTGGCACACTTCCGTTTGATCGAACGGAAGTGTGCTCAACGGAAGTGTGCTAGCTGGCAGTGGTGGATCGAACAGAAGTGTGAGACGCACTGCCAACTCGATCGATCGATCCAGCTGGCAGTGATAAGAGAAACAATGAGCGCGCGGTGTCGGAAATTGATACCATGACGTACTCTCAGCCATGTGGAATGCATATGGCATACTGAACTGTAAACGCTCATGCGAACTCTGGTGTCAAGTGATTGAAACAAAGCACATGGCACATGTTCGAAGTCTTCGTATCAGTATTTAAATGGTAAAATGCCTTAATATCAAACATTGCAAGTAGTCGGCATTGCCGGTATTATGTTTCTGCACAATGGCTATTCAAATATTAACCCACATTACGGTAATGTAGTCATCAATATAATATAATCGTTGTGGTTATACGAGAATTGAGCAAGCCTTCATGAACTATTGCTGAATACATTCTCTTTACTCACAAGAGGGCCTATTCATAAGGCATTTTAAACTCAATTTCACGCAGGAACATTATCGAAACAAGCAAAATATAAATGAAACTTAATCCCGTAATGCAGTATTAAAAAAAAAATTGGAACGTGGAAATAAGTCACCATCTTGTGCACAATATTTGCTTAATCGAATTAGCCGTGGGGTTAGCGCCTATGACTGTGTATCTAGACATCTCGAGTTCGAATCCCGGACAGGGTAGATATTTTTGCTATCAGATTATCAATTTAAACGATATTTATCATATCAATATGACTCATTTTAACAGAATCCATATGAAATTACGTGTTGGTCTGTGAATCAAGATGTCCTGTTTATAAGGAATTTAAGGTTATGAGCGGTGTCGCGTCTATTAATCTAGCCTAGTTGATCCATATCGTATTCTGTATTTAGGCTAGTGCTGGTGGAAGCTACAAATCATCTAATAATTTGAGTTCCGTTTTATAAACTAAAATATCTGTAAAACACTCCCTTTTACAATAGATTCATATTTGAGCCAATAATAGTATAAGATACCGGTGTATTAAAAATTTCACGTGAGGTTTCTTCTATGTCAGATGTTACACATCATATGCGACTACTGTAAGGCTGTTTTTATTTTATTTAATATCGCTCAGTTCACTATGGCATAACACTCTCCGATTAGTTCCATAGGCAGTGTGTGGATGAGCATTATCCTGTTGGAACAGTACATCAATTTACTGTGACAAGAATGGCAGAAGTGTCAGTCACACACGTACAGTACAATGATCTGGTCAGCGTTCCCTCCACATACACTAAGACTGAATGACATCTGTACCTTATTTGTACCCCCCAAACAGTAAGCAGACAGAAATGACAATCACTGGCATTCAGTCAGAATCTACTTTCATCGCTGAATACCACGGCACGCCATAGGTACAGTATCTTCCTGGTACTCCTCTAATGGCACCCGGTCGATGCTATGGCGTGAATGATAAACGGCTGGAAATGCGCGTACTCGCAGTTTTATTGTTTCTGAGATTACATTTGCTGACATTGAGGAGTGGTGACTGTGTGGTCTGCCACTGCTGTGGGAATGTTCATTTGTCCATTGTTGATAACATCACTGCACAGTTTGTGCGACAATTATCCGAAAGAATCATTCTACCACGACCACCATTTCACCCTTTCAAACCTGCTCTGTTGGATGTAGGAATTACGAGTGTTTTTTCGTGGCATGGCGCATGCATCCTATACTTGTCTTCACCACAGTAACCTTCTGCCAGTGGGCATTCCCTTTTTAAAGACTACAACTAACAAATACTGACGAGTTGCATTACCTTAACTAATAATGCAACTAAATAAGTTTACATATTGTAAATATTTTTACCCATACTTTCAGACATGGATTTTATAGCCTAAGTGTAATGGATCTGATTTTTATTTTTTTTAGCGTATGGCTTTTAGTGCCGGGAGTGTCCGAGGACATGTTCGGCTCGCCAGTTTTTTTTTGTAGCTGCCTCGAGACGGACACCCAATGGGTGAGCTACAAGTACCGTTGGGGAGGAAAGTTGGAATGGAAGGTCGAGGAGTTGGAAGGTAGCGGCTGTGGCCTATAGTTAGGGACCAACCCCGGCATTTGCATGGAAGGAAGATGGGAAACCACAGAAGACCATCTTCAAGGTGTAATGGTTATTTAGTGCCCCATGTTGGTAGCGACAAATGTAATGGTTTCTTTAGCCCCCACTTAGAGCGACAAATGTAGCAGTCTTGCTAGCCCACACTGTTGGGAGATAAATGTTACTGTTGACCTTTGCCTAAGCTATGTTGTTTGAATGGGCGCCAAGACCTCAATGCAATGTTGAAATCTAAATTTGTATTTAACAACGTCTAGCTCTGGCAGAACACCTTCAAGACTCTATTCACTCAGATCGTGGTATGATTTGATCATTAACCCAACAAACAATTGTATCAGGAGAAGGAATTGGTCTATATCTAATGCTACCTACTGAAAGCAAAGATTGCATTGTAAAAGAAATGAATTTATTATATAAAACAAGTATAGCAAAATTAATAATAATAATAAGTTTAAAATTTAAATTGGAGCGTTGCGATTTTAATATTACCGATAGAAAATTACGTGAAAACGGAGTCTGATAAATTGATTTTACTCTTATTTCCAAGCTATGAAGTTACTGAAATTTGAAATGTAAAACAAAGAAAAATGAGAGATTGCGTATTTCTGCGTCATTTGCGCTTACCACTGGAAATTGCTAAAGCATTTCCCTCGTACTGGATGATGCTGTGTGCTTCCCACAGTCTCCTGGACGTCGCCATCTTCTTCGTTATTTGATGATATTCTGGTAGATTAGAAAATTCTATGGTCCGTACCTCGGACCCAAACACTCGTATAACCACACTGGTTAAGTTTCACAAAGATAGTCGCTAACTCCACTGAACATCGGAGCGACTCCCGCGTAAACCATACTCGGGAAGTTCTATACAGATAGTCCTCGTCCCACGGAACATCGGAGCGACTCCCGCGTATAACCGTACTCGGCAAGAACTACACAGATTGTCCACGTTTCACGGCGCGTCGAACGATATATCCACACGTTGGCTCCCCCACCATGGTACCGTCTTCCAGCTTACGTTGTCTCCACTGATTGGCTGCACCCTACGCGCTAGATCCCCACTCTGCCTCATTACACTCGGCGCGCGAGAGGGAGAAGTCGTTTTCCGTTCCAACAATTCGCCTTTTCTTGACGAAGCGACCCAGCCTTGCGTAATACTTCTCGACAGGAATCAGCTTGTATTTGAATTCCCAGTGAGTCATGTCTCTCAAATACCCTAACTGACAAAACTCCGTAAAATTCCGTAATCAGATAATTTTCTATGATATTGTCGTTCGTAATAATTTGCTTGATAGCGTTTTCTAAGACATAGAAAACCTATCTGTATGCTTATAATTTTTATAAAATGCTCCGAAAATATCTTAATAATAATTATAATAAATTAATAATAATAATAAATTAACATGAAAAATTCTCTTGGCTGAACAATTTGCCGCGTAAATAAATATAGAATGGCTTCCTACTGACTTATGCCAGTTGCATAAAAACCCCTCGAAAAACACGTTACAAAGGTTGCCGGCGGGGGATTCGAACCTCCTCGCCTCCCGGATGTGAGCGACTGCCAGCAGTCATGCCGTAACGATCACGGCTAACTCACCCGGTAATGGATCTGATGATGATCGCTTAACGATCGAAACTGGCCATCCAAGTGTATTTATTAATCTCATGTAATCCTTTTTTCAGGATTAGGGAATAACCCATCTCATTTGGGTATAATCGTGTTGACCGACTGAAAAGCACCAAACTTTTCGTTTACAATAACTTTATTTGCTAGACATATACTGTATAATAAATTACATTTCCTTAAAATTTAAAGGTATTGCTAGTTTACCAAATCTGAGAGTTTAGAAGTTGTATTACAAAATTGGAGCGAGATATTTGAGTTTAATAACTTTCATTTTAACTAGATATTCCCCTGTAATGTCGTCCACCTCCCCTTAGGAGACGCAGTTTGATTTGGTACTTCTTCCATCAATTATAATTTCTTAAGAAACAACGTACTGGTGTATAGCGTACCTGTGCGGGTCACCTCTGTTTTGTTCCCAGATAATGTACAACTCTTATTACGTATAATACCCAGTAAATGTGTTAATTTTAAATTCATTTATTACATTTACCAAATGTAGTCAGTATTAATATAATTACAGGCTATTATGCTAAATTCCTGAATTGCCACAGCTGCCGTAACATATATATTTCTAAGTAGGCTAATTGTTTCAAATTAGAATTCATCAGCGCAGAATCCCACAACACAAACCAAGTCATCTCTGTGTACCCGCCGGAGGCACTACCCGGGAATGTTGTTACAGCGAAAACCATTCCTCCCAGAGCCACTTCATAACATAACACGGTTATGAAAGCTTCAGAATTCATGTTGATTTCAACTGGTCTCCACAATCCACATACTGTACGTTTTGTGTTATATTTTACATCTGCATGATGACAAGGGACTTAATTATGTTGTTTCTGTATCATTTAGGGGCCCAGGGCATCCAGACCTCCACCGTGATCTTGGGTGTGCATGTGTAAGGAATCTATGTGATGTGAAGTATCTAGGTGTGTTTTGTGTGCTAGGTATTATCCTAGAATTGAAATGCATATTACCTCAGAAGTCCATTTTATAACTGATAAAAGTTTTATTTAAATATATTAATAATTTCTTATTACATTTTCCTCTTAAATGGAAAATTTTAACATATGGAAAAATCCGTTCTAAATTTCATCCCGCCTCGTTGCATTGTGGCTAGAATTGTTTGCTGTCACCGCTGAGGCCCTGGTTTGATTCCCGGCTAAACCATAGAATTAAATTCTGGTCTGAGGGCTGGAACAGGGTACTCTCAGCCTCGTGAGGCAAAACTGAGAAGGGACGGGTTCAATTCCTACCACAGCCATCATGGAAGTGATTTTCCGTGGTTTCCCCCTTCTATTCCAGGAAATGCCAGGATGGTTCCTGACTTAGGCCACCGCCACTTCCTCCCCAATCCTTATCTGAATTACAAATATACACACTAATTAAGCCATTACAATAACACAGGTTATCAGAAAAATTTCTCTCTCACACGCACTCGGGGCTATATGAACACGATGTCGCAAAGCCCCTACAGCGTCATAAACAATTTGAATCAATGCATCCTTGCACCACCCTACCACTCATCAGTGTCAGAATCCCGATTTTCACTGTTCTCGTCCTATTTCTGGCAGAGTTTCCACATCATTTTCACCCCTTAGCCTTTTACAGTAAATTAATTTCATTGCTTAACCACATTTTAGAGCTCTTTATATTTAATGATATTACCTACGTTACGCGTTACTATGGCATAAGAAAACACCAAATTGCAAGGCTCTGATATTCACAAACAGATATAATTAAATATAGCTTCTTCTCCTTCTTCTCAAATATGAATCACTAAGAAGTAAGCCACATGGTCACATAGAAAACAAACTTCAAAAACTCATGAATTTTCACGTTCTTCTTTAACCACACAGCAGGTAATCCAATTATGAAAACCAAGAATAATTTGAAACATTTGAAACGCAAAGAAAGGAAAGGACATAAAGTAAGGCATTCAAGAACACCGAGGCTGCAAAACGTCACGTCAACTTCTGCGCCTCTTGTAATTTAAAGAATAATTGAACATACTTAGAAATGTAGTTAATTCTAGAAATGTGGCTTTTAATTAAATGCTAAGAGTCTAAATTGTTATTTCCACGTTAAAACACGAGCAAAATAGAATTGTGTCATATAACAACCCCTTCGGCTCCCCTCCATGCTACAGTGTAAAGTATTAGGAAGTGGTTTATTTATTTATCGCATGGCTTTTAGTGCCGGGAGTGTCCGAGGACAGGTTCGGCTCGCCGGAGTCTGTAGCCGCTTCCAGCGGACACCCTTAGGGTGAGCTACAAATTCCGTAGCTCCAACTTTCGCTACTAGATGTCAATGATACCTAGTGGTGAACGCTGGAACTTTGATAGAGCGTTCCAACGAAATCTAACCTAGAAATTTAGCTTAACACACGTTTAGTCTGTGGAAGGATCTTTTACATGCCATAAATCTATGACATGGGACCGCCGGCTTTACTTCCCCTCCGAAGGAAGGCATACTGAAGGATTTTTAAAGCTCATAAAAAATCCGACGACTTCGGCCGGGTTTGAACCCGCTATCTTGGGAGCAGCAGTTCATCATGCTACCAACTACGTAACCGAAGCCGCTTAGGAAGTGGTAATCACGTAGATTGTTTCACCGAAGGCAATCATCATTAACATTATCACATCAACAACAACAACAACAACGACATCAACTTCATCCCTTTGAGACATTGCTCGTTAGAATTCTGTTCCTTTTACGCCCAGTCTGACAATGATCACACTGCTACTAATCGCTACTTCACTTGGTAATAACAAAAGAGAACTACTGAGTTGGACATCGGACACGAATATCTCGGCCTACTTTACCTTTACGCAACAAAGACTAATCTCGGTTAAGAGACTATAGACGAAACTGAAGTCATTTACTATCGGTATATTGAGACACAATGGAGATATTAACTCTCTGTCCACACTGGCTCAACATATGTTCCAGGTATCATTGCCACCCAGTTGGACAACGAGTTGTAACTTGAGCCAAATTATGAACTAGCTTATCTGACCAGCGCAAGTTCCGTGCTCATACCAAACTCATACATCATAATTACAGCCAATGCTTGCACGAACACACTAACCCGGGCTAATCGCATGTGATATAAATAGCAATTAATCAAATTCCTTAGCTTACTCCATTCACTGCATTGAAGGGAGTTTAGAAACCTCGTAAATGAACGTAATAGGAATATTTTCGTACTTATTATATCCATATGCTTTCGTCACGATACCTCTATTTTCATTCAGCGCTATTCTCGCTTTCCAGTGACAGCTCAAGCTAACTTGCGATCTGTATAGAAATCTCAGACCATATAAGAAGTGGAGAATGGAGGACTACATTGCTCCGGATATTGACTTGGACATTTGGTGAAGTCAGTCCTCACGGACATATACAAGACTCCAGTCCCGGCTAATACAGAGTTTAAATGGTCAGTGCCTGTTACATATTCCCTCTAAACTGTTTGTAAACTTACAACTAGCAAACAACTATTAGCAGTTCTAAATGTTGGTTGCTGTCGTTAAAAAGATTTTTATCGTACTTAATTTGATAGAATTGCGCTGAAAATACTTCCTTTTATGGCATTCAATTACATTATTTACAATAGTCTTGCTCGTCAATGAAATACTGTATAAGTGCTTAACTAGATATCCAGTACACTGATATTCTGTAGACAATAATAATAATAATAATAATAATAATAATAAAGATAATAATGTTTCAGTCAGTAACAACCGGCCAGATATCGTTGTCATCAATAAAGAACACAGAGAGGCATTACTGATAAATATCGCATGTTCCAACACACAAAACATCCAAACAACAGCTGCTACTAAATATAGCCTATAAGTACACAGAGCTGGCAATTGAGAAAAAGCAGATGTGAGAACTTGAGTCAGTTACTACAATCCCAATAATTGTATCGTGTACTGGTGTTATACCCAAAACTCTCCACAGTAGTCTATCAGTATTGAATATGCATTCGCAGATATATATTGAACTACAGAAGGGAGTTAAACACCTGCCTTATTGTGAGGAAGTTCCTTGGTGAAAATATTCTGGTCGAACACTCAGCAAAGCTCGATGATTCTGATGGAAATTTAGCTCATCCTATAAATGAAGGAGACTCGTGAATAGTGTGGGCACGAAATGGATGTACAGTAATGTGAAGTCTGAACAGTGTAATCTAGAAGGTACCTCAGTACAGATAGTTCCTTGCTACGGCCGAACCAGGCTGTAACATAAAATGTAACCGGTATTTGCCGTGATAATGATGTCAAACAATAACTAGAAGAAGAAGATATTTGCAGCCGAATGGCCAGAAAATTAATATAATGAAATTTGCACTTGAATGAGCATTCCATAAGTGTCAATTTGTTTGCTTTTATAAGTTCATTTAAAGAACATGTCTTTTTTTGCACTGATTGAAGTGAAGTTCGCACTTTTTGCACACGTATTGTTCATTTGACTTACTTGACTTGACATATCTCCTGTTGCACCTAGGTGGTGCATAGGGCAGCAATAAAGGCTCTCCATCTGGTTCTATTAATGGCCAACCGCTTCACTTCATTCCAGGTTTTCCCCGCTTCCAAGGCTTCCTCTACTATAGTTCTCCTCCATGTCTTTCTGGGGCGACCACGTCTCCTTTCACCTTGCGGGTTCCAATCCATCGTCGACCTCTCAACAGCTCCGTGAGGATTTCTTAATGTGTGGCTGATCCACTGCCACTTCCTGTCCTTGATCCGAATGCTTATCGGCTGCTGGTTTGTTGTCTTCCATAGTTCTTCATTAGAGATCACCTCTGGTCATCTCATATTTGTAATTTTCCGGAGACACCGGTTAATGAAGACTTGAAGTCTATTTGTTATTAACTTTGTGGCCTTCCAAGTTTCACAGCCATACAAAAGAACCGACTTTACATTGGTATTAAATAGGCGCATTTTGTTTTTTCTTGGGATGTTCTTATTTCGCCAATCAGGATACAATTGTACAAAGGCCCCATTTGCTTTCCGAATTCTGATATTAACATCTTCGTCTGCCCCTCCAACCTTTCGAACAATACTGCCAAGGTACACAAAGGAATCTGTCTGGTCTACTTCCTTTGCATTCACCATCAGTTTTGTTTCAACTGCAGAGTTTATTCTAATTTCCTTGGTTTCTCTTACATTTATCTTTAAACCTGCTTTTTCTGCTTCCTGTTGCAACTTTGCCAGCTTTGCCTCCATGTCACGAAATCTTTGTGCAAGTAGACAGACATCATCTCCATGATCAATGTCATCTAGTCTGTCCTGTATTCCCCACTGTATACCTCTCTTCCTACCAGCAGTAACATTCCTCATCACTCTGTCCAATACTAACAGAAAGAGGGTGGGTGAGAGTATACAGCCTTGTCGCACTCCAGCATTAGTTTGTATAGGTTCTGTTAACTTCCCATTGTGCAAAACTTGGCATTTAAAGCCTCATACATCTCCTTGATGATATTTGTAATTTTGGAGGGTGTCCCATATTCTTTCAAGACATGCCACATGACTTTCCTATTACATGTGTCAAAGGTCTTTTCAGAATCAATAAATGTCGGGTACAATGTATTCTGTCATTCAGCACTCTGTTCTATTGTCATACGCAATGTGTTAATGAGGTCAACGCAGCTTCGATGTTTTCGAAATCCCGCTTGCTCCTTTCTCAAACGTGTTTCTACAGAGTCCTTAATCCGATTCAAAATTATCCTCGACAGCACTTTACATGGCACAGACAGGAGAGTGATGCCTCGCTAGTTATTACAGTTGGTGGTGTCTCCTTTTTTTGCCAGTCCCTTTCTCCAGTCATTTGGCAACTTTCCCTCAGTCCATACCTTCTGTAACAATGGATGGAGTAGGCTAGATGGATAGTGGTCGCAATGTCTACCTTCAGTACCTCAGGTGCAATATTATCAGTCTCTGGTGCCTTTCCATTGTTTATTTGCTTGAGAACTGTTCCAATTTCGGCACAACTCGGTTCATTTACATTTGCATCATCTATTTATAGATTCTCTTGTATCTCTCCTCCCCCTGTCTGTTCTCTATTAAGGACTTCAGAGAAATGTTCTTTCCATCGCTTGATTTGGTCTTCTTGTGTTGTCAGAAGTCTTCCATCCTTGCTGCTCCCTGGCCTATTCCTATTAAATCCTCTTTTTGACAGTATCTTTGTAATTCTATATAGTTCCTTTGCGTCACCTCTTTCTGAAGCTACCTCTGCTCTATGGGCCTGTTCATCTATCCATTTTCTCTTATCATTCCTTATACTCCTTTTAACTGAACGGTCAGCAAGTGTGTACTCTGCCTGGGCTAAAAATGTATGTTGTCTTGATTTACACATGTTTAATTTGGCTATGTTCTCTTTTCTGTTATTTATTAAGTCCCAGGTGTTGTCGGTCATCCTATCTTTCTTCAAATAGTTTTTAAATCCAAGTACACATTCACTAGTTTCTGTGTAGACATTTTAACTCTGTTCCATGTAGCCTCGATTCCACTATCATCCTGTACTTCCTGAAGTGCTTCAAATCGATTCCTTAGTTCTATACGAAATGTATCTTGTTTTCCTGGTGACTTCAATTTTCTTACATCGAAAGGTTTGCTTGATGGTTGAAAACGTCTGTTGGTGGCAGTGATTTTTAACCGAATGTTTGCAACAACTAAATGGTGATCACTATTAACATCGGCACCTCTCTTATTCCTCACATCTAGCCGTGATCTTCTAAACTTCCTACTCACTGCAATATGACCTATTTGGTTTTCTGTAACATGGTCAGCTGACACCCATGTGATTTTGTGACAATTTTTGTGAGGAAACAGGGTACCAGATCACAATTGGCACAGAAGTTGGCAAACATGTTCCCATTCTCATTCATTTCACTTATACCATGTATTCCCATGACTTGCTCCATGCCTTCGTTTTCGGCCCCTATCTTTGCATTTGTAAAGCCCTGCGCGGATATGGATATCCGCGGATAAACCCGCGGATATCCGCAAAACATTTCGCCACGCGGATGTAATTTGCATGGCTGTGCGGATAGCGGATACGCTGCGGATAATGTTTGGAGTAAATTTGCGGATAGTTTTTAGAATATAATGTGGAACTTACGATAATATCACACATTTGATATGCTAATCTACTGCTTCATGCCTAAAAGAGGAATACTCCTATTTAAAAAAAAATGCGTACGAAATATTCAGGCACGTTTTGCACTTATACACGAGAAGATTATTTTACCCACATGATTTCATGTACATTTTATTAAGTACCGTATGTTTGTAGTAGTTGGTCTTGACATCTCATCAATTCTCACTGCCATTATTACTGCACGTACGAGATATCATGCTGTCAGTGAGCTTGTTAGTTCATCGTGGTGACATCATCAACATTCCTCAAGTCAGCTATACTTCGCGGTCTAAGCTATCCTGGAAAATTACATTTTTAATGGAAACGAAAAGGTGAACGATATAGTAGGATGTTTTACCTGTAAACACATGTATTCATACTCAGGACACAAATCAGGCACATCAAACTTACTGCGGCACACGTGCATTCCTGGAAAATAATAAACTAGAAGTTACTGCACCAAATCGTATATAGCCTACAAAACAAAACGTTTTAGTGCGATATGTATATTTTTATATTGTGTGTAAATAAAAAGTAGTTCTAGCATCCAAAATCGTTGAATATCATTACTAGGACCCGGATATTTATGACATATCATAATTTTCCGTTATATTTCATCCATAACAAATGTAAGATGATGGTGTAAGCTAATCTCATTCAAATTAAGTCATTAAGCATAATTAACAGTCCGAACTGAAAAGGGTTGCAATTCTGGCTGTATAACATTCATTTTAAACAGAGCATAGGGGAACGAATTTCTCCTCAAATGTATAAATGTGTTGGTTTAACACCTTATGCTTTATCTAATAAATTAAAAATAATATTCAAATATCAGCGGATTTGGATAAAAGTCATGCGGATGCGGGGCGGATGCGGATAACAGTCGTGCGGATGCGGATATCAGTCGTGCGGATGCGGATAACAGTTGAGCGGATGCGGGGCGGATGCTGATAACGTTTTGTTTATCCGCGCAGGGCTCTACATTTAAGTCTCCCATAACTATTAAGATGTCCTTTTTACTCACTCTGATCAAAATATCGTTCATATTACTGTAGAAATCCTCTTTCTGTTCAATATCTGAGGTTTCTGTGGGAGCATAGCATTGAATTACAGTAACATTTCGAATTTTGGTCTAAAACGTGCTGACATTACTCTGTCTGAAATGGGTTACCAGTTAATCAAACTTCTATTTGCGGTTTTGGTCAGCAAGATTCCCACTCCATTTCTGTGGTCTATTTCACCTGCTGGGGATCCCGAGTACAAGAATGTGAACCCATCTTGTGTTTGCATTTCTCCGGAGTCGGGCCATCTCACTTCTCTAAGCCCCAATATATCCAGCTTGTAACTTTTCATTTCCCTTATCCCTTGTTTCAGTTTAGACATTTCTCTCATAGTTATAACATTTCAAAAACCAATCCTCGTTGTCCTCTTTAAGCCAAAGGTTGTCATCGTAAGATCCGTCTGACTGTCCTTATTTGCTGTTTCTGTAATCAGAGAGTTTTCGGAAGTGCAGGGGATTAGCCCACAGCTCCCTAGTCCAGTGGTGGGGCTGCCACCTAAAGCCTCTAGACTGGCTGTTTTCTGTAGGGGTTGTCTCCCTTAGCCTTTAAAGATCCCTCTTCGCCTCAAGGTAGTGGTTCTCTCTCTTTATTAACCCAAGAGAGAGAGAGGAAGGGTTGCTTTCTCCGCCATCAGCGCCGTTCCGAATGGCTCATTCTCCGCCGCCTCTGCCGTTAAAGACTTCACCAGAGCCCCGTTAGCCGTCACTTTTCGTGGTTCCTATGGGGCCTTCACAGCTACCGTAGCGGTCCCGGGGCGCCCAATGTCCCCACTGTACTTCACCCTTATAGGCAATCCCCTACTTTGTACCGTTGCCCATCTCCCACGTCGTGGACCAGGGGTTGGCCTTCTGGGAGATGCATTCTCCATTTGCTCGATGGTATTTTGTATCTACACACATTTTATGGTGGAATCCGTGAATTGCGAGTCCTATGATTGCGTACCTTCGTGTTTGATTATTGTTGGTCCATTGTCCATTTTTCATGGCGTCGGTTTCGAAGAAGTCGGTGTCTATCTCTTCTCCTTCTTTCTATTACTTCTTTGTAAGAGCCTGTATTTGGTAGCGAGTCCTTGAGCCTTATGTCTTCCAGGAAAATGTTTCTCTTGCTAGGATATAATGGTATTCTGTTTACTGCATACTATTATCAAGATGTAAACGATATAACTTCTGACTGAAGAAACCATACAAAGCAGGTATAATACCATCATGATTACATAACAATCATATATATTATTTCAGTAGTATAGATCCCTCCTGCGGCACTCACAAGCGACCGATCGTGAAAATGAGCATTCAAATGAAAGAGAATAGACATTAGCTGTAACGAATTGCACTCTAATTCCATAAATATCAATAATTTCTTTAAAAAATGACTTTTAAAAATGTACGAAGTGTGCGATTTGCAGATACTGTTGATGTATGAAAATACGCTCCATAATTGCTGTCCACTTCACATTTTGGTCGCTGTGACGCCCCTTTCATGTCATTTTAACATTATGAGGTCTTTCCTTAATCATTTTGCATGGATTTCAGAAACAGTAAAACAAAGGAATGAGTACTCAAATCGTATAATTTCATAAATATCGAATAACGGTGAGTATTACAGCACATTCAGCATACAAATGACATTATCAGTGATAAATTGCATTGTAATTTCTTAAAACTTCATTTTTTGTAAGAAGTGTTCGATTTGCAAAACCTATTGGGGAAAGTGTGGCTTATGAACATGCGAGATTTCTCGCACAGGTCAGCTAGTATAAATTAATTGTAAATGTTTGCAAACCGATGTGGCTTCCATTTAGCTAAGAGAATGAATGGCAGCCGTGGGAGAACGGAGAATAAAGTTATATAATATAGAGGATGCAACTAAAACAAATTGATAAATGCATGATTGCCTAACTGCATGAGGCAGTAAACAAACATAATGGAACGTTATATCTGGAACAGATATTTACGCTATATCATTGATAGTATGTTAACCTAACGAATGTGCAAAAATCCATTTTCCATTTGGTCAGTAGTCAGTGTTTTTATGGGTCATGTATATATTGTGATTAGTGTTGAATAGCTGCGCTGAACCCTTACACTTCTACAAATATGAGAATTAATTGAAACTGACTCTGGTAAAGTAGCAGATACATATAGGGCAGATGTTTTCAAACTATGCGTCGTGGCTCCCAGGAGCGTCGCGTTACGGTGGGAGCATCGCGGTGTTTAATAAAATTTTGATTTGATTTAATAATCAGGCTTATTCATTGATGATTTTCTCTAAAGCCTAAATTATCAATTAAGAAATAGAACTAAACTGCCAAACTGTATATGACCGTAGAAGAGATTGATCATGACAACTGGATCAAAGATTCCTTCAAAGCAGAACTTCCATCAGCACTTACCACAGAAGAACAAGAGCAACTTATTGATATCTATTCAGACTCCACATTGAGATCAAATTTCGTTTCATCGTCACTGATTGAATTTTGGAGTTTGGTGAAGCAGGAATATCTAGTCTACTAGTAGGTAACAAGGCCCTACGAGTTATGATTCCATTCGCGACATCCTACTTATGTGAGGTAGGATTCCGCATTGGCAGCGATGAAAACCAAATACATGTCGCGATTGAACGTCGAGAAAGAGATGCGAGATGCAGTTTCTAATTTTGTGCCCAGATTGAATAATTGATTATGAAAAAGTAGGCTCATCCTTTCCATTGATTTTCATACAAGAATATTGTCATAAAATTAAAAGTTGACTGAAATGTGTTATTGTTATGTCAATAGTTGATTTGTAAAAATAAAAGACTCTTACTCTTATTCATTTGTGTCAAATCTTAGGTTTACTTATCCTCATTCTTCGATTCAGATGTCGTGTAGGCTTACCTAGGGAGCCGTGGGTCATTGTGTTTAGGTCAAGGGAGCCGTGGATCCAAAAAGTTTGGCAACCACTGATATAGGGTAAAGTCGGGAGATATGGCGAATCAGGAGAGGTGGTGCACAACCTGTCGAGTCGACTGTAGTGGGGGTAGGTCGTTTTAAGGTTGTTGAGTGGAAACTTCACCAATGGAGAGTTGTACCAGAAGCCTTATAGCAAGGATTCGTTTACATATTATATTCGTACTGAGACGTGGTTTTCATAAAAGAAGAGAGTTGGTGAGTGCAAACATCCTATCTGATCTTCGATTAGCATACTGATCACTTTGGTATCTCTTATGCAAGTTCATGTAGCTGTATTTATTATGATGCTGATAATTGTTGTAAGGGGCCTAACATCTAGGTTATCGGCACATAATGGTCTGGGTGATAGCAAAAATGACAATGAAATGGAAACCATAAGGGAAATTAAGTGAGACTGAAAATACGTTCAAAATGGAACTCAGATTGAAACGACTCACACAATGGAGAGTGGAAATATTTACAAAAGGGAATTTAGAAGGAAAATACTCACAAAAGGAATAATTTGATAATACGCACAAAATGTGGTTTAGGTTCAAAATACGTACAAAATTCCATTTAGATTCGAAATACTTACAAAATGCAATTGAAATTCAAAATACTTACAAAATGCAAATGAGATTGAAAATACGTACAAAATGCAATTGAGGTTCAAGATACAAAATGCAGTTTAAATTGAAAATACACAATGAAAGTTAGATTGAAAAAGTTCGGTTCACATTCAAAATACTCACAAAGTGCAATTGAAATTCAAAATATTATACCGTACTTACAAAATGCAATTTAAATTGAAAATGCTTACAAAATGTATGGTAAATTCAAACGACACATTTGGATTGACAATACTTACAAAATTCAATTTTGATTGAAAATACTTACAAAATATAATTTAGATTCAAAATACTCACCGGGCGTGGTGGCTCAGCGGTCTAGCTGTATGCCTCTCACCAAGGCGGTCCGGGTTCGATTCCCGGTCAATGCATGTGAGATTTTCGAAGTGAAATGCCATGTCCTGTGGTTCGGATTCCACGTAAAAAGGAGGTCCCGTGGCTCATGATCTCAAGATTAACGGTCACGTTAAACTACAAGCTTCCTTCCAAAATACTCACAAAATGCAATTGGGAATCAAAATACTTACAAAATGCCCACCATACAAAATGCAATTAAGATTGAAAATACTCGCAAAATTCGGTTTAGGTTGAAAATTCTTACAAAATGCAATTGAAATTCAAAATACTTGCAAAAGTTCCACCACCTACATTGAAAGACTTACTAAAATGCAATTTAGATTGTCAATCCTTACAAAATTCAATTTAAATCGAAAAGACTTAAAAAATCAAACTTACATTTAAAATGCCTACAAAATGTAGGGTAGATTCAAAATACTCGCTTAAGGTAATTTAGATACGCGGGGAGCCAATTAACAAAAATAGTACGGGAATCTTAAAGAGAAAAGGAAATATAATGAAAAGAAAACAAGAAGGCTGACCCCTCAAAGAATGAGGGATCAAGAAAGATGAGACAAGGGCCAATTAAGGCGGGAAAGTGGAAGACTCCCTAGGCATCGGATACCCTAATACCGTCGGGGTCGGAAAAGAACAACAGTTGACCAAGGGAGGTCGACAGGAAAGAAGACGGAGAGGAGCCTGGCACAAGTAAGTGGAAGCAATGCCGGACTCAGCTGGGGTCCCGTGGTCACCAACCCACGTCCCACTAGATGTGAGCCCCTGGAGGATAGCCCGTATTTAGCATTACATTGGGTAAGTTCTTCCTTCACCAGCACAGTTCCAAATACCGTTAGCCATATTGCGAGGGACTAGGTAGGTGTGCCATCTTACCCTCCGGTTGGGGATAGTTGATGCCTGCTCAGCGCGTCGGGTACCCACGGCCATTTATGTTGGTTTCAGAGACCAGGGAGCTGACTCACCGTTTGACAGCTACTCAGTTCCCCTCACGAGGCTGAGTGTACCCTGCTCCAGCCCACACGTTAGTTTCTAAGATCACTGTTGGAGCCGGGAATCGAACCCCGACCTCTGAGGTGACAACCAATAATGCTACCCACTACACCACGTGGTGGTCGAAATGGGTTCATCATGTAGGCGAATTCAGAAAAAGAAGGTTAAAACACTCTTTAAGATGAGAAAGTAGAGTGTCAGTGAGTGTTTTCACATAAATCATCTCTCCCTCACAATTGCGTCATCTAGCGCACCCCAGTGGGAGATATGAAGCAAAACAAAAATCAATCTTTCTTATAACATTTATTTTTCTTAGATAATGTACAATGGTGAGCCTCCGTGGCTCAGGCGGCAGCACGTCGGCCTCTCACCGCTGAGTCCGTGGTTCAAATCCCGGTCACTCCATGTGAGATCTGTGCTGGACAGAACGGAGGCAGACAGGTTTTTCTCCGGGTACTCCGGTTTTCCCTGTCAACATTTCATTCCAGCAACACTCTCCACTATCATTTCATTTCATCCGTCATTCGTTTAATCATTGCCCCAGAGGAGTGCGTCAGGCCTCGGCAGCCGGCACAGTTCATATCCTCGCCGCTAGATAGGGGCTTCATTCATTCCATTCCTGACCCGGTCGGAGACTGGAAGCAGGCTGTGGATTTTCATTTCAATGTACAATGGTGTATACAACTGTATTCATGAATAGTGAGTCCACGACGTTTCTACGAATGCCATCTTATTTTTATAGTAAGGAGCAGTCTCTAAAATAATTTTAAAAACAGAGGGCCATCTCTCCCGACTTTACCCTATATGCGATATTTGAAAATGAATAAGAACACCTTTGTTATATTACCATTTTATTAAGGTGTATTTATGCTTCATTTCGTAATAGGCAGCTTATCAAGCTGGATTATACTATAATGTGCTGGTATTTTCTGATTTTACAGTTTATATAATACATTTCTTTAGCAAGATCACGTTGTTTTCAATGAGTCTTGTGACTAGAATCATCATTTATTACTAATTACCTGTAAAATTACGAGGAAATGTAGTCATTGTGATATCATTTGAAATTTGGAAAGCTAAAATAACATATTCGCAGGTTTGCCCTAGTCATCACTACAATGAGCAGAACGAAAGGTGAGGAGTGAGATAGTTTGCCATTGCGTTACCCACTAAACCATTGCGACAGAATTGACTAGAAACTGTCATTGCATGCACAGACACTAGTTTACCTCGAATGCCTTTATTCATCAACGCCCATGCCTCAATAGCTTTCATGTAATCACAGCCATAAATCACCGGTAGTTGTTGTTGATTCGTTAAGGGCTTTGAGACATCATGTTCATGTAGTCCCATGTATGTAGAATTCGTCTGATAACCTGTGTCACTGTGATGTCTGTACAAGTCTGCGTACTTGTAATTGAGGTAGGATTTGGGTATGAAGCGGCCGTGGCCTAAAGTTTGGAACCATCCCGGCATTTGCCTAGAATAGAAGTGGGAAACCTCGAAAAACCACGTCGAGGATGGCTGAGGTAGGAATCGAACCCGCCTCTTCTCAGTTTTGCCTCACGAGGCTGAGTGTACCGCGTTCCAGCCCTCAAACCAGAATTAAATTTCTTGGCAAAACCGGGAATCGAACCCGGGCCCACGTGGTAATAGCCAAGAATGCTAGCCACTACGCAATGTGGTGGACAAATGAATGTCAAGCAATCACATTCCTGTACTCGTAAGAATAATAATGAAGAGTTCCAAAGCCATGTGCCTCCGTTGTTGTTTATTAAACCTGCCTGCCTGATTTGTTTTGTTGAATCGTCCTCTACAGGGAAACAAACGTACTTTCACCGTTCTATTCAGAGCTCAACTGGCCACTTCACTTTCGACGTCCCTTTGCAATAACCCTCACTCATGAAGAGGTGTTTACAAAGGGGACTCACACACAATTTTACAGGTGGTGGGTGAAGCATTAGGATTTGTGAACGGACCTATCACTATTTCAAACGGGTAACGTCTTTAGTTTTCTCTCATTACCACTTGAGAGAGCATTTCAAATTTCTTGAAACAATATTTCTATGAGGGAATAGAAACCTTAGTACCAGCAATCATGAATTTAAAAATACTGAAATTACATATACTGAGGAGGGAGCGTGATGGCGCACTGGCTTACCTGCTCGTCTTTCACCCGAACTGCCGGAGTTCAAATCCTGGTGATAGCGGGGTGGAATTTTAAACTGAAAAATCACGTGGAGTAGGAAGGGCATCCGGCCTTAAATCCACGGCCAAAAACAAAATGAGCCTGCTTAGGTCCGGTAACCCTAATTAATTGGGAAAAGCCGAAGAAAGTTACATGTACTGAATATACAGTAATTTATGTAAATTATTTGTAATTAATACAGGATTTTGTACATTAGAAATTCTACTTAGCGAGGGTGGCCCCAGAGCGCTAATGCACTGCGTCATGCCTCACGGGAGAGCATGGGATCGAATCCCAACTCAGGCGTCCTGAAAATGGCTTTCCGTGGTTGTCCATTTTCACCCCTAGGCAAATGCCTGGACGGTTCCCTTCAACCTCCTTCCAAAACCCGCTCCCTGACCCTTCCTCAATTAGACCCAAGTTAGTGGTCACCTGGGCGATAGGCCTGTCAATATCCAGTTGTATCTGCTGACAAAGTGTGTTCAGCTCCAAGTCATTGTCCTTGCGGTGGTAGAGCAATGATCCCTGACAGAGTACGT
Source organism: Meconema thalassinum (assembly GCA_946902985.2). Classification (NCBI taxonomy): domain Eukaryota; kingdom Metazoa; phylum Arthropoda; class Insecta; order Orthoptera; family Tettigoniidae; genus Meconema; species Meconema thalassinum. The sequence continues at coordinate 958,442,828 of OX336389.2, read as the reverse complement.
GGGTGAAGCCAAGATTGGAGGATATTTTTTTATTAAAAATTTAAAAAAAAACAATAGAAAATCTATCAAGGCAGGAAACAGACATTTTCCAAATAAGAGAAAATACTCTCCTTCACTCAATAAATGAACTCCCTCTGGTGAACGTCTTCCTTTATCATTGTGGCAATACTTTGCGCTTTCCTCTACAAATGCGATAAGAATTTTTATTTTACTTGTGAGATTAATGGTTCAATTAAACTAATTGTACTATAGTGGCACTTTCTCTGGAGTTAACAAGTGAATAAGATCTGATGATGGTCACCTAACGAACGTAAAATGTCATCCAATTAACTCCCCCGTCATTTCGAAGTGTATAGGTTAGCACGTATGAGTAGACAAGCGTCATTCTCCACTGGAACGGAGTATACTCAGCCTCCAGAGGCAGAACTGAGAAGAGGTGGGTTCGATTCCAACCTCAGCCATCTTGGAAGTGTCTTTCCGTGATTTCCCACTTCTACTCCAGGAAATGCCGCGATGTTCCTAACTTAAAGCCACGGCCACATACTACCCAATCCTAGGCTCGATTACACGTACACACACTACCACATACGTCCGCCTCGTTGCGTAGTGGCTAGCATTCTTGGCTGTCACCGCGAAGGCCCGGGTTTGATTCCCGGCTCTGCTAAGAAATTTTATTCTGGTCTGAGGCCATATTGAGAAGAGGCGGGTTCGATTCCAACCTCAGCCATCCTGAAAGTGGTTTTCCGTGGTTTCCCACTTCCACGTCAGGCAAATACCGGGATGGTTCCTAACTTAAGGCCACGGCCGCCTCCTTCCCAATACTCATTTTGAATTACAAACACACACACTAATACAGCCATCACAATAGCACGGGTTATCAGACACATTTCTCACACACCCCAAATCACGGGGCTACATGACCACGATGTCGCAGAGCCCCTACATAAATCAGAATGTGATCATTGTGATTAATTATCAGTTTATATGTCCAGCTCCGTGGCTAAATGGTTAGCGCGCTAGGCTTTGGCCCAAAGTGCCCCGGGTTCGATTCCCGGCCGTGCCATCAGGGATTTGAATCCCCTGGGGTTAATTCCCATGGCTCGGGTCTGGGTGTATGTGCTGTCTTCATCATCACTTCATCCTCATTACGACGCGCAGGTCGCCCACGGGCGTCAATTAGAAAGACCTGCACTCGGTCTCTTCGGAGGCCACACGATCATTATCAGTTTATATAAAATAAGGTCTATGACTTTCTGTTATCTCGTTCAACTTTTTAAGTATCTCAGTCCAGAGTTCTGAACGGACTGTTAAAACTTTCTGAACCAAATGCCGGGGACTGTAACGAATTTCATCGTAGATTGCTTAAGTTACTTTAGTTTACGAATCCATAGTCTTTTTCATGACCGCTGATTTATTTTACTTCTCACTGGTCCTTAAGACCAGAAGACGCTGAAGTACATATCAGTCTGTCCCGTGGTGTATCCGTGCTCATTTTGAAATCGTTCAACACTGAATCTAACCGTCGCCTCCTAGCCCTACATCTGCTTCTCTTATCCTCTACAGCCAAGCTCATTAACCGTTTTGCTAATTTCTCCCCTCCATTCTTAACACATGATCCCACCATTTGAGTCGGCTCATACCGAAAACGTGCTCATTTCTAACTTAGCATTTATCTGTCTGGTAATCTGTGTCATTGTGATGGTTTTAGTAGTATGTGAAATTGTAATTGAGGCCAAGATTTGCAAGAAGGCGGCCATAGTCTTAAGTTAGGGACAAACCAATTTGCTTCGATAAGAAGTGGGAAACTACGGAAAACCCTATCTAGGACAGCTGAGGTGGGAATGGAATCCATATCTTCTCAATTTTGCTACACGAGGCTGAGTGTACCACGTTCCAAAACTCAGACCAGGATTAGATATCCTGACAGAGCCGGGAATCGAACCCACGTACCTCGAGTCCACTGGAGGCAACAGAAATGATCACGTGCACAATCCTGAATAACCACAATAATCCTACAACATCGTATGCAAGAATCATTAACGTTTATTTCTGGGAATTCTTGCCCTGTACATATTAATTGGATAACTGACGTTTTGCCCACCACTGTGGACGTAATTTTCAAGGCATAAATTACAAGTTGATAATATCAAATAGTTTGGACAATGCAGAAACTAATGTGAGCTTGATCATGCCTACGTAGTAGAGGGCGAAACGTCGGGTAACCAGTTAATATACCTTCGGCAGGAATCCCCAGAAATGAACTTCATAAAGGAGAACGATCGTAAATGTCTAAAAGAGTCTGACAGAATATTTCAGTCCTTGCGTCGGTTTTCTGTACAAAGATTCACGGAATCGGATCATTTTATGTCGAGGAATTTCCATCTATAAATCATTAAAATTAAGCTATAACTTATGTAAATGTAAGTTTAGATTATAGTAGAGGTTCACTGTATCAGGTTCCAGAGAGATTGGTTCATTCGGTTACATTCTTAACTGTGTAATTTGCATCCATAATGTGTGATGAAAAGTAAGCTATACATTTAAACGATGCACTGTAGGCTTTATTTGTAGTAAAATTAGGAGTAGTAGTGGTTCACTAGACGAAGTTTCACAGAAATTGGATCATTCTGAGAAGAATTAGAGGAAACCATCTGTGAGGAATTGATAGTGGCTCTGTCCAGATTTTTTAACCTATGTATCTGTAGGTTTAGATGATAGCAGTGGCGCACTATTCCTGTTTATATTTCCGTCATTTCAATAGGACGAAATAAATTAACTACACCAGGTGAATCAGTTGCCTCTATCAATATTGTTTTATGCAAACCTCAGTTTTGTATACCTCCTGAAAATATCTGTCCTTCCGGTAAGTACGGAAAACACAGTAGACCTAAAACAGATACACTTGTATTTACGACCTACACTAAAATAGGAAGCTGTCATGCCATAATATTACCAAATAATGGAAGCCACGAGTATGCTATCTAAATTAATTGATACGTAAATGGTCTGTGGAATACTAAGAGGACATTGTGACCACGTTAAAGCTATCACATGAGCTGTAATATACACGCATTTTTCCTCGATGGAGTATAGCCTAGCGTAGATTGTGAGGGCAAGCAGAATAGTGTGCCTGTATTACATGTCGAGTCCGGGCTAGGAATATAAATAGTTTTACCGTCTCTTATAGTGCCTCGGTAAGGGACGTTAAATATCCCCCCTCGTGCCCATTTCCAGTGAATCAAAGTGTATGTGGCCCTAAGAACTGCCGATGTGTCATTAGGGTCGCACGAAGAGGGATAGGTAGTGGGGGGATTCAAACTGCACTAACAATAGTCTACGTTAGCAAATGCTCAAAGTGATGACCTGCTTGGTATATGCCCATTTTGGCACGTAGCTGAATGGATATTCGAGTGCGCTGCAACATAGCCAGTGTTATTGATTTGGAGATTTCGACGATGAGTTGTCGAAGGCGCGAGGGATTTTTATAGCACTTGGGTGTAAACATTCCCTGCAAAAAAGTCTAACGGCGTTGAATCTGGTGACCTGGCGGGCCAAGAAACAGGCCGCCCTCTTCCTAGATATGTCTCATTCAGATAGTTGTTAATTCGTTTGAGTGTCTTGGGACATATTGGTCATCAGCCCCGTGTAGTTGGGTGTGTGTGTGTGTTGAACAACAATAGTCTGATATCCCATTCAGATAGATAGTTACGGACGGCTGACGTTCAGTGTGGTGGAGCCTCATCCTGTTAAACGTTTCTCTAACTGGAACATCATCCTCCAGAAGTGGGAGTTCATGACGTTGAAAGAGCACGTAACGTTCTCTCTAAGAAATATGGCTATAAGGCTATCTCACAAGATTCCAGACTCCCCATTGCATTTGACAGGCTGTCTGTAGCACACTTTGGGGAATGTCAGCACTTCAATAGTATCCTACATGTTGTGCAGGTGAAGGTACAGTATAATTATTGTGGTATCACGATTCAACAAAAAAAACAAGAAGTTCCGTGACGAACTAAAGAGCCTACTTTTCATGCCAATGATTATTCTACAGTATATGAACCTATCTAGAATAATGACGAAATTAAGTTGCTAATATCGAAATTTCAAATTAGTTCGAAATACTGTATACCTGGCATAATGTAGCCTAATAGAGCACTACAGTTGGCAGCCCTGAAGACTGAATATATTCTTAGTTCCATCTCTTAAGGTACAAAATACAAAATTTGGTTGAAGTCCAATGAATAGCATGGACGTTACATGCAGTTAAACATTGGATCTAACAGCGCGCGTAAAATCATGTTGGCAACAATGTCATGCATGCATTGGTCAGAAATAATCTGAAATAATATGATCTATTGTTGTGCCAATTTTGAACGAAATCCATTAGTTAGTATAGAAGTTACATGCATTTTAAAATTGGACCTATCAGCAGGCTTAGAATCATGTTGGCAGCACTGACGTATATTAGTTACTCCAAATTCGTCTAGAATGCCAGGTACTTACTATACGTGTGCAAAGTTTAGATCTATTGGCTTGCATACTTTCTGATATATTGATATTAGGGTAACAAAAATAGGGACAGCACATATTAACAGTTGGCAGCCCTGGTTGCTCCTTAGAATACGCACAGTCATATCTGTTATGGTACACATAGCACATACGAAATTTGGTTGAAATCCAAATGATAGTATGGAAGTTACATGTATTTAAAGTTGGACCTGTCAGCAGGCTTAGAATCATGTTGGTAGCACTGACGTATATAAGTTACTCCAAATTAATATAGAATGTCAGGTACTATACGTGTGCATAGTTTAAAGCTGTCGGCTTGCATTCTTTCTGGTATATTGGTATTTGAATAAAATAAATTAGGAGCATTTATTAACAGTTGGCAGCCCTGGTAGGTCTTATGAATACGCTCAGTCATATCTGGTTATGTACACATACAACATACGAAATTTGGTTGAATTCCAATTGATAGTGTAGAAGTTATATGCATTTAAAAATTGGACCTATCAGGAGGCTTATAATCATTTGGGCAACACTGCCATGTTTGGCCTCCTGGAAATTAAACTGAAATATTATGATCTGTACGTGTGCTAATTTTGAAATAGCTCCCATTCATACTTTCCAAGATATCCAACATGGAGCTCAAATTTCAATTGCGATTTTTTAGCAGTTGGTAGCACTGATATCATTTTCAAATATGGCCGTGAGATATTCAGGTATAGCTCTTTACTCCTACCAAATTCTGTTTCGATTGCTGCAGCCCTTTAGGAGTTGATAGGGGGGACACACACACAGCCAGACAGACAGAAGGACAGACAGAAGGACAGACAGACAGAAGGACAGACAGACAGACATTTGCCCGATCTCATAAGTCTACTTTTTCCTCATTTTTGCAAAATGTGAAAAGTAGGCTAAAAATCTATTGGAATGCTGTATCATTTTCCAGATTGCCAAACAGCCACTGACAGAAATTCACTCCAGCCTCGGAATCTCACCCGCATAATTGTTGGTTTAGCTGTAGATGGTAAGGGCGCATGCAGTGTTCGTAGTAAGAAAACCTGGCTGATGTTCGTCTGTTGTGCATTTGCCCGAGTACATTTTAGCCTATTTTCATTGATTAAAAAAGTAGGCTTATGCAATCACCTTTTGTCCGTGTGGGTGTATGTGTGTGTGTATGTATGTGTGTATCCCCAAATAAAATCTAAACGGCTGGAGTGATCTTAATGAAACTCGGTAAGATCATAGTACTATTCTGTCTGACCCCAACCGTGCCCTTCAAATTTTATTACGTCTCACCAATCCATTATGGTGGCTGTGCGAAACATTTCACCAGCATTCTATATCTCAAAAACTATTACCCATATCACCCTCAAATTTTGCATGGAGATAAAGGATGCTACAAGACGTTCACCTATGTAACTTTCAAAGACATGTTAAGTACAGAACGAAAATGGCGGCCAAGCGAAGTTGAATTATTTAAATAGACTTTTCTTGCGATTTAACCATCCAAACGCAGTGAAATGTGGTACAGCAAATGTTTATACATATTTTAATGCTTTGACATCTAATTTAGTTCAATTGTGAACATAACTTCAAGATGGCGGCAGTGCGAAAAGTTAAAATTAAGTTTTAATTTCTTGTGTCCTATTCATGCGAACGAAGTCAACGTTTGAATAATGAACCTACGCAATAATCGTCAACTAATAGTCCATTACTCTATGACCTATATATATAAAAATCCAACATGGCAACCATCCGAACTATTTAGACGGTTCTCAATATCTACTAATCTATGAGAACAATCAAACTGAAATTTTGTATATTGATAGAGGCTATGAACATAATTTCACCTATGGAACTTTCAATAACATGGGGAGCACAAATCCAACATTGTGGCGACGCGAAATTTAAATATTTAAATGGACGTTTCTCGTGATTTAACCATCCGAGCGCAGTATAACTTGGTACTGTAAATACTTATACACATTTTAATCCACTGACAACTAATCTATTTCAATTGTTTTCATAACCACAAGATGGTGGCTGTGCGAAAATTTAAAATCTCGTTTTTATTTCTTGTGTCCTAATCGTGCGATTGAAGTTTGAATAATACACTGAACCCTTATTGATTTGCCGATCAATAAGTCTTCATGATTTTTATTATTATTATTACTGATGCCAAGGCAGAACATGTTGGAAGTTGACAAAGAGGAGTCAGGTAGTGTGTCGCAACGATTACAACAGAAGCAGCTTGGTAGTTATTCCTGAAGATGACCGGTTAAGCCGAGTTCAAGGACAAATTCTGTACGAACGCGACCTCGATCGGCGTCATTGTGGGTGTGCCAGAAGTGAAGTTCCAACCGATCCACGATTGAATCAGCAAATCAGGAGAGAGGAAGCCAAAGCCACGTGGTGGATTGCGTACCCTAGAAAAAGGCGTGAAAACGCGTATCTAAAGAACCGCCGATACGAATTAATTCCGCATAAGTCCATTGAGACGTTTGGATGAAAAGAAGAAGATTGATACTAGTCCCAAGTCTGTGAGGTGAAAACTACAGATTATTTTCACAAATTGCCCCCACCCTACCCCATTCTGTCAGTTTCTAATAAATTGATCGGTGATGAGCTGTTTGAGACACAACTTTATTGAGCTCTTGTGAGCAACGTTCACGCTAGTTTGCGTCACGATTTATCAAGCTCTAGTGAGCGTACTTCACGTCTGTTTGACAAACATTTTATCTTGTGCTCAAGGGAGCAGAGTTCACGCTTAGCCTTGTGGAGATCTCTAGTCGAGATAAGCGCTACGTGATAGACATATTTGAGACTTGTTAGAAGCCAGTTGCGTGGTGATTGAAGAGTGTAATTTATGTAAATTTTTGTATTATTTTGAGTGATATATTGTGCGTGTGTTAAGCAAATGCTGAGATAGGGCAAGTTCTACGTTAAGTAATCGCCTAGGACATTTATTGTGAGTGAAAGTCAGTAGCTCATAGCGATTCTAGCTAGGCAAACTAATAACTTTGAACATTTCTTTCCAAGAAGCTACGCCAAGATGTCTGCTGAAAGGTCGTGTGATGGAATGAAGTGCATCGCCTCTACCAATACGTCGACGATGGACGAGTAGATTTCCCGTAGGGAAATGCTGTGGGATGGAGGTTAAGTTCTACAAGCTGCACGGTGATGTACAAACCATTGATTTACTCAATATGTAGTTAGATTAGACGCGGGAACGTTGTAAATATTTATTTCATTGTTTTTCTTGTATTTAGATTTTTGTGTGCCGACACTATTATATTTAAATGTACGTTGGCACGTGGCCAAAGTGTTGTTTGATGTATATTTTTCTTATGAGTCATACTTAGCATACACGGCGTGTGTATTTGATTTTATCCATGCGAATGCGAAAATCGTCACGGTCGATAATTGGTGCTTTATTCAAGTTCATATTTTTGTAGGAAAAGGGGGTAAATATTCTAAGATGTTTTTACGAACAGGTTTTTATTCATACTAGGGTTGCCGAGCGCAACAAATTAAGATGTCACTGTAGAACACCTTAGTTCTATATTTTTGAGTTTTTTTTAGTCTTTTTCAGGTTCTTCAGTCACGGACTAGATTGGGAGCGCAAGTTGGTGGAAAATATTTTATGTCCTTTATTTCAGGTTTCTGTCAAACCCATACGTGTGATTCTGGTGTGTGTTTTGTGTCAGGTGTGTGTATTGATTCTTCGTGATGAGGGGTAGTATGTGCTACCGCCCTCAAATGTTGTTGTTGTATTTTTATGGAAAGGCAGAGCACTCTCAGAGGCTACTGTACCTTGTCCAGTGCTGATTCTTGGATTTCCTTGGGAAATCCTGAGATATTTTATTCTGACACACACACACGTATATTATGTGCTTTTGGGAGCACACTTCTTCGAGACTCGAACCAGTGCCATGGCAGGTCGAGGTCATTGACACGTGGGTTGACAGATGTGCAGATTCCACTTAGCGCCCGTCTATGTCTGGTGATTCATCTTTTAGGCAGTCCAGCTGACCGACTGACCCTTGTAAGCTATCAGTAGCAAACCTGTTCTTTTGATGGTCATTGGACTATAATTTAATTGGGAGTTCGCCATGTCCGTTACGAATTACCGCATATCGTATGGAATGAATATTGTTTTATGATGTAAATGTTGGCTTTGAGCCTAGTGATTTCTATGACTCATTTCATGTTAGATTTGTCTGTTGTGACACCATTGGGTGTACTTTTGTATGTTTTCTTGTAAAAATGGCAAGCGGCCATATGTGTATTTTTCTTGTTTGGTCACGTGTTAATTTACTTGTGTTGATTTTGAAAAGTCCTAGTTTTAGGCGTTAATGTTGTTTGCTTCGGCAGTCCTTTGATTCCAATTTCATCCGGAAATTTGTTGTTTTATTTAGTGTAGGAAGTGTCGGATTCATTTAATTAGTGTTTAGTTGGTTCCCCGCGTCGGTCTAGCTCTAGACAATGCAGATTCGTCCCCTGAAGGTGTACTGGATGGTAACGGATCTCGCATTAACTTGTACTCATCGTAACGCATGTAGAACAGCCGCACACGCACATTGTCATTGTAGCAATTTGGGACATTTGGTCCAGTTATTTTACGATCTCTCCAGAGATCAGGCCTAGTTTGGCATTTTATTAATTCAAGTGGGAGTCATTTGGGAGACCTTGTTTGTTTTGTTTTATTGTAAATTGTGTAAATAATTGATCTGTTATTAAATTCATATATTTTAACCCTGGTATTCACTTTTTCCTGCATGTTATTTTGTTATATGTTACCCTGCATGTTATAAGAAGCGCTTAACAACAACTTAACGAAATGGACTGTTACACCCCCCGAAACTGAGTCTCATATGCTTCTTTGCAAGGGTTCAACAACTTCGCAATAATCTTGATGCAATAGTACTTAACTCTATGAACTATATACGTAAAAATCCTACAAATGCAACCATCTGAAATATTTAGATGGTTCTCAATATCTACGAATCTATTACAGCAATCAAACTGAAATTTTGTATGTTGATAGGTGTAATTAACATAAGTAGTATATATGAAAACAGGCTATTTTGTTCTTCACTGAACTACTTGTTTGTCTAGTATCACCTTATATGAATGGCAGTTTGGCGCTCCTAATAGTTAAACATTGAGTTTATCTACAAAAGTGTTTGTTCAGTTGAAAGTTGAATTAACTCTTGCGCAGAAGAAGAAGGAAAATAAGATCACGAAATTTTGAAAAGCCAATGCAAACCAGTTGCTTCAAACACATTCTTTTTTAAAATCTTGCTATTACTTACAGAACGCGCAATAAATAACTTCACCTAAGGAACTTTCAATAACCTGTGGAGCACAAATCCAACATGGTGGCGACGCGAAATTTAAATATTTAAATGGACGTTTCTCGTGATTTTACCATCCGAGCGCAGTATAACTTGGTAATTAATGACAGTAGCCTACTGATTATGTCGCATTCTCTTCTGTATAGCCACTCTCAACCGAATGGAGTGATCAAGTTAAGGAGCTCCATAGACTAGCAAGCACATATTTAACAGTATGTTCAATTTCTCTGCAACTATGAAAGAGTTTATTGAATTTTCACCCTTGGGTGCGTATTTATTGCGCGTTCTGTAAGTTATAGCAAGATTTTAAAAAAGAATGTGTTTGAAGCAACTGGTTTGCATTGGCTTTTCAAAATTTCGTGATCTTATTTTCCTTCTTCTTCTGCTTCTTCCTCTTCTCAGTCTAGTTCTGCAGTGTGGTTTCTGCCTTGACCACCTCAACAAAGATTCGTTCCCACGAAACTGAGTGCACCCTATTCTATCCCTCATGGCAATTCTAAAATCCCTGCGGAACTAGGAATCAAACCTGGAACCTCCTAGATATAGGTACAGAGCTGGCAAATTGCTGGATTTGGGTTTAAAAAATACAAACAACCCTTCAGTGATTCTTTGAACTCATTTATTATCCTCGACCCTCCCCCAGACTAGACTACAGTTCCACCAATCGTGTTCGACATGATAAGCTCAAATGAGCGTCGTAATAATATAGCAAGGAATGACGTTCAATTCCTGCCATGCAGAATGCAAATTTTGTCCACCCATCCATCCATGGCGTCTTGTGAATGCTAATGAGCCCATCCTTGGTTTGGGTCCATTAAATAGGAAGCGAAGTGCGCGGTGATCTCTCTCTCTCTCTCTCTCGAATCTCTGTCACTCTGATGAGGTCACACGGGAAATAGAACAACGGGGCAATTGAAAACGATGTGAACCACTTACTGGAGGTCTAACGTGTTTACATTTAACACACCGAAAGAGATAAGCGAGGAGAAGCTGCAGTTCCTACGTGCCAAAATTGCGTTTGCTTCCACTCCACATTTTGTCCCGTGGGATTTCACCGCTCAGTTCTGCACCAAGACACTCCTAGCATCCATAACACGTCTAGCACCCGTCTGAATGCTATACAGGCCTGCCGTCAATTACGATGCTAGCACTCACATCGTCCCCAAGTGTATCGTAATTGGTTTGAGTCTGCAGCGCATGTTATGACCAACATATTTCATTCGTGGGCTTATCTTCGCGATGAGTATTTCAATGGGGTCCTATTCTTACAAGCGAAAAACAAGTAGGCCCACATCTTTTTTCTTATTTCCCGCCTAGTTGCGTAACATTTTTTGCTGTCACCGTGGAGTCCCCGATTCGATTCCCGGCTCTGCAAATGAATTTAATTCTGGTCCGAGGGCTGGAACGGGGTACATTCATCCTCGTGAGGAAAAACTGAGTAGAGACGGGTTCGATTCCCATCTCAACCAACCTGGAAGTGGCTTTCAATGGTTCACTGTGGTTTCCCACTTCCACTCCAGGCGAATGCCGGGATGATTCCTAAATTAAGGCCATGGCCGCCTCCTTCCCAATCCTCATCTGAATTACTAATACACGCACTAATACAGCCATCACAACAACACAGGTTATCAGACAAATTACACATACACACACATGACCACGATGTCGCAAAGCCACTATATGAATCAGCAACAATTTTCCCAATGTATTGTGCCCGTTAGACAAGGTCGCCAGGGGATCATCTGATGCAGGTGACCCTGCTGACTTCCTTATCCTCTGAACCCACACACTCATAGTATCGGGCGCGTCATCACACTAGCTCCGGCATGAGACTGATAGCTCAGGGCGATCGGGTGAGTGAGGAAAAGTCATATACGAGCCCGAGGAAACACACCCCCAAAAACACAAAGCTATAAATAACTAGTCCATACTTAGGTAAAACTCGTTAACAATTTATTTTAGACATATCAAACCTCTATCCTACTTCTGAGGATTAAAAATCTCGGCTAGCCCGCAAGTCTAAAAAGAAATAAATATAAATAAATAAATAAATCTCCTAAACTGAATTTAAGTTAAACCTTCACGAAGTCCTTCCTACACAAAAATTAAACAGCAATCAAGCTAAGAACGTGACACATGAAATGCACCCTAAGCAAATACAGGAAAATATCAGTTAAAATGCGAATAATCACAAGCGATGAATTTACAGCAAAACAAGACATTTAACTTGTTCACAAGGCTAGGATCATTTACATTTACAGCAAAATAGAAATAGTCTACGTTACGATGGTGTCACTTCTAACATATACATTTACGTTAATTTGTTAGCTAATCCCATATGAAGTTAATACGAGATGATAAGCATCCGTAACGACGAATAATCAAAGATAAATAAAAACCAAGCACTATCAAAAAAGGAGTAGACTATTACATAGAGGATACAAGGTGGTAAAGTCATAAACTCTTAAAATAACACAAATTAATTAATCATCCTCCTACCTACGCTCATCAGAACGCTCTTTGCGTCCGATAGTCATCTACGTGAGTAAAATTTGGGTGGCGACTGCACAGTGAAAACTGCGGCTTATGTCACATTGTTACCCAATGTCCACGCCGTGCATGGTTTCCGTGGCATTGGCAACGTATTCGTCTCAAAGAGTGTCAGCTCGGTCTAGTCAATTGTTTATAAACATCAGCTCTTCCATATTGTCGGTCATTCTATAAAAGTATAAGTTCAAGTTTAGATCCATTCAACATCTTATTTAGTGGTTCGGTGTAGAAATATATTTCTAGAAAAATTATGCCCATGATTTACTTTCAATATTATTTCACATTGTATCCTCTATAGTGTAATTTTATGTCCCCAATGACCAAGGTAAAACTCGACGACAACAGCAAAACACTGTCAGGTAGATGTCAACTCGACGAAAACTTTACCTTCAACGGGTAACACAATAACGATCGCCAATAAACAGCGGAAACATGTATCTTTCGGCTCGCGAAACCCTCGGGTAATGAGTTGAAAAGGCAAATTTCATTACCGGCAATAATTAACCAATGTGGGTGGTCGACATCTATCGCATCATTCAGAAGTCTCTCAGGATACAACAATAGCATGATTACTAACTTTATACATGGTGTGGTCTGGTCTGGTAAACTCACACTAACGTGAAGGGATTTCTTACATCTGATTCTTACATTAAAACTCACACCAAATGTGTGTTAAACTCGGCTAAACATAGCCCCAAAACATGACGTGAATGTATCATTTAATAACTGTAATAATGTTAAATAGCGACCTCTGCTCTGTACCATAAATTCACATGGACAGCTTATATTCATAAGAAGCCTAACTCTCAGTCATATGTAGTCTCATATACGTTGCATGCCGGGAGAAACATGTTCCTGACACGGTCACAGCTGGCGACCGTTGCATTCATTGCGCGGCGTGCCCAAGGCACACATCAATTTGCCAACTCACATTCACTTCATAATTCACATTCTGATACAATGAACTATACAAATTGCAGTCCTATATGCAAGCTCATGCTTCAATTATACACTCATAATGTTACCGTAGTTCAATTGTGGCTAAAATTCCTAACACACTCGTGAAAATATAAGTTTTTACCAAAGAAGACTAAACCAAAGTGATTCCACTCCACTGGAGTATTTGCCTAACCTCGGCAGCGACAACTGCTGTACGTGTTTCCTCCAACACGTGATCATGACACTTGTACAATCCACTTAGCTACCCTTAGCGATGCCTCAAACCAATAATGTGCTTCCTAAGCACCAAAGTAAAATAATAACCAACAGCACTGATCCTTATGTGCCGCAAATGATACGACCAGTTATTTGATTGCATTCGAGACTTTCAAAGTCGTACGTCTGCTCTCAAGCATTCCCAAAAACTTTTGGAAAAATAGTTATAGTTGCGTCAGAGCTGAACCAAAAATATAATGCTTCAAAAGCGACAGTGTAGCACCTCACATCTGTCAAATGATACGACCAGTGTCTTTAATTATAACAAAAATATTTCGATGGCAGTCCTGCTGCATCATGGCAGTCCTGCTGCATCGTAAGAAGAAAAATTATTTACAAGACATGAGTGTGAGTAGGTTTAAGGCATTTCCTCCTGATTCATATCGTACACGTGGCGCTCGCCATCATATGGCAGTATTACACTGACGGTAGTTTGACCAGAATACTTGGTAAATAAGCTGAAATACATCTTAAATTATAATTCTACCTAGGCTGGTTGTTATAGTGCCGGCATAATCCTAATCAATGTGAAATTTCACCTTTAACATGTTGGAATATGTCAAGACTCACATTAGCTGCGTGCAGGATTTATCCGTGCCATCGAGCTACGGCCATAGGACAAGGCCTGAGATCGATGCTCGGCTCTGCGATAACCCATCGCTTCCAGTCTTCCTTTATGTGAGTCCTAACGTCAGCCATTTCCCCCTCAATGGGTAGTTTTTACTCCATCATCATCAGATTTCCATAATGGGTAGTGTATGGCTCCACGCACTCGTGTGAAGTTTGTATGATGGTTTCGTCAAAATTTCACTGATTCTAATTATAGTTTAGCAATCACTGGCTTTACACAAGCGCTGACTGTTACATAAATGACCATAAACGTCTGCCATAGCTTCTACGGACACGTAAGTGGTGTCGGCACACAGAATTTACTACTTTGAACGAATCGCATTAAATCACGGCGATCCACATTTCTATTACATTCACGGTAACTCACAATTACAGTACGTTAAGTTTTCTGTTGAGCATAAACAGTTTATAATAGTTCAGTGAGCGATAAAAGCTCTTATGCTCACCTCGCGGTCCACTGTAGCTAATGCACGACTACTTTCTCAATTTCTAAACCGTAAAACGTGTCACTGTAGTCGCAGTTTCGAATAATTCAATTATGCACAGCGTATGAAAGTAGTCATAACGATTACACAGTACATTCAAATACCTCGCACGATTTTATATCACAAAGTTCAACACTTACAGAAAATGTGACTCCATTTTGGGAGCACAAACTCGTGGTACTGTGTCGTCCCCTCGACCATCAGAGAATACCTGTGGTCGGAAGTACTACCCTGGTCGTATTGTGTCCGGTATCCCGTGTTCGCATCTCCACGATGTAAATACCATTACATTACCATAAAAAGGACTACAATCCTTCCAATTGGAACTTATAATGCAGATTCAGCGTAGCAATTTTCATTTCACAGATCCGCAGATTGGAAATACAATAATGTGTTTCAGAAAGTGGGAGTGTCGTTCACCAATGAAGTCATATTATGCAAGGAGGTCGGGTTCGACGTCAAGACGGCTCATTCTGGCCGGTGTAGTTTGCAAAGCACATACCAAAGAAGTTATAATATCACCAGGCATGAGGCTTACGTGCTCGGCATCTTAACAAAGTTGTTGATTTTTTTAAATATTTAAATGGTAATATATTTTATGCATTCTTCTATCATCTCACAATTCATTGTGTTCCTTATACCAGCTGTTAAATAGTTGTTAAAATAGGAAATCCAATACCAAAAAGAAATTGAGACATTAAGTCACTTTTAAATACGTTGGGATCTTGCAATGCCCTTTTGGCAGAATGAGTTGTTAGCAAATGCGAACAAGTAGATGATTCTTCGTTTGAATGTCACACTGAAGTGGCTTCATGTAAACAATAGCTCCACATCCCGTGGTCCCGTTATTACAACTTCTAATGGTCTGGGATTTCTGTAAGTCAATGCCATTGGAGCAAGTGGAACACTTTAAGTACGGTACTTGGGCTGTGTATTCTCTCAGTATGGTTGTTTGGGGAAGGAAATACAGTCGAGGTGTAGATCTACAGTATTCTACGAGAAGAAAGTTAGTGTAGTGGCGATACTCTCCTTACATCGCTCAGCATTTAGACCGACCTTGCTGTATGGAAGCGAGAGCTGGGTAGATTCAGGATATTTGATACATGAGCTAGAGGTAACTGATATGAGGGTAGCATTAATGCTTTCTGGGACAAATACATGGGAGCAATGGCAGGAAGGTACTCGTAATGAAGAGATAAAGTCTACGTTAGAAATAAACATGCTACATGGAGCTGTTCATATGAGCAGACTCAGATGGTGGGCTCTTATGATGAGAATGGGGGAGGAGAGATTACCTAAGAGGTTAATGAGTTCGGTTGTAGAGGATAAGAGAAAGAGAGGTAGTCCTAGGAGATGATGGTTAGATTCAGTGTTTAGTGGTAACTGCTAATAGGGGATCATGGATGCGACTTGTTCGCAAACAGACTCGATGCTGAAAGACAAAACAGTCTCAAATTAAAATGTAGTGCCAGTGTAGACAGTAAATCATAATAACCTATAATGGTAACTCTTATTTCAAATCGTTTTTCTGAAAATAAAAAACAGGATTTTTTGAATTAGTCATTTCAGGGAAATAACCTCTTTAGTTATTGGCTGCCGCAGAGTAATACACGACCATTAAATCATCAGTTACGTACCGGTACACAAAATTTTGTACATTCAACATAACTACTGTCAGCAATAGGGATTACCATCGACATGATGTATAAAGCTCCCAGGGGATTGTTTTGTTCTTGTTGGTGCTGGTGATAACTAAGTATTGCTTTAGATCCTACAAGGGCAGTAGGGGCTATATTCTTCGTGATACTGTTGAGTACATGCCACCTCTGAATGGTGCTCTTGGAGTGAGATGTTATAGTACCCCTTATGCCCGCCATTAGACCAGTAACATCAATCTTCGTAAGCTTGTAATTTTTGAAGGTAGTAAGGAATGGTTGGGTTGTACAGTTGCTTTTTCCCCTCGTCCACTTCAGTCGGTTGGCTGACATAATACTAGAACCTGATTATTGGGTCGATAATGAATGCAGAAATGTCCGTATCATTGTACACAATAATATTAATGCACCGAGTACATCCTGCATCAGATAGACAATGGACTTCCTCGTGAACGGTTTGTCCAACGTACAGTACTTAAGCCCTGACGCAATCACTGAGCGGATTTAATGATGTCGCCTCATCCGCAGTTTCTCACCGTAAAAGAAACATCCCAAGACTTGCGGATGTATTTCAACCTCGTTGAGGCAGTGCCTACAATAGTTATTGTCTGGAAACCTGCCCAGTACAGGTCGCGCAGCTGCCACATTAGCCACCAGGTGTTAAACCACCATGCTATTCACTGACGACTAGAGATCCATGTAATCGAGGGCAAATATTCTGTGAACAAAATCACTCTCTTGCTCTTCTAAGGAATTTTACACTACTTCTCAAATTCAGTATTTCGAAGCTTATCTCTGATATGTCTAGTATCCAGGAGACCTTCTCTTTTCTTTCTTTCTTTTTTGTGTTATCACCCGTGAGGCCAAGTTTCTAGAGACATCTTACACTCTCCTCATCGAGCTTTTATATGCCGTTAAAATATTTAAGAGTCGTTAGTCGTTTGTTCTTTGCAGACATCGTGATGAAGCGAGCACATCAAGTTTCATCTGAAGGTCTCGGAGGGTTGACTGGACTGAATATGATTTCGTCTGAGAAGTTAATTCCATGGTAATTGATCGTCTCAAGAGATTGTATCGAAACACTTGGGTCAAGGCCCAGGTTGCTCTTCACAAGTTGCCCCTTGGATATATTTATTATCACGGAGTTATTATGGTTCCGATCGATCCCGATTTCCTTGAAACATTCAATTGCCATTCCTGTTATCTCAGTCACAGATTCCCTGTTCTTCCCAGTTAGAACAATATCATCAGCAAACCCTAGAACAGTTAGAGGGGATAGGCCACTTACAAGTTGGAACCCAAACTCTGACGCAACAGGATTTTCACGTAGTTCGTCTAGAATAGGATCGGTCGCTAAGTTATAGAGAGTTTCGAAGGTAACGGCAAAACTTGCATAACACCCCTCTCTAATTTTATGGTTCGTTTTTTTTGGTGTAATTATTGTCTATTCTTGTGACATTGTTTACCTGAATTGGAGCTATGAGATGTGAGAGTATAGTTGGTGGACATGAATACCCTAGTGTTTTTCTTGGGTGATTTTACTCACTTTTGTCGAAGGCCTTGTGTAATGTCAAGTAATACGATTGAAACGTTATTATTTTCGTTATTTTTAGCCTACTTTTCACATTTTGCAAAAAATGAGGAAAAAGTAGACTTATGAGATCGGGAAAATGTGTGTCTGTCTGTCTGTCTGTCTGTCTGTCTGTCTGTCCTTCTGTCTGTCTGTCTGGCTGGCTGTGTGTGTGTGTCCCCCTATCAACTCCTAAACGGCTGCAGCAATAAAAACCAAATTTAGTATGAGTAAAGATGTGCACCGGAATATCTCACGTCCATATTTGAAAATGATATCAGTGCTACCAACTGCTGAAAAAACGCACTAGAAATTTGAGCTCCATGTTGGATATCTTGCAAGGTATGCATGGGAGCTATTCCAAAATTGGCACACATGTAGATAAGACTATTTCAGTTTAATTTCCAGGAGGCCAACCATGACAGTGTTGCCAAACTAATTTTAAGCCTTCTGATAGGTCCAATGTTTAAATGCATATAACTTCTACACTATCACTTGGATTTCAACCAAATTTTGTATGTAATATCTGCACATAAACAGATATGACTGAGCATATTCTTAAGGCCACCAGGGCTGCCAACTGTTAATAATTGCTATCTCTATTTTTTTCATCCAAATACCTATATATCAGAAAGTATGCAAGCCAACAGCTTTAAACTACGCACACGTATATTCTGACATTTTAGATTAATTTGGAGTAACTTATATACGTCAGTTCTACCAACATGATTATAAACCTGCTGATAGTACCAATTTTTAAATGCACACAACTTCTATACTATCAGTTGGATTTCAACCAAATTTCGTATGTGCTATGTGTACCATAACAGATATGACTATAAGTATTGTTAAGAGCAATCAGGGCTGCCAACTGTTAATAAATGCTGTATATATTTTTTTAACCTAATATCAATATATCAGAAAGTATGCAAGCCAACAGCTCTATACTTTGCACACGTATAGCACCTGACATTCTAGATTAATTTGGAGTAATTAATACAAGGCAGTGCTGCCAACATGATTCTATGCCTGCTGATATGTCCAATTTTAAAATACACGTAACTTCTATACTAACAAATGTATTTCATCCAAAATTGGCACAACAAGATATCATAATATTTCAGATTATTTCTGACCAGCACACGCATGACATTGTTGGCAGCATGCTTTTACGCGTGCTGATAGATCCAATGTCTAACTGCATGTAACGTCCATTGGACTTCAACCAAATTTTGTATTCTGTACCTTAAGACTAAGAAAATGAATATGGAACTAAGAATATATTCAGTCACCAGGGCTGCCAACTGTAGTGCTCTATTAGGCTACATTATACCAGGTATATTTTGTACTAATTAGATATTTCGATATTACCACCTTAATTTCGTCATTATTCTAGATAGGTTCATATTCTGTAGAATAATCATTGGCATGAAAAGTAGGCTGTATAGTTCTTCACGGAACTTCTTGTTTCTAATTGAGAACTTCGTGTAAAGGGGGGGGGGTGAATTAATGTGCCAGGCAGTCTGGCTAATTAGTTAGTATGCTACGCTTTGGCCTGGCCGAGCTGAGAAGATTTTAATCTACTTTAGTTAATTCCACTGCCTCCAGATCTGGGTGTTTGTGACGTCATCATCAAAGAAATTCAGAAAATTATGTAACCAGAAAAAGGAAAAAATGCAGTTAAAATTATTTTAAAAAGTGATACAGTGAAACCACTTTGGTATGGTTTTTATTAAATGAGATCAACTGCTTATCTAAGATGCTTTCAACTACTGTCCTTAGAATTGAAGAGATAGCAATGGGCCGCCAGTCATTAATAACTTTCCGGTTTCCTGACTTGTAAGTTATACAAAGACAGTCCTCGCAGGTTAAAGACAAGGGGAATTCGCCATGTGCTCAACCCGTTTGTGGCTACATGACTGATGTTTTCACAGACAGTATAACTCCTGATAACTTCAAGTTCAGATCGGGTGATGCATCACCTTTCATACCTTGTAGTGTGGCAGATACTTCGACTTTTGAGACGATAAAGTCGTGCGAATCTTTCTCGATCACTCATGCTATTCATGTATTACCTCCTTGCAGTCGTATTGGGGACGAAAAATATACTTTTAATGTGATCGCTGGTTTGTTTAGTTTTTTTTTTTTTTTTTTTTTTTTTTTTTTTTTTCAATATTGCTTCCCAAAGCTAATCTTTGGTTGTTATAATAACACTGCACTAGTTGGTATTCGTGTTTACTTTTTCTTTTCGCTTTATCTCAACAGGGATAACTTGGCATACTGTCCTCAATTATTTTGATTTCACTTCCTTTTAGGGCCTCAACGTATTTTCTGGTAACGTGCTTAAATATATTTCACGACCCTGGCCTAACATTGCTGAAAGTTATTCCCACACATAGGGATTAACACAAACCACACCTTTCCACCCAGCCAAGCCATGAAAACATACAAGGATGGGAACATTTTCATAAATGCAATCGATGTACAGGATACTTTGCTCCATTTGCAGCGGAAAATTAAAATCGCTTTCAGATATGTATCTAGGTAATATGAGAGGCCAGAGGTTTGTTTTTAATTAAATCAAAATGCAGCGATAATCCTAGGTCGTTCTGATTATAACATTTCAACAACTCAATTAGCACAAATTCACTCGGCTGTAATAACCTGTAAAAATTACTACCAATGCTGTCTACGCCCAGAGAGGGGAAAGTACGAAACACTTTAGACTATTTTCGTCATTGGGAATATAGGCTTATGAGATCCTCTTATCCGTGTGTATGTATGTAAGTCTGTCCCTCCTAATAATTTTCGATTAGCTAATGAAAATTAGTTAGGACTTATTGCTACATCGTCTGACCCCGACCGTTCCTTTCGAATTTCAATTTTAAACTTCCAGTTTGGTGGACGGTATTCAATGTCTCCGAAACTATTTCCGCAATCAATTAGACATTTCTACGGGGATAAAAAGTTATAAAGTACGTTTACATGTGTGACTTTCAAAAACATAACACGGACAAAAGCAACCATGCAAATTTCAAATATTTAAATGGGCATTTCTGGCGATGTAATCATTCGATTGGAGTGGAACTTCGCATAGTAAATCAATATTTTGTTCATAACGTATGCTGTCTAATGTGATTCAATTATTATGAAAAATTCAATAGGCCTATGGAGCTGAAGGAAATTTTAAAAGGCATGTTTTTATTTCTTGTGTCCTAATCGAGCGATCGACGAGAAACTGTGTGAACCACTCCTATAATGTTTATCTAATGACACATAAATCAATGTCTTACATGTGATAAATTATAAATAGTGTACATTTCGATTCCCGAGAGGGTGAAATTCCCTAACTCATCAAGGAATTACCCAATAACTGTGAAACTTAGCAGAGTGAACCACTACTATTGTCTATTTCCACAGGTAGGATCAATTTACTACGATTCTATAAATTATAGATGGCGTGAATATGAAGTATTAATATGTGATTTCAGCTATCTCGTCACTGAATGATCCGGTCACCGCTAAATCTCGCATAGAGAATCAATTATATAACCTATACCTAAAAGTTTACAAATTCATTGCTTCCTTCTTACAAACCACGTGTCAAAACGTCAGGAAAAAATACTCTACATGTAACTTATCACAGAATGATCCGTCCTTTGAAAAACTTGGCACAATACCTATAGAACACAAATATAGACTAATTCTACAGGTGTATACGCTAATAGCATACTTTTCATAACATACATATCGCATATATTTCAATTCCTAATAGACTTACATTACATGAATTCACCCAACTCATCACAGAATGATCAGATCA